>VBSM01000729.1:5694658-5708573 GCA_008086735.1 Cheirogaleus medius | reverse complement strand
ATTTGTTTTTGTTTTTTTTTTGACACAGGGTCTCTGTTACCTGGGCTAGAGTGCAGTGGCATCGTTGTAGCTCACTGGAACCTCAAACTCCTGGGCCCAAGTGATCCTCCTGCCTCAACCTCCCAAGTAGTAGCTGGGACTATTTTTGTAGAGAAGGTGTCTCTCACTCTTGCTCAGGCTGGTCTTGAACTCCTCACCTCAAGCTATCCTCCCACCTGGGCCTCCCAAAGTGCTAGGATTATAGGAGTGAGCCAACATGCCTGGAATTTGTGAATGAATGAAAGGGCATAGAATTTGGAGTGGGAAATATCTACCACTTCTTCCACTGACTAGTTGTTACCTTGTACAAGTTACTTGCTCTTAGCCTCAGTATTCTCATCTTTAAAATGAGGCCAATAATTACATGAGTGCTAAATGAGATAAAAAATGTAAAAATTCCTAGCATGGAATCTTGAGTCGATTAGGAGCTTCTTGTATTTGAGTTTTCTTTCCTCCCCCGTTTTTGATGGTAAATCAGACTAATATAGAAGAAAAAAGAAACAAAAACACATAAGGCAAATTTGCTAAGTAAAAAGCATTTCAGATGTAGCCTAAGCTAACAATTCTCATATCTGGGGAAGCTTTAAAAGGATTGATTACTAGGCCCTACCCTGAATTTATTAAATCTCTGGATGGAGCCAGAGATGGAGTTTTTTTTTAAACTAGAAAGACAGTAGTGACAAGGTTGAGCCTATTTTAAAACCTTAATCTAGTCATAATTTCTGAGGTCTTATAGATCTCTATGACTTGTCAAGATGGAATCAGTTTTGAAATAAAAAGAAAACTTGGATTATTAATCTGAAGGGACAAATGAATTGAGGGAAGATGAGAAAGATTGAAACAACCACTCAGCCAAATAAAGAGATTCCTGACCTTTAAGATTGACACCATTTCTGCCAGTGGTGATGAAGAGCTTGAATACAGTTGAATTGGGGGTATTGGTGAGGTAAGTCTTGAGGTCATAACTGAGCATTAATCTTGATGATGCATTGACCACCACCTGTAAGCAAACCAAAGGAAAATCTGTACCCAAGTTCTTGGAGAATCTGGTTCCCGCCCTTTCCAACCCTCATAACCTATTTAACCAAAAGCATCTGTTTCACACAAGTACAAACTACCCTTTTAGTGATCACATATTTGAGAACCACAAAATCTGTTTACCTTTGAGAACAAAATAAAATTTTTTTAGAAGGAAGTCTTTGTTCAGTTATTCCTTTTGACATATCTTCCCTTTGTTATGACTGAATCCCTATTAAAATGCCTTTGAAAACAATTGCAGCATTCTTTAGGAAGCTTTTTTTTTGTTTCTCTATAGTTGCATATAATCTCAACCTTTTCTGAAACACAAAGTACTTTGTTTTTCTCAAGAACATTTGTAATGTTCTGCCTTATATTGTAGGTATTTTTTTTTTTTTTTTTTTGAGACAGAGTCTCACTTTGTTGCCCAGGCTAGAGTGAGTGCCATGGCGTCAGCCTAGCTCACAGCAACCTCAAACTCCTGGGCTCAAGTGATCCTCCTGCCTCAGCCTCCCAAGTAGCTGGGACTACAGGCATGCGCCACCATGCCCGGCTAATTTTTTCTCTATATATTTTTAGTTGGCCAATTAATTTCTTTCTATTTTTAGTAGAGACAGGGTCTCGCTCTTGCTTAGGCTGGTTTCGAACTCCTGACCTTGAGCGATCCACCCGCCTCGGCCTCCCAGAGTGCTAGGATTACAGGCGTGAGCCACCACGCCCGGCCATTGTAGGTATTTTTATACTTGTTAAAATTCCTCATATTAGATTCTAAGTTCTTCAACAACAAACTGACCTTAATTTATCTTTATATAACTTGTACCACGCCTTATATATAAAGCAAGTGTTTAATGATTACAATGATAGAAGATGATAATGTGACCCTTATTTCTTCTGAATATCTTCAATTTGAATGTAATATACTGTCCATTCTCCTTACTACCGTGTTTCTCCAAAAATAAGACAGGGTCTTATATTTATTTTTCCTCAAGAAGACACCCTAAGCCGGGCGTGGTGGCTCACACCTGTAATCCTAGCACTTTGGGAGGCTGATACGCTGCATAGCCACGCCCATCACTAGGTCTTATTTTATGGGTAGGTCTTATTTTCGGGGAAACACAGTAGACTCCCAAATGATCTTTCAGCTTCTACCCTTGCCTCTGCTGTCTAGTATCAACCAGTAGCCACAGTGACCTCTTAAAACATAAATCATAGTAGTCATTCTTCTGGTTAAGAATCCTAAGCATTGTTTAGTTTTATGTTCCAATAGTGTTAGCTGGCTGGCTTTATATCTGTTAAGTGAGTATATTTCCTTTCCTAGGATGTGTTTCCTATATGCATATCTCCTTGTATGGAAATAGTCTCTCTTAGTCTCTTCAACCCTGGTACAGTTATGTTTACCTCTCGATATGTTTTCACTACTCCTGGGATGTCATGAAAAATTGTTGCAGTTCCTGGACTCCTTGCCACTCCTACTCCAGTAACAGTGTCTGTCTGTAGAATATTGTCAGCAGAAATCATCCACATCCCGGGTTCACCTAGGAAAAGACAAGAAAGCACTTGTCTGCAACCTTTGATATAAATCACTGTAACTTTATGTAGACTCCAAATTAGTAGACTGTTCAAGCATGCAGATATCTCTTTCCAGGAGGAACATCCAGCTTTGAGGATAACTGTTTTATGAATGTCAGGTTCCCCTCTATATCTCATGCCAGCAAAATAAAACAAGACCTACAGACCTTCTGAATCATATGAAGAGCTACTTAGTAGTGAAACCACCTTTCACAAATTAATAAAAGAGTGCATCTCTTCTCTGGAAGGCTTAGGAAAAAAACAAAGAACTGTGGTAAGGGCCTAAATTTTGCAAAGGCACAGGCATAGCTAAAAATAATATTAACTAGCTACTGTCCCCTAGTTTGCTTTCTTATAATTGCTACTCAGGAATCACATAGCTGATGGTCATAAAGATTCTTAACTTCCCCCACAGATAACATCACCGTTTTGAAACCTAAGGGTAGTTTTTGAGCTATCTTCCAGGCCCTGCATTCCAGTGGATTGGCTGACCCACCCAGACCAATACCAAGAAACTGACTCAGTTGGTATTGCTACCCCCACCCAGTAACTGTCTCAGCATGAGAAGATGATGTCTACACTCCTATAATTTTGCCCCAAACCTGGCCAATTAGCAGACCCAATTGCCTAATCCTTTACCCACCAAACTATCTTTAAAAATCCTTTCTCCCAAAGTCTTCGGGAGATGGATTTGAGTAATTCCTCCCATCTCATTGCGTGGTGCCTGTGATATTAAACTCTTTGCTGTAAACCCTGCTGTCTCAGTGTATTGGCTTCCTCTTGAGCAATGAACCTGGTTGGGCTTTAACAGCAGGAGAATGTAAATATTCTCTTTAGGAAAAAGAAAAACTCTTTTTACATACAAAGATACCTCTCTGCATAAACTTTGTTTAGACCCTGCTAAGGACAAATCAGCATTGAGCTACTGATTGATGCCAGCAGGAAGACTGCAAGATGATGACAACTGGCAGGAGAGGATTTGTTTATTTTAGCTTAGGTCTCAAGATGGCAGAGGAATGCCAAAGATTAGGTTAGATTACTAACCTAAAGGATTACTGATCCTGGCATGTGGCCCTTTGCTTCCTCATACAAAGTGGTATGAACTTGGGATGGACCCCAAAATTCTAGAATGGAAGACTGAGGGACAACACTGGCAAAACCTAGCTAAAGAGAGTAAAAAGGACTCTGCTTCAATGACAAGAGATTTACAATCCTAGGATTCTCTCACTGTCAACCTTAAAGCAGGTTTAGCTGATTGGGCCTAGATTACATGTTAGTAGTGATAGCAGAGGTGGCTTGCTTGCTTGCTTTTTTTTAATTTTTATTTTTTTCCTTTTATTTCATCATATAATGGGGGTACAAATATTGTTAGGGTTACATACATTGCCCCCACCACCCCTCCCCCCCCACATGCCAGAACTTAAAGCGAGTCCAATCCCCAGGTGGCACGTTATGTAACGCTACACTTCCTCCCCCCTCCCGCCTGCCCTCCATCCAACAAAAGATTTTTTTTTTCTTTCTTTCTTTCTTTTTTTTTTTTAAGACTAGTCAAGTGCAGTAGTGAGAAGGGGAGAAAGTAGTAGAACAAGGAGTTCAATCTGTAACTGACTGTGAACAATCAAGTGAGATAACTCACTACCTTCGGACAAGCCTAAGTAGGGGTGGCTTTCAAGTCAGCTGTAACAGGATTGGAGGATTCGGCTGAATAGAGCTCCCTTTGTCCCAAGTCCAAAATGTGTAGTTAATGTTAAAGTCAGGTCCAACATAACATCACTTTACCTAAACAGTAGCTATAGTTCCCAGAAGAGGTTGCAAAGCCACACACCAACTCAAGTCAGTCTTATTTGGATATATATACCCAGGCAGTGTACACCACTTTGAGATACGCTATTTGTAAGCCCAAAGAATTCACACACATATCCTAACCTAGGACTGATTTTCTATGATTTTATTTAACTCAATAGCTCTTCTTAGAACAGAAATGCTTTGCTGATCAAGAGTATAGTGTAGCTCAGTACAAGACCAAACCTTATTACAATGATGATACGTTAGGTGTCAGGCCTTCAAACGTACCTCACAAAATAGTATACACACGATTGGTTCTTAGAACTAAAGCCTTATTGCCATTTCCTTCCTTTTATTTCTCATCCTTTACTGTTCTTCAATTTAGCAATTACTCTCCTTCAAAAGCTAAGAATGGAGGAGAAGGCACAGTACCCTGCGCTATCTACATAATATAAAATAAAGCTAGGTATCCAATAGGCACTTGATAAATATTACTGGCTAACTTCTAATTGGCTGTCTATTGAGCAAAATGGGCATTAAGCTAAGAATTATCTGTTAACATGACAAATAATAAAACACTCAAAATTATTTTCTTCTTCAGAGAGGCCCTCAGATTTTAGATAATTTGGGAAAAAATCCTCTAAGGGATTAGTTGCTTTCTAATCCTCACAACTGTCAGTGATAAGGTTGAAAAAGGGAAGGTATACAGACCATGCTGGCTGACGAGGTGAGTACTGAAGCAGATGACATCTCCAACAAAGGTAAGTTTGGTGTCTGGCTCAATGGCATGCTCCACAGCAACAGGAATATAATCTGCCATGCCTGGATGTCTCCGGTCCCAAAGCCCCACAAGTGTCACCCCTCTGTTCACAGCCTGGGCCATGTAAGTATAATTCCTATTCCCTGGTCCAATAAGCAGCAAGTCATCTCTGAAAGTAGATATGAAAAGTAGAAATCTCTAAAAAGAGACAATAGTTAGGAAACAGTTCTGGGGTCAGACTCTATCACAACATTTTATATTCAATCGCTCAAAAGTTCAGAAGGAATTCCACAACAGAGAGTAAGTATAGGCCAAGGATCAATCTATTACCTTCCTATGTATAGTGCCAGGTAAGGCTTTATTTTTTAATTCCCTGTAAGGCTTTATTTTTTAATTCCCTTTATTTTTTAATTCCCTTTTTGATAATAACACTCCAATTAGCTCCCTATGAATCTTTCTGTGAACTAGGACTTGAGAGATTTAAAACATCCTGAAATTTTTTTTCATTGACAACTACTAATATCATTCTTTAACTGAGTCTGGTCTTTTTTTAAAAAAAATCTTAATGAAAGAAATAAAGATTATATTCCAAGTTCAGAATGTGAGAGGACTTTACTGGAGCTGCTATATAATACTAGCCTAATCTGCAAGATTTCTACCACAGCATCAACACCATTCCTTTGACTTCCATACCTGTTCAGAGCCAGATAAAGCTGGGTATTGTGTGTGTGGAATTTCTCTCCGATGCTATTATAAAATTGAACAATGAAGGTGAGAGACATGCCCAAGGGAAAGGCTGACAAGGTCCTTCCTTGGGCTGTGTATAGCTTGGGCTGGCTGCTCATTCGCAGGTATGTCACTGGTGCTACCTGTGGGAGACAAAACCTACTGGTACAGAGAAGGATGCACTAGAGAAGTGCTACGACCATACTCTGAGAATTATATTAATTCATAATCAATGATAAAGAGTTGTGTTCCTCCTCTGTAAGAAACAGTTAGCTTTTGATTCAAGATGACTTAAATCAGAGTGAAAAGAAATGTGACAGCATAAGATATGGGTTTTTAACTATTAAAGCCCATATTAATATGAAGGGAAGCTGGAGCTTTCTGAGGCAAGGACTGCAATTCATCTATTTTATGCCAAGTGCCCAATATTTACCATTAAATAACTAATTATTTATCAGGAATACTATAGATTGTGTTTTCACACTGTAAGAGATAGCTCTGATACAGTAAGAGAAGTCCAGCTTTGAATCATAGTTTCATCATTTCATAGCCTCATGTAACCATTCTGTGTTTCAGATTTCTTACCAGTTAAATGGGAATAATATATGCCTACCTCATAAGGATTTTCTGGTAATTAAAGGAGATAATATACATAAAATGACCAACATAGTGGGTGTAACATAGATGTCTAATGTCTAAAAATCTTTTTTGTGTTAGACTAACATCATTGAGGTCTCTTCTAAATTTTTTTATTCTAATGACAATACTTAATTAAAATTTTTTTGTTTTAGTTTTTAGAGATGGGGTCTTGCTATGTTGCACAGGCAGGAGTTGAACTCCTGGGTTCAAACAATCCTCCTGCTTCAGCCTCCAGAGTAGCTGGAACTACAGTCATGTACCACTACACCCAGCTAAAAGCTTAACTTTGATAGTTCTACACTCCTCCTACACCAACCCTTTTGCCAAAGCTGCTCAGAGACCCCGTCTCTATTAAAAACAGAAAAAATTAGCCGGGTGTGGTGGCACTTGCCTGTAGTCCCAGCTCCTAGGGAGGCTGAGGCAGGAGGATGGCTTGAGCCCAGGAGTTTGAGGTTGCTGTGGGCTAGGCTGATGCCACGGCCGGCACTCTAGCCTGGACAGCAGAGTGAGACTCTGTCTCAGGGAAAAAAAAAAAAAAGCTGCTTAGAAAACAATCATATCATTCTGAGGCCAATTTCTTTTATAACAAGGGCTCTAAAGTCCATTTTAATTTGATGGCTTATAACCATGTCAAGATTGCCCTCATATCTTTGTTTTCTTTTCTGTGTCCTAAGGAGGACCAAGATGGCCTCTTATCTCACAGGTTCATTTCTGACTTCCAGAAAAGTTTCTACTTTTTTTTTCTAGATTTCCTTTCTTTTTTTTATTTTCCTTTTTTTTCTTACTAATACATTAAAGGGTGAAGATTTCTACTTCTTAGAAAAGGAAATTTGCTTCCATGGTATTCCTTTATTTTTTTTCATAAGTCCCTGAACTCACCTGAATCCCAGTTATTGTTGTTTGGTTGACTCCAAAAGGTTCAATAGAAGTGACTTCCAACACAGCAGAACCTGCAATGGAACCAGCTTTCAGGAGCCCTTCACCATCCTCCTCAATGACAGATGAATTAGGGAAACACTTGAGAACACGAGAACTCACAAAGGCAGCTCCTTCCCTAGGGAACAAATGGAGCAATTGGCATCTCTTGGGGGCCCTGCCTGATCAGACAGAAAGGAGTACAAATTGCCAGGATTACTGTTAGAGGCTATACTTGAGGAAACTGCTTGTCATTCTCTATGCTGTGTGCCTATTTGTTCCTCAGGTAAAATTCTGCCTTTGGATTATTCTTAGCTATTTAAAAATAAAATCCTATTACATATTTATCATTAAAAAATTATTCAGTGCAAACCATTAAAAACAGGTATTCAAACAAATACTTGTACATGAATGTTTATAGCAGCACTATTCAGAATAGCCAAAAGGTAAAAAACAACCCACATGTTCATAAGCAGATGAATGGATAAACAATGTGGTATTTCTATACAATGGAATATTATTCAGTTATAAAAATGAATGAAATACTAATACATGCTGCAACATGGATGAACCTCAAAAACATTATGCTTACTGAAAGAAGCCAACACAAAAACTTGAATATTATATGATTCCATTTATATGAAATATCCAGAATTGTTAATGCCATATAGACAGAAAGCAGATTAGTGGTTGTCAGGGGCTGAGAGGAGGGGAGAATGAGGAGTGACTGTTTAATGGGTATAGGGTCTTCTTTGATGGTGATGAAAATGGTTTAGAACTTGACAGAGATGATGGTTGCACAATATTATGAATGTAGTAAATGCCACTGAATTTTGCACTTTAAAATTGTTAGTTTTATATCAATATCTACCTCATATTCAATTTTTGGAAATTTAAATCAATATGACCTTTTTGGATGATAATTTAGTGATATCAAAATTTTAAAAATGCATACCCTATTATGCAAAAATGCTACTTACACAGCATATACTATAAGAATATATTAATATATGCACATATGACAAAGAGATATATAATAATAAAAATTTAAGAACAACAACAACAAAAATGTTAGTTTTAATAGAGGAAATGCTTCAAGACATAAGTCTGGGAGATTTTATGAATAAGACCTCAGAGCACAATCAACAAAAGCAAAACTAAATAAATGGGATTATATCAAACTAAAAAGCTTATGTACAGCAAAGGAAACAATCAACAGAGTAAAAAAACAACCTACAGAATGGGAGAAAATATTTGCAAACTACTCATCCGACAGGGGATTAATATCCGGAATATATAAGGAAGTCAAACATCTCTACAACAACAACAACAAAATGAACAATCCAATTAAAAATGGGCAAATGGGCAGGCGTGGTATTATGCGCCTGTAGTCCCAGCTACCTGGGAGACCGAGGCGGGAAGATCACTTGAACCCAGAAGTTCAAGACTGCAGTGAGTTATGATTGCCACTGCACTCCAGCTGGGGATGGAGTGAGATGCTATTTTTAAAAAAAGAAAAAGAGAAAAAGGGCAGATGATTTGAACATTCCTCAAAAGAACACATACAAATGGCCAACAAATATAAAAAAAATACTCAACATCAGGAAAATGCAAATCCAAGCCACAATGAGGTTTCATCTCACCCCAGTTAGCATGGCTATTACAGAAAGACAAAAAAATAAAAATAAAATAAATGCTGCAAGGATGCAAAGAAAAGAGAATTCTTATACACACTGTTGGTGGGAATGTAAACTAATACAGCCACTATGGAGAATAGTATGGAGGTTCCTCAAAAAACTGTAAATAGAACTACCATAAGACCCAGCAATCCCACTACTTGGAATTTATCCAAAGAAAGGGAAATCATTATACCGAAGAGACATCTGCACCCCCACATTTTTTACAGCACTGTTCACAACGGCCAAGATACAAAATCAACCTAGATGTCCAACAACAGATGAATGGATAAAGAAAATGTGGTATATATACAAAATGGAATACTATTCAACCATAAAAAGAATTAAATCCTGTCATTTGTGGCAGCAAGGATAGAACTGGAGGGCATTATGTTAAGTGAAATAAGCCAGGACCAGAAAGATAAGCACTGCATATTCTCACTTGTATGTGAAAGCTAAAAACAGTTGATCTCACAGAAGTAAAAAGTAGAACAGAATGGAAGATATAGAGGCTGAGAAAGGTAGGAGGAAGGGAGGGACCGGGAGAGATTTGTTAAAGGATACAAAATTACAGCTAGGTAAGAGGAATAAATTCCAGTGTTCTATCTAGCACCAGGGACCAGTTTTATAGAAGACAATTTTTCCACGGGTGAGGGTGAATGGGCAGGAGGAGCTCAGGCGGTGATGGGAGCAGCTGTAAATACAGATGAAGCTTCCCTCGCTCACCCACCACTCACCTCCTGCTGTGCGCTCCCCCCCTACCTCCGCTAAATTCCCTGGAAGACAATTTTTCCACAGATGGGGGAGGGATGTGAGGCAGCAGAGCTCTGTGGCCTAGGGGTTGAGGACCACAGTTTTATAGCACTGTAGGATGACTATAGTTGATAATAGTATATTATATAGATTCAGATATCTAGAAGAAGCATACTGTTCTCAACACAAAGAAATGATAAATGTTTGAGATGATGGATATGCTAATTATCCTGGTCTGATCATTATACATTATATGTATTGAAACATCACTATGTACCCCATAAATATGTATACTTACTATCTGTCAATTAAAAAAATAAAATTAGGCTGGGTGTGGTGGTTACATGCCTATAATTCCAGCGCTTTGAGAGGCCAAGGCAGGTGTATCACTTGAGGCCGGGAGTTCAAGACAGCCTGGGTGCCAACTAAAAATATATAGAAAAAATTAGCCGGGCATGGTGGCACATGCCTGTAATCCCAGCTATTCGGGAGGCTGAGGCAGAAGGATTGCTTGAGCCCAGGAGTTTGAGGTTGCTGTGAGCTAGGCTGACGCCACGGCACTCTAGCCCAGGCAACAGAGTGAGACTCTGTCCCAAAAAAAAAAAAAAAAAAAAATTTAAATTAAAGAACAACAATAATAAAATGGTTAGTTTTATGTTATGTGAATTTCACCTCAGCTCAAAAATAATTATTCGGAAGTTAGATAAATCACCTAGAAGGCAAAGTAGTCTTTCCATGTGCAAAGTTTTACTGAAGATACTTAAAATTACAACCTGGCTTTCCTTCTTCTCCCTTCTACTAACCTATTGGTATGGAGTTTGAGCTGAGAGTTCATAGGCATCAGAATCTGCTCAGGTTGGCACTCTGGATAGAAAAGTTGGAGTTTTTCAAACACCTAAAATGAGAAAATAATGTTTCTTCATTTCTGGAAAAGATAAATTATGACTTTTACTTACATATGGACTCCAGTATAATCTCAAAGAGATTACATGCTAATAAATGACAACCACAAATCAACAGTCTGCCTAACTTCTAAATCGTCTAAAATCTTCCACAATACTCTTTTCCTAAATGAACCAGGCACCTAAAACATAGGTAGGTATTTTAGAAATATAATGTAATATGAGCTCCACTTCTGACTATAAGGGACTGGGCATTTGGCAAAGTTTATACTTACCACATCCTTTGTATTACTTAGGTATTAGGTATAAACAACCGAAATTTCTAATTTTAGTTCTGTTAACCTGAGATGACATTTGGAAACAAAGAACATATAATATTAAATTAGCAAGAGACACTATCCAGGTCTTCTATCTTCTAGTAAAGTGTTCTTTTGTCTACACCACACTGAATCAGAGAACCAAAGCCAAAATAAAGGGGAAAAAAAGAAAAAGAAAAAAATATATCAGTTTCAAATTCAGAGACAGAGAAACTTACGTGCCCCACACAAATGGTAACTTTTTTGTATGTAAACATCTTGGTTTGTGTGTTTGTTTATTTATTTATTTTTCTTTGAGACAGAGTCTTGCTCTGTTGCCCCAGCTGGAGTGCAATGGCGTCATCACAGCTCATTGCAATCTGCAACCCTAGGCTCAAGCCATTCTTCTGCCTCAGCCTCCTGAGTAGTTGGGACTACAGGTGCACACCACCATGCCTGGCTAATTTTTTAAAGTTTTTTGTAGAGACAGGGTCTTGCTATGACTGGGTCTTGTTCTTGCTCAGGCTGGTCTCGAACTCCTGGCCTCAAGCAATCCTACCACTTTGACTTCCCAGAGTGCTAGGATTACAGGTGTGAGCCACTGCACCTGGCCATCTTCCTTTGTTTTTTAAGGCATTTTTTCCCTATATTTTTAAATATTAAGGGGTACAAATGTTTTTATTACATGGATACCATTTATAATGCTTAAGTTGGGGCTCTCAGTATGCCCATCACCCGAATAGTGTTCATTATACCAGATAGGTGGGTTTTTATTCCTCCCCTCCTCCTCTCTTCTTGATTTCCAATGACCATCTCTTTGTGCCCATGTGTGCCCATTGATTAGCTCCCAATTATTAAAGAGTACGTGTGATGTTTGTTTTTCCATTCCTGAGATACTTTACTTAGAATAATGGTCTCCAGTTTCATCCAAGTTGCTGCAAAAGACATTATTTCACTCATTTTTACGGTTGAGAGTAGTACTCCATGGTATATATGTACCACATTTTGATAATCCACTCATGAATTGATGGCACTTAGGTTGATTCCACATCTTTGCAATTGTGAATTGTGCTGCAATAAACATTTGAGTACAGGTGTGTTTTTGACAAAATGACTTCTTTTCCTTTAGGTAAATACCAAGTAGTGGGATTGCTAGGTTGAATGGTAAGTCTACATTTATTTCTTTGAGGAATCTACATACTGTTTTCCAGTATGTAGAGGTTGTACTAGTTTGCAGTCTCACCAACAACAGTGTATAAGCATTCCTTTCTCTCTGCATCCACATCAACATGTATTGTTTTTTAATTTTTTCATAATGGCCATTCTGACAGGGGTAAGGTGGTATCTCATTGTGGTTTTAATTTGGATTTCCCTCTTGATTAGTTATGTTGAGCATTTCTTCATATGTTTGTTGGTTATTTGTCTATCTTCTTTTGAAAAGCTACTGTTCATGTCTTTTGCTCACTTTTTAATGGGGTTGTTTGTTTTTTTCTCATTGATTTAAGTTCTTTGTAGATTCTAGACATTAGCCCTTTTCAGATGTATAGCTTGTGAATATTTTCTCCCATTTTGTAGGTTCTCTATTTACTCTGTTACTTCCTTTGCTGTGCAGAAGCTTTTTTATTTAATCAAGTCCCATTTATTTTTACTGTTGCTGTATTTGCCTTTGAGGTCTTAGTCATAAATTCTTTGCCTAGACTGATGTCTAGAAGAGTTTTTTCTACATTTTCTTCTAGAATTTTTATGGTTTCATGCCTTATATTTAAGTAGTTTATCCATCTTGAATCAATTTTTTTTAACATGGCTAGAGATATGGGTCTTGTTTCATTCTTCTGAATATGGTTATTATCCAGTTTTACCAGCACCATTTATTGAATAGGGCTTTCTTTCCCCAGTGTATGTTGTCTGCTTTGTTGAAGATCAGTTGGTTGTAGGTAGATGGTTTTATATCTGGATTCTCCATTCTGTTCCATTGGTCTATATTTATACTTTTATACTAGTACCATGGTATTTTGGTTACTATAGCCTTGTATAATTTGAAGTGTGGTAATGTGATGCCTCCAGATTTGTTCTTTTTGCTTAAGATTGCTTTGGCTATTTGGGCTCCTTTTTGGTTCCAAATGAAGCATAGGATTATTTTTTTCTCAATCTGTAAAGTATGATGTTGGTATTTTGATGGGGATTATGTTTAATCTGTAAATCACTTTGGGTAGTATGGACATTTTAACAAAGTTGATTCTACCAATCTGTGAGCATGAGATGTTTTTCCAATTGTTTGTGTCATCTGTGATTTTTTTCATCAGTATTTTGTAGCTCTCCTTGTAGAGATCCTTCACCTCCTTGATTAAGTATATTCCTAAGTATTTTATTTTCGTTGTAGCTATTGTGAATAGTATTAACTCTTTGATTTGACTCTCACCTTGACTGTTATTAATATATAGAAATGCTACTGAGGCTGGGTGCAGTGGCTCATGCCTGTAATCCTAGCATTCTGGGATGCCAAGGTGGGAAGATCACTTGAGCTCAGGAGTTTGAGACCAGCCTGCGCAAAAGCGAGACTCTGTCTCTACTAAAAATAAAAAAAAATTAGCTGGGTGTGCTGGTACGCACCTGTAAACCCAGCTACTTGGGAAGCTGAGGCAGAAGGATCGCTTGAGTCTGGGAGTAAGTTTGTTGAGAGGTAGGTGGATGCCACTGCACTCTAGCCTGGGAAACAGGATGAGAAGAAAAAAGGAAAGAAAGGAAAGAAAGGAAGAAAGAAGAGAAAGAATGAGGCCGGGCGCGGTGGTGGCTCACACCTGTAATCCTAGCACTCTGGGAGGCCAAGGCGGGCGGATC
>VBSM01000729.1:5683648-5694558 GCA_008086735.1 Cheirogaleus medius | reverse complement strand
GGGAGAAAGGAAAGAAAGAAACAAAGAAAGAAAGGCTACTAATTTGTATACATTGATTTTGTAACCTGAAAATTTGCTGAATTTATTTATCAATTCTAGGAGTCTTTTGATGGAGTCTTTGGAATTTTCTAGACACAGGATTATATTGTCAGTGAAAAGCAATACTTTGACCTCCCCTTTCCCAGTTTGGATTGCTTTATCTTTCTTTGGCCTAATTGTTCTGGCTAGGACTTCCAGTACTATGTTGAATAGAAGTGGTGACAGTAGGCACCCTTGTCTTGTTCCACTCTTAGGGGGCATGCTTTCAACTTTTTCCAATTCAGTATGATGTTGGCTGTAGGATTGTCATATATGACTTTTATAATTTTGAGATATCTTACTTCTATGCCTAGGTTTTTGAGGGTTTTTATCATGAAATGGTGCTGTTCTTTATCAAATACTTTTTCTGCATCTATTGAGATGATCATATGGTCTTTGTTTTTGGTTGTGTTTATGTGGTGAATCATGTTTATTGATTTTCATAAGTTGAACCATCCTTGTATCCATGGGATGGAACTCACATGATCATGGTGAATTATTTTTTTGATGTGTTGTTGAATTCAGTTTACTAGTATATTTTTTAGGATTTTTGCATCTATTTTCATAAGGGATATTGGTCTGTAGTGTTTTTTTTTTTTTCCTTCATTGTGTCCTTTCCTGGCTTTGGTATACTGTCTTCATAGAATGAATTAGGGAAGATTCCCTCCTTCTTGATGTTATGGAATAATTTCTGTAGGATAGGTATCAGTTCTTCTTTGTAGGTTTGGTAGAATTTGGCTATGAATCCATCTGGTCTGGAGCTTTTTTGTTTTTGTTGTGAGGTTTTTTATTACTGCTTCAACCTCACTGCTTGTTATTGGTCTGTTCAGGATTTCTGTTTCTTCCTAACTGAATCTTGAGAGGTTGTGTGTTTCCAGGAATTTATCCATTTTCTCTACATTTTCTAGTTTATGTGTGTAGAGATTTTTGTAGAATTCATGAATGATATTTTGTATTTCTGTGGCATCAGCGATAATATCTCATTTTTCATTTCTGACTGAGCTTATTTGGGTTCTTTATCTTCTATTTCTGCTTAATCTGGCTAGAAGTGTATTGATTTTGTTTCTTTTTTCAAAGAACCAACTTTTTGTTTCATTGATTTTTTTTTTTTTTTTTTTGGTTTACATTTCATTTAGTTTTGCTCTGAACTTTGTTATTTCTTTTCTTCTGCTGGCTTTGGGTTTGGTTTGCTCTTTTCTAGATCCTTGAGATGTGACTGTTAATTTGTGGTCTTTATGATATAGGCATTTAAGGCTATGAATTTTCCCCTTAGGACTGCTTTTACTATATCCCATAGATTTTGATAATTTGTGTCCCCTTTGTTGTTCAGTTCAAGGAATCTTCTGATTTCCATCTTAATTTCATCATTGACCCAATGGTTGTTTAGCAGCAGGTTGTTTAATTTCCATGACTTTGTGTAGATTTCAGTGTTTTTCTTGGAATTGATTTCTAGTTTTATTTTACTGTGGTCTGATAAGATACAAGGTATGACTTCAATTTTTTTTTTGAGACACAGTCTCACTCTGTTGCCTGGACTAGAGTGCTATTGCATCAGCCTAGCTCACAATAACCTCAAACTCCTGGGCTCAAGCGATCCTCCTGTCTCAGCCTCCTGAATAGCTGGGACTACAGGCATGCACCACCACGCCTGGATAATTTTTTCTGTATATTTTTAGTTGGCCAATTAATTTCTTTCCATTTTTAGTAGAGACGGGGTCTCGCGCTTGCTTGTGCTGGTCTTGAACTCCTGAGCTCAAAGGATCCGCCTGCCTTGGCCTCCCAGAGTGCTAGGATTACAGACGTGAGGCACCATGCCTGGCCATTCAATTTTTTTGAATTTGCTGAGACATGTGGTGTGGCCTAAGATCTGATCAATCTTGGAGAATGACCCATGTGCTGATGAGTAGAATGTATATTTAGTAGTTTTGGGGTAGAATATTCTGTAAATGTCTGTTTGGTCTACTTGTTCTTTTTTATAATAATTTTTTTAAAAATATGGAATGCTGGCCGGGCGCGGTGGCTCACGCCTGTAATCCTAGCACTCTGGGAGGCTGAGGCAGGAGGATCGCTCAAGGTCAGGAGTTCAAAACCAGCCTGAGCAAGAGTGAGACCCTGTCTCTACTAAAAATAGAAAGAAATTAATTGGCCAACTAAAAATATATAGAAAAAATTAGCCGGGCATGGTGGCACAAGCCTATAGTCCCAGCTACTTGGGAGGCTGAGGCAGGAGAATCGCGTGAGCCCAGGAGTTTGAGGTTGCTGTGAGCTAGGCTGACGCCACAGCACTCTAGTCCGGGCAACAGAGTGAGACTCTGTCTCAAAAAAAAAAAAAGAAAAATATGGAATGCTTCACGAATTTCCATGTCATCCTTGTGCATGGGCCATGCTAATCTTCTATGTATCATTCCGATTTTAGTATATGTGCTTCCAAAGCAAGCATGGTCCATTTGTTCTAGTGTGTTGTGTAAGTCCAGTGTTTCTTTATTGGTTTCTGCTTCAATTATCTGTCCAGCTCTGTCAATGGGGTTTTGAAGTCCCTGGCAATTACCATGCTACTGTTTATTTCTTTGCTTAGATCTAGTAGGATTTCCTTTATGAATCTGGGAGCTCCTGTGTTAGGTGCATACATATTTAGGATTGTTATATCTTCTTGTTGGATTGCTCCCTTTACCATTATATAATGACCATCTTTGCCTTTTTTTTTTTAACCATTGTTGATTTAAAGTCTATTTCCTCTGATATTGGAATGGCTATACCTGCTTTCTTTTGGTTTCCATGTGTGTGGAATATTTTTTTCCATCTCTTCACCTTGAGTCTGTGTGAGTCCTTGTGGGTTAGATGTGTTTCCTGAAGACAGCAGATATTTGGGTCATGTTTTTTCATCCATTCAGCCAGTCTATGTCTTTTAAGTGGGGCATTCAGACCACCCACATTAATTGTTAGTATTGATAGGTGAAATGCTGTTCTGTTCATCATGTTTGGTGATACCTTATTGCTTTGTTTTCCCTCTTGAACTATTACTTTAGAAGAGCTAAGAGCTTTAACTTTTGGGTGTTTTTAGACTGATGGGTATCTATTGTACTGTTCCATGTATAATGCAGTTCTGAGTATTTCCCGTAGGGCAGGTCTAATAGTGACAAATTCCCTTAACGTTTGCTTGTCTTGAAAAGTCTTTATTTCTCCATCATTTATAAAACTTAGTTTTTACAAAATTCTAGGCTGGCAGTTGTTCTGTTTATGAAGACTAAAATGGGGCCCCAATCTTTTCTGGCTTACAATGTTTCTGCTGAGAATTCTGCTGTTAGCCTGATGGCTTTTCCTTTGTAGCCCCTGTGCCCTTGGCTCCTTCCCCAAGACCCCTCCACTGCTGCAGGGCCTTGTGGCTCCATCCCCAAGGTTCCAGTGCTGCCACTGGGACCCTGGCCCCAGCTCCAAGACTCCTTGATGCCATAGAGCCATGCAGCCATGCTCCTGAGGCTTCCACTGGCTGCCTGCTGAGAATCCAACAATATGCCAGGGACCCGCCAGTCTCCAGCCTCATTGCATCTGGACCCTGGATGAAAGTTGTTGTTTTCATCTTGCAGCTTGTAGAATTTTCTTCATTTTGACTTTGGCCAAGTTGATGACTATGAGTCTTGGAGAGGTCCAATTTACTATGAATCTTCCTGGTCTTTGATGACCATCTTGTATCTGGCTATCTCTGCAGTACCAGGGAATTTTTCCTCAGTAATTCCTTTGGATAAATTTGTCCATGCTTTTTGCTTTTTCTTCTTCTTCTTCCTCAGGGATACCTACAATCAATACATTAGTTCACTTCACATAGTCCCATATTTCTCTGAGTGATCGTTCATTCTTCTTTATTCTCTTTTCTGCATCTTTGACTGACTGGGTTACCGTGTTTCCCTGAAAATAAGACCTACTGATAAAATAAGTCCTAGCAGGATTTCCAAGCATTTGCGCAATATAAGCCCTACCCCAAAAATAAGACCTAGTGATGGGCGAGGTTACGCAGCGTATCTGCACAACCCATGCATTTCGTCACCGAGCGGTAAAGAATACGAGCAGCCTTTCTCATCTGCCCCATGGGAGCTCTATTGCTCGACATGAGAGATTGGGGCAAATGGTTCTAAAGGAAATAGAGTCGTAAGAGATTCAGGATGGAATTCGGGGTTTGGAGAGTTATGATGATGTTCCAGAAGAAGACGACTTAACTATATTTGAATAAATGTAGATCGTTGTACTGTACTTAAAAAAAAACACATCCCCTGAAAATAAGCCCTAGGGTGTCTTCTTGAGGAAAAATAAATATAAGACCCTGTCTTATTTTCGGGGAAACACGGTAGTTCAAAAGCCTTGCCTTCAAGTTCTGAGATTCTTTCTTCTGCTTGATTTTGTCTGTTGTTGAAGCTTTCTGCTGTATTTTGAAATTTCCTAAATGACTCTTTCATTTCTTTAAGTTCTATTATATCCTTTCTTATGTTGTCTAGCTCTTTAGCAACTTTTTCATTTTTTTAATTGATGTCCTGAATTATCTTTTGGCTTCTTTTTGTTGATTTTCAACTTTCTCTTCAATTTCTTTCTTCTTATTTGTCATCCATATTCTGAATTCCATTTCTGACATTTCAACAATTTCCTTTTTGTTGGGGTCCATTGCTATAGGTCCATTGTGATCCCTGGGGGTGTTGAACTGTTTTGTTTTGTCATGTTGCTAGAGTTCTTTTGCTGGTTTCCTCTCATCTGAATCCTCTTCTCTCAGCTCAGGGCTGACAGGTCTGTAGCACACCTATTCTCCATTGCTGGGAACTCTCATACTTAGTGAAAAGGAGAGTTTCCTAGATGAAGCTTTTGTGTCCTACTCTGGAAGAATGACCCAAAGGGGAGGGGTGGGTGCACTCAGAGCCTGTAATGCAGCTGTTATGTTTTGTTCTGTTCCCCTGTGATTGTCACAGTTTTAGCTGGTGCTGGATGATCTTCATGTGGAGTGTTGGGTTGGGTTGTTTCCCCCTAGATGCTGTTGGCATCTCAAGTTGGGGGCTGGGCAAGACCCTCTCCAGAGAGTCAGTTGTTATGGGGGATTGCTCTGCCCGGCTTTCCCCATGGAGGTGACAGTGGCATCTGGGTGTAGGCAGTAGTTGTGGGTGTACAGGCTGTGGGCGTTTGCTCTCCAACTGGGTCCAGGTGCGATGTGGCTGGAAGCTGGTGGTTCCCAGCTAGTGTTGGACCACTGGCGGTTCCCAGCAGGCGGCCAGTGGGAGCCTTAGGAGCATAGCTGCAGGCTCTATGGCAGCAGGGAGTCTTGGAGCTGGGTCCGGGGTCCCAGTGGCAGCACTGGAGCTTTGGGGATGGAGCCGGGGCCCTGCAGCAGTGGAGGGGCCTCAGGGGAGGGGCCTCAGGGGAGGAGCCACGGGCACAGGGGCAGCAGTTGAGCCTCCATAGTGGAGGCTCCAGCTTGTGGGCAGTCCTGGAACCTTAAGCGGTGGAATCTTGGGGCCTGGCAACTGGCTGAATCCTCGGGGGGTGCTGTAGGACCTGGTACCAGAGGTGGAGCCTTAGGAGCAGAGCCTTAGGGCCCTGTAACTTGTCTTTTGAATTTAAAAATAATAGGGCCACTTAGCTTTTACCCTAAGATCATCTGTAGAAACTATTCATACTCTTATACCTTACCAGAAGTTACTATTATATTTCATTCTACCTGTGAATATATCTAAATATACTATATCATAATATCCACGTTAAGTGGAACAGCTCAGAAATCCCTCTCTAGTTATTGAGGTGTTTATATCTTGTGTTCATAGTGTGGGGAGATAAAGGGAGTATGTGTGCTAAAGTTTCTAATATCAATACTATATAGAAGCAATTAGCAGGAATGACAAAGATCTAGGAACCATAAACCTGTTCCAGGAATCGCTCTAGCAATTCTCTGTCTCTATCCAGACTAAACTCTTCATGGATGAAAAGAGAATATAACTTTCTTCTCCTTGAAATACAAAAATAAGATTTAGGTTTGGAAACTTACCAGGATCTGAACTTCATCGGACAGTTCCAAGAAATTCCCCTCAAACTGCCCGGAGGAACTGTTCGTACAGCGGACAGTGACTTTAATACTGGTCCGGCCAGCTGCTCTTGTGTGGACAACCATGGCAAAGTTATTCTCTAGTGGGAGCTGTAGAAAAACCTAAGACAGCAAGGGGATGAATTAAGAAATATTCATGAATAAACATTGCCCTTCCTTCTTTGTTGTTAACAATAAGGAAAATGTAGGTTGGAAATAGCTATCTAGAAGAATTAGAGTACAAGAGCATATTTTCATAGCTTTTGTTTTTGTTTTGTTGTTTTTTAGAGACAGCATCTGGCTCTGTCACATAGGCTGGAGTGCAGTGTCATGATTATAGCTCACGGCAGCCTTGACCTCCTGGGCTCCAGC
This sequence comes from Cheirogaleus medius, assembly GCA_008086735.1. Taxonomy (NCBI): domain Eukaryota; kingdom Metazoa; phylum Chordata; class Mammalia; order Primates; family Cheirogaleidae; genus Cheirogaleus; species Cheirogaleus medius. Next base: position 5,688,056 of record VBSM01000729.1, on the reverse strand, counting down.
CATCTGCCCACCTCAGCCTCCTGAGTAGCTGGGACTACCGGTATGTCCCACCAAGCCCAGCCAATTTTTGTTTTTTGTAGAGATGGGGTCTTGCTATGTTTCTTAGGATGGTCTCGAACTCCTGGCCTCAATCAATCCTCCTGTCTTGGCCTCCCAAAGTGCTGGGATTACAGGCGTAAGCTACAGTGCCTGGCCTTCATAGTTTTTTTTTTTTTTTTCATATTCTCAGCAGCATAATCACCCCTAAAGTTAAGCCTTTGTTTGCTGTGTTCAACTAATTCTGGCATGCCTCCCTGAGATTCTTTCTTATGTTATCTCGAAGTCAATTCATTGATAGGAGAAGAATGGAAATGATGGAAGTAGTTTCCAAAATGGGTTCAGACAGTAGAACTTGAGATGGGCGAGAAGTAAGGCCATCTACCCATGGAGTTCAGGGTGGTGGGAAAGCATAAAGTCAAGAAAGGGAAGCTACTACTTTAGGACTATGCTAAAACTGGCTGACCACCTCCCTACCTGCCTCCATCATCATTCCAGTCTAGACTGGATAAGGAGGATTAGAACTTTACAGACTTCGGCAAATAGGGAAGGTAGGGCCAACACTAAGGCAAATATTGAAGTAGGTACCTGCCTACCTTTTCAGCAGTCATGTCATGTCCTATTTCCCTTGCTGTCCACAACCCTCAAGACCTTCCCTTCTGGCTTTCTTGACTCACAATAGAGTCCCAAGTTCCAAAATCACCTTTCCTTCCTCTTCTATATAAAAACTCCCATTTGCTTTGTATAGATCTCAATCAGTTCTCTGAAAGAAAAGTGTCATGCTAAAGAATGAGTGGTTTATAATTGTTTAATCCAAGTGAATATCTAAATGGTAGCATTTCCACAGTGTAGGAAATCCACCTTGTGGAGCACAAAGACCTTTCTATTGCCCTTTTCTATGCACCCAGTTTGTCTATGCTGGGTCTGAGGCAGGAAAAGGAAAAAATTTGTAAGGCTCTCAATTATTTCTTCTGCTAGAGAAAACAGTGATACTTTAGATAAGAAAATTGAAGGAAGGGAGAAGTAGAAAGCCTAGGCTATTCCCTCCTTTCACATAACCTCTACTTGCTATTCAAGAAAAAAGCCAAATTGCTGTGCTACATAATACCTAAGTACAGCTCCATCCCTCCTCAGTTACAAGTATAATCAGGCTCTAGGAGGTCCCTGAGAGATAGTAGATCCAGCCATCAAAGTTTTCCTAAATTACAGAGACCTACTGGGTATCCTGGCCCCAGGTCCCTTCTTCCTAAGGTAAAGCTCCAGATCTAGGTGGTTGCCACTATCCTCAGACTACTTTGAATGGGTTCCATCAAACTGATGATCAGGTAACAATACCAAGTTCACCTAGTTTCTATCAAACTTTATCTTTTTGTCTTTTTCAGGCTTCATTCAGTGTCAGGTTTAATGCTATATGCGTGAGAGCATCAAAGCTATTTTCAGAAAAATAAACTCTTAAGTTGAATTGTGGATTTCTTCAATGTCCATGCTGAAGACTTTTGTGGTTCCAGACACAGCAAGTACTGAACTGGGAGGAGCCAGTACCACCAGATACCAAAGGGAACCATTGAGGGGCAGTTTAATTAATTGTCCTTCTTAAATTTGCCATTGATATGAGGCACCCAGTCCAGTTGGTGGGCAATGAATGACAGCCCCATGGCACCCACAGTGCCTGACATTCCCGCTGTGGGGATCTAGTTCTTCTCCAGCTTTCAGTGGGGCGAGCCCAGGAGCCTGCTCAGCATCACAATGCCATCTATAGCCATCTGCATCCACTTTTCTTACTGTTAACATCAATTGCCCATCATGCAGCAAAACATGATTATATATATAATTAAATATGTGTCTGAGCATGTTAAAAGATTATATTAAATATTTAAACTCTATGCATATATATTTATTTTTATTTATTTATTTTTGAGACAGAGTCTCACTCTGTTGCCTGGGCCAGAGTGCCATGGCATCAGCCTAGCTCACAGCAACCTCAAACTCCTGGGCTCAGGTGATCCTCTTGCCTCGGCCTCCCAATTAGCTGGGACTACAGGCATGCGCCACCATGCCCGGATAATTTTTTCTATATATTTTTAGTTGGCCAATTAATTTCTTTCTACTTTTAGTAGAGACGGGGTCTTGCTCTTGCTCAGGCTGGTTTCGAACTCCTGACCTTGAGCAATCCTCCCGCCTCAGCCTCCCAGAGTGCTAGGATTACAGGCGTGAGCCACCACGCCCGGCCGAAACTCTATGCATATATACTTTATATTCATAAGGTATACTTTACTTATCTGACATAGTCATCTGCTCACAAATACATTATACAACACATGTAATACTAATGGAAAGATTGCTTTTGAGATCTCTTTCCAGGAAAAATAAAAGTATTAAAAATCATATACCTGAGTACTCAAATTTAGAGTCTTCATATGTTTTTCAGGTTTCCAGAATTACAGAAAAATAGGAAAAGTAGGTAAGTAATAATATTGTATAGTTTAGAAAGTGAGTCAGTCTAAAACTTATGATGAAATAAAATAAACTTAATATCAAAATCCCAAAGACAATATAATAAACAGGTAAATTCATACCTCTGAATGCCTGGGCACTAGATCCAATACATCCCTTTTGCTCATGGACCAGTGGAATGTAAGCCCAGGGTTGGCATTGCTAAAGGAGAAAGGGGTCTGGGTACTTGTCACTCCCATGACATAAACTGGCATCTGAAAAGAAAAAGTGGTATTGTGCTACATATCCCGCCCAACTGGCATTATCAGAATAATGAACCCAGAACAGAGCCATCATACGAACCTCAGTAGCTGTGATGAGTCTAGTTGCAGCTGCAAGGATCCTAACAGCCCTTAGCTGAACAACTTCAATATGTACTTCATCCTGCTCAACAGGGTGAAGAGAAAGTGTAGGCTAAGAGGAAGTTTCTGTGGGGTGGACAGAGATGCTTATCATAACTAGCTGGTTGTTTCTGACATTCATAGATAAATTTGTTCTTTAAAGAATTCCTTAAGGATAGGTACCATGTCTTACAACAATGCCAAGCACTCTGTGGGTTTTTCACTAAAGATTATATATTTCCCATGCCTGGTTAAGAGAATGCCAGGTGAGAGGGACTAAAAGAGTTTTCCTGGGCTGCTGACACCCACCTCATCACTACCTCCTCCCCATTCCCCCACCCCCCAATATGGCTACCGGATAGAAGAGTAGAAGCAGAGCAGAACAAAGCACCAATACCTGGGAAAACACAATGACTTTGCCAGTATCTTCATTTACTGTCTGGATGGTGCCATGGACGACAGCTGTACCAACCACCTTCCCTGTAATTTGTCCCCTCCTATTAACAACAGCCACGGTCTGATTACTGATGGAGAAGTGAATGATAGATTGGGGCTGGGGACCACCTTCTGACATTACCTGGAATTTAAACATACCATTGAATGCCTGGAACATGGGGGAGAAGTCACATCTCTTTTCCCAATATTCTGTCCAAGCAACTTGACTTTTTCTTCCCCCACTTGACTTCTTCTTCCCCAACTTGACTTCTCCCATTTCCCAAAAAGCCTATCCTACACCAACTCAAATGTAGAAGACCTAGAAGTGCTGAAAATGATCCATGGGATTCCAAGAAATAGTTTATATGATGTACATCATGGATCAGGAAAATAACTAATTTTATTTTATTTTTTTCATGTCAGAAAGGTAATGTACCAACATCCTGACAAGGTTTGAGGGAGGCACATCTCACACATGTGCATCAAAACCCAATCATTAGCTTATGAACTACAAAAGGATTTAATTTTTTTATCAGATCCAGTTGTACTTGGCTGAGAGTAGACAAAAAGAGGCCAATAGGAAGAAGGGTGGGTGTGTGTGTGTGTGTGAGTGAGATAAGGAGAAAAGGTAAATCTTATTTTTCTGCCTTTAAGATCACCTGCATCATGTTAGTTGGAATCAGTGTCATTTTCTCTGGAACAAGTCTGAATGGAGGAAACACCTTAAGGAGAAAACCAAAAAGACAACAATGACTAACTAGAGTCAATTTCACAATAAATGATTATGATCTCATTCTAAGGAAAACTCCTAATTATGCACAAAAAAGTTAAAAACAAGGATATGTATTTTTATTTTATTTATATATAAAACTTTTATATATAATAGCAAAAAATGTAAAATGTAAAATTATATAAGTGGGAATACTTAAATAAGTTATTATATATCCACTCACTGGAGTAAAAGTGACCATTAAAATTATGTTTATAGTTAACTTTCTTTCAAACATATATAAAAATAGAACAGTGTAATGAACTCTCAGGCACTCATTACCAGCTTCAACAATTATCAACACATGGACAAAAATTAGCTTTTTTTTTTTTTT
>VBSM01000729.1:5611136-5626449 GCA_008086735.1 Cheirogaleus medius | reverse complement strand
CCGCCTCGCCTCCCAGAGTGCTAGGATTACAGGCGTGAGCCACCACGCCCGGCCCATGTCCAGATTTTTTAAAAAATATTTTTGTAGAGATGAGGTCTTGCTATGTTGCCTGGTCTGGTGTTGAACTCCTGGCCTCAATCCTCCCACCTCAGCCTCCCAATGCACTGGGATTACAGGCATGAGCCACCATGCCCTGCCTATTTTGTTATCTCTTTAAACAGAATGCACAATATTCAGTATCCTTCAACTCAACTCTGTGGAAAATCCAATTTAGAACCCAATGAAAATGAATAGGCAAGTTTTAACATGTTTCTTATGTATTACTTGCCTTGTTCCATGAGTCTTTCCTAATCATTCCCACTGGAATCTTTCCTCCCTTTGAACTCGCAACACACTTCATTATTTGTGGCACTCATCACACAGAATTTTCAGCTTTATGTATGTACTCTCTCCTACTTGATTCTGAGCAACCTGAGGTTAGGAATGGTGCCTCTATCTTTATTTCTGTCCCCATCTTAAAACCTTATACCTAGAAGACACTAATAAGTGTCAGCTGGATAAATGAATCTATACCTTAATCTCAAAGGATACGAGGCAGAGAGAAATGGTATGGACAGAAAGAAACCTGAATTTGATATGAAACTTGAAATTTTAGATCAGGGAAAAATTTTTTAACTGGTTATATCTGTTTAAAAGAAAAGCAAGTTTTAAATATATACTCTGCTAAGAAACTGAAGTACAATTAGGTGCTTAGGTTAGTATAATTCACAGCTATACTATCCAGATATCTCTGCTGGGTAAATTGTAACAAGAGTTTCTGAAATGTTGATATTCAATTCCACAATATGAACTAAGAACAATTTCGCTAGCAGAAATCTGCATATGTAATAAATCATTACCCCCATGTATACATTATTTGAAATATGCACGATTGGTTGTTTTAGATTTTCTAATAATAATTCCTCACTTATCATATATCCACTAGCACATGCTAGCAAGCCTCAAATATGTAAGAAAAGTTTAAAGAAGATAATGTAAAACTCTTAAGAATTCTATCCACTATGTATTTTTCTGTAACTTGGGATGATACAATTACTCAATCTTAGCCATAATATATATGGGTTCACTGGATGTTCTGAGGATGCACCATTTGAACCACTGGTAAGAGTAGAGAATGTGTACTGAGAAGCACTCAATGGTCTCTCAACCTTATTATATTGCAGGAGGATCTGAAGAGACAACGGAAACACTGTGGGCAGGATGATTTAAGAACGTGGAAGTAAAGGACTTAGATAATCTTTTTCAGCTTGAGGAATAAGACTAGAATTCCTACCTAATCTACCACTCTGGTAGACTCAGATCAGCCCAGTTTAAATGTCAGAAAAAAACCAGACACACACAAAAGTGGCTTTGATTATGTAAGTCAGAGGAGGGGGAGCCTACATCACACACCCAAGGCTCCTTCTTAGGGACAGCAGCAGCTTTTTCAATGACACAAATGCAGAGTGGCATGAGATTTCCAACAGCTTAACATTTTAATTTGGGGTGGGGATAGAAGAGAATACATAAATTGTTTTGTGCCCCCCCACCAAATCGTAATGTACTGGGGTCCAGCCAGGCTGACCCGAATGGAATCCAGAGCGAATGGGGTGTTGGGTTCCCCGAGGAAAGGGGGCAGATCCAGAACAGAGCAGAAACGGTGACAATTATCTGTATGAAAAAGTAAGGATACTCTAAGTGAGAAGGACTAGCATCAATCTATATAGCAATTTGGGAGAAAGGAAGAGGAAAAAAGGCAAGAGGTGGCAGCAGGAATAAAAGAGAGCCAGACACTTCAGCCTGAGACATTTGGCTTCTTTTCGGGGTTAGTGGGAAAAATACAAAGAGGCAGATTAGCATCAAGGATCAGGGATCCACAGCAAACAGATGAAGTCCCCAACAACTCTTTTTGGTGCTGTTTACTGCTTGGCTTGCTTCTAGGATTTAGCTCAATTCTTAGGTGAATTTGGTATTTCCCATCTTGGGTGTTTCCTCTGAACTTTAGTATTAGGGCACAAATCAAATACACCCAAGAGATCTGAATTTTGTTATCATATGTTAGAGCCCAAGTCGCTAGCTCTCTGGGCCCTATTTCCTTAGCTGTATGCATCTACTTTTAGCAGTATCCCTTTTGAGAAGACTAAATTTGAGAAATAAATTAAAAAATTACAGTGTAATGAAGAAACTATGAATACAAAGTAATTACACATCAAGATCAATCAAGGTTCTACCACTAATTCAAGATTGAATACCTCCCTGGCTTTTATCAAACAAGTAACCAGCACCAATGTTTTAAAGATAAGAGTAGAGATTCTAGTTTCCAAAGGACAAAACCAAAGCACACTATGCATAGCCTGTATCCCCACCCACCCACAAGCCAAGATCCCAGCCCCACTCTGCTGTCAGATAGTTACATAGAGGTCATGTCATTGAGGGCGTGGTCCAGCTCCTCGCTAATGGCCTTGTACTTCAGTTTCTGGGCATAGAGCTCATCTGGACAGGCACAGGAACCACAGGGAGGAACGAGGGGACAGAGTGAAAGGTTTCAGAAGCAGATGAAGAGAGGGAATCATTAGAAATTAGGAAAAGTGTGTCTGTGGGTCTAATACCACAGTTAAGGAAACATCTACGCTGGCAGCCATGACTGGACATTTTCAGATCCACTGTTCCCTGGGATCAACTGCACTTCTTGATGCCTCTGATTGCAGCAAGGGTTGAGAACCTGGGCATAGTCATGACTAGAAACTCCTATTACCAAAGGCACTCAAGAGGATACGATACCACTCCCACCCAGTTACCCAAATTCCTAGCAGTGATAACACTTAATTTAACAAAATTAGAGAAGGGAGAGAGTACATATCCCTATTCAGACACCACTTCTCTGCATACCAAATGTGACCCTTATGTGAATGGGGGTGGTCCAAGAGTAAGGCCCATTCATGGCCCCTTTGCTCCATAGGTTGCCTCCCGAAACTCTTCCAAAGAACATCCTGCTACTGAGAGCATACCAAAGGAGCATATCTCAGAGTTCTCGAAGCAGAGGATATCTTCCCTTGTCAGGGTGGACGCAGTTGCCAAACTATAGTGGACAGAGGTATTTAGAAAGCCCCTGGCATTAGTCAGTGCTGAGACATGGTTATTCCACAACTTCAATTCTTGTGCTCTACAACTTGAGTGGTGAATAGGACTGCCAAAAGTAGCCATCGGGTGACATGCATCTTTGCTGCCTTTTGATATCATGGCTTTCATTTAAACCTACAGACTAAAGATTTAAGACTATGAAATTAAAGGTAAATGTAGCCATTAACAGTCTCCTCAAAGAGAAAGAGACAAATTCCAGAATGTTAAAGTCTTATTAAAGGAAAATATTAAATGTAAAAATCCAACGCTAGGGATTGACCCATTTGTCTAGCTGTGGCATAGGATGGGGCACACGATACATGCCAAATCACGGCCAACTCCCTTTGGTGTACAGGAAAAGAGACTAACGGTTAATGGGCAAGGTCTTCCTCTATATTTCTCTATTTCAATCCCTCTCCCAGGTTCCATACCTTCCAAATCATCAATTGTCTTTTCCAGCTTGGCTACCGATCTCTCAGCAAACTCAGCACGGGTCTCTGCCTGGGGGAAATATGAAATCAGTCAGAATCAGAGATGAAGACAGAAGAGAAGTATCTCTATTTCTTCTACTTTCTATTTCCAGATCTTTCAGAACCAAAGCCAGCCAGTCTAAGTCCACATTAATGCCTTACAGACCTCCAAATGTTTTGGGTCCCTCCCTATAATCCCCTCAGCTCACCTCCTTGAGTTTATCAGTAAGAATCTTTATCTCTTCCTCATATTTGTCTTCTTTTTGAGAATACTGTAAAAGAAGTAGAATAAAAATTTCAGAGTAGAAATTAGTCACACAGACAATACCCCCCTCCCTGCATTTACTCTTACACTGAATATGCTCTTAGATTTAATGTGTTAAATGGTCCAAGAGTAAGAAGAGCAAGGCCCTGCTCTGGACAACAGGTCCTTAAAACCCAAAAGTCTATGTCTTTAGAGTCTTGATACCCTCAGTTTACAATCCTCCATGACTTTTATTTTTAAAATGAACCTAAGCTTCGATTTCATTCCGATTAACCCAAAGAGGCTGTTCCTTTCTCCTGCTTGATGAGGAGTAGTGACATCCTGTGGTCACATGACTAAAACACTCCCACATGATGGTAGAGAAGTCATCTGTCTGGATTGCTCATTAGGTCTCAGAGTTGATTCTGTTACCCCCATCTGTGTGCTAGAAAATCTATTAGGGCCCCTGATTATTGCCTTTCAGCACAGCAGTATTAGCCTGAGGAGCATATGACTCCATGCACCTGAGACCATGAAGTTATTTTTAACGAAAGCAATCAAAGTGCACAGGAATTAGCATTAAACCCAGAATCTGAATAGATTGTAGGTGGGTAGGAAGAGGATACATCTCACTGGATTATATAAGGAATAGGTGTCTCCAGTCTTTCATCAAGGGCAGGGCTGGGCCCAGGCCCCAAAGCCTGTCACTTTCATAAACCAGCCCCTACCTTCTCCGCCTGAGCCTCAAGAGACTTGAGGTTGTTGGTGACATTCTTCAGCTCCTCCTCCAGCTCAGAACACTTACTGTGAATATTTTAAATACCGCAGGAGAGGAAAGGGGGAAAGGAAGAGAATAAAAAAAGGGAGAGAGACACACAGAAGTGAATTGAACCTATATGTAGAGAGAGTTGGAAGGCATACTGGGGAAGAGAAGTTCCCAGGTAACCTGAGCAAGCATCGACCCTCCTCCCTCTACCATAGAACATGTCAGGAGCTTGAAACTCCTGAGCTCAGGATGTTTGGGTACTAATGAAGAAAGAATACTTGAGAGAAATCACTACTGGGAACAAGTCATAACTGCTACCTGGGGTGGAGGTGGGAACAGATGCCCAACCCAAACAGTCCCCCAAATCACCCAAGGGAAGGAGAGCCCTGTAGAGAGGCAGTGAAGCAACTAGGAAAGAAGAGATGAAAGATACTAAGTAAGTGGAAAAGAATGGAGCATTCCATGAAGAGATGAGAAAGCACTCAACAAATCAACCAGTGGAGGGGAGGAAGCTGCAAAACAAAAACAAAACAAAACAGAACTACACCATACACATAAACTTGCTGTGGGTTTAATGGTTAGTACCTTTTCTTCAGCAGCGCTCAGACACTTCAGGTTCTGGTCCATCAGTCTGATCTGCTCATCCATCTCTCGGCAACGGCTGTTAGTGATAGTCATGGGGGTGGCACAAGCCAGGTTGTGGGGAGGGAGAAAGGGCAAAAAGGGACACAGCAAGAAAACAAGCAGCAAAACGAGAAAAAAAAAAAATTCAAAAATGGGAAGAAAACACCATGATGGTCATGATATGTTATGTCAGGGAGAGGAGAATGCAAGGGAAACACAAACACATATGCATCAGCACTGACTTTGTTATACAAGGCCCAGAAGGTGCCAGTAGGGGTGGAGGGTAGTTATTACCTGCCCTTGCCCTAAGGTTCACTAGCAAATTGGCAAAGTAGTAAAAACAGACACCAGATCTTAAGTCAATATAGCTACCTTGATGCCCCAAAAAGAAATATACCCCAGGCAGAAAGACCCAAGAGCGTCTTCCAGTTAACTGTTCGCCATCTATTAGTCTTTATTATACCTCAATTTGTAAACCCTACCAAAAAGAAATAAGAAAGGTTCATTTGTCACCTGTCACTAGTCAAGTTAAGAGTAAGGAAGCCTAAAGCCATTATTAGCGCCTAAAAAAGCACTATAGATGATTCCCACTCCCTAGGCCCTGTTTAACAAGGTTGAAGGAATGCTAGTTTATTCATATTAGTGCCCAAGCCAAAGAAGAAGGGACAGAATAGTATGACAAGATTTGGGGACCAAGATACTCACGACTCTGCCAGCTCAGCTCGTTCTTCTGTGCGTTCCAAGTCTCCTTCAATAATCACCAATTTACGAGCCACCTACAGGAAAAGATCGCAGTATAGCTCAGTGAAGCAAAGGAGCCATTTCCCTCATGATTCTTTGCAGAAGCCTGATTATCACTGAAGAAAGAAGAACAAACAGAAGGTGACTTACCTCTTCATACTTCCTATCTGCCTCTTCTGCAATATGTTTAGCTTCTTTGAGTTGGATTTCCTGGAGTTCCATCTTTTCTTCATCTTTTAAGGCCCGGTTTTCAATCACCTTCATACCTCTGCCAGAAATAGGACAAATACGATACTGATACCCTGAGGAGTGTCACCAGCTCCATTCTAAGGGACTCAGAAATGCACCTTTTAAAGCCCATTCCTTTCCGTTTGCTGCTCAAATGGAAATCCCACAGCACTACTCCCATACCTTAGTTTAATTATTTCATTGAAAAAATTTTCTTATAAAAACAATACAGGCTTATTAAGAAATTAAATATTTAAATGTGTAGTCTAAATGTATATTTAAATGTATAGTCTAAGGGTAAAAAGCAAGTCTCCTTTCCCACCTCTAGTCTTGTTCACCAGAGGTAATCTCTAATACACCATTCTGTAATGTGTTTTTCTCACTTTCTATAATTTGGACACTACTCTGTAATAATATATACATAGCTGCCTCATTCATTTTCACAGATGCAGTGTTAATGTACCCCTAGCAGGGCATTTTTAATTCTGAAAAGCCTTGGTTGTCAAGTACCTCTGTTCTAGTTTTAACTCACATATGGCAAGGAGCCAATTGGCTGCTTTCACACAGATGAACTGTGATTTGGTTCAAGGGCCATGGTAATCAACCCAGGCCACACATTAAAATTAGCTGTTTACGTCAATGCCCAGGACCCTCTTGCAATTGATTCTAACTGAACTACAGTGGGATCTAAGCATTCACATATTTTATTATTTTTTTTAAACCAAGAAAGTTCAGTCTCCGTAGAGACTGTCAAAAACTGCCAATGCTGACTACATTTTAAGCTATCACGGTGGGGTATTGGGAAAAGTTTTCAATTAGCAATATTCGTGCTTCAGATAAACCTCATTGGCTACGATACTGTCACTGCACAAAGCTCACATACTTTAAACTCTCCAGTGATGCCCCTTTACTCCCAACCATGATTCTAATAGTACAACCAGGGCTGAGAAGGTTCATTAAAATATAGATTGCTGGGCTCCAACTCCAGAGTTTCTGATCAGGGGTAGGAGCTGAGAATATGAATTTCTACCAAGTTCTCAGGTGTTGCTGATGCTGGTCTGGGACCTAACTTTGAGAATCTCTGCTTTAGGAGGACTAATCTCATCAATAGAAGTTTATGACCCACAAAGCAGAAGTCATACTGGTGGGCTCATTTTAAGGTTCATTTGGTCAGTTTATAGAGAAAGCCCAATTACAAAAGGGCCACAGCATGTAGGTAACCCTTACTCTGTCTTCAAGGGGCAAGAATATGCAGAACTAAAGGAAAGATGATTCTGTAAGACAGAATTACTATTTTATCTATTTATTTATTTTTGTAGGAAAAAATGGTTTTGTATATGGGATGAAACAATATAAGTTCAAAACTTACAGATAAGGGTTAGCTCTATCACTCATCTCTTTAAAAAGTTTATATTAAAAAGCAGGTCTATAAGGAAATCTTGATCAGACCTTCTTTTGAAATCCATACTCTATCAGGCTCCCCTACACACCTCTCACTCTCATCAGCAGCTTTTTCCGCTTCCTCCAGCTTTTGCAGGGCAGTGGCCAGGCGCTCCTGAGCACGATCCAGCTCCTCTTCAACCAGCTGGATCCTACGGTTCAAGGAGGCCACCTCAGCCTCAGCCTGTGTTTGAATGAAAGAATGGAAAAGGGAAGCAGAGGCATGGTGAAAAGAACTAACTATGACAGTAAGACTGGGGTTGACTACCGTGAAGAAATCAGAGTCTAACAGGGTAAAACCTGTCTTAGCTCAGATGCTAAAAGACCAACAAACATACATATATATATATGTATATCTCACACACACACATATATTTCCTCCCTTTCCCATCAACAAACTCTCATATGTTCCACAGGAAAAGGGTTTTAATGCTCAGTTCCTTGCCCAGCCCAGTGATAGTTAGTACCACCCCCTTTTCTGGACTCAGTTCAAATTCCTGAACACACTGGAGTCAGAAAAGGTAGCCAGTGAAGGGTTCCTCCTGCCTAAGCTCTGGCCTGGAGGTGTGTCTCACCCTCAGTGACTTTCTTATAAGTGTCTCATAAAGTGAAAAAATAAACAAACAAGTTTTCTTAAAGAAGTAATCTTGGATTACCTATTAATTTGCTGTTTAACTCAAGTTGTTAACCCTCTAGTCACCTTACCCTAATAGATTAGAAGGATAACTAGCCTAGGGAATGTCTTCCAGAATAAACTTCCAGACTGGAAAGCAAAAGAATGGAACACTGGGATACCTACCCCCCCATCCCTTCAACTTGCTCCCCCAACCCTTCTCTCCCTCACCTCCATCCCACAATGAAATACAGACTAGAGTCCAAGTAAACCCATGCTGCCTTCCTGGCAATGGAATAAGAATTAAGGAAAGGAGGAGGCAGATTGGATGTGGATAAATTCTAATGGTAGAAAAGCCTCCTTCCTATAACTGCCTTTCTCCCTACCCTCCCACCTTCACTGGAGGCAGGTACGCTGACTGCCACAACCATACAAGAATTTAATCTGCCCCGCACACCACCCAGTTCAGATGCTTATCCAAGTGCCTGGTAAACACGATCTCTCTTCTACAGCCCAGATTGTGCCTGAATTCTATTACCCTGCTTTCCTCCTGGCAGGCAGGGGTGGGGGCAGCTACAGAAATAATCTGGGCCACCAGCCCCTGTGAGGAGGGATATAGCCCCAAAGACTCCTGTTAACAATCAGGACTAGCACAAAATTTCTATAAACATGGTAGGTTCAATGGACTGGGAAAGGGGGCTAGAGATCTAACCACCAGACTACAGGAAAAAAAAAAAAATCAAGAAGTCAACATAAGCTGAAATTATTAAGAAACAATTTGTGTCTCTACTATTCAAAAACACCACAAAGACAAGTATTCTCTGGTTCTGTTTCTTCCAGGAAAGCAGATGTCCTGTAGGACAACACATTTCTCCTCATAAACCCAACAAAGCCAACCCCGTCAAGAGCAAGTTAGGCTATCAGGCAAGAACTATGAAAGACTGCTAGTACAGTGATTTACCCCCCTGCAGATGAAAAATAAAACTAGATTTGGAGGAAGCTCATGAAATGTAAGTCCCCATCCGGCTCACCAGTAGTTACCCAAACTGGAGTAGAAGATACAGGCTATGGGGGCAGGGTGTATGGTTTCCATGACAACAAGCTGGCTCAGGCAGTTTCTCCCACAAATCAGCATTTACAATAGAATTCTCCGCAAGGCTGAAAAGGGAGGAGGAGAAAACACATCTTGGTGCCCTCACAAGAGCATGCGCACATCAACAAGCCTGTATCAAAAGCAGAACCCAAGATGGGAGTCCTAGCAAAAGCTTCAGAGACCCTGAGGGTGGGGGTGACCAGGACTTCACTGTTCTCTTTTTTTCTCCTCCCAGAGGATTAGTTCTCTTTCCAATGAAACAAAAGCCCATAGAATCAAGATCTATTACTCTTTTTAAAGGAATAAGGAAGACAACCTAACTTTTCCCTCAAGCCAGAGCCTATGCATAATGCCTGTCCCTTTCAGGTCAAATAGCATAGTACCAAGAGATTGAACAGAGCTACTTTTTGCACATTAAGCTTTGTGCTTTCCTAATCAACCTAGGTTTTAGCATGACTGCCCAAAGGTGGTTTCAGTCTTTCAGTCTGTCCATCTCTGCCCAGCTTGGAGGATATACACTACTCTGAGGTCCTTCCCTTCAGGTAGTAATAGGATTTTCCACTGCCCAGGAAGCAAAGATCCCAGGGGTGGGAGTGGAACACAGCAGCAATCTGGTCACATTAGAAGATGGCTGACAACAACTTCAGCTATGAAATGAATCTGATTTAGACCGGGCGGGGTGGCTCACACCTGTAATAATCCTAGCACTCTGGGAGGCCAGTACAGGAGGATTGCTTGAGCTCAGGAGTTCGAGACCAGCCTGAGCAAGAGCAAGACCCCTTCTCTACTAAAAATAGAAAGATATTAATTGGCCAACTAAAAATATATAGAAAAAATTAGCCAGGCATGGTGGTGTATGCCTGTAGTCGGAGGCTGAGGCAGTAGGCTCGCTTGAGCCCAGGAGTTTGAGGTTGCTGTGAGCTAGGCTGATGCCACGGCACTCTAGCCTGGGCAACAGAGTGAGACTCTGCCTCAAAAAAAAAAGAAAAAAAGAAAGAAATGAATTTGATTTAAATGCTACCATTCTACACTCCAAGGAGATTCCCTAAGTATGCCACACTCCTCAAGGCATGAAACTGACAGAGCACTGGTGCTCAGAGGCAGAACAGGGCCAAGGACAGAAGCGGATTAGTCTAAATCTGGCATTCTGCCACGCTGGGGTTTCTCTTTTTAGATAAAAGCCACAGATGAAATTCAAATGAAAAAGAGTACTAGAAAAGTTAGGCTTGAGCCCTGTGAGTAAAGGACCACTGCAGTTCACTGCAATCACAAATGCATCTATCCAGGGAGATACTGTGTCCTTGGGGACTTTAAATTTCATCAAGGGGAAGGCAAGTTAGAAGGGAGTAGAGCAATCCGCCCCAGAGTAAACAAAGGTGGAGCCTAATTGGAGGCACTCAGAGCAAAGGGCTATTTGCCTCTCCCTGTGTATGTTCCAGGATGCAGAGAAGAGAAAGCAACCAGCAGGAAAGCAAATCCCAACCAAAGAAAGGTGATAAAGCCTGTTGCTTATCCACCAGACCCCCACAACAGTCAAAGGAAGAACCGTACAACAGTCAAACATTCTAACCTCCTTCAGAGACTAGAAATTTTGGATTAAGGCCAGAATCAAAACTGCCATTCAAAGCCCACTCACTTCCTCAATAGTACTCCAAAATTTTTTAGACCAGAAAAAAAGAAAAAAGAAAAATATCAGAGGAAGTTAGGAGAGATGTATTAAAAACTGATAAGGTAAACTGTACATTTAAAAAGTTACAATAGTAAATTTTATGTTATGTACACTTTTAACACCACTACGACAAAAAAAAAACACAGGAAAAAAAAAAGACTGCATATAAATACCATGTTGCCATTTGTTTACATTTAAACAGAAGTACAAAGGAAATGCAAAACTGAAAGTGGATCTGACAAGGTATTATATTATAAAAGGTCAATCTCCAGCCCAAGAGCAGAAAAGGACAGATCCTAGAACAACTCTAGTGTCTCAGTTTTGGACTCATCCAGCTGCCCAACAAGGGTGGCCTGGATGTTCACACAAAGCAACCAGAAAAATAATGAAATGACAATCCCACTAATACCATGTGATACCATCAGAGAGTTCCAGTTCCAGAGGAGGGAGGAGCCTACAAACCCCACATTCCAGAATGCCCTAAGAGGATAACAGGTAGCCCAAGCATCCCCCCCTTTCCATGGGTGCCTCCTCAGTAGGGGTTCAAAGTTCACTAGAGCAGAAAGTCAAAAGATTAGGCTCCCACAAGCTGGAAAGTAGAAGACAGTGGTTTCATCAGTATTTAACTATCACCTTACTTCCCCATTCTGAGGACTTCCTCACTAGATCTCAGTGCAATAAGCAAATCTGGCAGGCAATGAGTGAGGGATCTGATGCTGCTCACTCTGCTGCTTATCACCTCAAAGTCAGCAAGGGTGGAAAAAAGGAAGCCAAATTTTCCTACAAGGAAAATTACCAAATCCTGGGAGGAAAATAATCACCCACCCTAGAATACTCCTAGGATGCCCATATTTAAATGTTGAGCCTAAGACTCTGCAGCTCAACACAATGCCAATTCCTTTGGCCATCCTCTGTTTCCTTTTAAGGTTATCTGTTCTCCAGAACAAAAGAGATGAGAAAGTGTCACTAGTCATAAAGAGTCACCCAGCCAGTCCATCTCACTTGAGTTGATAATTAGAAGTTGCTGGCATACTGAACAGAGGGAGAAATACACCTAAAAAAAGGTGACTAAGGAAGACAAGCAGCTCCCAGCATCTCCATGCCCAGTTATAAAAATAAGTGAGTATTCTAACAATCTTTAAGTATTAACCTGGAGACCTGGAGGACAACTGTTCTCCCCTCCCCCGCTTCCCACCCTTCTGCGAATCCCACTCCTCTGCCTCCCAAAAATATTAATTCTCAGTTACTCCCCAGAGGAACAGCCAAAAAAAAAAGAAAAGAAAAAAACCACAAAAAAACAAAACAAAAAAAAGTTACCAAGGGAAAGAACAACAAAGAATACCAATAAACCACAAGAGTTCTTTCATTGGGTATTCAAATTTTAACAAGAGTTACTTTACTTTCTAGTCTCAAGATCCTCCAAAACCAACTCAGGGGGGATCAGTTCCACCCACTAGACTGCACTCTAGTAGTCTAGACCCTGGAAAGTCTTATGCCTTACTAAAACAAGTCAATCACTTCTAAACAGAAAGTGGTTTCAAGAAATCAGTGGAATCACCATTCGTTCCTCCAAAATCTTATGTTCCAACTTTGAGTTGGAACAAATTATTTATTGAACTTAAAAAAAAGATACCAGGATAATTGGGAAAGGAGCAGAGGAACATCACTAGAGCCACCTAGAACTCATTATTCTGTCCCCATCCACTACATTGCCCGGGTCAATCAGAAACCTTGAGATTGGCACGCCGTCTGATTCTCTGCCACGCACTCGCTTATCAGCTCTGCTTGGAAGAAATGTTCTTTCTTAACCAGTTCAGCTTGCACTGATCACACTTCAGCAATAAAGGCCTGAATCTGGCAGAAGTTCCTGCCTTCCAGGTCATCATGGGAAGGGCCAGGCAAGTTTAGTTAGTTGGCTCCTACACTTGCACTAACGTAGGAGATAAGTACCATCTCCTCCCCTCTCGCTTCTTCACGTCGATTCAGAGAGTGGGTGTAGCAGCTGCAAGAGCACCCCGTAAGAGGAAAGGGCCCCAGGCCAGAGCACAGGAGGCAGTCCTGTGGTCTCAAGCTCCTCTAGGGAGGGAGGGCACCGCGCTTCCTCTCAGCCGACTGCTGCCTCATTTCCTGAGCAGGCGGAGGGAGCGGAAAAGCTGCCAGCAGACCAAACCGGGGGCTTTCCGGCGGTTCCCACCGCCCAACTCTCACCCTTTCACAGAAGGTTCGGCCCTGCCCCTCACAAACGAGAAAAGTACCCACCCACTCTCACCTCTCGGGCCGGAAACCCCGAGCGAGAGCAAAGTTCTCCCACCCTTTATGGGGAAGTGGGGGAGGGAGAAGCCGCTGAGCCCCTCCCCCAGCTGCGCCCGGATATAAGGGACTGAATGAATGACCTGGGAAAAAAGAGGAGGAAAGCCATTCTCCAGGATCGCGTAAGGCTCAATTCCTTCACAGGTCAAGCCTGTTTGCCCGAGCACTCAGTTCCCTCTTCGCCTGCTTGCAGTCCTACTGGGGCTGAGCCCCACCCATCCTGTGGGCTCCAACTTCATCTCCGAGCCTGCTGGCCCCCAAAGAACAGTGCTCGACAGCAAAAAGGATCCTATTTGGGGTCTCAGCTGCACCAGCGCCTGCCCCTCCCTCATGCGCCTCGCCCTCTCCGTACCTGTTCCCGGGCCCGCCTTTCTCCCTCCACTTCCCGCTGGAGGCGCTCGGCTCTCTCCTCTGCATCATCAGCCTGCTGTTGCAGAACCTGGATCTTGCGTTTCACCGCCTCGATGGTGGTGATCCCAGCCATGGTGCCTACCCTGCTCCTGCTAGCGCTCCCGTTCCTGCCTCCTCCGCTCGGCGTTGCAGCCGCTCCTCACCCCTGCTTCCGCCTGCTACGCCCTAAAATACCGGAACTCACCCACCCTCCCGGATGTGACGCTACAGCTGCCGCGCCCTCCCACCGCCCGGCAGGCGGGAAGGCAATCCAGTGGAGGGAGAGCCGCGGCTGGGAGCGAGGGGCGGAGCCTTCTAGTCACCCTAGGCAACCGTTCCCGGCCTTACCTTGGGCCAGTAAAGGGGGGCGGGGTTGGGAGGAGGGAGGGTTACCATGGTAACTGGGAGGCGCGTCTTGGTCTAGCCTCTCCAGTCAGGCAGGCCGCCCACAATGGTTGGCCCGTTTACAAGTGAACTAACCTTACACTCACGCAGTTGACCCCGACTCCCCCAACGCCAGCCTGCCACCACTTACCCATTAAGGCACTCTGTATCCTCTCCATGATATAAACATCCTACTAGCCTCTGTTTCCACACACCCTGCGACAGACTCCAAAAATAGGTTCTAAGAAAAGCCTAAAGGACTTTCTGGGTCTCATCTTCAAAAGAGCCCCACATCAACCTCCTTTCAAAGTCTGCTCGGGTAGGTTCTCTCCCATCTCCTGCAAGTCAATGAAGGGAACTACGGGGGTGGAAGATATGGGCAAATTGGCAAAGTTCTCATTCAATTTGGCATCAGATATGAATTTAAGTGTTCTATTCAGAATACCAGTCTTTTCCCCTGTTATTTTTGAGAGTCAATATGCACCATCAATTAGCTAACCTGCCAGCCCCTCCAAACCTTGGAATGATTCAGGACTTCATAATTTAATTTAATCATCACTTACAATTCCTTTTGTAGATGTGGAAGATATCTTATGCTCACCTTTTTACCAGGGAGGAATCTTCTATTACAGACCACTGTTACCAGATCTTTGTGCAAGATATGAGTGCCTGAAAAACTGTGCTGTGGAATTGAGCCTCCATTCTGTATTATAACTTTGACCAATTTCAGTGTCACTTCTTCTTCCAGGTACTCCAAGGAACTATTTATGAATTGGAAACTGCCACTACAGGCCCTGTCATGCAGGATTTCTGGGAGCACAATGGTAAAGAGACTTGAGAATTTTATCTTATTCTTTGTATTCGTCCCACCTTCCAAGTAAATAATAATGATAAATCTCTCCTCTGGTACAGCCCTCTTTTCCCCTAGAAAATCTGAAAGTAGAACAGGACTTAGGGCTGGGCGCAGTGGCTTATGCCTGTAATCCTAGCACTCTGGGAGGCCAGTGCAGGAGGATTGCTTGAGCTCAGGAGTTGGAGACCAGCCTGAGCAAGAGTCAGACCCAGTCTCTACTAAAAATAGAAAAATTAGCTGGCCGCGGTGGCACATGCCTGTAGTCCCAGCTGCTCGGGAGGCTGAGGCAGGAGGATCACGTAAGCCCAGGAGTTTGAGGTTGCTGTGAG
>VBSM01000729.1:5595933-5611036 GCA_008086735.1 Cheirogaleus medius | reverse complement strand
AGACTGTTTCAAAAAAAAAAAATCCTACCTCCTGAAAGAAATAGTAGGCAAGACAGTTACTGCCCTCGATGTCTGGTTCTAAAGACGCTCCCTCCAGAGGCTCTGTTTTTCTTATCTCTTTTTGGAAATACTGAACAATGAGACTATTCAGAAGTAAGAACTTGGACAGACAATAATTTTCTCAGTAGAGTGATCTATATACTTTGATTTTTCCTCCAGGAATTGAGAAGGAAGAGCAGGGTTCTGACTCTCAATAAGCTCTATCTTAATAGCCTAAGAATTTTTCCAGCTTGCTTTGAAGAAGTCTATCAAGAAGGACTGTAGAAGCGGAAGTGAGAGTTTGGCATCTGGGTGTTGATCAGCAGAGGGCACTATTGAACCTCCCTGTGCCCTACTAAAGAAGCAGAAGACCTCATCCTAGACAAACCAAAAGGGTGTTGAGAGCCCCACTGCATTCCTGATGTTGGTAAATTTGAACAGATAATCTCCTCTTGATCCAGGGAAACAGATGGAATGACTCATGATAGCCTTTAGAAGCACGATGGATAGGCAGCAAGGGGCCCAGTGCTATTGTTTTCCTGGTGACCAACAATACAATATATCAACAAGTGTATATGTCCATCCCGGTCCCTCTCCGCATCCCTCCCCACCACCTGTCACTAAAAATGGGTGTTGTGACTTTATGTCCTAACCATTGCACTCTTCTTTTCCCCTGTTTCTCTCTAAACAGCTTCTCTTGTTTTATTATTATTATTATTTCCTGACCGCTAGACAATGTGGGATCTCTAAACAGCTTCTGATTTCATCTTGGATTAAAACAATCTTAGGCATGGTTGCACAACTATGTGAATGTACTTACTGCCACTGAGCTGTATACTTAAAAATAGTTAAAATGGTAAATTTTATGTATGTATTTTTTTTTTAGTTTGGTAAAAAAAAATTGGTACTAAATCTGGCACCAAATTTAGTTGTGGTAAATTTTTTTTTACCACAACTAAAAAAAAAGAACATTAGACAAACTCAGGGAAGAAAGAAACAAGCTTTGAACTGGTCTTGCCACACTGTGTGTGTGTGTGTCTGCATGCGTGTGTGTGTGTGTGTGTGTGTGTGTGTGTAAAACAGCTTAAGACAGAATTCATCCCCAGGAAATCTCTTTATCTCCCTGATATCGATGTATTGTCTAGATCCTCTATGTCACTCTTGCTCCCCCAAGATCTCAGGTTAGACGTGTTTGTTCTGTTTCTTGCTCCTGGAAACACGTCCTAGCTGTTTAAGCCTAAGGAGTTTCCCAGAGAGTTGTTACCCAGCACCTCACAAAACTGTTATTGACTAGACATTGTGCTAGCCTGTGAAAACATCTATTGTCATGCCCATATATTAGAACTAGAGAGATCCATTCAACTGTATCTGGAACCTAAGTTAGGCAACTCTAGCAGGCCATCAAGCACTTGCCCAAAAATCTAGGAGTAACCTGTGTTTATTTTGCAGTTTTCAAAATGGGAGAATTAACAGTTTACAGTGGCCTAAATTTTTAGAAACAATGAGTTTATGTAATGTATATCATCCAGTTTATATTTCCAACTTCTGATGTTATATATTCAATGCTCACCACTTTCCTTGGCCACTGAAAGTGATAGAAAGCCAAAAACAAGATCAGAAAACTATTGGTAGAGAGGCTGAATGTGAGGATCTGGAAGCATTTATGAATGGTTCACTCTGTGTTTCTAGCTATTTTCTAAAACCAAATGTAATTTTATTACTTTTTTATAATTCTTTTTTTTTTTTTTTTAAGAGACAGGGTCTTGCTCTGTCACCCAGGCTGGAGTGCAATGGCATGTGGCACAATCATAGTTCATTGCAGCCTTGAATTCCTGGGCTCAAGTGATGTCCTGCCTCAGCCTCCTGAGTAGCTGGGACTACAGGCATTGTATCACCATGCCCAACTAATTTTTCTTATTTTTTGTAGAGGTGGGGTCTCACTATGTTGCCCAGGCTGTTCTCAAACTCTTGTCCTCAAGTGATCCTCCTGCCCTGGCCTCCCAAAGTGCTGGGATTATAGGCATGAGCCACAAATGTGATTTTAAATAATACATGTTCCTATTTTCCTATTAACTCAGTTTGTTGATAATTGACTGTATTTCCATCAATACTGGGACATTCTTTTGTTGCTGCTAAGACTCCTGTGGTACTTTTCTTCCAAAAAACTTTTCTATCTAGTCTCTGGTTTATCTTTGTGGCAAACTTTGAAGTTGAAGATGAAGAAAAGTGGGTGATTATGGGATAATATGAAGTGGAAAAAGAGAATTGATCATTTTCAAACGGGAAAATTCAGCCCTAGAGAACCTGAGTAATTTACTCAAGGTCATAGAGTAAAGTCTGGTAGTGAAGCTTTTCCCCCCTAAGATTACTTTTTAGTTTCTATTATAGTCTATCACTCTAGGGACCTCTCTGCTGCAATATGAGCAATGCTTCCTATGGCATCTCTGTGGCTTAAGGGTAGATGTCCACATTGGCCAAGATAAATGAACCCATATAGGGCCAGGGTCAATGTGACCTCTGTTTCCCATTGTGAAATCTGAGCTGGCTTTGTTGGGCAGTTGAGAGATGAGAGGTTCTCTATTAATATACATATCTACATGCCAAGCCTTGGACACAAAAACTAAGAATGTGACTTGGGGGAGGAGGTAGGATAAGTGATAGCAGTCTGGACTTAGAGTCCCCTCCTCTTGTCCAGATCCTAGGAAAGATAATAAATTCCTGGGAAGGACAAATATGAGACTTCTACATGTCTTTAAGAAAGAAAATATATGCCGTTGTGAGGATATACCAGCATGTGTTTATATGCAAATATGTGTGTGGGTATATCTGTCTATCTTCTGTGAACTTATGAGTATGTCAAAAATGTGTTTGGAATTTAGTCATATATTAACATAAAGATCTGTATGTATAGATTAAACTTTTCCCTCATCTCTTTAATACTCACATCAGCTGCCTTCTTTTCTGCCAGCTCCAGCTTCTCCTGGGCATCCTTCAAAGCTTCAGAATACTTGTCCAACTCATCTTCTGTTCCTTTCAGCTTCTTCTGCATGGCTGCCAGTTCATCCTCCAGCTATAGAGGCCCAGAGAGTCACACACAAAGACATGCAAACATTGCAGGCTTGGACCCTGGGCTTTTGGACTCCTCAGCCCAGCCTCCATGTTACCATCTACAGAGAGACATACTTTCTCCCCAGCCACTTCCAGCCCACTGCCTCAGGAGTTATGCTATAGCTCGGCTTATGACCCTATAATCTCTGACCCTAAGATGACCAAGCCACCCTTGGTTTTTATCCAAGACCCTTGGATGATAACTGTCTAAGGGTGTAGAAGCCTGTGATGCTATTTAAGAGAAAAGAGATGGTGCATGCTAAACTCTTACCTTTTCCTCTAGAAGTCAGGGGTTCTTCCAAAACATGGTCCAGTTCTACTTAAATTCAGCAGAAACACTGTGGCTCAGAAGGGGCCACTGACTTTCCCAAGGTCACACAGGCAGTCTGAGGCAGATACCCTAGATGTTCTCTGCCCCTCCAATGAGGCTGGGAAACACCTCCTACCCAAAGAGGGAGCTAGCGCCAGTGGTCACTGATTTTCCCATAAAAACTTGTTTCCATCTCATAGTCTAGTCTTGTTCACCAGCAGGTAAGAGAGACCAATGCCAGTGCCTACCTGTTTACTTCTTTCTTCTGCTTGCTTTTGCTCAGCTTCAGCTTGCTCTGCCCGATCCAGAGCATTTTCCTTGTCCAACTTCAGCATCTGCATCTTTTTCTTGATGGCCTCCATCATGAGCAGTGGCTGTTGTTAGGCTCACCTGTGGACGCTGGAGAACTGGAGACTAAGGCAAGAAAGTGGGGGCTGTTTCCTGAGTGACTAGGAGTTACCCAGCCTTGAGCCTTTATCTGTGCTCATGGCTCCACCTCTTGTTCCTAATATGGTCTTTCCAGCTCCCTCTACTCCATCATTGTTCTCCTAGGGGAACACAGGGTGAGACACTTTGATGGACTGACATCACCAGCAAAAAAATATTTGGGAACAGCTGAGGCTGATCTTAGACAATGGAAAATGGGGGAGGGGAGAGGCTCTCCCTGACCCTGAAACTTTCCATTCGTACTGGGCAGCTCTATGGGACTTTTAAAAGAGCAAGAAGAGTCTGGCCAAAGTTCAGATTATTAATAAAAAAAAAAAGTAAAAAAGTAAAAAGCAGGAAGAGGGGAAAGGAGAACATTGAAATAGAGAAGGATACTTTGGTGATTCTAAAATGGCAGTTTTCATCCAGAGGGTCTTAGTTGCCCTTCAGCTTCCCCCTTTCAATCCTCTAGACTGTGTTGGATGCTGGTCAAATTCCACAGGTTGCGTTTCATCTTTTGATTCCTGGTATTCAGTGAGCTTGGGCAACAGTGAAGAGGGGAGGTCACTCATGATCCTTGACAATTCTCCCAGATCTCCAGATCAAATTGCTTTGCTATTTTGGGAGTCTCTAATCAGCCAGGAGACATTGTTTCTACCCCCTAAGAGCCACAGGAATAGTATAAAAGGATAGGGTTGGGATCTGGAAGGCAATCTCAGAATTACAAGTGGGGTGGGGTGAGAAACAGAGAAGGGTCAGAATAATCCAACAGGATCATGCCCTCTGTTTTCCCATAGTGATCTTAAAATAGAACTTTTGTGCCTACACAGGTCTGTATTCTCTCTACTCTTCTTCTCTTCATTTCCTCCCTTCTTAACTACGCCCTCCCACAACCCATCACATCATCATAATCATCATTACTAGCTCTATTCTTCCCAGTTTAGTTCCAGGCCATGTTTATTCTTCTACTGGGAGGCTTGTTACTGACAGGTGGCATTTGATCCCCAGTACACTGGTACCATATACCTGAGAATATGGCAGGGGAGATGTGGGCACTGTTCACGGTGACCAGAGCTATCAGGGAAGAATATAAATGGCTCTACTTAGTCATTATGTCAAGGATAGTGTTAATGCTAAGCCCCAGCAAGGGGGGAACTGAGACGCCCACCAGGACAGAGGGCAGAGCAGAATCTTGAAGGAAAGCAGAGAAACCAAGTCTCCTTTCCTTGGAGACTGACCAGGGAAAGGAATTAGGAAACAAGAGAGTCCCAGGGAGAAGAAGCAGTGGATAATGGGGGTAGGGGTAGGGAATAAGGAGGAGAAAAATACAAGGACAAGAGAAAATTAGGAAAAGAGATATATCCCTTTTAGCATAAGGGGGCAAGTGATAAAAAGACTTGATCCCCAAATTCCGGCTGTCTCCCACTCCTGCACCAGCACTTTACGTTAATATTGAAATCTACATAGGTTGTAGCTATGTAGATTGCTTTCAAGAGAAGTCCTGGAGACAAAGAGGTTCAGTAAAATAACAGGAGTCCCAGAGCCTCAAAGGTTGAGGTAGGAAAGAGGGTGATGCTGAATTGCCTACTGCTATAAGAATATGTTTGACATTTAGTTGGTTCCTAATTAAACAACCCAATATCAAACATATCACACAGAAGTAGGCAGGAGGGCTTTGGTGGTCATCTGCCTTCCTGCCCCTTGCAAAGAAAGGACAGAGCAGAGACACCAGGCACCAATCTTGTCTAGAGGGAGAGCCATCTCCTTGAGGAAGGGCACTGGCCTGTGGTCTTCACCTCCCAAGACAGCCAGCTATTGCTCATGTGCCCTTCATGCCATCTCTGCCTTAGCTCCTCTCCTATAAGTGCCTGCCCTTTGCTGGATCACGTTGGCCTAAACCAGGAAGAATACCTGGCAGGACTCCACATCCGACACCTATCGTGTTCCCCAGCACTCCCACATGGAGTTTCTCCCCCTGATATCACGGCTCCAGTGCCCAGAGGATCAGCAGTGTCAGCAGCTCCTCATCAAAGTTGCCATCTGCTCTCTTCAAGGCCATTCCAGCTGCCCTGAGGCTTTCCGGGGGTGGGGGGGCGGGCCTGTATATCCTGCTTTACCTTTCCAACAGAATTCTTAACCTTTCCAGATCACCCCAAGACTGATGAGGTCCTTTTAGTGGACACCACTGTGGTATCCTTCTGCTCTCAACTGCTGCAGATAAGTAGCCATTAGGAACTTCCAAAATGCTTGGCTTCCTCCATCTTATCCCTTCTCACCTTCTCCCCATGTCCTCCAGGTATCCTCCTTAAAGTCACCCTTGGATGTTCAGAAGAACAACTTGTCTCACTGGCAGGCTCCAGCATGGGCTCTAGAAGAGAAGGCAGGTCTCCCCCTGCCTGGCAGAATTGAAACTAAGGCTTTAGATCAAGGGTAAGGGAGGAAACTCCCTCTGCCAGGAAGCAGCCTGCAGTCCTTAGGGCTCCCCTCCTCTTCTGGGGCTTTTTATGACAAGAACTCCCGGGCTGGCTTCTCCAAGGTCTTCCCTTACAGAGATCCAGCCTGGTTCTCATCTGGGGGATTTTTCTTTTGAAGAGAATCAGGTTTGTTGAATGTCACGTAGCATGCAGATGCTTCTCTCCACTGTGGCAGAAAGGAGCCCAAGTTATAGCTGCACTGGGGGCTGGGGGTTTTGTGGGAAGGGTGGGGATGGGAGGAGGACACTCTGCTTCAGCCCCCAGGCCTGTTCCATGTGTCCTTGTTCCCATTCCGGACACCCCCCCTCCCAGCATACACCAACTCCACAGTGTCCTTGATCTAGATCGATAGTTTGTCCCAAGCTCCAGTCAATTCCGGTTGTGTGGCTCTTGCCTTCCAGGGGAAGACTAACAAATGAGCATACAGGCCCCAAGGCAGGCAACTATGATGTTATCTTGTGTCCTTGTTCCTTTATGCCTCCCAAAAGGGGTGTGTGTGTGTGATTGTTACTTTCTTATTCTTACCTCCCAAATTCTTGTCCCTTTCTCTAAGAAACTTACCCATACTGGAGAACCAGAGGCTGGAGGAAGAGAGGCTGGGAAAGACACTAGCAGGAATTGAAAGGACTTTAGTGTTTGGGGTACTAGGGGAACAGAGGCAGAATGGGAATACTGATGTAGGGGAGGAGCATCTGTCTTGGAAGGAAACTCTGAATGGCATAACTAGGCAGAAACATCAGATAGCCTCTGATGAAGGCCCTTCAGCTCTCCTATTCAGCCATTTCAAACAGACTGAGCCCTTCTGACCCAGAGGAGCTGGGTAAGGCATCAGCCACAGAATGAAGAGGGGCTGGGTGGGAGCAATTGGGTGATGTGATGAGAGCAGACAGAATAGACAGACAGGACCAGAGGAGATGGGCTCTGTAGGGGGCTGACCTGCCAATATTGGAGCCAGCCTGGCACTGACAAGCCCTGGAGTAAGAGGCCAAGGTCAGGAATTAGGCAGAGGGCTTGGGGAATTCTGTGGGTCCACATGAACAGAGGAAAGGAACAGAGAGATAGAAGAGCTCAAGTGTTTTTTCAAGCTATTGAAAAAAAGAAAAAAGATCAAAAGAAAAAAATAAAAAGAGAAATAGAAGGGATTGGTGAGGGAGCATGGTGGGAGGTAGGGTGAGGCCAGGTAATAGAGAGGATATAAAAATGGAAAAAGCTATCATAGGACAAGAAAATATCATCATGGGTTACCATTTATTGGACATTAAGTGTGACTCTCTACTAAGTGCTTTATTTAATCCCCACAGCAACCCAATGAGCATTATCTCAATTTTTACATACTGTATAAAGAACTGTAATCCATAAAATCAAAATAATTTGCACAAGGCCACACAACCAGTAAGTAACAGAGCCAGCACTGAAGCCCAGCTCTGTCCAGTGTTAAAGCCTGTTCTCCTAACACCAGGCTAGACTCCCCGAATAGAGGCAAGGGGCGGCCTGGGAGACATACATGCGGGAAAATGAAACAAGTGAAGGCAAGATGGACCTCCAGGAAATAGAGGGCAGGAAACAGAAGGAATGGGAGACCCAGTCTCAGGCTTGTGGATCAAATTCAGGCCATGTGTGTGTGCTTTTGTCTCTTGAAACTCACATCATACCTTTCATTACTTGTTCAACAGCTTCTTCTCTCACCAGCCCGTGAACTCTACATCAGTTGGTGTAAGCACTCATGAGTATTTATTGACAAAGAGGATTTGGGAAGTAGAAGTGATGGCAGCTGGGTGATGAATAGATAGATATATAGGACAGATAGAAAGATGGGCATGGGATGGAGAATGACATTTGATCTGGATAAAGGGGCTGGCCAGAGGGCTAACAAACAATCTCTGAAGGACCTGGGTCACAGGGAAATCTCCTGAGGGGGAAAATGGAGGATACCTACTGTGTGCTAAGCACTGGGCTTGCTCTGTCTCTC
Source organism: Cheirogaleus medius (assembly GCA_008086735.1). Taxonomy (NCBI): domain Eukaryota; kingdom Metazoa; phylum Chordata; class Mammalia; order Primates; family Cheirogaleidae; genus Cheirogaleus; species Cheirogaleus medius. Next base: position 5,602,710 of record VBSM01000729.1, on the reverse strand, counting down.
TATATACATTATTTTACTTATCAAAATGATCCTGTGAGATAGGTATTATTGTCTTCATTTTCAGAAGAGGAAATTTAGGCTCAGATAAGTTAAATCCCTTACACATGATGACATAAGAATTTTTTTTACATTTATATATGTATATATTTTTACATTTTTATAGTCCAGCTAATTTCTATTTTTTTTAGTAGAGACGGGGGTCTCGCTCTTGCTCAGGCTGGTCTCAAACTCCTGAGCTCAAACGATCCTCCTACCTCGGCCTCCTCTTTAATTTGAACCCCCACCTGACTCCAAAGCCTGTGTTCTTCTCCTTACACCCTGTGGCCTCTCAGTGCTCCTGATCAGTGGGGTTGTAGGGGCAAAGAAAGGAGAAACGCTGACAGCTAGGAGATGAATAATGGGGAATTCATCAGGAGACTGAAGGATAAAGACAGACTTGGGCAGTGGGGAAGGAAGGGTGTGAGTTTTGCAGTAGAGACACAGGCACATGGAGTTGAGGGTGGGAAAAGATCATGTGGATAGAATAAGTGACCAGTGAGGACACCAATGGCAAGGTGAGAGCACAGGGCAAAGTAGCGTATAAAGGTGCTGACATCAGGGAGTGATGGTGTGCTCCTACAGATGCCACTGGCTGTGAAATGGGGGTCTCTTTGGTTTGGGATGTCATTTGCATCCCATCATTTGCAAAGTGGACCCTTACAGGTGAAATTCTTTATAGCCTATGGATGCATATGATCAATCAGTACTTTTCAGTATTTTTCAGAATTTTGAATGCCTTTCGATTGGACATGTTCTTCCCAGCAACCTACAAATCCCACCAATCATTTGTTTTTTTTTTTGAGACAGAGTCTCACTCTGTTGCCCGGGCTAGAGTGCTATGGTGTCAACCTAGCTCACAGCAACCTCAAACTCCTGGGCTCAAGCAGTCCTTCTGCCTCAGCCTCCCAAGTAGCTGGGACTACAGGCATGCGCCACCATGCCCAGCTAATTTTTTCTATATATTTTTAGTTGACCAATTAATTTCTTTGTATTTTTAGTAGAGACGGGGGTCTCGCTCTTGATCAGGCTGGTCTCAAACTCCTGACCTTGAATGATCCACCCGCCTCCGCCTCCCAGAGTGCTAGGATTACAGGCGTGAGGCACCGCACCCCGCCCCACCAATCCTTATTTCCTTACACCTGCCACATTACCAGCCTGAATCCTGGAGGCTTTTAAGTTTGGAACTCTCTCATTTTGCAGAGGTGGAAATTCAGGCCCAGAGGAAAGAAACTTGCTCAAGGTTTCACAATAACTAGCTGACTCAAAACTTAAAATGCAGGCTTCTTGACACCCAAGCACCACAGTTCCTGTAGATTAATAGCCACAGTTAGAGCAATTTGTCCAAGTATACAGAAAAGATCAGAGAAAGTGAGATCTGAGAGGTGGTGAGCAAAATCCAGGAAGTTAAGTTATGGTAGCTGAGAAGTAAGCACTTTTGAAACAAATCAAGAGTTAGAGCTGAGAGAACGAGCCCAGTGATCTAAGAGCTAGCTTTATTTGTTAGACCAAGTTGGGATTCTCAATTCTCAAATCACGTTGTCCACCCACCCCATTCCCCGCCCCCTTACATCAACACTGTATATCCCACTCTGACCACAAGGCGTCACTCTTGTTTTTAACCATTGTTTCATAGATAGTTTCCCAAATAGCAGCAGGGAGTCGACATGAGAGTGAAGAAGTCAAGAGTGAGAGCATTGTCTTAAGTCCTAGGCAGATCACTAGATCCAGGAATGTTTTGGGAAGGAAGTTCAAGGCGATAGAGGCTCAAGAAGGCTAGGTTAGTAGGCATGATGAGAATGGAAGAACGGTGTTTTGGATGCCGTCAGAGTCTCTCCACATAAAAAGCTTTGCCCATCTGATTTAGTTCCTGCTGGTACTGCTGATGCTCCTTTTCAAACAGCTGGTGCAGGGCAGCTTGACGGACCTGGTGGGGAGGGGAGGGCAGAATAAAGTGTGTTGTTTGCCCTGTCTTTACCACCCTTTCTCATTCTCTCTCCCTAGTTGATTTCCTATTACACGTGTTCTCTTGGACCTGTACTTAACTGTGACATAAAGTTAGGCAGGGGCAGAGAGGCTGAACCAGTGGAGGAGAAGCCTATCCAATTTTTTTCTCCATAGGTGAAGCCCCATGTTCAGCAAATATTTGCTGAGAACATACCATAAACCATGAACTCTGCTAGGTACTCGGGATACAAAGATGGCTACATGACAGCAATTGGGGACCCCAGGGGGAGAGAGATACTGACAGGCAAGTGCTGGGCACTAAGGCAGTTTTGAGCCTCACCAAGATGAAAGGAGCAGGGACTAGAATGCACTTTGGGACTTTAAAATGTGCCACTGCCAGTTGGATGCAAAGAATCATTTAATGAAAAAGAGCTTTGGCATTTGAAGTTAGAGTTGTTGTTCTGCTATAATGGTGACAACTTCAGATGCAAAGGAGATGGGTGAGTAATGACAGAAACAAAGAGCTTGGAAATCCTAGTGGGCAAAGGCACAGAACAGTAATGAATAGAACTCACCATCAGTAGTTGCTTGTTGGCCAGTGCCAATTCCTGTACCATGGTCTCCTGCATCTTTAGGGTGGCATATGGGTTTCTTCTCTGGCTCAATGTCATTTGCCACAGACAGTTAGTATGTGAATTTTGCCACCTGCCCCAGGTATACAGAGGTGGAGGTTGAACAGGTTAGAGTTAGAAGTGGAGACAAAGACCTCATGAGTGAGGCTGCTTCTTTACACAGAACCTCTATACCAACGTCAGAAGATGTAAAGTCCTTAAAAGTGTAACTTAGAACCTAGTGTATACATTATGCCATTTAATCATTATAATAGGCATGTGGCAGAGGCATTAATTTTTACACAATACACTCAGGGAAACTTGTGAGTTGCCCAAGGTCACTTAGTGGCAGACCTGGGTCTCTAATCTCTCTAAGGATAATATTCCTTCCATCATACCAGTGATTCTCAACCCTGGCTGGACACTAGAATCTTAAGGTTTTTTTAAACAATAAAAAAAGATTTTTAATGTATCAAAGGAATATACATATACATCATGCATATATGTATGTGTATATATACACTGTTGACATTTTTTAAAAAGTCAAAGGTAGTTTTTCCACATGACTAGAAAATTTAACCCACATAGAAATATATTAATGAAAAGTAAAAGCTTCACTCTGCCCCAATCCTTCTCAACAAATTTAGCAGTTTCTCATGCATCCTTCCAGAAAAATTTTCTATCATTTACTAGCAAGTATATCTTCTTTTTTTTAAAATGAGAGATCATACATTTACATAAGAAGTGTTACTTAATAATTTGGACTTTTCATGTTAGCACATAAAATTTGCTTCATTCAGCTTAAAGAGGCTTCTCTTATTTCATCCCAGACCATTTAAACCAGAATCTCCTAGGATAAGACCTGGGCATCAGAACATTTTAGATCAGAGCTCACCAGATGAAACAGATATACAGATATGCACCACAACCTTTTGAGGCTTCTCCATTCATTCATTCAACAAATACTGCAATACCTACCACATGATTAGTACAAAGCCAGGCAACAAATACTTGAATTCTTAAAAAATAAAAAAACAACAAAAACTTGCTCTAATTTTCCTTCAGAGAATGGGAAGCAGGAAGCAATTAAAAACCATTCAGTCTATACAACCAAACCTAGTGGGCACTTGGAGGTTGAGCTCTGCTTGCTTTGAGAACAAGACTGCTTCTTACCCTCTTCCACATCTGATGAGCCCCTAACAAGATGGAACAGAGTTGGGAAGTGGCTCAGGAAGGACAGGGGAGTGGAAAGGTCAAGCTGAAAGTAAAGGGAAGGGATAGAAGCAGAGATTACCTGTTGACCATCCTCTTAAGACTTATGGCCCTTTGAAAATTCTGCAAGAAAAGGGAGTTTTGTTGATCTGCCTTCATCTCCAGTACCTTGCCCCCAGTACCCTATTCTAGGGAGAGACACATCTTTCTCTTGAGAGAGGAAGCAGTCACTACTCTAGGGACAGTAGGGAGAAGAAAGCTCTACTCCGTCCAGAATGGATCAAAGAAAATATGCAGGAGGTGGGATGTATTTGAATACCTACTATGTGCCAGATACAGCCTCCCACTCCTGTTACTAACTACGGTATATCCTTCTGTTACATCGAAAGCCTTTCCCAATAAATGATGCAATTCTGGTAAACTGATCTGGAAACCTCATCAAGGGAAACTCCTCCAACCCAGCCCTTCTTTCCAACTCTGCATACCTCTTCTGTTTTGGTCATCTTTTCCATAGACATGTCTACAGACTTGCTTGATACAGTCTTAGGAGACTGGGCAGACTCTCCTTTCTGTTTAGTTCAGTCACCGAGGTTTCAGTAGCCATAGCAACATTTATGTCTCCAACAATGACCCTGGGCATAGGAGTTGATTGGTCACCTGGCCTGTTGCCCTGGAGACCTAAAGAGAATCCTGGTTTTGCAGACTTCTCTTAGTGACACAGGCAAGTCTATGAGCAAAGGCCACAGTCCCTATTTCAGGATTTCTTCTGCTGGGGTCCCAAAAAGCATATGAATGGTCCTAGGTCCAGGGTATGCACACAATTCCACCAATTCTCTGGAGGCAAATCCTCATGCCCTATACCCTGTTAGATATGTGCAGAGAAAATATCATATGCTTGTTTGATTAAAAGAATCAATCATATACTTTATTTTTTAATAGTTCATTTTATTAAATAATTTATAAGTCAGACCACTGCATTGGCTTGTTTAGGGAAACCATTTCTTTCCATTATCTCAAAGCCTGGCATAGATTATACCAGGTGCCAGAACATTCCCTTTTATTCACAACGGAGTACAGCATGAAAGTGGAAGGATAGATCCTTGCATCTTAGGAAAGCTGTGTTAATGTTTCAACACATCTTGGTTTAAGTGGAACACCGGAGTAAGTTGTTCCACATACCACCCACTTCCTCACCCCATCCCCTCACCAGTTTCTATCTGCCTTTTCCACCAATCAACTCTGAGATGTCCTATACCCAAATAGTTTCTATTTAACCATGAACAAAGGGGTAGATACAGAAAACACCCCACTCCAACTCTCACCTATGGGATTAAAACCCTGGAACAGGGCACACCAACCATGAAGGCTGAAATCAAGTGAAGATGTTTAAGGAAGGCTTTGACAGAAACATTGAGAATAACATCTGAATTTAAATAAAAAAAAAAGTGCTATTGGCAGAAAATAAAATCTTATCCAGTGTTCTAAAAATGCCTGTAAGAAAGGGTTGGGAATGACTCTCTAGGCGCAAGCTCTAAGAACTCTGGACACAATGGAAGCTTCAGCTGATATAGTCTGGGCCTGTTAAGCCAGATGTCCTGAGGGCTGCCCAGCAAGCAGCCTGTCTGCTCAATCTGTCTGCAACTGTCTGGCTCAATCTATAGTGAGAGTCCTTCAGCACCATCACAGAGTACTCTCCAATGTGTTATAGTTGTCCTTAAAGCTCTTCAATTCGAGGAAGTGCTTGGCACGTTTACTCTTCTGACTGGAGGGGAGGTATGTCACCTGGATGGTTGTTGGGGAAACTTCAGGGGACTGAGTTAGGTCTTTGGCTGCTGACTGGTGTTGTCGCTGAGAGCTCCCAATTCGTGCTTTGACCCTGAAGAATACAGAGAGGGGAGGTCATGGACAGAATGAGGACTAATGAAAGAATATAATTAAGGACTTATCCCATCCCATAAATACAATGGTAGCCACAAATGGTCTCTGTCCTTTCTTGTAAACTAGTTACTAAAATCCCATCTGGTAGCTTAGAAATAACAGAGAAACCAATTTCCTACCAAGTCCTTACCTCTGGTTCACTATGCTTAAAGAAAACTTTTAACTTTACTGATTCACTCAATGTATATATGCAGCTAACATAAAGAGAGTCCCTTGAAAACCAAATACCAAAAAAAATAAAAGAACAGAAGCAGCTATTGGGTACTTACCACATGTTAGGACATTACACCTGGTGCTCTACCAATGTCTAATTTGCCAACATCCCCTATATAAGTTATCACCTTGTTTTGCAGGTTAGGAAACTGAGGGTCCAATAATTAACGTGCATGGGGTTATAAAGCTAGTAAGTGACAGACCTGGAATCCAAACTTAAGTTTGTAATATTTCTTTCTTTCTTTATTTTTTTGAGACACAGTCTCACTCTGTTGCCTGGGCTAGAGTGCCATGGTGTCAGCCTAGCTCACAGCAACCTCAAACTCCTGGGCTCAAGCGTTCCTTCTGCCTCAGCCTCCCAAGTAGCTGGGACTACAGGCATGCACCATCATGCCTGGCCAATTTTTTCTATATATATATTTAGTTGTCCAGCTAATTTCTATTTTAGTAGAGACGGGGTCTCGCTCTTGCTCAGGTTGGTCTCGAACTCCTGAGCTCAAACGATCGGCCCGCCTCGGCCTCCCAGAGTGTTAGGATTACAGGCTTGAGCCACAGTGCCCGGACAAGTCTGTCATATTTCTTTTTACTGTACTAGAAAGGTTTGAACCTTTCTAGAAATTAAAAATCAGAGACAGAACTTTGAAATATATATAACATTGGTTGGGCATGGTGGCTCATGCCTGTAATGCTAGCACTCTGGGAGGCCGAGGCGGGAGGATCACTCAATGTCAGGAGTTGGAGACCAGCCTGAGCAAGAGCGAGACCTCGTCTGTACTAAAAATAGAAAGAAATTAGCTGGACAACTAAAAATATATAGAAA
>VBSM01000729.1:5574647-5587725 GCA_008086735.1 Cheirogaleus medius | reverse complement strand
CCAATATTCCTGCTCTGGGGATATCTGATGTGACTTGCTGGGAGGTGATGGGGGTCAGTGATAACCAGCATTACTAGAGAATTAAAACATTTTGACTGTATCAGTTGGTAAAACTGCTTTGAGATCCTACACCATTGTCCTTAAAGATTAGACTATCCCAGTGATTGTTTCCTTTGTGAATGGGAAGTATTGCTGGCACATAAACTAGTGATGAAAGGCCTAAAAATGTACTGTTTTGTTTTTTGTTTTTAAAGTCTCTACTTACTAAGTGTGTCCTACCTGGGCAGTACTCTTAGATTCAAGGTGGTGGGGAAGGGAATGCAAGGGCCATTTCAACAAAGAATCTAGGGAAAGTAGTTGCTCTGTTAGAGGTAGCTAATCCTTAGCCAACCCAGTCCAGCTTCAGAGTTTCTGAATTGTTTCTTAAATTAGATTGTAAGCTCCCTGAGGGCAGCAACCAAGTTATATTGCTTTTGTATTTCCTGAAGTACTGGACACATAGTAGATACTCAATAAATACTTGTTATTTATTTTTTTCAGTAAAATTTCTCTGGCTATTTTTTTAAGTAGCTGGTTTTCAAAAAATAGTCAAGGGCACTCCTGTGTTGAAACCTGTATTTACTCTTGCAACTATTTCTTTGGTCTCCAATATTTCTCACCCCACTTCTCTTAAATATTTTTATTTTCTAAGAAAAAGTAACAAGATTCCCACCTCCACTGTGATAACTCTGGGTATGTGTCTCTGCTACTAAAAGGCTACTAATTCTGTGCCCTCAAGTGATCCATCCCAGATCACTTTTGACCTGTTGCTCAGTGTTGTTACAACCTAGATGGTAAAATTTTCATAGTCACACTTTTTAAAGCATTTGTAAGAGGGAAATGTTAATAGCAAGAGTGATCAGGAGGTTTTTTTTTTTCTTTCCCGGTTAATTGTGTGTCTTTCAAGATAACATTTTAATATATTTACATCTGACTGGTACGGGATATGTAGTCACATATAGCTAGTCTTGCAGTTTATTTCTGCAATATAACTCATCACAAATTGATATCACATGTGGAATAGAAAACAGTCAATATTTGTAAGTTACAGGGGTGGGTTGGAATGACTACATACTAAAACTTCAGTTTAGAGCCAATTTAAAAACAATAGTTTTCTTCTTGTCTTAACTTGCTTTTTTTCCCTTTTTGATTTGGATCCAGGGGTACTTGGTTAAACTACACTTGTTTTTTTGTAAATTAAATGTTGAAACTTAACTATAAAGCCAGCATGGGAAAATGGACCACTGTGTAGCAAATAATCCTGTACTAGCTTGAAATATTTACACGCCTATGTGTGCACATGTGTGTTGAGGGGAAGAGGTAATGGTTAAAAATTACCTCTGAAGCTGCCTTAAAAAATCTTTCTTGGTGATAGAGAATGTACAACTCTTAATTAATGACCACTTCAAAAAACAAAGACCTATGCAACTTATTGACACACTTGGTGAAGAATTTATCCATAGGGAAGATAGCTTTCTCTGACATCCAAGATACAGTCAGGTGAAATTCACTTACCTAATAGTTAATCCTTGCATATTTCTTTAGAAGCCTTTCCTGTCTCTCCCTTAAGTCCAACAATGTCTTCTGTCTAGAACTACCCTGTGTGGAGTTTCATTAATGAGAAAAATTAAATATTGAGCAGAAAGGATAAACTTTTCCTCTTTGGAAGGGAATAAAACAATAAATTGCAAAGTAACTCTTATTTTGAGTATTCTGTGATCTGATGAATGTTTTCTTTGTTTACTAAATACAGCAGCTGAGATTGCATTATTAAAACTAAGTATGAATGAAGGGAACTTGAATTCAGTAGAATCCTTGCTGCTTAGAAGTCTTACAACAAAAACTATGTTCTGGTTTTGGGAAAGCCCTGTGTGTTCTGTCTCTCTTTAAAAACTCAACTAAGTCATCTTGCCAGCTTTAATGTCTCAAGTTTAAATGATAAAACTTTGTGCTAGATGCTTTTGGTTTGAGACAAATTTGGGATTCCCTGTATATTAAGGTGAGTAGTGGAGGGTAATTGCAATTCTGGTTTCTTGAAAATGTGGTCTTAGGAGAACAAGAGAAGCAGCTGTAAAAGCATTGTGTTGGAGTTATCCAGAGAACTGAGATTCTGGACGAAGTCACTGGGGCTAGTACATCCCCTATTGAAGGCTATGATATTAAATTAAAAAAAAAAAAATCCCATAGCATGCAGAGAGATGAAACTTGAGGGAAAAGAGGCTAGACTTGAATTTGTCCTTTCCCAAGCAATGAAGGTCACATGCAATTTATATAAAACAGTTGTAAGGCAGGTAATGCTGTTTTCTTAAGTAGATTGAATACAATATTTTAAAATATTTCTTTAGCATATAGGCTAATCCCCGTCCTGGAAGACTTTCGCTTCCAGGCTTTACTGATTATCTTTCCTTCTGTCAAAGATACTTCAGATACTTTCACCTACATAGACTTTTGATTATTAACATTGTTTTGCTTACAATCAAGATAGCTAAATGTCCTAAAGCCTGCATATAGAGGGCTAGTAACCAAACTGTGCTGTAACTTCTTTAAAAAGTCCATCACTTTTTTTAGTTTATATATTTTTTTTGTTATACAAAAATGGATTAATAGCCATTAGTTCCTTAAGGAATTTATCCAACTAATTATGTTGCGCAAATAGGTGAATCTTTTTGGTTTGTTCTTTGAAGAAGTGAAAGTGATGGTGAAGGTGCTGATGAAAGATGTTAAAAACAGATTTTGCCTACATTTAACACCTAAATTATTTTTTTTAATCTTTCAGTATTCTACCTTGTAAATACTGTTATTTGTATATACTGTAAATGATGACGTCGGTGGGCACTAACCGAGCCCGGGGAAACTGGGAACAACCTCAAAACCAAAACCAGACACAGCACAAGCAGCGGCCACAGGTAAAGAACCCAAGAGATATGGATCCTTGGGTAGCATTGCTGGTTGATATTGGTTTCCATTCATTACAGCATCATTCTGTGCTTTGGATTGTTGATTTAGGTTCTTTATTTCTGTTTTCTAGTCCTTGACTCTTTTTATTTTTTTTTACTTAGGGCCTGATAACTGTTCATGACATGCCGTAATGCAAAATACTTACTTTTTTGTTTAATACTGCATTATGAGGCTTAGTACTTTATTATGAGTCCTGTGCCTTGTATCTCTAAGATAGCATTTCACTTCTTACATCTGAGCCATTTTATAATACATTTCTTATTTCCTAGACCTTCCACCTTGACATCTCTAGCCAACCTTTGTCTTGACACCTTTCCCCTTCCATATTTTATCCTTTGTTCCTCTTTTCCCTGACTTGTCTTTTATCTTCCTATCTGGTCTCATTGAGGCCTTAACCTGATTTTTCCTTTCCCATGAGGAGTTGGCATCTTCATTGTATTACTTCAAAATTAAATAAGACACCTTAGAGCATTGCTCAGTTTTAAGTTCTAAGAAATAAATTAACCTCTTGGGTATTCAGTTTGGTTTAGATATGATCTGTTTTCCATAACTAGTTTGGAACCTAATGCGAATGAACCAACCAGTTGGTTGGTACCTAATGTGGATGAATTACTTGTATTTGACTATGGCCCGTTAAATTAAATATGTAAAACTAAAACTTTTCCCTTATGCGTTTTTCTTTTCACTTCTATTTCCAAGTGAATTTCTAGTAGAATTTTAGTACTTAATTGGGGCAGTAAAATTCCTGCTGTCTTATTGACATATACTGGATACTCAGAAGATGTGTTATTTATGGTCAGACCGAACCTTGTGGTATTCTCAGCCCCAGGAATAGGAGACTGGCATTGGTAATTGCAGAAATAGGAACAGTTTACACGTGACTTTGTGAATACATTAATGTGAATTGAGGGGCAGATGTTTCATAGATGAAAGTCCTTTAACTATGAACATTGGTGAGAGTTCTCTGCATTTTTGGAATTGTAGAGTAAAATAATAACAGCTTTACTGTTTTGTCATTTTTTTTTTTTTTTTTTTTACTGATTTAAACATCTTAAATAGTGCTCTATTGGTCATTTTTGACAAGGAAAAAGAAACTGGGGCAGTGGGGACAGTGGAGATTGACTACCTCTCTTATTTCTCTAAACTGTTGCCTCCTGATTATGCTTACTTGATCTAATCTCAATGCCTAGGCCACTGCGGAACAAATTCGACTTGCACAGATGATTTCGGACCATAATGATGCTGACTTTGAGGAGAAGGTGAAACAAGTGAGTGTGCCACTAATTTGTTGTAAGCTATGGGTAAAAGATACCAGGATTAAGGCATAATTGAATAACCCAGATGCCCACCAGGATATTTTCCTCTATTGAAAGAAATATGACCTGAAATAAAATAGGTTAGGCCAATAAATAAATGCTTTCATTGTCTAATTTACTGTACCTTTTTTTTTTTTTTTTGGAAACAGTCTCACTCTTGTTGCCCCCATTAGAGTGCCTTGGCGTCAGCCTAGCTCACGGCAACCTCAAACTCCTGGGCTCAAGCAATCCTCCTGCCTCAGCCTCCCGAGTAGCTGGGACTACAGACATGCACCACCATGCCTGGCTATTTTTTATATATATTTTTAGTTGGCCAATTAATTTGTTTCCATTTTTAGTAGAGATGGAGTCTCGCTCTTGCTAAGGCTGGTGTCGAACTCCTGACCTTGAGCGATCCACCTGCCTCGGCCTCCCAGAGTGCTAGGATTGCAGGCGTGAGCCACCTCGCCCAGCCCTTAAGCTTATTCTTGATGGTTGCTAATTTTTCTCTTTCAGTTGATTGATATTACAGGCAAGAACCAGGATGAATGTGTGATTGCTTTGCATGACTGCAATGGAGATGTCAACAGAGCCATCAATGTTCTGCTGGAAGGAAACCCAGATACGGTAGAGTGCTAATAAAGCGTTCTAGAACGTGGTTCCTGGGTTGGGAGGCTAGTAATATTCTAAAAATAGCAAGTGGAATAACTCGCCTTAAAGCAAAGTACCTTATTCTTCAAGTAGCATAGCGAACTTTCTTGGAGACGTTTGCTTTAACTTGCCAAATACTTAAAATTTATGTGTACTACATCCTCTTCATGGGAAAATGGTTATAGGCGAAAACAAGTGAAATCAGTCTCTTCTAATTGGCCTGGAATAAATTATTCATTCCAGGCTAGGGACTGTTTTTAAGACTTGGGTTAGACTGACTTAGAGGTGCTATATGATATCCTTGGTGGAAGATTTCTGCTCACCTTTTTTATTGTTGTTGAACAAAGTCACAAACTATACTCAATTATGAATTCAGGACATTCCCATCAATAACAGCTTCACATTGCACAATACTATTTCATTGTTTGAACTTATTTCTGTTGAGATAGCAGAGAAACAAGCTTTATAGTATGTTGATCATCCCTGGAGATGGTAGGGGATATTTTGGGGGACCTCTTGCCGTAGAATTTAAACAAGTTGCTTTTACCTTTTCTCCTTCCCACTTAATGAGAATTGTGTTTCTGTGCTTGTCTTTGTACCAAATTGTAATCCTCTTAAGAACAGGGACACTGCCTTATGAACCTTTGGCATATTCTTGCATGCTTTACTAGAGAACTTTATTTTTTTTTTTTAAATGAGCAGTGTATCATTTTGAAATAATTTTTATTTACTTGATCTTATACTTGATCTTCGGTTGTGATATCAGAATTCATCCCTAGAGATGACAACTTCAGCTAAATGCTGGAAGTTTGTCAGTTTCCTTGAGACAATGGGAAATAATAGTGGAAAACTTTTTTAAATCAGTGAATTTAAATTTGTGGAATTTTTTTCTTCAAAAGTAGTATTTGGTAAAATAAGATACTTATTTCTGTTGAGATAGCAGAGAAGCAAGTTTTATTGCCTGTTGACCATCCCTGGAGATGATAAAAGGTATATCTTCGAGGACCTCTTGCCCTGGAATTTAGATAAGTTTGACTAGCTGTAGGCCTAGATTCAATTTTACCTTATTTAAAAATTCACTGCCTTGACAATCAAGATATAGTGCTTTTGGTTCATTTTGGGTTTACTCTAGAATAATTGTCTCAAGAATTTTTAGGAGGGAAGAAGTGGGACTACTTACACTTTTTTTTGTTTTTTTTGAGACAGTCTTACTCTGCTGCCCAGGCTACAGTGCTGTGGCGTCAGCCTAGCTTGCAGCAACCTCAAACTCCTGGGCTCAAGCAATCCTTCTGCCTTGGCCTCCTGAGTAGCTGGGACTACAGGCATGTGCCTCCGCACCTGGCTAATTTTTCTATTTTTTTTGTAGAGATGGGGTCTTGCTGTGTTGCTCAGGCTAGTCTCAAACTCCTGACCTTGGGTGATCCTCCCACCTCGCTAGGATTACAGACATGAGCCACCATACCGGGCCCCTTTCAGCATCTGTCTAGTGCTATAAGTCTGACTTTCCACAATATCAACAAGGAAAACAAGCAGGAGAATGTAGGTTTATACTACAGATAAACCAGTTACTGGTGAAACCAATGGATAGCAAAGTCAGCTGCTGGGATATTGGATGTGTTTGGGTGGGTGAGATCATTATCAAAAAACTGAGGTGATGGGTTCTTTAAACTTGCCAGGTTTTTGAGGTAAATTAGCATACATTCTAAAAGCTGTTTTGAGTCTAGTGTCTAGGATGTTGCTGGTGCAGATTTAGTTATAGGGTTATTGTAACTTAAGAATTGAAGCTACCGTGAGCATGCAATGACCCGCATGCAATGACCCACTGTCATGTGAAATAAGCTGGGGTTGGAAAAGTAGGCAGCAAGGAAATGCTGAGTCCTAGGTGGATACTTAGTCTTTCTTTAAAAAATTACTTTAGTAAACTACTACAAACTAGAATATATAGATAGGATTTTAATATTATCGTTATTTTGAGACAGAGTCTTGTCCTGTTGCCCAGGATAGAGTGCAGTAGTGTCATCATAGCTCACTGCAGCCTCAAACTCCTGGGCTCAAGCAATCCTCCTGACTCAGCATCCCCAGTAGCTGGGACTGCAGGTGCATGCTGCCACGCCCAGCTAATTTTTTAATTTTGTGTAGAGATGGGTTCTCACTCTTACTCAGGCTCTTCCTGAACTCCTGGCCTCAAGCAGTCCTACTGCTTTGGCCTCTCAAACTCCTGGCCTCAAGCAATCCTCTTGCCTTGGTTTCCCAGAGTGCTAGGAATACAGGCATGAGCCACCAAGCCCAGCTGACTTTGTTATAATTTTAAATTTACTTTTTTTTGAGACAGAGTCTCACTGTGTTGCTCAGGCTAGAGTGCCATGGCATCAGCCTAGCTCACAGCAACCTCAAACTCCTTGGCTCAAGCAATCCTGTCTCAGCCTCCGGAGTAGCTGGGACTACAGGCATGCGCCACCATGCCCGGCTAATTTTTTCTATATATATATTTTTAGTTGGCCAATTAATTTCTTTCTATTTTTAGTAGAGACGGGGTCTTACTCTTGCTTAGGCTGGTTTCGAACTCCTGACCTTGAGTGATTTGCCTCGCTCGGCCTCCCAGAGTGAAATTTACTTTTTTTGAACTTAAAAACTTTTTATTGTGGTAAAATATATATAAGAGTTATCATTTTAAACATTTTGAAACCATTATAATCAAATATATAATTCAGTGGTATTAAATACATTCACAATGAGTGCAACCATCACCACTATCTATTTCTAGAGCGTCTTCTTTCATCCCAAACAGGAACCCATTAAACACTAACTCCTCATTCCTCCTTCCCACCAGCTTCTAGTAACCTCTATTTCTATGAATTTGCCTATTTTAAGTAACTAATGTAAGTGGAATCATACAGTATTTTTTGTGTTTGACATATTTCACTTAGCATAATATTTTCAATTCATCCATATTATGGCATGGGTCAGAATTTCATTCCTTTTTAATGCTGAATAATATTCCGTTGCATGTATGTACCATCTTTTGTTTATCCATTCATCCATCGAGGACACTTGGAATTATCTGGAAGTAAGTTGTAGACATCATAATACTTTGTACTCTAAATTCTTCACACTTACTTTGCTTAAAGGAGAATACTCTTTTATATGACCATAATCTATTATAAATCCTGAGAAAATTAGTAATTTTATATCTTCCAATACCCAGTCTATATTCTTGAAAGTGATTAGATAGTAGACATCTGTTACTGAGCATCAGGGTCATGGTTGTTTGAGTTAGATGATACGATAGTAAAGATCTGATAGTTGATGTTTGTCCTGAAATTTTTGTTTGTATAGATTTTTTGCAAAAATATGTATGAACTAAGGTATGCATACTTTTAAAACTTTAAATTTGTAAAGCTCATTTTCCTGAAGAGTGTTTTGCAAGGGTATTTAGCTTATTTTCCTTCCCACAAATTTTCTCTCTTGCAATTTGGAATGTATCATAGATATGTTCTGCTTTGGGGAATGTTACGTTGGATTATATCGGTTTAGGAAGTATAAGGAGAACACAGCAGGTAAAACCTGGATGGAAGGCTTCTTATAATCAGTATGTCTCAGGGCCAGGGCTGTGACTACTGTTTGATCTTCTTTTTAAGTGAAATTGGTGTGTCTCTGTCTGTCTGCCTGTGTCTGTCTGTCTGTCTGTCTGTCTCTCTCTCTCTCTCTGTGTGTGTGTGTTGGTTTAGTTATTTTCCTCCTCAGTTTATGGGTTCCTTCATTAAAGCAAGAGCTGAATGCTGTTCATTCATTTTGAATTCATAGGTAACTTTCAGAAATTTTTCTTGTTTGGTTTATTTGATACGAATAAGACTATGAAAAGTTGAGGGTCATTGAATCCAAAGGGAATTAGTTTTTTCAGCCCAACACTTGAAAGATAGGGACCAATAACTAGATCCTTTGACTAATACATGTAGTGACTGAGCTGGATGGAGATCTTTGTGATCCTCTTGGAATTGATCCCTACAATCCATTATCTATAAGTACCTCCCCTACAAAAAGCACTTTACTTTTGGCAGTGATAGGTATAAAATTTGTTTTGAGGTTTAGTCTGTACACTCTAAACAGAGAAGTAAACTAGACATGGATGCTGAGGAGAGAATGACTAAATCAGCCATTTGTCCCAGCTTTCATCTTTGGTGTACAGATAGCAGTCCATATTGATTAGACATAAATGCTCTACTCTTTTTTAGCATTCCTGGGAGATGGTCGGGAAGAAGAAGGGAGTCTCAGGACAGAAGGATGGTGGCCAGACGGAATCCAATGAGGAAGGCAAAGAAAATCGAGACCGGGACAGAGACTATAGTCGGCGACGTGGTGGGCCACCAAGACGGGGGAGAGGTGCCAGCCGTGGACGAGAGTGTATGCATGGGGCTTTATCAAAACCTGCCGTGGGTCAGTAATGTCTAGACTCCAGGGATGTGTCAGGGCCCTGCTAGGCAGGACCCAGGAACCATTATATCACCCTTTTGCTTTTCTTACCATCATGTGTTCTGAGACTTTGGCATCTCTTTTCTGTAGCCTTTTCTAGCAACAGCCACCAGTCTGGCTTAAAATTACCCTGTAGTTGTTTGTAAAGTTACTTGATTACCAACTCACTGTTACGGCTCAGTGCCATTCCCTGAGTAACCTTCATGTCCTGTCCTTCCAGCTCATTTTCTCTTCTTTGAATTTTGTATTCCCAACACCACATTACATACCATTTGTTTGTATATTTGTATATACCCTATTAACCCTGCTTGGGCCATCTGTGTGTTTTGTTTTGTTTTTTAATTTTAATTTTTATTTCAGTTCGGGGTCAGGAAAATGGACTGGATGGCACCAAGAGTGGAGGGCCTTCTGGAAGAGGCACAGAAAGGGGCAGAAGGGGCCGTGGCCGAGGCAGAGGTGATCAATTTGTGGGGGGATGGATGTTGGGAGCAGGTTACTCTTTAGATCATTAGAGGTCTTTATTTAAAAACAAATTAATATGGACTCTGTTTACCTTAATTGTTGAGGTATCATGTATATACTAGAGATTGCTGAAGTGGAGAGTGGGAAGGAAGGTATATGTCATTTTCTCTAGTCTTTATTGCTGATGTTATTGTATTTGCAAATGAGGACCCAGCAGTTTGAGCAGCAAGAGAACAATCTGTCAACAGTAATGATTGTCTTACTTTATTAGCTGATGTGCCGCAAGGGACTGAGAGGAAAAAAAATGATAATATCAACCACTTACTATTTGAGAGCTGCCTCTGCTGGCAAGGTGGTTTTATATCAGTTTCTAAAATACTTCTCTCTTTCTCCCTTTTTCTTTTCTTTAGGTGGCTCTGGTAGGCGGGGAGGAAGGTTTTCTGCTCAAGGAATGGGGTAAGTTTCATTGATCTAGTGTCTTTAATTTTTTTTCCCTTAAGAATCGACAGGCAGCCTTAACCAAAATGTGATCAGAATGATTTTCTAGAGTATTTAATCAGAAAGATGTGTACATTCTTACCTGGCAGGGGAGATACCATACTTATGAAGGTGGTTTTCCCAGGGCAAGGCCTATCCATTCTGCTCTGGATGTGCTGACTCCTGGAATTTCTCCAAATGTGGGAAACTGAACTGCATAATTTGTGGGAATAGGAGTGAGAGACTGTGCTTGTGCTTTCCTCTGGTGTTTTTTTTTTTGTTTGTTTTGTTTTTTTAATGTGGACTTAGGGCTCGTTTCTTAGGGATAAACATTTAACACTTGGCTCATTACCTCTGTGTTACATGTTCATTTGAATGCATGTTCCTGCTATTTCTCAAAATGCCATACTTATAAGTGGAGATTATACCATGAATTTTTAGGTAGCTGATAAATGAGAAAAAGTAAACAGCATATAGGATTATACAAGGGGCCATGACTGATCCATATTAGGAGGGAGACAAATAAGATTTTGATTGCCCTCTTTGAGTTAATGTTCACGGAAGCTGATTAGAGGTGAGAAACTCCTTTAAGCTTTGTCTTTTTCAGAACCTTTAACCCAGCTGATTATGCTGAGCCAGCCAATACTGATGATAACTATGGCAATAGTAGCGGCAATACGTGGAACAACACTGGCCATTTTGAACCAGATGATGGGACGAGTGAGTGGCCATTTATTATTTATTTCTTGTTTCTGAGAATCTAAGAAAATAATTTTTTTGAGGTTATAGTTACATAAAAAAGCAGAGTAATATTGTTTGGGTGCAGAGATAGGATGAGAAAGGGTTGGCAATTGAATTACTATGTATACTGTTTAGTATGGGCACATTATACATGCTATTTTACTTGATTCACATGACTGTTTTATGAAATGGGCATTATTTATCATCACTTTCCAGATGACAAAACTAAGACTGAAAAGAGAAGTTATGAATTTGCTAGTGTTTGAACTCTGAGTTACTATACTCTAAGTTTATGCTCTTTAAATTATACCATGTCACTGCTATTAGCTCCCCATGTATTTCCTAGTTTTTATGTTAGAATAGCTTTGCCTTTGTTGAAAGAATTAATCAGTTGATTAATCAAGCTACTACTTGTAAAGATGAACAGGGCCCAAAGTCCACACTGTTTATTTGTTCTCTGGTACCAAGATAGGAATATCCTTTTTTCCCCCCCTTCATTTTTGGGAAGTCTCAATATCTGAGCAAGAAATAAATCTCTTCTCTAGCCTGTTTTTTTTTTTTTCCCCATTTGTTTGTTTTTTTGAGACAGAGTCTCACTTTGTTGCCTGGGCTAGAGTGAGTGCTGTGGCATCAGCCTAGCTCACAGCAACCTCAAACTCCCGGGCTCAAGTGATCCTCTTGCCTCAGCCCTCCCG
The DNA here is from genome assembly GCA_008086735.1 of Cheirogaleus medius. NCBI lineage: Eukaryota > Metazoa > Chordata > Mammalia > Primates > Cheirogaleidae > Cheirogaleus > Cheirogaleus medius. The sequence goes on along the minus strand of VBSM01000729.1, from coordinate 5,575,937 downwards.
AGTAGCTGGGACTACAGGCACTTGCCACCATGCCTGGGTAATTTTTTATTTCCATTTTTAGTTGACTGGCTAATTTTTTTCTATTTCCAGTAGAGATGGTTCTCGCTCTTGCTCAGGCTGGTCTCGAACTCCTGACCTCAAGCGATCCTCCCACCTTGGCCTCCTAGAGTGCTAGGATTACAGGCGTGAGTCACCACGCCTGACCCTCTTCTTTAGCCTTTCTGATGTTCTGTTGAATAGCCCTGTTGGTGTGGTGTGGAGTATTATGGGATTTGAATATGATTGCTTTTTTGTTAGCTGATTTTGGTGCCTGCATCTGGATAGGGTGTAAATATTTAAGAATATGTTAGGCTGGGGGATATACCAACACGTGTTTAGGGGTAGAAGATAGGTTGTGCTGCTTTTAGTAAGAGCAGCCTCTGGGCTCTAGAGTGCTTTCTTCTTACAAGATCACCTTCCTCTTTCTGGCTGGGCTAGAACATGAGAGCTTGAAGCTTTTTTCCCATCCTTTCTTTACAAAAGGAGGATGAGTAGTAGGGCCTGAAATAGGCTCTTTGACTCCTTATCCGTTTAAATTTGCCTTGTTCACTTTCAAAGATCAGTGATTTTTATCTCTGGGTCTTTAGGAGGATCTTTCGCACAAATAACTTCTTATCTACTTTCCACAAGAAAGGTCAGGTCCTGAATGTTGCCTTCTTTTTGTTCACTAAAGTGCTATCTCAAACATTTTTATTTAAAAAAATTTTTTTAAGTATTTTTCTTTTGTGTTTTTGTTATTGGCAGCATTAGGATAGTTTATCAAACAATTTTTAAAAAATTATGGAGCTCTTCATGAATTCGCGTGTCATCCTTGCATAGGGGCTATGCTAATCTTCTCTATATCATTCTATTTTAGTATGTGTGTTGCTGAAGCTAGCACTATAAACTCATTTTTAATATTTCCCATGGCTGGGAGCTAAAGTTGGGTTATTGACAACATAGATACCTTGTTGAATTTCCCTCTCATTTGGCTATGAAATGTCATATTCTGTTTTAACTTACTATACATTGGAGGCATTAGAACTGCTCTTCACTCATCTCTTGATGGCTTTGTAGAGGCAGTGATAGCAGTCTTGATAACAAATAAGTTAGTGTTTTGAGCTGTAGTTTATTCTTTTTATCTTCTTATATTTGCCACCAGGAAAGATGGTGGAAGTTAAGAGATTTGTTTTTAGTTTGGAATAGAAAGTCAGTTATGGGGTCCCAGTCCTTAGCCTGAGCTGTCTTCAACAAGGATCTGGTTGGAAAAAC
>VBSM01000729.1:5545149-5565449 GCA_008086735.1 Cheirogaleus medius | reverse complement strand
AGGATAATAGCGTTGATTTATTTAGGCTCTACCTAAGAACAGATGTGATCCAGTGATTGTCACATATAGAAATGGGATTAAGTCCTAAAAGAGGACCTGTTAATATGAGTTTCTGATTTTTGAGGGCCTTGTTCATGGTGCTAGTGCAGGACAATAGCATTTCCTTGAGATCATCAGCATCTTTGGCCTGACACATATTGGGTTTCTTCTTGCAGATTTGAAGAACCCAAGTGATTCAGCAGTGCACAGCCCCTTTACAAAGCGCCAGGCTTTCACCCCGTCTTCAACCATGATGGAGGTGTTCCTTCAGGAGAAGCCACCTGCAGTGGCTACCTCCACAGCTGCACCTCCACCCTCCTCTTCTCCTCTGCCCAGCAAATCCACCTCGGCTCCACAGATGTCGCCTGGATCTTCAGACAACCAATCCTCCAGCCCTCAGCCGGCTCAGCAGAAACTGAAACAGCAGAAGAAAAAAGCCTCCTTGACTTCTAAGGTACTTGAACTTTTAGATAGATACTATCTTAAGGCAAAGTGTATAGGGATTTGAGAATAGAGATTGTTAAGAGTAAGTTTGGAGATGTGAAGGGAAAGTTTTTATTAGTCTGCAGTAAGATTGTATTAAAACCATTACTTTCTTTTCTTTGCCTTTCTCTACAGATTCCTGCTCTGGCTGTGGAGATGCCTGGCTCAGCAGATATCTCAGGGCTAAACCTGCAGTTCGGGGCATTGCAGTTTGGGTCAGAGCCTGTCCTTTCTGATTATGAGTCCACCCCCACCACGAGCGCCTCTTCAAGCCAGGCTCCAAGTAGCCTATATACCAGCACGGCCAGGTAGAGGAAACATTAGCTATGAGACCTCTCTTATTAGTCTTTTACTACTTTTTCTAAGTCTCTTGGTGGTTTCTAGAACTGTGGAGTGCCAATCCTCTGACTGGTGAGAGGAAAAGTAGCATTTTGTTGAGTATTTTGAGATATTGTTACTAGGATTACCTGTGACTGTAAATATAAATAGACCCCTTGGGTACTTATAGAATGTCCAAGCATAGTTCTAAAAGATGTGTACAGCACTTCTAACAGAATATCTTGGCATTTGCTACAGCTAAAAATGCTATTGGCACTTCTTTTCAGCACTTTGGTGTAGGACTCACTCATGCCTGCAAAGGGTATAACTTTGAACTCCTAGGAATGAAGTAGCATTAATATCTTAAATTTAAAAGGAACCTTAACAGTAGAACCTTTTCTGCCTCCTCTGATAGTTATGATGGAAGTCCATCTTTATTTTTATTTTATTTTATTTTTTATTTATTTATTTTTGAGACAGGGCTAGAGTGCCATGGCGTCAGCCTAGCTCACAGCAACTTCAAACTCCTGGGCTCGAGCAATCCTTTTGCCTCAGCCTCCCGAGTAGCTGGGACTACAGGCATGCACCACCATGCCTGGCTAATTTTTTCTATATATTTTTAGTTGGCCAATTAATTTCTTTCTATTTTTAGTAGAGACGAGGTCTCGCTCTTGCTGAGGCTGGTTTCTAACTCCTGACCTTGAGCGATCCTCCAGTCTCGGCCTCCCGGAGTGCTAGGATTACAGGCATGAGCCACCGCGCCCGGCCCATGGAGGTCCATCTTTAGCAATAGAAAATCCTGGAGGAATTTTGGGAGAGTAGGCTGTTTATCCTCAATCCTTAGAATTTAAAAATACAAATGTCTGGCCCTAGTCTAGATCTATGGAGTCATAACTGCCACTGATGCATCTAAATATTCTAAAAAGTTCCTCTCAGGAAACTGTTCTACCAGTAATTTTTTAAATCTAATAAGGTTCTCCAAGAAGCCTGGAGCTCAGAATTACTTAAAATGAGTGTGAACAAATCACAGCTTTTCCTGTGCTTGGGGTTCAGGTTAAACTAATGTATCGAAAAGACCAAGAATAGTGTATCCTTTCTACTGACCATTAGTCTCTTTTTCTTATAATAGCAGAATGTAGGGGAACAAGAGGCTTTTCTCTTCCTTTAAGAATTGAAGATATTTTAAACTCTATTCTTAATTCAGATCTCTTGCATTATAGAATGTGGAAATTCCTAATGTTCTCAGGAGAAAATTGTGGCAGTTTCTTTTATTTGTTGCTGGAAATTTTCTTTTTGATTGAAATCAGCTTATTCCAGTAGTAGATCTCCAACTCTTCCTTAGTATCAGTAATCTGCTCTGTTTTGTTTCTCTGAGATTTTCCTTCTCTTCATTCCCCACAGTGAATCTTCATCTACAATTTCATCTAACCAGAGTCAGGAGTCTGGTTATCAGAGTGGCCCAATTCAGTCGACAACCTATACCTCCCAAAACAATGCTCAGGGCCCTCTTTATGAACAGAGATCCACACAGACACGGCGGTACCCCAGCTCCATCTCTTCATCACCCCAAAAGGACCTGACTCAGGCAAAGGTAGTGGCTGCAAGTGCCCACCTGGGCATTGGTTAGGAGAATAGTGGGCAAAAGTCCCTGAAATATTTGTGTTTTACATTTCTGCAAATGGTACTAAGAAACACTGGATGTACTAATTGAGAAGATGAAAACACATTTCTATGGTTAGGAAATAAAAGTTCTTTTCAGCAAGCCTGGAGACTCATGAGCCAGAAAACCATTCTCTTTGCACTAAAGATTCATTGTCTCTAGTAGAATCAGTCTCAAGTACCTATCCTGTCTTCTGGGAAGATGTGAGTGCTAGATTTCTGGGTGCATATCAGTAGACCTCACCTTGCTATGTCCTGGCATGGTGAGGGGGACAGCATATGCCAGAGGTGACATGGAGTGACTATCCGATGCAGCCAGCAGAATAGATGGTTTGGCTGAACTGTGGTACTCCCACATTCTCCCCCAAGGATCACTGGATTTGGGCTTTGGGCTTTCCTATATCTGTTTTGGGTTTGTGGTATCCTCTGCAGTTCGGGGGGGTTGCCTTCTGTTGTTTTTGGTCACACAGGGTTGGTATATCTAGATTTTGTTGTTGTTTAATTTTTATTACTATTTTGGTTCTTTGGATAGTCTACATTTTGTTAATCCTTTGGTTAACTTGCAGAGTTTCTCCTAATGGTTTGTTGACTAAAATTAAGCTGAGTCAGTGCTTAACTTGCCCCATTCACATGAGTTTGTCTATTTTTTGCTCCTCTGTTTGTTATACCAGAATGGCTTCAGTTCTGTGCAGGCCACGCAGTTACAGACCACGCAATCTGTTGAAGGTGAGTGTTCTCCACGCTTTTTCCTCTCAGTTATAGTGTGTTCCCACCCCTCTCAATAGTTTTGCATTTCTTAGATTGTAGTGAAAAGAGCCCTGGCTCAATGATCAAAATATTTGGTGTGTATGGTTACACTTTGCTCTTAATCTCAAACCATCTTAAGTTTCAGATTTTCTATTTTTTTTTTTATTCTTTATTGTTTCTTTACTTATAGTTTTATCTTTCCATCCTAATTTGTTCTACAGATTTTCTATTTTAAAATGGTGGTAATTCCATTGGTTCCCTTCATTGAACAGATGAGATCAGTGCTGTGAAATGCTTGGAATTAAAAAAAAAGAAAAAATTCTACCTAATACAAATGGTGCATTGTTAAATAACTCATACGCTTATTTGGGGGGCAGCCTAGGACTGTAGTTACCTCTTTACTTACAGACACTCTTTTTCCTCTGATGAGGTGAATTCATTACTTTATTTCCAGGTGCTACAGGCTCTGCAGTGAAATCTGACCCACCTTCCAATTCTAGCATCCCCCCTCTCAATGAAACGGTATCTGCAGCTTCCTTACTGACGACAACCAATCAGCACTCATCCTCCTTGGGTGGCTTGAGCCACAATGAGGAGATTCCAAATACTACCACCACACAACACAGCAGGTGATTTGGGGTGAGAATGGAGGTTGGGGTTGGTGAATAGCAATAACAGAGCTCTGTGGTTCTATCTTATTCCCTCTACCTGGCAGAGACCACATTAGCCCTGCTTTTGTAGTACGTGGGTGACCTAAGAGCTGTGAGAAGTGAAGACAGGAGGCTTGTTTTATTTTCCCCTTTCAGCATCCACTCTTGCTTTAAATGCTCGCCACCCCTGACTGGCCATTGTGCTTACCATTTGATCTCACACCACATTGGTCCCATATTTTACCTTATTTCCTTGCTCATGTTCTTGACTGAAGCTCCAGTTCAGGCAGCCATACCACTGTGGCTGATGGTAGTCTCTTTTCTGACAGCACGTTATCTACGCAGCAGAATACCCTTTCGTCATCAACATCTTCTGGGCGCACTTCGACATCTACTCTTTTGGTAAGTGTGATGCCGTGAGGAAGTGTGATTTTCTTAAACTTACGAAACCCTAAGATTCTCTCAAGAGGGAATTCTTGAAAATTTCTTCATGAGGCGGCAAAATGATAATTGATCTGAGGTTTCAGGATGGGGAATTAAGGGATGTTGGGAAGCCAAGAGAGGCAGAAGAATCTACAAATATTGCAGAGCTCTGGAGAACAGTCCTAAAAGCCTGGAAGTAACTTTCTAACAAGCCCTCTTCTCCCTTCTCCCTTGAAGATAGGTAGGCTTTGTATGCTCTGATAAATTCTATAAGATCATACCTTTCTAATTGGTAGAGGTGTTCTCCTTCCTTTGTCTGGGGTATGCTGAATATGAGTCCTGAAAATAGTTTGGGGCTCGACATTTTTATGAAAATAGAGGGCAGATGAAAGCTTTTGGTCAAATAATTAACGCTGTTTCGATTTATAACTATTATTTGTGGAATTAAGCTGAGGTTGTAAAGGAAGGACCAATTTGGACAAAGGTGTCAGGTTTGCCAGAAGCCTAGGGAAAGATACGTGGGCTAAGGCTTTCATAGGGGTCTTTCAAATATGCAATTTTAGGTTTAAAGTCAGAACTTTAACTTTTTTCTAGCCCATCAACTGGTCTCTTGGGCTGGACTAGTGAAGAAAGTGTGAGAGAGAAGGCTGTGAAACATTATTTATATCCCAGCTATCTGTGTCCTCTTACCAATAGTGTTTGAGGAGTTTGTGCCCATCCACTTTCCTATATTTCTGAACAAGATGGTGATGGGCAGTGAGTCTTGTTACCATCTTTGCCAGATGAATCTTGAGGAATGTGTAGCTGGGGATTCTAACTACTTTGGCACAGGGCACCCTGATATCCTGCCTTGGACTTTTTAATCGGGAAGTTGACATAATAATCAGCAGAAAGGATTGTTTTGTCTTTACTGACCTGTGTTGGTAATCTCTATTTTCTTATTCTCTCCTTCCACTGCCCCCCCCCTTTGAAGCACACAAGTGTGGAAAGTGAGGCGAATCTCCATTCTTCCTCCAGCACTTTCTCTACCACATCCAGCACAGTCTCTGCACCTCCTCCAGTGGTCAGTGTCTCCTCCAGTCTCAATAGTGGCAGTAGCCTAGGTCTCAGCCTAGGTAGCAACTCCACCGTCACAGCCTCGACTCGAAGCTCAGTTGCTACGACTTCAGGTAGCCTTGTAAGCGGATGGCATTCCTCTGGGATGGAGAAGATAAGTAATTGTGTGACAGGATAAAAATGTAATTTCTCTTTTAGGAAAAGCTCCCCCCAACCTCCCTCCTGGGGTCCCGCCGTTGTTGCCTAATCCGTATATTATGGCTCCAGGGCTGTTACATGCCTATCCGGTAAGTGGGGCTGAAGGGTCTTTTCCAGAAGGTGAGGATGGTGTTGCTACTCCTTTTATAGCTCTAGCTTCAGGTGGAAAACCATACAGTTGTCCTTTGATATACACTGGGGATTGGTTCTAGTACCCCTGCTTTACTAAAACTCGCACATACTCAAACTTGCCATTGGCCCTGCAGAACCTGCCGAAACCCCGCAGGTTTCTAAGGCCAAAGGCTAGCATATTTACCTGGAATCTCTTTTAGTTTCTTAGAGAATTCTTTTCTCTGGTTGGATTGATTGCCTAATTCTGGGGGTCTGACCTTCAAGCAGAGTTCCCTGACTCATTCTGGGACTATGAGAATAAGTGGCTGACAGAAGTAGCTTTTTGGCCAGGCGCAGTGGCTCACGCCTGTAATCCTAGCACTTTGGGAGGCTGAGGCGGGAGGATTGCTTAAAGCTCAGGAGTTCGAGACCAGTCTGAGCAAGAGTGAGACCCCGTCTCTACTAAAAATAGAAAGTAATTAGCCAAACAACTAAAAATAGAAAAAATTAGCTGGGCATGGTTGCACATGCTTGTAGTCCCAGCTACTCGGGAGGCTGAGGCAGGATTGCTTGAGCCCAGGAGTTTGAGGTTGCTGTGAGCTAGGCTGATGCCACAGCATTCTATCCAGGGTAATAGAGTGAGTCTCTGTTTCAAAAAAAAAAAAAGAAGTAGCTTTTTGCCCTGGTGTATCTTTTATCATCTTCAAGTATTTGGTACCTATTAAGATGAAAAGTATTTATGAAAAGATTTTAAAGATACTTGTTCTTAGCCAGGCGTAGTGGCTTAAGCCTGTAATGCTAACACCCTGGGAGTTTGAGGCTGGAGGATTGCTTGAGTTTGAGACTAGCCTGAGCAAGAGTGAGACCTCATCTCTAATAAAAATAGAAAAATTAGTTGGGCGTCCTGGCATGCACCTGTAGTCCCAGCTACTCAGGAGGCTGAGCCAGGAGAATCACTTGAGCCCAAGAGTTTGAGGTTCCAGTGAGCTACAATGATGCCACTGTACTTTACCCAGGGCGACAGAGGGAGACTCTGTCTCAAAAAAAAAACAACAAAAAAAGACCAGCCTGGGCATCATAGTGAGACCCCATCTCTACTAGGAAAAAAAAAATTAGCCAGGTGTGGTGGTGTGCACTTATAGCCCTAGCTACTCGGGAAGCTGAGGCAACAGGATTGCTAGAGCCCAGGATTTCAAGGCTGAAGTGAGCTATAATCATACAATTGCACTTAAGCCTGGATGACAGAGCAAGACCCTGTCTCTTATGTCCTCATAGAGGAAGTCCAGATAAACATCACATACATGAAACATCCAAATAGGTCTCTTATGCATTTTTTTTAAACAATAACACACTACCTTAGTACCCAGAAATTGGGAGAAAACAAGAATAAAATAATGAATCCTTGGCCGGGCGTGGTGGCTCACACCTGTAATCCCAGCACTCAGGGAGGCTGAAGCAGGAGGATCACTTGAGGTGTCAGGATTTCGAGACCAAGCCTGAGCAAGAGCGAGACCCCGTCTCTACTAAAAATAGAAAAAGTTAGCCAGGCATGGTGGCACATGCCTATAGTCCCAAGAGTGAGGCAGGAGGATTGCTTGAGCCCCAGAGTTTGAGGTTACTGTGAGCTAGGCTGACACCATGGCACTTGCCCGGATAATAGAGTGAGTCTCTGTCTCAAAAAAAAAAAAATATGAATCCTTTCTGGAGGAGATAAATTTTAAACCAGATTTTGAAGGCTATAAGAGATAGATTGGTAGAATAGTGAGTAAAGCAAATTATTCATATATAACTTATGTCTGCCCTATTGCTGCCAAGAGGCTAGCCTAGTTGAATCAGTGGTATGTAGCTTCAAAGACAGCTTCAGGACCTTTCATGAGTTATTTAATCTCTTTGTATTTCGCTTTTTTCTTCTTAAAGAAAACTGAAGGAAATAATCTATGACCTGCTCTAACCAAGAATGAGGATGAATGTTCTTTTAGAATTGGCCTATTCCTTAGCTCCATGGTTTGCTAACGTGACCAGTTCCCATTATCCTTACATATTTATATCTTTCAGCCACAAGTATATGGTTATGACGACTTGCAGATGCTTCAGACAAGATTTCCATTGGTGAGTATGTGGGGTTCAGCTTTGGAAAAGAGTGAAAGATATCTTTTTTTTAAATCAGAGTTGCGGCATCTTTAAAGTAAACACATTTTAACCTAATCTGTAGTCCAATAGGGTATGCTGGAACTCTCCAGGTGCTTTCTGTATGTCCCAAACACTTTAAATTACAGAAAGAAAGATCCGTTTCCCCAGGAGAATAAGCAGATTAAGTAGATTGATAGGAATGATGTCTAGAGTGTTGGAAATATTACTTGCACCTTGATAGGTTTTCAAGTCGGCATACCCGTAGACCTTGTCTGACTGGGCTAATGGCCAGGCAGGGGGGACAGTGTATGCAAGAGTAATTTGGAGTTCGTGCCAACTCTAGCCAGCTTAATCAGTGGCTGGATAAATTGCAGTACTCTAACATTCTTCTGCTTCTTACCCTGTAGAAATAATTCTCATATTGGGGAATGAGTGCATTGAATCTCTGCTCTTTTATTCCTTTTTTCTAGGATTACTACAGCATCCCATTTCCCACACCCACCACTCCGCTGACTGGGAGGGATGGTAGCCTGGCCAGCAACCCTTACTCTGGTAGGACTGAGATGGGATTGAATAAAGGGAGATTGTGTAAAAATTGGTAGCAGAATCCTGATTAGCATCAGGAAGGGACCTGGTTCTCACCTTAATTAAGGTTCTTTGGCAGACGTATAAAATTGATATATAAATCAGGGTTGGTAGATTCAGAATCCTGCTAAAGGTGGACATGTGGCAGTTTTTTACTTTTCATCCCACTTTTTTTATTGTCTTCCTGTTATTTCTACATGATATCTTGACTTGGTTTCAAGCCATTCTCCAGCTTTTTCTGGAAGGTACAGTGGTTGACCTGGCCTTCTGTGTTCATTTCTGCCTCTGTACTCTACTCATAGTGGCAGTCTCATTGCCTTGCTAGGCCTTGAGCCTCCTTTTTTTTGCCTGACCTATCATTGTCCTTCAGGTCTGGCACAGGGTGTTCCCCATGGAGGAGCAGAGGGGAGGAAGATGAAAGAGAACACGAGTGGGCAGAGAAATCATGCAGGAGCTTTATTCTGGGAGCCTATCTCTGCCACAGTATTGCACAGTTATTCAGCATTAGTCTTTGACGAGCACTGTGCTAAGTGTATGCTGAGCAATGCTACGTAGAGCCACAAAGAAATGTAATTCAGGGAATTGAACTTCAGCAGTCTTTGAATGGGATCTCCTGGAATTATGTGAAACCAGAGAAGTAATTCTACATTGGTGTTGGGGTGAAAGAGGCAGGTACATTTAGCCTCTCCTGTCACAGGTGACCTCACAAAATTCGGCCGTGGGGATGCCTCCTCCCCAGCCCCGGCCACAACCTTGGCCCAACCCCAACAGAACCAGACGCAGACTCACCACACCACGCAGCAGACATTCCTGAACCCGGCGCTGCCTCCTGGCTACAGTTACACCAGCCTGCCATACTACACAGGGGTCCCGGGCCTCCCCAGCACCTTCCAGTATGGGCCTGCTGTGTTCCCTGTGAGTACCTGGCCTTGGTCTCTTCTTGTGGTAAAGGATCCTAGCCCTGGGCACTATCCTAGCTACTTTAGTAATGGATAAGAAGGAACAATTTCCATCTGCAACCTGTTTCTGGCCTGGGAGGGGAAGTGGGGCTGGAATTGGTGGAATGAGGATAGAAATCGCCTGTTCTTAGAATTAGCCTCAGGGGGAATGTGATACCATATAGCTTTGCTTCACTCAGACTGTTATTCATTCCCTGCTACCACTGACCCTTTCCCTTCCTCCAGATTACCATTTCTTGACTTAACTGGTAGATTCCAAAAATATTAGTAAGCCCATTTCACTATGCAAACTATGGCCAGCCTATATCAGGATAGAAGCCGTTTGAATGTACAGTCCTGGAGTAGGACAAGTGGGACAAATGGTATTCTGCTGCCATTTTATTGTAGTTTTGGCCTTTTTGCTCTTCAGGTGGCTCCTACCTCTTCCAAGCAGCATGGTGTGAATGTCAGTGTGAATGCATCGGCCACCCCTTTCCAACAGCCGAGTGGATATGGGTCTCATGGATACAACACTGGTAAGCTTACCTTGGCCCTGGCTCAGTGGTGTCTGTGGGGTGTTATTGGATGAATTTCAGGAAGGAAGACTTGGTGTTGAGAAAATGGGGTTAGTGAGGGTGTGCTGCTGCTCCAGGTATGATTGTTAAAGCTTGACTGACTTGGGTGTCTGTTGGAGCAGCACCAACAGAGGAGCTTGATACTAGGACATGTGTCCACTATTCATAGTGGGAATGTCCAAGCATGTGTGTTGGCTATTAGAATATGTTGGCTGGCCAAAAGTTTGGGTGGGAAGTAGGGCAGGAAGCCCCAAGATTTTGCTGAAATGTCAGTGAAGGCAAGTGTTAATATGTATGATATTAATAGTACAAAAGGGTATATAGTCAGTGATTAGAAGGGTTAAGTGGGTTAGCTAGCAGACTATGATAGGTTTGGCTTAAATCTCTTTGTAGTACTACTTTTCTTATGTGGCTCCTTTTTTATTCCCTAGCTAGAAGACCTAAGATACGGAGAGAAAGGAGTAGGCATGACTACTCCATAGAGTGAGCATTGGACTGGGAGAGTTGGACCTTTAGGTTCCTTCATTTGTATGGCTGGTCTCTTTGCAAAGTCCATTTGCACATCTGATGTTAGGGAGGGAAGTGTAGGAATCCTTTGGATAGGTACTGACCTAAAAGATACTTAGCCTATCCCTTGCTTCCATACCTGCAGTTTCCTCCTCTTTTGGAGGACAGGGAGTGAGAAGCAGTCTTTGAATAAAACAATTTCATCTACTTTTTCAGTGACTTGTAGGTGAATATGGGGAGTACGTTGCTGCGATTGCTAGGGGGTTGAGGGATGTCCTTCAAAGCTGTCAGCTCAATTACAGTTTCGTGGTGATTTGGGTGGAGCAAGTGGGCTCCAGGTGGGTGAATTGCCCAAGGTTTTCAATAATTGGGAGACTGTCTGAGCTGACCACAGAAGGCAGTAAGGCTAGGAACTAACAACCAAAGTGGAGCTTTGAATTGTGCTGTAGGACTTAGAGTGATTACTTAGAGTCATGATTTTAAATTAAAGAAATCCTGAGAAGCATCATTGAAATTTATTATCTACCTCCTTGTGACCACCCCCTTCACTGAGCAAGGTCCACCCTAATCCTTGGTGGGGAGAATTACAAGCTTTTTGACTTGGAGTGGCCCCATTCCGAGAACATGAGGTATAAGTCTTAGCTGGAACAGGTTCAAGAATTTTAAGAGGGAGGTGATTGATAATACAAGAGAACTGGCATACCCGATCATGGAAATCCTAGCTTCTCATCTCCCTTAAGATTTCAGAAACTTGTAACAGCCCTTTGAGAACCCCCAGTTCCTAACCCCACAGAGGGCTCTTGTCATTCTATTCCTCATCAACCTCTAAATTCATTTATTTTTATGTATTTGATTCCTTTTAGGAAGAAAATATCCACCCCCTTACAAGCATTTCTGGACGGCTGAGAGCTAATTTGGCCCAAGGCTGGGGGCTGTGTTTTGTGTGTGTGTATAAATTTGCACTGAAGTCTTGTTTCAGAAACCAGACCACTGAGGAGAGCCTGCTGAGCTGAGGCCATGGCCTGCGTGGCTTGGGGAAATGAGTTGGTGGATACCTTCTGGGCTTTTGAACTTGCCCCTCCCCCATTTCCCTCTCCCCCATGTGTCTGGCCCTGTCTTACCCATTTCGAGTTCAAGCGGTGCAGCACCTCCGAAGCATCAATGCACACACCTGCTGTTGCTTTTGATTTCTGGAAGGCATGTAGTTTCAACTTGTAACAAAAATATTTGTAGTCTTCAATAAACTGTGGTATTTCTTTAGCTAACTCTGGCGTTCTTTCCGTGCATGTCTTTCTGGACACTAGGAACCAATGTTGTGCTGTGTGTGGATGAAGGGTGGAGGGTGGCCTTTTCAATCAAACCCCAGCATAGCCCAAGTACTGTTAACTTTTCAGTATGATGGTTTTATTAAGGTGGGGGGAGGGGAAACAGCCTCAGTTTCCAGCCTGTTGATTGGTTGGTAAAGAAAACTATTCCTAGAAAATCCCTGATTCCCCATGCTTATATTGCTTCACTTTTCCATTTTGATCTTCCCTTTGCCTCTGACATAAGCATAGGGGAAAGGACAAATAAGTTTGGAGTGTCATGTTATGGTGAAAGGCAAAATAGATGGTGTTCAGAGCTGTTAAAGAAGCATCTTCCAAGGCTTAATTCCCACATCTGGTTCCCAAAGGCCAAGTGGCTGAGATCTGATAAAAGTTCTTAGTGATCAGCTAGTTGATGACTCGGGCTTTGTGGAAACTGTGCTAGCCTGGCACATGGTCTTAGTCCCTTTATGGCTTATTAGAGATTGTGGATTATAAGTCGTTTTGCACCTTGTGGGTGTAGCTAAGGATGTGTGGGAGTGGTTTGGTCAGACATCTAGACTATGGAAATTCTAATCCCCACCCAGTCCAACCATCAGCCCTTTGTTTATAGAGTTAACTTAGTGAGATCACCACCCTTAGTTAATTGGAAACCAAAGTGTTCAGCTTTCCTTGTATTTGTTCTCAGCCCTCTGGAATAATTTTGCTCTGTGGAGTGTGACCAATTTGCCAGAGGCTCTCATGCTGGGAGATTGGTTCTTGTTTCTCCTCCGTGCCATCCCATTGTGTTCGTATTATCACTGTTGGGAGTGGAGGATAGGCAGGGGGTGTTGATGTTGGAAGGAAAACAAGAGAACTGAAGATCTTTCTAATAACTGGTGAGGGGTAGAGAAATCCCATTATTTTCTAGGGATGTAAGCATTTCTCAATGCTTACATTGAGGCTGTTGTGGCCACTACACAGAGTATTCTTGTTTTTCCTGCATTTCCAGTCCCTTCAACCCCATATCCAAGATAAGGCCTCTGGACTAGAAGCTAGAAGTTTTTAGCTAGCCTAGCATCTAGAAAGAGTGAGACCAGGTAAGGCCATGTTGGAGCTAAATTTCTCACACCACCCGGCTTGAGAATCCAGTTAGTCGTTTTTCCCATCCTATGTAGGCAACCTAGCCTCACTTTGCAGAGGGTGACTAAGCTTTTTTTTTTTTTTTTTTTTTCCTTTGAGGTAAAGATAAATTGTTGTCTCATAACTTACCTTAAAAATGTTCTATTTATATCCTCTTCCACCTTCATTCTCAACTTATCCACATGAACCTCCTTATTAACTTAGATCTTTTCCATAACTGAACTCTGTTCTTAAAAGTTATGCCTATTACCCAGTGATTTGCTTGATGGGCACCTGGAGTTTGAAAGGGAAGGGAAAAAATACTCCATTAGCTTCTTAAGAGGTTCCTATCTTGTTGCCTTTTACTTCAGTGCCTTTAAAGTGTAGAGAGTTGATACTTGGGAGATGGGGAAGTATTTTCTCTTGCTTGGTTTCTGTAATTCTGTTCTTTTTCCTATTTGGTGTTTGCTCCTCCCAGGAACTATCTGGACTTATGATGTAGGAAGGTTTTCCAATGCCACTTCTATTGGGAAGATTTTTAAACTGACTGTCCAAGGTGGGCTTAACTTTTGAAGGCTACCTTTGTCCTAGACTTTGGGAAGATTTGGGTTCTGGAGTTTGAAGAGGGATTGCTGTTGAACTGGGGGTGAATGGAGGATTCCTTATTTGTGATCTGGTCATTTGAGCACAGTGCTTCTAAAAAACTTTTCCAACAAAGTGCTTCTAACAGCAGAGAAGGAATGTGCACCTCTGAGGGGAAAGATCCAAATGCATAGATAGAAATGCAAAGATTTTCCTGGAGCTTCACTTTATCTTCATAGGAACTGATACATCTTTTTAAAAAAAAATATATATATCATGCTTTACGGTCCTTGTTAAATTACTTTTCCTCAAATCTTTGTTTAAAATTTGAAAGTTTAAAAGATGCTAGATTATTTATCCCATGGCTTTTCCTATCTCCTTGACCCATTTCCCTATAACCTAGAAATTAGAGTGTAGTATATGTATTTGTTTGAGGAGTACAAATTAAAATGAGGTGTTGTACTCCTCTGGTTTCCTTAAAGTTGTAGTGATAGGGAGTTTTTTCAACAGGAAACATGGAAGTTGGGGTATGGGTTAGAGCTTTTATCTCATGGAGAAGCTGAAGTTTTAAACTTAAAGTAACATTTGGTTTTTGTGCTCTACGCTATAGGAGATAGCCTACTGTCCACTTTCCTACTCCTTCTCTCTCCACTGTGCTTAGGCTTTAATTGTGTAAATGGAAATTTATCTTTGTGCCAGCCCTTTAAATCATAAATATATAGCCTAGAAGCTTCAAGACTGGAGAGGCTGGACTAAGTGAGCTGAGGCTTTGAAAATGAAAGTGCTCTTGGGGATTAAATTGGACCGCTCCTTTAGTTCCTACTTTATGTTGTTGGGGGCATGGATTTTAAGCCCAAAAATGTCTCTTCAGGAAGAGAAATAGCCAGACTACTGAAGTCTTCAGGGGCAGGATTGAGTGTAGTTTGGGTAGATTGATTTGAAATGGACATTAAAAGTTTATTACATTCCTGTTGGGTTTTGGCACAAAAGTGTTTTGAAAATTGTATATCCTAGTAAGGCTTGGTTATTAACCCTTGTCCTCTAAAAAACAACTTGCCTCACTCTCTCATACATATACTCAGCACACTCTTGGAAAAAGCAAAAGAACCTTTAGGGGAGACTTTGTGTCATGAACTCATCTCTCAGGACTAATGTGAAGCTGGAAAACAGACCAAAATTCCCTTGCAGTGGTATAGCTAGAAAGGCTACAGATATCACAGCATCCCAGAAATAGGGACCAGACAGATAGCTGAGCTAATCCTCCTGTCTGTTTCCTCCTCCCCCAGGTGTATCAGTCACCTCCAGTAACACGGGCGTGCCAGATATCTCGGGTTCTGTGTACTCCAAAACCCAGGTAGGTGCCTGGCTCTGGACAGAAGTGGAAAAAGAGAGATGGACATAAAGGAGATGGAATTGAAATGGTAGAAATACAGTGGACAAGAACAGCCTTAGAAGAGGTGTCAGGAATCCCATTCTACCTTTTCTAAATGGTCTTATCTACACTTCAGTTTCTCTTAAGAAGTTTCAATTTTAGCCCCCCTCTGAGAAAAAACAAGAGAAATGTAATAGGAAGGTGAGGTATGGCAAATTGTCATAATGTGTCATGTGATTTACTATGCAACTATCCTGGTCTTTTTACCAAGCTACTCCCACACTTTTTCATAACTTTCCAAGAGAATGAGTATGGGAATGAAGGGAAACTAGTTAATACCATTCTTTGTGAGTTAATCTGTAACAAAAAGGGGAAATGGGAAAGGAGACAACCCCATAATTAAGTGAAGCATTTGAGTTATCCACAGGTTTGTGTTGTGTTGCTCTTATCCCTCATCAACATAAATAAAAGCTTGTGGTTGCTCATGCCTGTAATCCCAGCACTTTGGGAGGCCAAGGCAAGGATCACTTGAGTCCTCCAGGAGTGGAGATCAGCATGGACAACATAGTGAGATCCCCTCTCTACACAAAATTTAAAAATAGCTGGGCATGGTGGCACACAACTAGTCCCAGCTACTTGGGAGGCTGAGGTAGGAGTATTGCGTGAGCCCAGCAGTTCAAGGTTACAGTGAGCTATGATCATGCCACTGTACTCTAGCCTGGGCAAACAAAGTGAGGCCCTGTCTCTTTAAAAAAAAAAAAAAAAGTGTTAGGGTGGGAGAAGTTAAAAAAAATTAAAACGATAAAAAATAATTATTAAATTATTAATTAAAAGCTTGCTATAAAGTATTAGAGGTTTGGGGGAGTGCTTCATGACCAAGACCTTCAACACTTCAAACATCTCAGTATGTATTTATTTCTTTTGAAATATTCAAGGAGTTCTAATTTCTGCCCAGCTCCAGGAGTAGGGATGTCAAGAGTAGTCAGCAAATTTCACTGTGTTCATACATGATATTTAATTTTACAAAGTGCTTTCACATTCATCCTCTTATTTGAGCCTTATAACAGAGAGCATCCCTATATATGAGGAAACTGAGGCTGAGAGATTGAGTAATTTGCCCAGGATTGCATGGCTATTAAAGAGCGATGCTGGAACTGAAACCTGAATATCTGATTTCAGGTGCACTGTCCCTTCTATGACACCATGCTACTTTCTGAGGGTCGGGGAGCTTGGGCTCAGAAACTCCCAGAATTTGCTGATCCCTTTTACTTTCTCTCCTCCTGGCCTCCTTGATAGCAGTCCTTTGAGAAACAAGGGTTTCATTCCGGTACTCCTGCTGCCTCCTTCAACTTGCCTTCAGCCCTAGGAAGTGGGGGGCCCATCAATCCGGCCACAGCTGCTGCCTACCCACCTGCCCCCTTTATGCACATTCTGACCCCCCATCAGCAGCCGCACTCCCAGATCCTTCACCATCACCTACAGCAGGATGGCCAGGTAATAGCCCTTCCCCCTCTCTCCTTTCCCTTCCTCTTTCTTCCTATCCCTTAAAACTGCCTTCCCTTTCCTTTTCTTACCCTTCCTCACCACCACCTTCACCCAATCCCTCCCTAGTGCCAGCCATGGGCAACAGCACATACAGACACAAGCGCACATAACATGAGCGGCCGGTAAAGGAAATTTCAGAGAAGGGGCCAGATTGAAAGTTTTTTTGCCCAATTCCTTTGGTGCCTCTCTTCCACCTCCTCCCATGCCACAGTCGTCCTGGTCCCATCAGACCTGGGTCACACCTCCCCTTTTACCTCTCCCAGCCTTCCCCCTTCCCTGGCGTTATAGCTTTCCCTTCTGATGGTGGAGTTCTTTTTGTCAAAGTTTGTCCCTTTATTTTCCATATATCCTGGTTCTGCCTCAGCTACCATATTTGCAGATGATTCTCTGTTGCCAGCGCCAGCAGGAGGAGCAGGTAATGAAATTGAATGATGATATGCTTGAACCCACTCCTTTTCAGTCTCCATTTCACTTCCACAGCCTCAGGGAACTTGAAAAGACTGCTCGGTCACAAATCGGGATACACAAACACAAACACCTTGCTGAGCTCTCTGGCCTCCCTTCCTCTCTCCTCCTCCCCTCCCCAACACCCTCTTTATATTTCTGCCTTTCCCCAATTCTGGAAAACACTTGGGTTACTGGAATGGAAAAGATTCTTGGGACAGCATCTGAAGCCTGAGGCCTCAGACTGTCTCTCCTGCTTTGCTTGAAATGGACTCACAGATGTGATGTGTGGTAGGGGTGGGGATTCGTGGGGTGGTGCAAGTAGCCTCTTTAGAGCTTCATCATGGAGCTGGCTGGGGAGCTAGAATAAGGGCTTCCTTGCTCTCAAAGACAACTTTCCAAATTGAGGCATTCATGGGAATCAATGAAAATGAAATTGCCTGTGATCACTCATCTCCAAGAACAGGGGAAGGTGGTAGGGTAATGGGAGAAGGTAGAATTGAAAATAAGTGGAACTGATTCACTATCTTGTCTCTAAAAGTATCTTGCCCTCTTCATCTTTTCCTTATTTAAAGGTCAAAAATGCTTGTAAGAGAGGGGCTCTAGCCACTATGTAGACCATATTTTCTATAGTTGAGAACTAACAGTAGTAATGGGAATGGGAGAGCCAGACAATTTGCACATCTCCACCTGAAGATGTTACAAATTTGTCACACTAACTAGATACTTTTTTCCTCCCCATCATCCTCCCATTCCCCTGCAGACGGGCAGCGGGCAACGTAGCCAGACCAGCTCCATCCCGCAGAAGCCCCAGACCAACAAGTCTGCCTACAACAGCTACAGCTGGGGGGCCAACTGAGGCCCTGACCCTCTTCTCCTGGTCCCATCTTCTGAGAGGGCTTCTCAGCCTGGAAACTATGGAAACAGCATCAAAGAGAGAAAGGAATGTGGGGGGGTTCCGCTGCCCCCCACCCCCAGCGGCCCACCCCATGCCTCAGCTTCATGTCTGTCCCATTCCCATACCATCCCCACCCTGTTGTATGTATTATAGGATTTGTATTTTCTCCTTTTTTTTTTTTCCTTTCCTCTTCCTCCTCCTCCTCCCCCCTTGCATTCAAGATTATGAAACTTTGCTGTGGGCCTTGCCCTTCCTTCACATTCTCCTGTTCACCCTGGTGGTGTATGGGTGAGGTGGGGAGGGAGGACCCCCAAATATATATCAGCCCAACAGCCCTAAGTCTCCTCCTTTATTATTAGGAAAACAAAACAACAACAAAAAATGGTGTCATATGAACAGCATTGTCAGATGAATTAGTTGAAGTGTTCTTTTTTTTTGTACTGTGTCCTCAAATTTAATGGATTAATGTGTCTTGTATATATAAAAAGAAAACCTCTACCTTCAGCCTCTGCCCATTCTTGCTCCGTCTAGGATATCCTCAGTCTCGTCGATGACCAGCTTGGTGAATAAGTATTACTGTACCAACGGGGCCTCCTCTAGCAGGCTCCCCGAAGGCGGTGGAATAAAATGAAGTCTTCGCCCTTTAAGAACTCCTTTGACCTTAATGTGCTAGTAGTATCTTGTCCTTGAGGGGATTCCCTTCCCTTCACCCCTAAGAATTTCATAAACTGGTGACTGGAAAGAACCACCATAAATCTTTATTTCTTCCAGAAACTGCTACATCTACAGCCGATTTCACACAGTAAAGGGAGAGGGATAAAGGAGATTGGGTGGAAAGGGGAGAGGATTAAGAAGGAACTTGCACCATTTCAAAGGAAAAAACAATGGCTTTGTGGAGTCTTAAGTACGATTTAGATGGATTCAGGCAAATAAACTGAAAAGGAGGGAGGGGAGCATGCATTGTTGTCTGGCAAAATTAAAGGTTGGGGCTCATTCCTCCTAGAAATAGACTAAAGTACTTATTGCTTCTTGGGTGCTTTCATGTGACATCGCTATACTCAATCCCTTGAAGAGTCTTGAGCAAGGCCTGGCGTAGGGATGGGTACAGGAAGGTGAGGTGGAGAGACTTTGAAAAAATCAATGAAAAATCAATTATGGCCCCAAACTCTTCCTTCCCAGGGCTTTCCACTATCTTCCAGTCCCTTAATTTCTTACAAATCCTTTATCTTGCTGATTGCAGAGCCTGCTTGGAAAAATTAAAAGAATCCTTTATGGTTAAGACAGACCACTTCCTAGCTGGAGAGGAGGAAGTTAAGTCCTTGTGTTCCCATGCCTTTATCACTATTCAATTCTGGGGAATTCAATACTAGAAGGAGCTTAGTAAAACGTTTTTGTCCACCCGATACCAGATGGCACCCAGGTCAGTCTAGAAACAAAGAGGGACCGAGAAGGAGGCAAGGTGGCTTCCACTGGCTGTCCTCGGATGTGGTTAGCCGGTCCATTTGTGCGGTTGGGCTGCCCTCTGGCGGCTTTACCGGGGTACCGTCCAGAATCAAACCCTCGAAACACCTTTGGACTGGTTTTGTCTGCAGGAAGAAGAATCGGCTTAGGAGGGAGGTGGCTATTGGAAAATGAAAGTTCGTCATGCCCACTTCCCTAACAGGAATCTGGTCTCTGAAAGGTGGGGTAAAGTAAGTCTTCAAATTTGAGAGCCTTTCCACGTCCGGCTGCGAGTCGTTTTACGACAGTGTCCGGATCGCGGGCTTGCTTTCCGGCAACGTAAACTGACGCCTCGCTCAATTTCCGACAGCGTAGCGCAGGTAGCCCCCTGTTGCGAATGGGCCACGGTAGGAGTTCGAAGGTTCGAGTCCCAATACGGGAATGAGCCTCTTTGACCTTTTCCGGGGGTTTTTCGGCTTTCCTGGACCTCGGAGGTGAGAATAGGTCCAGCTCGGACAAGGGTGGGGACTGCTGGGGAGAGCTTGACCCCTTACGCCATATTTTTGGAAAAACACTCTCTTCCTCACTCCTTCAACTCCTATGGAGAGAACAGAAGTCGAAACATTGAGCACTCACCCAGCGACCGCATTGGTCGTTAAGAGGAGAAACAGCACTCTAAGCCTTTCTCCAACCTGGGATGATGCAACAGGGACACGGGCGGGGAAGACAATGGGGATCCGGGGAACAGGACAATGAGCAAGTGAGCAGGACCTTGGGAGAGAGGGGAGTGGCTGGGGGATCCTGAAGAAAAACCGAGGGGAGGTGTTTGAGGGGAGTTGCGAGGTGAGGACTGACTGCTAAAAACAAAACCAGAAAGAATTGTCAGCTGTTATGTTTTGACTTGACAGGTAGTCCTCTAACCCTCTCCCCATCTTCCCAGACCCTTGCTTTTGTCCCACTTTGCCACCATGAGTTGAATTTAAGGCTTAAGTAGTGCTGAATCTTGGTGGCCAATCTGCCTCCACTCTTAGCCACAGAGATCCCTTTTTTGGAGGGATGACTCGAGATGAAGATGAAGATGAGGAGGAAGAGGAAGAAGAAGGAGCCACGTGGGGCCGTGGGAGCCCGAGGTTTGATGGTCCCCAGCCCCCTGAGGAATTTGGCTTCAGCTTCAGCTTCAGCCCAGGAGGAGGGA
>VBSM01000729.1:5486333-5506504 GCA_008086735.1 Cheirogaleus medius | reverse complement strand
AAATAGAAAGAAATTAGCCAAACAACTAAAAATAGAAAAAATTAGCCAGGCACTGTGGCGCATGCCTGCAGTCCCTGCTACCCGGAAGGCTGAGGCAGAAGGATCGCTTGAGCCCAGGAGTTTGAGGTTGCTGTGAGCTAGGCTGACGCCAAGTCACTCTAGCCTGGGCAAGAGAGTGAGACTCTGTCTAAAAAAAGGAAAAAACCTTACAGCCACATCTGCCAGGGTTTAGAGTGATTGTTTTCTTCCCCTCGGAAGTCCCCCCAGTTATGAGGAGGTACCAATTCTGGCAAGTGCCACTTCAACACAATATTCAGAGAACCTGAAGTTTTCATCTCTGGGGGAGCAGAAACTTACTGTTGGCCACTGCTGGGTCTGTCTGGTATTTCAAAGGAATATTGGGTGCTCCAAATAGGAACTGAAAGGGTAAACTTATTAAACCCATTAAATCCTGTGACTGGTTGGCATTTTCCTGTCATTATAAGAGACTAACTATGGGGGGAATGTCAAAATACTTGTACAATTTTAAAATTTCATAATTAAATGTGAGCCGGTTTCCCACACACACACACAAAAGGGCCCATTCTGTATCCTGTGTCAGGAAACAAATACTAAGAGTCCTCCTTTTGTCCTCCCCTGTTGCCTCCCCCTGGTCTCAGCTCCAGGCAACAGGGAAGCTCCTTAGCTGTTTGAAGTGAAGCCCAAGATACTGGCCTCTGGGCGTCTTGGCCAGGTGGGACCTTGGCTGCCCTGGTGGAGTGCTAGACTCTCCCTGTGTTGCTGCTCAGGGGCCTTGTGAGTCTCTGGAGTGTGACGGTGATCTTCCCAGTGTGGCCGCGCTGCAGTGACCTGCGGCTGAGCTGCTGGGCTGGCCTGGGCAGTGTGTGTAGGGGCTGACTTCTGTGCAGAGCGTGAGCTCCTCTTGTAACTGCTTTCTGAACTAACCTGCACCTTATGGCCAGTGCGTGAGGCTTCGTTGCACAGCCCTAAAGGGTGCAAGGAGGCCTGGGAGCCCTGTGTGTGGGACCCATAGAATGGGGGCTGCCCTGAGGGGAGAGCCGCTGGGGGAGTGGGGACAGGGGTGGGAAGCACAGCCAGCGTCCTGGAGTTCTGGGACCCTGGTTGCCTGCTGCCTCCTGTCCCATGGCAGTGTGAGCGTGTGTGACATCTGCTCAGTGATTAGGGCTAAGCGTTCAGGTGCCTGTCGGGGTTCTGTATCGGAGGCTTCTCCCCCTTGCTCTGGAGATCGACATTGTCTCTCATTCTGTCCTGGCTGTGTGTAGGTGACGTGTTTGATGTCCTGGGACACAAAGCTGAATTGGGAGAGGTAAGATCTTCATAATTCTATGTGCCAGTGAAACAGGGTACCTGACTGGTAACGCTCGGAGTAGTTGGGCGTGATGTGTTGTCTGGGCAGGAAGCAGAAGCTGCTTGGAGAAATGGGTGTTTTAAGGAAGAGTTGGTGACAGAAGTGGGAATGTTGAGGTCCACAGTGGACACGATCTTGGGCTCTCCTTCCCGAGAGTTAGGAGAGCAGGGACAACCTCTGCCCTGGGGGGCAGCCTGGCAACCCAACCTTTCCTAAGACACTTCTTTCCTGTTCCAGAGGCCTGAACCTGTCGACTTCTCCTTCAATCCTCTGGCTGACAAGAAGTTTTTATTTTGGGACCCCAGCCTCTTGGAGGCTGTCAAGATGGGGGACCCCCACACACATGAGTTCTTCCGCCTCCTTTCCCTGTGTCACACCGTCATGTCAGAAGAAAAGAATGAAGGTGGGCCGAGGAGCTGGCTCGCTGTCTCCCCTGACCTGACTCGTGGCCTTGGACTCTGCTGTGCTCTGCAGTGCAGCTGGGATGGGGCTTCCTGGGTGGAGCACATGGCTGAGAGGGCAGCCACTTATCCCACACATGCTCTTCCTTCCTCCCCACCCAGGAGAGCTGTACTACAAAGCTCAGTCCCCGGATGAGGGGGCCCTGGTCACTGCAGCCAGGAACTTCGGTTTCGTATTCCGCTCTCGTACCCCCAAAACAATCACCGTCCATGAGATGGGTTCAGCCATCACCTACCAGCTGCTGGCCATCTTGGACTTCAACAACATCCGCAAGCGGATGTCAGTCATAGGTGAGGCCAGGACTGGGGTGCTGGGGGGATTTGGGGCAGCATAAGGCTTGGAATGGGTGAGGTGTGCTGGGTGACTCTTGTAGATGTGTTTAGGTTGGCATCTTTGCCTGCCTGAATTTTCCTACCACTTTCTCTCTCTGCTCCCTTACTAGTGCGGAATCCAGAGGGGAAGATCCGACTCTATTGCAAAGGGGCTGACACTATCCTGCTCGACAGACTCCACCACTCCACCCAAGAGCTGCTCAACACCACCACTGACCACCTTAATGTGGGTGTGAGGGGAGGGGGCCGGCTTGGGACTCTGCTGCTCTCAGTGCTTTGGGGGGAGGGTGGAGTGTGTGACTTTGTTTTGTTTTACTGTATAAGTTTAAATTTAAGGTATATGACATTTTTTAAAAAATAAATTTAAGGGATACAAGTGCAGTTTTGTTACATGGATACATTGTGTAGAATAGAGGTGAAGTCTGGGCTTTCAGTGTAACCATCACCTGAATAGTGTACATTGTGCTCGTTAAGTAATGTCTCATGCTATAGGAGATAAGTGCTCTCCCTCACCCGTGTCCCCTCCCACCCTTCACCAGTGCCTATTATTCTGCACGCCATGCAGCATGATGTTTTGATCCACAGATGCACAGTGAGGTGATTACTACAGTCAGGCAAATTAACACACCAACCATCTCACATATCTCACATAGTTAGCTCTTTGTGTGTGTGTGTGTAGTAGGAGCACCTGCTATCTACTCTCTTGGCAAATTTCCAGTATACAGTACAACAGTAAGAATTGTAGCCTTCATGCTGTGTGTTAGCTCCCTAGACTTACTGGGGGGTGACTTTCCTGACTGCCTCCAGGAGTACGCAGGGGAAGGGCTGAGGACCCTGGTCCTGGCCTACAAGGATCTGGATGAAGAGTACTACGAGGAATGGGCTGAGAGACGCCTCCAGGCCAGCCTGGCCCAGGACAGCCGGGAGGACAGGCTGGCCAGCATCTACGAGGAGGTCGAGAGCAACATGATGGTATGGGGCTGTAGGACGGGCCAGGGGTGGGCAAGGAGGGTCGTGCCTGAGAGTCTCGTGCCAGGGACTCTTGTGGTATTTTCAGCTGCTGGGTGCAACAGCCATTGAGGACAAGCTTCAGCAAGGGGTTCCAGAGACCATTGCCCTCCTGACGCTTGCCAACATCAAGATTTGGGTGCTAACAGGAGACAAACAAGGTGAGAGCCCAGCAGGGCAGAGAAATAGCTTCTGGACAGTAGCCTGTTGGACCCCTGTGTGGAGCCAAGGACATCAGACAGGAGAGTGTGCTGATCTTTTTGGATGCCTGTCCGTAGCTCCTGCGTTCTCTCTTGGTAGAGACGGCTGTGAACATTGGCTATTCCTGCAAGATGCTGACAGATGACATGACAGAGGTGTTCATAGTCACTGGCCATACCGTCCTGGAAGTGCGGGAGGAGCTCAGGTAAACAGGAGGCCCAAGGGAGGACGATGCACTGCGCTATGCTGAGGGCTCAGGCAGGGGTTTCTGGACCCTGCTTAGGCTCGAGTC
This sequence comes from Cheirogaleus medius, assembly GCA_008086735.1. NCBI lineage: Eukaryota > Metazoa > Chordata > Mammalia > Primates > Cheirogaleidae > Cheirogaleus > Cheirogaleus medius. Next base: position 5,502,840 of record VBSM01000729.1, on the reverse strand, counting down.
CCTATTCCCCACTGCTGTCCTGGAAGACCACTGCCATTTCATTTTCACTTTCGCAGGAAAGCCCGGGAGAAGATGATGGACTCATCTCGCACCGTAGGCAACGGTTTCACCTACCAGGAGAAGCTTTCTTCTTCCAAGCTCACTTCTGTCCTGGAAGCCGTCGCTGGGGAGTATGCCCTGGTCATCAATGGCCACAGCCTGGTAAGCATCACCATCCTTAGCTTGGCCAGTATCTTTTGAGAGAGCACTTATCTCCTCTAGCTTTTATATTAATATCTTGTTCTCATTTCCCCTGATTTCAGAGGGGGCTGTGGTATTACAGGGGCGAGGAGGAGCTGAGACTCCCAGCTATCTCCTGGGAAGACTGTGCCTCTCTCAGGTCTCTCTGTATTCTAGGCCCACGCACTGGAGGCAGACATGGAGCTGGAGTTTCTGGAGACGGCATGTGCCTGCAAAGCTGTCATCTGCTGCCGGGTGACCCCCTTGCAGAAGGCACAGGTGGTAGAACTGGTTAAGAAGTATAAGAAGGCTGTGACACTTGCCATTGGGGATGGAGCCAACGATGTCAGCATGATCAAAAGTGAGTGTGGACTATGCTGGTGTGTAGGCTGGGCGGGAGGGTAGGGAGGGGCCCACTGAGGTCTCTGGACCAGGGAAGAATGACAGGGGAGGGGGGCTGTAGGATCTAAAGTGTGTAGCCATCTTCACCTTCTTGTCATCTCTGTCTCTGCAGCGGCTCACATTGGTGTGGGCATCAGCGGGCAGGAAGGGATCCAGGCTGTCCTGGCGTCCGATTACTCCTTCTCCCAGTTCAAGTTCCTGCAGCGCCTCCTGCTGGTGCATGGGCGCTGGTCCTACCTGCGCATGTGCAAGTTCCTCTGCTATTTTTTCTACAAGAACTTTGCTTTCACCATGGTCCACTTCTGGTTTGGCTTCTTCTGCGGCTTCTCTGCCCAGGTAGTAAGCGTTCCCAGTCCACTGTGGTGCACATCTGTAGGCTCTTTAAAGGTAGAGGTTGTATCTGTCCTGCTCGTTGCTCAGTCCCCTAGAGCCTAGCTATCGTCTGGTACATACATTTAAACAATGCTTGTTGCAGAGTGGAGAGGGAGCTCGAGAGAATTTCATAGGGCTCCCTGTATGTGACACCAACTGTCTTCCTGTGCCTGATTTGTAGTGAAGGAAGGTTGCATACTCCTCTCTTGCTCCCTTTCTCTTCCAGACTGTCTATGACCAGTATTTCATCACCCTATATAACATCGTGTACACTTCCCTACCAGTCCTGGCTATGGGGGTCTTTGATCAGGTATGGGGGAGTTTGATGATTAAGCAGGATTGGGGAAGGACATTGCTTGAAGGAGTCACACTGATATGGTTGATGCGACAGTTGTGCCCACTACCTGTGGTCACTGGGAAGGCAGTTCTTTAAGCTGGGGAGGGGTGGCTGTTTCCCCCTCTCAGCTGCAGCTGAATAAAGATTGATTGGGTGCAGCTGGATTGAGGTTGCTTCTAGCTGCCAAAGACTTTGGAAAGGAGGAGGCAGGGGCAGAGTCTGCCCTTGGCCATCCTGGGTCAAAATGGCAATTTCTGAGGCCTCCTGTGCCACATGGCCCTCCCTACACAGGATGTCCCTGAGCAGCGGAGCATGGAGTACCCTAAGCTGTATGAGCCAGGTCAGCTGAACCTTCTCTTCAACAAGCGAGAGTTCTTCATCTGCATCGCCCAGGGCATCTACACCTCCGTGCTCATGTTCTTCATCCCCTATGGGGTGTTTGCCGAGGCCACCAGAGACGATGGCACCCAGCTGGCTGATTACCAGTCCTTTGCAGTCACTGTGGCCACGTCCTTGGTCATTGTGGTTAGTGTGCAGGTATGAGGCAGTCTAGGAATTTCTCTCTTCTCTGGAAGGAGTGGGCCTCCTGTCCCTGGGGCTGCCCTGGACACCCCAGTTCGGTTTCTGGGAGGGGGAACAGGGTTTTTAGTAACTACACCTACTTTTTGCAGATTGGGCTGGACACAGGCTACTGGACAGCCATCAACCACTTCTTCATCTGGGGCAGCCTAGCTGTTTACTTTGCCATCCTCTTTGCCATGCACAGCAACGGGCTCTTTGACATGTTTCCGAACCAGTTCCGGTTTGTGGGTAAGTCCCTGTGCCTTCCTGTTGAATCAATGAGGAATCAAAACTGTTCTGGGACTAACAGAGTGGTCAGCCAGTCTGCACATCGTGAGCATTGATTCAATACCCCTTACGTGCCCTGTGTTCGGTGAGGTGCCGTGGGGATATCAAGATGTATCTGACCCAGGCCCTGCCCCCAAAGAGCTTCCATATCCACGAAAGTGAAGAGTGACCCTGCTAGTCCTGGGAGGTCAGGGCTCCAAGGGTTCAGGGGCTTGCAGGCTTTGCAATTAGCAAAGTCATGCCTTTTGGGTGGCCAAGGATAGTTCCGGAGAGGAGGCTGCTGGGAATAGAGTCAGGCCTGGGGAGTCAGGTTCCAAGGTGAAGAGCTGGAGGTGTTTGTCGGGACTGGAGAGTGCTCCAGCTAAGGTGGGCAAGAACCGCCACTGAGAGTCAGTGGGAGAGAGGCTGGGAAGGTGGGATATTCAAGGCGTCAGAATGCCAGGCTGTCAGGATTGCATTTGACTTGCTAGGAGTCTTTTAGAGGAAGAGGTGACAATCAAAAGATTGCTTGAGAAAGGTGAAGCTGGCAGCGATGGCCAGCGAGGAAGCCACTGTAGTGACCAAGTGTGAGGCTGTTCAGAACTGGTTCCCCGGGTGGCCGTGGTGGGTAGCAAAGAGGGGCTGGTTGGGAGGCATGAAGTGGAAGAAGCATTTACAAGTCTTGGCATTCGCTTCAGATATGTTCATTCATTCATCCCATGTGCATCCCATCAGCGCCTGCTATGTGGCCCCATTATTCTGCCTGCCAGGGGTGCAGCAACTGACCAAGCAGGCAAAGTGCTTGCCCTCCTGGATCTTACGTACAAAAGACAGATGATTTACAAGTAAACAGGTGTAATGTCTGGAGCTAATAAGTCCAATAAGAAACATCAAGTGGGTTGGGGAGTGACAAACATGGTCAGCAAAGACCTCTTGAGGAAAGGAGACGTTGACAGAGAGATCTGAATAAAGGGAAAAGGGAGCAAGCCACCTGGCTGTCTGGGAACTAACGACTGGAAAGTGGAAACGGCAATACGAAGGCCTTACGTGGGGGCTTGGAAGGAGTGGAGGAAGTTAGGGGGTAGGGGTGCGTATGGGGGCAGGGATGAGAATCAGTCCGGACCATTTAAGCCTTTATAGGTGAGAGTAAGCACTTTGAATTTTAATTTAAATGTGATAGGGAGCGATTGGAAGCTTTGGAGCAGGGTTTTGAATTGATTTATGTTTTTAAAGAGTCACTCTTGCTGCTTTGTGGATAATAAAGTGTAGGGGCAAGGGTGGCTACAGCAGTAACCAGGTGAGCATGATGGCGGCTTGGATAGAGTGAAAGGTGGAAGGATTCCAGAGATGATTTGAGAATGGAGCCACCAGATTGCACGTGGGGTCCGAGGAGGAAAGAGAGACAGATCGGGATTGACTGTGGGGTTTTAGAGCAAGATGGACTAGATTTGGAGTGGAGGAAACAATAGTTTACTCTTGGCCATGTGATATTTGAGATATATATACTCTTGCCTGTTAGATGTCACCAGAGTTGTTAAAGAAGCACATCTGGAGTTTCAGGGGAGAGTTCAGAACTAAATTTGGAGATAAACATTTGGGGGTTTGGGCAGGGAGAAGAGGGAAGCCAGAGATGACTTAGGTTTTGAGACTGGGGAAGTGAAGCCGCCCAAAATAAGCCTGGGGAAGTCAGAGGCTGGCCTTCTGTCTGCCTCATGACTCCTGGGGCCCCTGACTCCTCTCCGCCCCCAGGGAACGCCCAGAACACTCTGGCCCAGCCCACGGTGTGGCTGACCATCGTGCTCACCACGGTCGTCTGCATCATGCCTGTGGTCGCCTTTCGGTTCCTCAGGCTCCACCTGAAGCCAGATCTCTCCGACACGGTAAGAAGCCAGGCTGTCCGCTCGGGGGATGGAGGGAAAGGCGGGAAAGGGCCCTGGGCGAACACTGGCACAGCTGTTTCTGGGCCGTGCGACTGCTTAGTGTGTTGGTGGTGGTCATCGGCTCCTCTACAGGACAGACACCCTGTGTGGCTGAGGAGGTCCCCGGGTGCTCTGGGTCCCTTGTCTGTGGTGGTGTCTGACACTATCATGCTGACAGAGGACGCCTAACCCCCCTCCAGGTACGCTACACCCAGCTGGTGAGGAAGAAGCAGAAAGCCCAGCACCGCTGCATGCGGCGGGTTGGCCGCACGGGTTCCCGGCGCTCCGGCTACGCCTTCTCCCACCAGGAGGGTTTCGGGGAGCTCATCATGTCTGGCAAGAACATGCGGCTCAGCTCCCTGGCGCTGTCCAGCTTCACCACCCGCTCCAGCTCCAGCTGGATTGAGAGCCTGCGCAGGAAGAAGAGTGACAGCGCCAGCAGCCCCAGCGGCGGGGCGGACAAGCCCCTCAAGGGGTGAAGGCTGGGACGGATGCCCTGCGCTGGGGACCAGAGCACGCAGGGCCGGCTGCGCACCAAGGGAACAATCTTGGAACTGCTGGTCCTTGCTCCTTCCTCCCTGCTGGCCCCACCAGGAGTGGCTGAGGGCCCTGCCAGCAGCTGGGGAGGTGTAGGGAGCGGGCCCACGGGCAGAGCGGGGGCTGGGGAATCAGGAACCAGTCGCAGAGAGGGATCAGATGTGGAACCAAAAATAAGAAAAAACTGTGAGAGATTGGGTCTGCCCCTGCCCTGCCCGGGAGCCCACAGGGAGACTGTAATCTCGTATTTTTTTACTCCTACTCCCCAGAGGGGCCTAGCGCCCCTGTTCCTGAATTACACAAGAATGTATCATGCCGGGAAGCCAGAGACCTGCTGGGGCCTCTGGGCCCCTCACATTGTGTGTGTGTCTCTCTTTGGTTTGTGTTGTGTCCAGTTTGGTTTTGTCTTTTTTATTTGGCAAGTGGAGGAGGCCTTTATGTGACTTTTATGTTGTGGTTGGTGTCTTAACTCTCCTGGGAAGAGGAGGCGGGCACACACTGGGATGCCCTAGCCCAGCTGGATATAGAGTGGTTTGGGAGGAGCCACCTCCCTTGGGTGTCCCTACAGTGGCTAGTGCCCTTGTGGGACAGAGGGGCTGACCAGGGAGGAGGTACCGGTCAGCCAGAGGGTGTCGGGAGAGTATGAAGGAGGGTTTGGTCCTGTCTCCTTCCTCACCTTGAGAGTAAAGTGCTACCCTTTGCCCTCAACACACACCCACATCAATTCCTGGATTCCATAAGTCCTGCTGGTACTGGGCTGGACCCTGGGAAAGTGGCCCCATCATTCTCAGTGAGCTAAAGCTGGGTATGAAATTTGGTCCAAGAAAAAAAGAAATAGTTTTTAAATTTAGTCCCAAGTTCGTTAACAGACTCCCTTTTGACTCCCCCTTTCCCTCCTCATCTGGTGCTTTCTTGCACCTATACCCCAGGACCCTGAGGCAGGGCTGCAAGGGGAACCTGGCCTCCTTGCCCCCTTCTCCTGGTAAGCGAGGGCCCCACCTCTCCAGGCCCAGCATCTGGCAGGAGGTGGTGCAGTCCCGGTACTGGATGATGGAGGAGGAGGAGGAGGGTGAGGCTGGGCAGGAGACTGCCAGCTCAGTGCCTGGCGTGTTCTGGACAGGACTCCGTGGGAGCCTCAGCACAGCCTGTCCCTTTTCTCTACCCTTCACACCTATGAAGCTATTCCCCAAATTGGGCATTTTCTAATTAGTTGCTACCTGATCAGCCTTGGGAAGAATCCTTTCTTCTTCTTTGGTAGTGGGGGTGGGGGGGGGCACTTCAGGAACCATGTGGAGCTGGGAGTGGGGTGTGGGGATTTTATGTGTTCCATGCGGGAGCCCCAGAGGAGCTGGCGGTGGGCTGCAGGGAGGTGGGGCTGGGGGGCAGGGGGAAGGGGAAGTCTTCACAGGGAAATCCCTTTTGGCCGCACAGTTTACAAACCCAGTATCATGTCTGTCTGTGTGTCTCTCAAGGTGAGAGTCTGATTTTTATACCAAAGAGGAAATGATTTTTTTTCATATTTGGTTTGTCTATATTATATAAATATATATATATATATACAGTTATATATATATTATTTTTTTGGTTCTCTCTCGTTTTTTAGGGAGGGAGGAAAGTACTAAGTTGCATTGAGCTGTAATTAAGGAACATTCTGTATAATTTATGACACATTTCTATACTTGCAAAAATTATATCATTTTATGGATATAAGAGAAAAATGCTTTTTATAAAATTTCAATTTCTGAGAAGTGTGTGATTTGTCTCTTTTCTGATGTGTAATCAAGATTGGCGGTGAAAGTAAAGACAGATGGAAACTGTCTCTTACATGTAATCGAGTGGGCAGCACTGGGCTAAAGTGGACGAAACGGACTCCGACTGGTGGAGTGTGGCAGCTCCTCTATTTGCCCACATCCCAGGATCTGAGCTTTAGCTGGCAGATGGGGCAGTGGGTGGTCCTGAGAGGCAGATCATAGGGACTTGGTGTTCAGCTGATGACTAGGTGCCTGGGACCTGAACCTTTTGCTTTTCCAAACACAGGTCCACCTCTCATTCCTAACATATGCCAGATGGGTGGGTGTGTGTAGGGAGAGCACCAGGTAAATATTTTAAGGTTTTGTTTTTTTACTTTCCCCCTCCTCCGTGCCTTTTCTGACGGTACCAGCCTCATAGCCTCACATCTTCCTGGCTTTTTAAGTGAATGTTAAGGAGCCTAAGTATTATAGACCAAGATGGCAGGAACTTAAGGCGAGCAGATAAGATGAGCTTTCCTCCAGGGATGGGAGAGTGGGGTGAGCCCAGGGGCCCAGGAGAGCCAGGCTACAGTGAGTGCAGGCCGGGGGGTGAAGAAGCCCAGCTCCTGCTGGCGGCAGCATCCATGGGGTCCAGCCCCCCGCCCCAGGCTGGTTTCCACCTGACCCAGCAGTCTTTCTGTCATGGAACAGTTCTTCCTTCTCAAAAGCATAGACTTCCCAGTGGATGCTAAGCTCAGGGACATGTGGAGATAAGATCAGTTTCCCTTTGAAGGAGAAAGTCCAGGGCAGGGATGGTGCCACAGACCTCCGGCAACAACCTGATCCCTCTCTGCACACAGGGAGAGTCTCTCCTGCCGCGTCAGCCTTTCTCCAGGGTCGCTCTGGAACCCTGACCCTCAGACAGCAAGTGGCATCTGGCCTCACTTCCACCACCCCAGGACACAGAGGCAGGCCTTAGTCCCTTGAGGCTGGTTAGTCCCCCAACTTTGTTGTCGCTGCCATCATTCACAGACTGAAGGTGGACAGGCTGCCGCCCTCCCTACAATAGGTCCTCAGCACTGCCTGTGCTTCCTGCCCCTGCGGAGAGGTCTCAGAGGACGGACAGACTACTCAGTTGTCCTCCCTGCGCTTCCGCAACTGACCCGCAGCTCTCCCTCACCCAGGTCCATTATATATGACCGAGGGGCAGGGCCAGCGTTGTTACTCTTATTGCCACTTGCAGACATTTTTTCTTCCATCTTTTTTTTACTTTTTCTTTTTTTTGAGACAGAGTCTCACTGTATTGCCCAGGCTAGCGTGCCGTGGCGTCAGCCTAGCTCACAGCAACCTCAAACTCCTGGGCTCAAGTGATCCTTCTGTCTCAGCCTCCTGAGTAGCTGGGACTACAGGCATGTGCCACCATGCCCGGCTAATTTTTTTCTAGTTGGCCAATTAATTTCTTTCTATTTTTAGTAGAGACAGGGTCTTGCTCTTGCTCAGGCTGGTTTCGAACTTCTGACCTTGAGCGATTGGCCCACCTCGGCCTCCCAGAGTGCTAGGATTACAGGCGTGAGCCACCGCGCCTGGCCCATTTTTCTTCCATCTTTGTGTAAACACACCTCCTTTGAGGCTCCTGCCACTCAGACTCCCCATTGTCTCCCCTCCCTGCCACAGGCATCCCTCAAGCTCCCTCTAGCTCCTCCTTCCTTCCCTGCACTCCCTGAGGACTTGGGCACCTGTTTTACTGTCTTCTGCCCTCCCCCCCAGTCCCACCGTCATCGTCATCCCAGTGCTTTCCCTGACCATGCGGGTGGCAAGTCTGTCTGACTCTAGCCTTGTTCTCCCCTGGCCGCCCCACTTCTAAGAGCGTTCACCTCCGCTCCACGGAAGCAGCGCACAGGCATAGGTGCCCCGCATCTCACAGTTCAGCGTCCCTCCATCTGCATTCGCAGCACAGACTATGGCCACCTCCCTCTTCCTGGTCTCGCTTCCCTTCTGCGAGCCCTCGCTTGCTTCCCAGTGCAGCTCAGAGCCCATGATCTGACACCCGTCTTCGATCTGACACCCGTCTTCGCTCTGCCCGGGAACACTGTCCTACGGGGAACTGAGGAATGCAGGAGGAAAGCACAGCACCCCCAGGGCAGAGGAGATGGCCACGGGCTCTCCCTGTCACTCAGCCGGGCAGTGCCTTCCTTCTCCTGCCTCTCCCTGACTATTCTTAACTTTCACCCTTTCCTCAACCTTCCCACCACCTCCCACCCTACCCTCAGCAGATGGTTCTGCCTCCTACTTCACAGGGGAAAATAACTTCTTCAGCTTTCCCTCTCACCTACAAATGTCACTGCACACAGACACAGGGCCCTTCCCCGCCTCTGCCTGGGGAGCCGGGCCCTGCGCACCCTGCTAGCCCTGGCTCTGGCCCTTCTTGCCTCCTGCCTCCTGCCTGGGCACCTTCCTTTCCCTCCATCCATCACCCTCCCTTCACCTTACCCTTATATCCCTCCCTGTCCCTTCTTCCCTTCACCAGCTAAATATGTTCAGTTCTTTTGCTCACCCATCCCCACCCCTCACCCCATGAACTGTGTAGTGATCCGTGTCCATCTTATTAGCCAAGCGTCTCAGAAGGAGCCTCCTCTTCCTTACCTTCTCCACTCCCTGCAAGCTGGCTTCTCCCCCAGCCCCTGCAATGCTTTCACTAAACTCACCTCTGACCTTCATGTCAGCCAAATCCAGCAGACATTTCCAGGTCTGATCTTACTTGCAATCTTTTAGTCCTTTCACTTTGTTGGCCACCTTCTCCTTGAACCTCTGCCCTCTGTCAGCTACTTTAAAGCTTCTGTCGGATTCCCTGCTGCCTCTCTGGCTGCCCCTTCTGTCTTCTTCCTTGGAGCTCCTTCCTCTGTTGTTTCCCTCCAGGGTTCCACCCGTGGCTCTAAGCTCTTCTGGTCTGTGAAAAGTCCTTGAATGTTCCCTTCCAAACCCATATTTTTTTGTTTTTTGGGGGTTTTATTGAGACAAGAGTCTTGCTCTGTCACCTGGACTAGAGTGCAGTGGCATCGCCACAGCTCACTGCAATCTCCAACTCCTGGGCTCAAGTGATTCTAATTTTTTAAAATTTTTGGTAGAGACGGGGATCTTGTTATGTTGCCCAAGCTGGTCTCCTTGAACTCCTGGCCTCAAGGGATCCTCCTGCCTCGGCCTCCCAAAGTACTGGGATTACAGGTATGAGTCACATTTTGTGGGGTTTTTTGGTTTCTTTTTTGTGGGTTTTTTTGTTTATAAACTCTAGGCCTTGGGAAATGTTTGGGAAAGACCTCCCTCTCTCAGCCCAGCAAGATAAAGCCTACACCCTCCCCAGCTGGGTGCAGGACAGGGCAGTGCCCGCAACTCACTGAGAACTGAAACGTTTCCAGGAAGGGTTGGGAAGGCCAAACAGGAGATCAACATCACTCACTGGGGTCAGGACACAGTCCTTCAAGATAGGACGCCGAAACCCCAGAGGAGAGACTGCACTGAAGCCTAGAACAGCTACCTTTTCTTTTACTGGACGTAGAGCCACCCCCACGTCCCCCACCCCTGACCTTAGGATGTAGCTCTCCAAACCCAAACATCCCCCACACAATGGTAAAAACATGGGTGCAGACTTTGTTCTGAGAACAGAGATAAGAGGGAGAATTCAGCTCCTCCCTTCAGCCTCTGAGCTCCAATGGTTAGAGCAGGAAACTTCCCAGTGGCTTGCTCTCTCCCAAGTGGACAGTCTACAGCCCTGGTCTTTACCAGCGACTCCCTCCTTGTGCTCCAGGGGTTGGCAACAGTGGGTGGGATGCTGCAGCTGCCTTCCTGTCCAAACTGAGCACTCTGGTCTCTCTCTGCATTTTTTCTTGCAGGACCAAGGAAGGTGGTACTAGTGAGCCTTTCTGGGAAAAGAATTACTCTGTGTTTTCAATCCCAACTTAAATGGCCCCTCTCTGGGGGCAGAAATATGGCTCAGGACATTGCAGTTTAATCATTTCATGGTCCACATCGAAGAGGATGAAATATACGATGTACAGTGTGTTGGCCCCAGAGCAGATGTTGTAGGGTTTTCTCCAGGGCATGTGTGTCTGGTTTGGTGACTGCAAAGACAGTGTGCCATCTACTGCAATAGAGGACGCAGGAGCAGGAGCAGGTGTTAGGGAAAAATAACATTCAATTTGGGGCATGCTGAGGAACGTTCATGTGAGGTGCTGGTGGGTCATCCAGTGGGCAGTTGAGTACAAGAGTCTGGAGCGTGGAGTTGAGCAGAAGTCCATTCTGGAGGTGAACAATGTGACTCTCCCTAATCTTGTTAAACAATAGGTTTGGGGGCCAGGCTGGATGCCTGTAATCCTAGCACTTTGGGAAGCTGAGGCAGAAGGATCCCTTGAGGCCAGGAGTTTGAGGTTGCTGTGAGCTGTAGTGACTGCACTCCAGCCTGGGCGACAGAGTGAGACTCTGTCTCAAAAACAAACAAACAAAAAAGAGTGCTTTTGAACAGAGAATGAGGGAGTCCCCCTAGCCTAGGACAGCCTGGGGTCTGCCTGGGCTGGAGGTTCTGCAGAAATCTTCCGTCCTGCCACTGCGGCAAGACTGGGAGACCTGAGCCCTGCATTCTGTCTCTCAGGGCCCAGCAGGGACTTGTGTGGGTCTGAGTACTGGAGCGAGGAGGAGGGGGCACGCAGGTTTACTGGCCTGCAAAAGGTGAGGAGGGGTTGACAGGTGGAAGGAAAGGACCATGTCCCACTCCCCACTGCCTCCTTGGGAGCCACTCTCGGTGAGCCACTCTCGCTCCGCGATGCGCAGCTGCGAGCCGTGCCTGGGTGCCCCTCTTAGTGGTCCCCCCGCCACCTCGGGTGTCGCGCTCCCAGCTGAACCCCCGGCGAGGGCTGCTGGGCGTGGGCTCCGGGTTAGGCGCCCTCTGCGGGCCGGGAGGGACGCCGAGAACCGCGCGTGCCCGTTGTGCGCGCTGCCCGCGGCGCGGGGGCAGGGGGTGTGTGCCCCGGCGCCCCTAGGGAGGCCGAGTGGCTGCTTCTATTATACAACACCTGAAGAACTGCTGGGGCTGGAGGCGAAAACGCAGCCAGAGGATTGGTTCTCCACTGCAGGGGAAGATACAAACGATGTTGGAAGACCAGGGGACACCGCAGTACCCCAGATGCTGGCTGTTCTCTATGTCCGTCCTCATACCAAAAAAAGGGGAAGAGACAGCCTTGGACCCTGTCTTTGGAACTAGCATAGTGGAATCGGCCAATTTGCACCGTCAGACTTTCTGCGTCATCTCCACCAGTGGTTCTTAATCCCTGTGGCTCAGGTTCTCCTTCGAAAATCCAATCAATGAAAGCTGTGCAATGAAATGCTCACGTGCTTTTACAAAGTGTGGGCAGTTTAAAAATTCATCTAGGGATGCCTTAGGCAGGCCTGTCCTGAACGTTCCTGGGATTCAGGGCAAGTAACCAAGAGAGGCCCCTGTACCACATGTCTGAGTGTGGAGGAGTTAAGAGACCATTACAGTTTGCTCTGTCCTCCGACCTTGATAGATATATATCTTCGCAACTCGAACTGTCAGTTTTGAATTCAGAACTCGCCACCTTTGGCTTCCCAGCCCTCAGTCTGCACCCATTCTGCACTGGGAGGGCCTTGCTCCTGAAGGACACCCAGCACACAAGTCCAAGCTCCATCCGCACCCCTACAAACAGCTGTTCCTGGCCAGCTGCTGGGGCCAGGTGTGCACACTGGAGGAGAGGCCTGCTCACCCTCCCCGGGTGGGGATACCCGAGGCTGAGGGCTGCATAGGTCCTGGAGGTGGACTTGGGACCACTTGGGCAGAAAATGCCAGAGTCTAGAATAGTGCTTCAGGTGAATCAAAGTTTAAAGTTTCTAATTAGTGATAGGCTGATATTTTTGTAAAATACAATGAAAATGAATTCCTGGAAAATGGAAAATGATTAGGAGCTTTGATGTTGCAGCAAAAGCAAATTGCGATAAATGTTTCTAAATGCTTGCTTTCATTTCTATACTTAGCTCATTGTGGACCAGTGACATGCAGTGTGTTGACTGGCAGTAGTTCAAGGACCATACTTTGAGTAGCACTGGTTTCGAAGGAGGCAATGTTGGCTCCGGTTGAGTAAGTCTAGCTGGGCCCTTCTGACTGCCATCTATGGCCAGAGGAGGGCCCATGATGGTGGTGGTGAAGGGAGTGCTCTAGATCAGCCAGGAACAGTAGCTTTTCTTGCCTGAGTCTAACAGTGGTAAAAGGGAGGTGCTGGCTTTTAGAATATACACCTTTGAACAATGTGGGAACTCTAGCATAATTTATCAAGGAGTGAGAAGTTGCCTACCCATGTCATGGTGCTAGACCTCCACTGGGCAGTGGCCAATGATAGGCAAGGGGATCAAAGACAGAACACCTATTCATAAATAAGGAAATCTGCTATATGACAGAAGAGCTTAACTCTTTTTTCAAATCAGGCAGCCCCTAGAACAAGAATAGGTTCAGAGAGACTCCCAGAAGAGTGTAACTCTTTTTTTTTTTTTTGAGACAGAGTCTCACTCTGTTGCCCAGACTAGAGTGCCGTGGCATCAGCCTAGCTCACAGCAACCTCAAACTCCTGGGCTCAAGCAATCCTTTTGCATCAGCCTTGTGAGTAGCTGGGACAACAAGCATGCACCACCATCCCCGGCTAATTTTTTCTATATATATTTTTAGTCGTCCAGCTAATTTCTTTCTATTTTTAGTAGAGATGAGGTCTCGCTCTTGCTTAGCTGGCCTCGAGCTCCTGAGCTCAAACAATCCACCCGACTTGGCCTCCCAGAGTGCTAGGATTACAGGCGTGAGCCACCGCGCCCGGCCAATAAATGTCTTTTTAAAGACATTCTGGTATTGTTAGACACTGTGATCCATTAATCTAAATCACTCTGGGTATCATCAGTTGGTGGTTTTTGTTGTGCCCTCCCACGAGCCTGAGGGCCTTTGCTGTATCCTGCAGACCTGAATAGGGTCTTCTGGAAGAAACATCCAAGAAAGACAGTCTGAGAGACTCAGGAGAAGGATGAAATGAGGGACTGAGATTCATGATTTCTATGATCATTTCAGTTCAGAAGCAGGTGACCTTATGATGCCATGCTGCTGACCCCAAACCATTAGAACGAAAATTAATTCCATGAGAATGAGACTGTTGGGCCAACTTGTAGGGACCCAACTTACTTGATAGAATGACTAACAACAAACTATGGTCAGTTATATTTTCAAGTTAAAATTAGAACTAACTTACTTATTTTCTTTCTTTCTTTCTTTCTTTCTTTCTTTCTTTCTTTCTTTTCTTTCTTTCTTTCGATGTGGGTCTTGCCATGTTGCCTGGCCTCAACTCCTGAGCTCAAGCGATCCTCCCTCCTCAGCCTCCTGAGTAGCTAGGATTACAGGAGTGAGCCACTGCACCAGCTGAAACTTAGAATTTTAGAAAACTGTATTTCACCATTATGAACTTAGTCTCCGATACTTAAAAGACTTTTCTATTGAGAATGGTGATGATACTAACAAATGTAATTTTTTGATACTATGTGGTGCAATATGTCATCAGTCTTCATAACCAATATTTTCCAAATAACCAATGCATGATGTTATAAAATTTTGCATAGCAAAAACCCATTTAAAGTGCAAGATAGAACAATGGATTTTAATGTACAAAAGGAATATGAAGCCAGATGCGGTGGCATGAGCCTGTAGTCCCAGCTTCTCTGGAGGCTGAGGCAGGAGGATGGCTTGAGACCAGGAGTTCTGGGCTGTAGTGTGCTATGTCAATCAGGTGTCCGCACTAAGTTCGGTATTAATAGGGTGACCTCCTGGGAGCGGGGGACCATCAGGTTGCCTAAGGAGGGGTGAACTGGCCCAGGTCAGAAACAGAGCAGGTCAAAACTCCTGTGCTGATCAGTAGTGGGATGATGCCTGTGAATAGCCACTGCACTCCAGCCTGGGCAACACAGCGAGACCCTGTTTCAAAAAAAAAAAGAACATGAAAATTTTATTAATTTGTTTTCAAATTCCACAATGGCACTAGTCTTTAGGAAACTATCAATTGTTGAGTTTTATATCAAAAAAGAAAATCCACAATTATCTGAAAAGGCTATTTAAATACTCCATTTCCAACTACATTTCTGTTTAAGGCGAAACTTTCGTCATATACTTCAACTAAAATATCATTTAGGAGCAGACTGAAGACAGAAGCTGACATGAGAGTCATACTGTCTTTTATGATCCAGACATTAAAATAAAAGCAAAAGGCCGGGTGCGGTGGCTCATGCCTGTAATCCTAGCACTCTAGGAGGCCGAGGCGGGAGGATCGCTCAAGATCAGGAGTTCGAAACCAGCTTGAGCAAGAGTGAGACCCCGTCTCTACTAAAAATAGAAAGAAATTAATCGGACAACTAAAAATATATAGAAAAACTTAGCCTGGCATGGTGGCACATGCCTGTAGTCTCAGCTACTCGGGAGGCTGAGGCAGGAGGATCGCTTGAGCCCAGGAATTTGAGGTTGCTGTGAGCTAGGCTGACGCCACAGCACTCTAGCCTGGGCAACAGAGTGAGACTCTGTCTCAAAAAATAATAAATAAATAAATAAAAATAAATAAAAGCAAAAAATGTAAAACAATGCCACTTTTATTTCTGTTTTTTAAAAATATAAACAAAAATAAATATACATATATTTGTAATGGTTTGTTATTATTTCAGAGTGAATTAATATATACATATTTTTAAGTTCTCAACATTAATTTCTAATATGGTGAATATTGTTAGATATAATCCACATAAACAAGGGCTCTTTGGAGTCCTCAATAATTTTTAAATTGTGGTAAAAGAGATATAACATAAAATTTACCATTGTAACCATTTCAAAGTATACAATTCAGTGGCATTAAATACATTCAAAATGTCGCTCAACCATTACCACTACCTAGTTCCAGGGCTCTTTCATTACCCCAAATGGAAGCTTCATAACTATAAAGCAGCCACTCTCCATTTCCTCTCTCCCCCATTCCTTGGCAACCACTAATCTGCTTTCTGTTTCTGTAGGTATGCCTATTCCGGATAGTTCATATAAATGGAAACATGTAATATCTGGCTTTTTGTGTCTCTGGCTTCTTGCAGTTAGCATAATTTCAGAGTTCATCCATATTATAGCATGTATTATTACTTTTTATGGCCAATTATTCCATTATATGAATATGCCACATTTGATTATCCATTCATCTGTTGATGAACATCTGGGTTGTTTCCACCTGTTTTTTGAAAAAAATTTTATTAAAAAAAATTTTTTTTTTCTAGAGAAAGGGTCTCACTATGTTGCCCAGGCTGGAGTGCAGTGGCTATTCACAGGTGTGATCACAGTGCACTATAGCAACTCCTGGGCTCAAGCCATCCTCCTGCCTCAGCCTCCTGAGTAGCTGGGACTACCAGCATGACTCACTGCTACTGGCTTTGTTTCTACTTTTTTTGTTATTGTGAACAGGGTTTCTATAAACATTCGTATGCAAGTTTCTATTGGAACACCTGCTTTCAATTCTTTTGGTTATATACTAGGAGTGAAATTGCTGGTCATGTGGCGATTCTATGTTTAACTTTTTGAGGAACTGCCAAACTATTTTTCACAGCAGCTATACTGTTTTACATTCCAACCAGCAACACATGAGGGTTCCAATTTCTCCACACTCTTGCTAACACTTATTATTTTCCTTTTTAGAATAATTATTATAGCTATCCTAATGGGTGAAAAGTGGTTTCTCATTGTGGTTTTGATTTGCATTTCCCTAATGACTGTTTGAACATCTGTGCTTGTTGGCCATTTGTATATCTTTCTTTTTTTTTTTTAGAAATGTCTATTCAAGTCCTTGTCTTTTTGTTGTTGAGTTGTAAGAGTTTTTTATACATTCTGGATACTAAACCCTTATCAGATACGTGATTTACAAATATTCCGTGGATTGTCTTTTCACTCACTTGATAGTGTCCTTTGATGCAAAAAGTTCTGAATTTTGATGAAGTCCAATTTATCTACGTTTTTCTTTTGCTGCTTGAACTTTTGTTATATTTTAAAAAATTGACCAGCGTGGTGGCTCATGCCTGTAATCCTAGCACTCTGGGAGGCCAAGGCGGGA
>VBSM01000729.1:5461692-5478721 GCA_008086735.1 Cheirogaleus medius | reverse complement strand
GGCCTCCCAGAGTGCTAGGATTACAGGCGTGAGCCACCGCGCCCGGCCTAGGACATCTGGGATCTTGACCAGCTCTGTCACCAACTGCCTGTACCATATTTAGCAAAAACTTCACCTCTTGAGGCCTCAGTTTCCTTATCTGTAAAGTGAGGGAGGAGGAGCAGATGGTGACTAAGTCCCTTTTGGATTCAAAATATCCTACCTAGTTATTCTATGGGGCCTCCCATAGACCTCTGTCTTTGGCAAACTTTAAGAAGCTTGATCTTTCAGGTTAACAGTGAGAGGGTGAGAGAAGACTCGCCAGCCGGGAAAGTGTCAGCCCAGATCTGCCCCCCCTAAGGGAGCTGGAGGGAACTGCAGGAACATCCGGAGAGGGAATCTGGGAGGCCTGAGAAGAGGGTGTCTCAAATGCCAGGTTCTGCTCCTCTGTTCTCCCCTCGCGGACTACGTAACCCCAAGTGCCAGTGGCGATGGGGAGACAGATGTCCTGTAGTATCTTTGTTCCTGGTCCCACTGAGCCCTCCCTCCCTGGGCCAGGAGCCAGACCTCACCCTAGAGCTGCCAGTCACCCACTATATAGTCTTGAACAAGTCAGTTTACCTCTCTGAGCCTCACTCTACTCATCTGAAAATTGGGGGCAGCCGGCAGGGTTGGGAAGTTCAAAGGAGACTGTGTATGTGAAAGCATTTTGTAAGCAGCAGTTACCTGAGAGAGGTGCCCTGGTCCAGACGATTAAAGTCCTTGATGTTCCTTCCTTCTGCTATCTGGGTGAGGGCAGGTCAGGCTGAACTGTACAGGTATGTTTTCTTCCCTTCCTTATCAGTGTTTTTCATATCAAAGTCTAGAATGCTGGCCCAAGAATTCTGAACCTCCACTTGGTGCAGAGTTCAGGCAGGGTTGAAGGAGGTCAATGAGGTTGCTCAGAATCCACCCTGGGGGAGGTCACATTTTCCAGACAAAGGCCCTCAGCATGGGCCAGGCCCTGCTCAGCAGTGAAAATACAGGGATGAGTTTTATAGTGTGGCAGGGGAGATAAGGTGGTTAACAAAGTCAGCATGGGGTTTTGAGGGAGCACAGAGACTGGTCACCTAATCTGATCTGTGGATCACAGGATTCCAGGGAAGTAGGAAGAGACTGGACAGCTTCCTGGGGAAGACATCTGAGCCAAGTCTTAAGGGTAAGAAGGCTAAGGAAGGCAATTCTTGGCAGATGGGACAGCTTGAACAAAGGCTTGGAGGTGAGACGCCATAAGTAATATTGTAGAAATATAATTATAATATATATGTAAGTCATGGAGATGCAGAAAATGAGGCTGGGAAAATCAAGATGGACCAGATCTTTTAATGTGAACCACAACACTAATAATTTGTATGTTATTGCTCTCACCTTACAAATCAGGCAATAGAGGTTCAGAGAAATTAAGTAATATGCCTGAGTCACACAGCTAGCAAGTGGCAGAGCTGGGGTGGCAGAGCTGGAGCCTGTATGACTCCAGAGCATATGCTCCCCACCAGTGGATTAGAGAGGGAGAGGTCTGCTTTTGTGCAGGGGCCAAGAGGGGTCTGAATTGCCTGTTCTTGACTTCAACATTCCTCTTTTAAGCTCTCCTATCTGAGCTGAGCGCTTTCTGCAGCCTTCCGGTTTCAGGCTGGCAGCTTGCAGTCCCTCTCTGGTTATTTTCAGGCCTGCATGTGCCACAGAGAGGAAGAGGGCAACCACAGTGGGAACCACCTTCCAGCCCTGCTGCAACCCCATTTTAAATAGCAAGAGAGAGGGCTGATGGCCCAAAGGTCTGCCCACCAACATGCCTTTCTGTCCCTGTCTGTGGGTGTGACTGAAGCAAGCCCACCCAAACCAGCCTCCAACATGGGTGGATCCGGGCATGTGTCTGGGTCTGCCTGGTAGAACCACCTGATGAGTGGTTCTTACAGAAAGATCCAGGTGCATGGGGTCTGAGGACTGCATTTTGGAAGCTCTGTCCCTTCATGCCTGGTTCTATCCACTAGGGGCTCTGTCTGGCCATGCCCATTCCAGCTGCCCCAGGAACCTCGATCTGGGTTAAGATCAGCCTGAAAGCCCAAAGTGGAAAAACACATTCTAATGAGCAGTTATTGGTACAGAAGCTTCTCAACCTAAACTTTATTTCAGCATTTTTCTTTCCTTCCAAATTCAGCGGTAAGGCTACCCTATCATCATCAGGCTGTGTGGGGAACCTTGGTGGATCCCTTCAAGAGGTCCTTGTGATTGCTCCTGAAAGCCAATGCAAGTTTCTATCTGTCAAGTCAGAAGGGCAGACATGCAGGTTCTGACATCTATTGAGCACCTGTGGCTCAGACTCTGTCAGGTGCTTGGGTGCCACTTTGCAGAATTGTTGTAATAACCCTGTCCAGTGTAGGCTTTCTTACCTTACCTCTACCTGACAGAGGAGGAAACTGGTACTCAGAGATTCTGTTCTTTTTTTTTTTTTTTTAGACAGAGTCTCACTCTGTTGCCCGGGCTAGAGTGCCGTGGCGTCAGCTTAGCTCACAGCAACCTCAAACTCCTGGGCTCAAGCCATTCTCCTGCCTCAGCCTCCCGAGTAGCTGGGACTACAGGTGCCACGACACCTGGATGGTTTTTCTATGTTTAGTAGAGACGAGGTCTCACTCTTGCTCAGGCTGTGGAACTCCTGCCCTCAAGCAATCCTCCGCCTGGGCCTTCCAGAGTGCTAGGATTATAGGCATGAGCCACTGAACCCGCCCAGTGAGACTCGGTTATGAATAGAAGTCACAGACACAGTAGGTCGAAGGTCTGGATGGGAACCCAGGTCTACCTGACTCCAAAGTCCAAATCCGTTCCTTCCCTCTCCTGCAGGCTGCGAGGAGCAGCTGTGCAGACAGAACGTGCAATAGTGAGTTTCCCGAAGCCCAAGCCGCACCCCAGACCCATGAAATCAGAACCTCCGGGGGATCCGACCCAGACATCGATGGTTTTTAGGGCTCCGCAGGTAATTGGGCTGCCAAGCACTGCCTTACTGTAACGGTAAGAAGCAGATCGCATCCTCCAGGGCTTTCCAGGTGTGCCTTTCACAGCGTAATCCTGTTCGCGAAACCAAAACTCAAAACCGAGCCAGTGGTGGCTAATATCCCCTTCCCACATCAACAGAATCGGGGCGGAGAGTGGGAGGGGGCGCCCAGGTAGGGCTCACGGGCCCCTGCCCTCCCCGCTCAGGTGCGGCACTGCTGCAGGAAGCCACCCCCTCCGGCCTGCCGGTGAGTGGGGCTATTGCGCCATCCGCCCTGGCTTTCGTAACCGCACCCTGGGACAGCCAAGAGACGCTCCAGCGCGAGTTCCTCAAATGTTTTCCTGCGTTGCCAGGACCGTCTGCTGCTCTGAGTCATGTGCAAGTGGGAAGTCGCACTGACACCGAGCGGGGCCACAGGGAGCTGAGCCGAGCGCCGCACGGAGCCAGGGGACTGACTCTGAGTGTGTGCAGGGCGCGGGACTCCGTGGATGGGGTCTTCCCTTAGTGCCTGAGCCCGCCCGCCGTCCCGCCCCCGCCGCCCGGTTCCCGCCCGCCCGTCGCCTTTCTGGGACTGTGGGTCATTAGCTGAGGAGGAAGCATGCTGGCCGTCCACTGCGCGCTGCTGGCCGCCCTGCTCGCCGCGCCGGGGGCGGCGCTGGCCCTACGCGACTGCCTAGCGCTTGGTAAGGGCTTCGAGCGCACCTGGAGGGCTGGGGCAGCCGGCGGGTGTGGGGAGAAACCGCTGTGGCCTCCGCAGATGGCGGGGAGCCTGGAGGGGGGGAAAGGAGGTGTGACCGCTCCTCTTTTCTGTGGCTAGTTTGGGTCCCCGCGGGCACAAGGTCCCAGCCCAGGGCTGACCCAGCTGTGGGGACGCGGGCAGGCGCTTTTGCACTCCTTGCTGCGTCCTGCACCCTTGGCCAGGAGCTCCCTGCAGTCAGTGTATAGGACTTGGTGTGTTCTCGGAAACCCGACTTGTGTCTCCTTCCCAGTGGCCCCATGAGGCTTTACGTAACTGGGTCCCGCGTTGCTCCAAGGGGAGATGCCCGAGAGGGCGCGCCTTAGCAGGGCGGTGTTCCAGCTTGGGCGGCCTTTGTACCAGCGCCTCTCTCCTCCCTCTGCTTTGGGGGGCCACTTCGCCTGGTTCTTCCCCCACCCCTGCGAGAGCGTGCGTATATGACAGTGCCCTGACTGTGAAGGGACTTGACATCATGGGCGCTGAGTCACAGATCTCCCGCTGCACGGACTCACTTTGGCAGGCAAGAGCTCTGACAGGTGAAGTGTCCCAGTCCTGGGAGTTTAAGTGGGGAGCCTGCAAGGGATTAGGACTTCCTGGGGCTGGCACGCGCTGGACTCCCTTGCAGAGGAGAGAAGGAGGGGCGAGGAAGAGCCTAGGGGGCACTTGTTGCTCCTGCTGACTGTCATCTGTGCCTGGCAGCCCAGCTTTCCTATGGGCTCTGGCTGCATGCCCGGCTGCATGTCTCCTCTCTCCTCTGGAGGACCTGGGGTTTATTTTAGGGTCTGAGTGCTTCTTTGAGGACACAGCAGAAGACGGAGGGGCAGCCAGCAGGCTTCTAGAACAGATGGCTGGGGAGACCAGAGGCTCTGGCTTTCACTGCTAGACCACACTGCACTCCAAACCTCGGCGAACACCGGATTTTGATCTCTCCCTGTGGGGAGGTAACTTTCTACAGCTAGAGGCTGGGCTGGAGTGGCCATAGCTCTCTTGGCTTTCTGGATGGTTGTGCTCTTTTCCATTGGAAGAGAAAAGGAAAGGGATTCCTTTTTCAATATACATTTATAACTCCTGCCAGTAACAGCCATTTTTGATTGAGGCTGCCCGTGCTTTACACATGTTTTCTCATCCTCCACTGTGTCTACATATAACTTTGCTCGAAAGAGGAGACGGAGGTTCAGAGAGGTTGGGACAGGAGGTTGTCAGATCCCGCTGGTGGAGGCTCACCCTTCCCATGGCTTTGTGCTCCAGTGAGGCTGATCCCTAAGGCTCCCAAATGTAGAATTAGACCAGCAGGCAGAGCTGGGGTTGTTTGGGGCCTCATCTGGCTGAATGCTGGGGCAGAAGAGGCTGAGGGAGGGGAGGTGGAGGCCGGGGCCTGCCTATGGTGGTGTCGGAAGGATGGAAGGCAGGTCTGAGGCTTTGGTTGGTGCTCCCTTGCCTGCCTCTGTCGCTGCTCATTCCACACCTCAGGGCTCCTGCCCTGGGGAGGTTACTGCTGTAGCTACCACCTCTTTTTGCTCCTGAGTGATTGCAAGGCACTTCGAAGGCAGCCACTTGCAGTCAGTTCTCCGTTTCCCTGGTGCTCAGGAAGGCTGGGCAAGGCGGTCCCATGGCCTGGACAGCCTGTAAAAGGCAGAACTGAGAGTTTGGGGAGGAAGTGAAAGCCCTCCCAGCTCAGAAGGAAAAGGCAACAAAGTAGAAATACCCAGCTTCTCTCCCACACCCACTCAGACTCAGCTCATAAACTGGAGAGTAAAAATAAAGAAATCATACAGGAAGCATGGAGCAAATGACTGTGACATGTTTCGTTTTAGAGAAGTGAGGAGCAGAGTGGGTAGCAGAGGCTGGAGCTGGCTGAGAGGGGAAATCCGTGGGCTCGTGGGCTGTGGGGGGTCTTGGAGCCGGGAGGCATGTCTTCCATCAGTCGCTGTCCACGTGTCCAGGAGCTGGGGGGACTCCTCAGGTGTGCCTGCTTTCTAGAGGCCTGGACAAGCTAGGACTTAAGCTTCTTCCAGCTTTAGCACTTTAGGTGCTGGGCGTGGAAGCCTTGAACTTGGGTGACTCAAGTTCCTTCTTAATTTCTGCAATGCATGAAAATACACAAAACAAGTATGTACGCCTTTAAGTATCTCAAAGTCCTGCCTCAACTTATGAATTTCCCTCTAGGGCAACCTCTTTCTGCATCTAACACCTGTATGCATTCCTAGCCTCACCCCAAATCAGCCTTTCTCAGAAGGATAGCTCTGAGTCTAGCATCAGATTTGGCATATTTTGGGGGAGGGGGAGAGCTTGATAAAAAATACTGGTTCTTGGTCCCTACCCCAGGTTTATTAAATAGGAATACCAAGCAGTGGGACCCGGGGAAATGTCCTTTTTGACAAACTGTCCCTTGTGATTCCTAGACACTGTCAGGTCGGAGGACCTCTGCCTAATTGGTGTGATTGGGGAACTGAATGAAGGCCCTCCCCATTAGGCTCTCGGTCGCCAGAGATCTCTCTTCGCTTTGGCTCTGCGCCTTGTTTATTCATTGCAGCAAACATTTGTTAAGTCTGTGTAAAGCCTATGAGGTCTGCGTGGCATCGGCACACACAGACTCCACCCTAAAAAGAGCCTGAAAATGGTCAAGTGTAAATCCTGAGAAGGACTGAGAAAACCCAGACTCTGACCTGGCCCAACTACCCAGGGACAAATTGTCGGGGCTGGGGGATGTGGTCAGAGAGAGGAAGCTCATTTGTTGAGGACCAAGATCCCAGGGCACACTGACCCTGACTACATTGCCTCATCTGGGACCCTCAGCAAACTGGGGGAACAAATACTCCCCTCGTTGGGTGTTTGCAAGGATCACACAAAGTAACCTCACTGCCCACTGCTGTCCATAGGCACCCTTCCCTCCTCTCCCCCATTCCTGTCCCACCGGGCCTGTGTGCTACAGATCTAGCAAGCGAGAGCATTCCCAGTCACTGAATGTAATCTAAGTCTAAAGCTGTGCTCTCTAATATGGTAGCCATTGGCCATGTGTGACTATTTAAATGTAAATTAATTAAAATTAAATCAAATTAAAAATTTAGTTCCTTAGTTGCTCTAATCACATTTCAAGTGCTCCACAGCCACCCATGGCTAGAGGCTGCTGTTCTGGACGTGGCAGACACAGAGCATTACCATCCTCACAGGCGGCTCTACTGGACAGCGCAGGGCTGGAGCGCTCACCGGTTTCTTCAGAGGTTTTCTGTCGCCCCTCCACTCCTTCCCCTCCGCTTCCCCTGCACACAGCCTATTCTGTGCAGGAGGCGGCTAAGGCTTCGGAGCCAGATGATCTCTGTCCCGCCCTGTGTGAAAGTCATGTGGCCTTGGGCAAGTGGTTTAATTTTTGTGAGACTCAGTGCTAGTGTTCTAGAAAATATAAATAATTATACTACCTCACAGAGTGGTTATGAAGATTAAATGAACTAAGTAGGATATTAAACAGAGTGTTTAGAAAAGTCCCTAGTATAGAACAAGGGCTTAAATAAGTGTGGCTAATCATTCATTCATTCCAGAAATATATTTTGAGCCCCTGCTCTGTTTCAGGTACTGTTCTGGTGGCTGGAGATACAACAGTGAACAACACGGAAAGAAACCCCTGGCTTATTTGAGCTTCCTTCTAGTGGGGGAGGCAAGTAATAGGATATAAATTAAATATGTGGCAGCTAGCGACTAGTGCTAAGGAGGGAAAAGGAAGCAGGGGAGGGAGAAGGCACCGTGTGTGTTTGCTGGGGATGAGAGTGGCCCAGGGAACTGGTATTTTAGGTGGGAGGCCAGGGAAGGCCTCACTGAGAAGATAATACTGGAATGAAGGCCTGAAGGAAATATAAAAATATTTAAGGATTCCCTGTACTCCCATCTTGGGCAGAAAAATCCCTGCCTCCTCTTTGACAGTCTGTACTACCTGAGGGTCTGCTATGTCCTGGAGCAGAGGGCTCTGTGGGGACACATGGATGTCCTCTGCCCTGGAGAAGTTTGAGGTATCTCTGGGGAGACAAGTCCCCAGCCTTGCAGCCCTTTGGACTCCAGCCGAACAGAGGAGTGCTAAATGTCATGTCATGACTGAAAGTGAGACCCTTGAGGGCTGGAGGGCAAGGGGAAGCTGGCTTGGAAAGGCTCTTAACCCTCAGAGCCTGCGGAGTTTCTTTCGGGAGTTAATCCGTGTGCTTTATCGTCTCCTCTGGCCTTGAGATCTGAAGAGGTCGAAAGTCACTGACACAGTAAGAGGCTTTTCTGCCACTGGGTTCAAGCCTGACTTTAGCTGACCCTCAGGAGCCTCCCCCCACTCCCTCGCATCCCTTGCCAGCTCTACCTGGTGGCTTCTACCCTTAGCAGTGCACCCCCAGGGTCCTGCATCCCGGCTGTCCCCCCAGCGCCTGTTCTCTGAGCCAGTTCCCACTCCACTTCCCAACCTGCTTTTCCAAAAAAGGGTACTTTGGTCTTCCCTCTCTCTGCGATGGTATGAGAATGGCTACCATTTAGTGAGCATCTGTCAACTGTGTACAAGTAACTGTGCTAGGTCCTCGGCATCTGGGATCTCATTGACTCCTCATGACAGCCTTGGGCGAGAGGAGTGATGGCCTCATTGCCTAGACGCGGGGCTGGAGGGCAGGGTCAGAGGTCAGTCTTGCACTCATGGAAACTGAGATGTCTACTAGACAACCAAGCCAGGATGCTGAGAAACAGCTGGATGCAGGAGTCCGTTTGGGAATGAGGACTGAGCTTGACATATGAATTTGGGAGTCATCTGCAGGTAGATATGATTTCAAGCTTGAGAGGGGCTGAATCACCTTGGGGGAGAACGTTGAGAGAGAAAACTTGGCCCAGGGCTTTAGCCTTGGGGCACACCAGCCTTCTGAAAGTGGAAGAGGAGGGACCAGCAAGGGAGACCGAGAATGCAAGGTCAGTGAAGTAGGACAAAAATCAGGAGAGCTGGAGTCTCGAAAACCAAGTGAGGACAGAGTATTCAAGAGAAGGGAGCAACTAATGTCAAGTACTGCTGAGAGGTCAGGAAGAGGATGACTGGGACTTGACCAGAGGGTTTAGCAACAGGCAGGCCTTGGCGGCGACCTTGATGGGAGGTGTTTTGGTGAAATAGCGAGGGCCAAAGGCTGGTGGGAGTGGACTCACAGAGAACAGGGGGAGGAAAATTGGAGATAGCAGGTATAGGCAACTCTTGAGGAGTTTAGCTGCAAAGAGGAGTAAAGATAAAAGGTTTATCTGATAGGGTTAAAAAGAAAAAGAGAGAGAGCAGTAAAGAAATGGAGTGTGTTTGTTGGCTTGAGAAGTGGGGTCAACAAAAGGGAGTTGTTTTTTTTTTTCTTGAGACAGGATCTCAGTCTGTCACCCAGGCTGGAGTGCAGTGGTGCAAGCCTAGCTCACTGTAACCTTGAACTCCTTTGCTCAAGCGATCCTCCCACCTCAGCCTCCCAAGTACCTGGGACTACAGGCATATGCCACTATGCGCCACTAATTTTTTTTTTTAATTTTTATTATTTATCTATTTATTTTTGAGACAGAGTCTCACTCTGTTGCCCGGGCTAGAGTGCTGTGGCGTCAGCCTAGCTCACAGCAACAGCAAACTCCTGGGCTCAAGCGATCCTTCTGCCTCAGCCTCCCCAGTAGCTGGGACTACAGGTATGCACCACCATGCCTGGCTAAATTTTTCTATATATTTTTAGTTGCCCAATTAATTTCTTTCTATTTTTTGTAGAGATGTGGTCTTGCTCTTGCTCAGGCTGGTTTTGAACTCCTGACCTTGAGTGATCCTCCCGCCTCGGCCTCCCAGAGTGCTAGGATTACAGGTGTGAGCCACCGCACTGGGCCAGAAATGTCAGCATGTTTACATGCTGATGGAAATGATCTAGTAGAGACCAAAAAATTGACAGAGAGAGGTGAGAATTGCTGAAATGATGTCCTTGAGTAGGCAAGAGGAAACTCAGAGAGGTTAATAAACTTGTTCAAGAAAACACAGGAAGGAAGTGACAGGGCTTCAAATCTTGCTCTTTCCACTGTATCATATGTATTGCCAACAACCCACCATTCTCAAGGCACAGGGATGGCAAGGTCATCCTCTTTCTTTCCAGTGTCCTCATTAGAGACCCACCAACACCATACCTATTGGTGTGACAGAGATAGCCCCCCTCTTGCCCCAGGAAGTGCCCACTGTCCTCTTCTTCGTACTGAAGAATACCAAAGGCTGGCTGGGCGTGGTGGCTCATGCCTGTAATCCTAGCACTCTGGAAGGCCAAGGCGGGAGGATCACTTGAGCTTAGTAGTTTGAGACCAGCCTGAGCAAAAGCGAGGGACCCCCATCTCTACTAAAAACAAAAAAATTAGCCAGGTGTGGTGGCGCATGCCTGTAGTCCCAGCTACTCGGGAGGCTGAGGCAGGAGGATTGTTTGAGCCCAGGAGTTTGACGTTACTGTGATCTAGGCTGACGCCACGGCATGCTAGCCTGGGTAACAGAGCGAGACCCTGTCTCAAAAAAAAAACAACAAAAAAACCATAAGAATACCAAAGGCCATTGTATGTTTAAGCCATTGCACTGTGGCCCTCTCCTTCCGCTACCCCAATAGCCATTAATTTTCCATCAGGGGAATGTTTGTAACCATACATCATTATAAATGTGTTTTCTCTGTCTCAGAGAGGCAGCTGGTGTAGCAAAGAGAAAACAGCTTTGGGGTTAGGCAATCCAGGCCTGTCTCCCGTGCTAACCACTTAACCAGCTAGGGGACCTTTGGGCAAGTCACTTCAAGCTTTCAAATGTAAAATATTTTTTGAGGTTGTAACAAACAACAGTGGATGCTTGATAAATGTTATTGATCCTAAGAGCCTATTTTGATGGGAGGAGGGGTAGGCTATTATATGAGGATGTCTTTG
The DNA here is from genome assembly GCA_008086735.1 of Cheirogaleus medius. Lineage (NCBI taxonomy): Eukaryota > Metazoa > Chordata > Mammalia > Primates > Cheirogaleidae > Cheirogaleus > Cheirogaleus medius. The sequence continues at coordinate 5,468,078 of VBSM01000729.1, read as the reverse complement.
CAGAAAAGGGGAAAGAGGCGCTAATGCAGTGGGAATAATAATTACAATTGCTCACTTTCTTGAGAGATTAGTTATGTTCTGAAAATAGTGCTAAGGTGTTTACGTTAATTATCTAAGGTAATCCTCACAACAACATTTGAAATATTATTTCCATTTTATGGATGGGAAAAGTGAGGCCTAGGAGGTTGAGAAACTGGCCTGAGGTCACACAGCTAGTGAGTGACTTAGCTAGCTAGGCTTGGGACTCAAGTATGTCCGAATCCTGGGCTTGAACTCTTACCCATTGCACCTAGTGGACTAGGAAAGAGTTAACTTATTTCTATTAAACAAAGAACTTTTTCTTTTATTTTCTTTTTAGTATTTTATTATATGGATATACCGAGTTTATTTACGTGGTCCATATTTTTTGAGACAGGGTCTTGCTCTGTGGCCCTGGCTAGAGTGCATTGGCATCATCATAGCTCACTGCAACCTCAAGCTCCTGGGCTTAAATGAGCTGCCTGTGTCAGCCTCCCAAGTAGCTGGGACTACAGGTACATACCACCATGCCCAGCTAATTTTTCTATTTTTTTTAGAGATGTGGTCTTGCTCTTGCTCAGGCTGGTCTTGAACTCCTGGCTTCAAGCGATCCTCCCACCTCTGCCTCCCAGAATGCTAGGATTACAGGCATGAGCCACCTCTCTGGCCCCTGGTCCCTTTTTGATGGACATTTGGTTGATTCCCATGTTGCTGCTACAGACAGTGCTGTGGGTAATAACTTTGCATATTCCTCAAGTGCACCTGCAGAATAAATTCCTTGAAGGGGAATTGATAGGTCAAGGGACACGTAATTTGCCATTTTGAGAGAGAATAGATGTACCAATTTATACTCCCAGTAGCAATGTGAGAATGCCTGTGTCCCCACACCCTTGTCATAGTGTATTATTAACCTGGTATCTACACTGAAAATGGTATTTGGTGGCATTAATTTGCATTTATCTTATCTGAGTGAGATTGTGTGGCTTTTGCCATGTGTAACATACATTTGCATAATCTATTTCTATGACTTATCTGTTCTTGGTCATTGCTCATTTTTTATTGGGTCACTGATCTTATCGTTCGCAGGAGCTCTTAACATATTAAGGAATCTAGTCCTCTGTAATGTGAGTTGTATATTTTTCCAGTTTGTAATTTGTCTTTTGACTTTTTTTTTGGTGGTGGTGGGCTTTTGCCATGCAGATTTTTTTTTACTGTAGTTGAGTTTATTAGTCTCTTTTATAGATTCTAGGTTTTGTTTCATACTTAATAGGATCCTCCCCATGCTCATATTATTTTAAAAGATTCTCCTTTTTTATGATACTTTAAAGAGTTTTACAAATTTAAATATTTGATCAGTTTTGAATTTATCATGGAGTGGGGTATGAGGTCTGGCCCCAACTTTTTTTTTTCCAGTTGTAACCTGACATCCTTTTACAGTTTATTGAACAATCCATCTTTCCCCCACTTATCTTAAAAGTTACCTTTAAAACCTACCAAATTCCTGTATACTTGGGTTTATACTGCCTCTTGGCATAGTGAGTAGTTAAAAGCATAAATTCTGAGTATGAATTAACTGGATTTGAATCCAGGCTCATCCCTAATTATCTATGTAACCTCAGCCTCCTCTTCTGTCAGAGACTGTTGGGAAGATCAGGTTGGTTGATCTATGTAGCACATTTAGAATAGTGCCTGTATATAGTAACCATTCAGACTAAGTAAGCTGTTTTTTAAAAAAGTGGCAAAATACACATAAAGTTGATCATCTTAACCATTTTAAAGCATAAAGTTTAATAGTGCAGATTAAGCTATTTTTGCTTTTTATTATTTCTGAACTTTCTAGTCTCCTCTATAGTTTTGTCTCTCTATTCATGTGGTGGTACCACACTGTTTTAACTTTTAACCACTTCGGTACCAGCGTCGACTATAGGCGACAGCCACAGATGAACGCGCACAGAGACTTTAGCCGACAGCCGTGATATGAAGGCGCACAGCTGAGCGTCGACTTTAGCCGACAGCCGTGATATGACTTTTTTAATTTTTCATTTATCAAAATAAAATTGTGAATATTTAAAAATAACGTAATGAAAACATACATGTACATGTTACCTATTCTGATTTACATTACAAGTAAAGCTGCCTGTAAAGTAAAAGAAGCTTTCAGTGCTTTAAAGCTTTCCTCATCACACAAGAGCAAAGCGGGTTCGTTGTTAATGCACAGCACAAACTACCGTGCGGACTGTGAGTGCTGGCTGTGGGCAAGGTTTCGTGGCCGGTGAGCGCGGTACTGAAGTGGTTAATTACTGTAGCTTTAAAGTAGGACTAATCTCCCTCTTATTTCTTCTGCTTTTTCAGAATTTTCCTGGCTATCTTTGCTTACTTACTTTTCCATTTGAAGTTCAGAATCAACCTGTCTAATTAAAAAAAAGAAGTCCTATTGGTATTTTTTATTAGGATCAAGCAAACTTAGAGATTGATTAGGGAGCACTGACATATTTATAATGCTGAGTCTTTTTCTCCCGGAACATGGTAGGCCTGTTGGGGCTTATTTACAACTGGAGGGCGAGCTGGGGCAAGAGAGCCAGATATCCAGGTTTCACTGAGTGGAGATGTGCCTACTACATTTCCTTTCGCAACTATAACGGTGTGTGCGTGTGTGTGCACACGTGTGCACACGAGCTCTAGGCACATGGGGGTGGGGGGGAAGGGCTTGAGCTCGGCAGTGGCAGGGGTGCGGGAGTGGGGACTGTGGGGCCTGTATGGAAAGTGCCCTGGCAGCATCCCACACCCACAGAACAGTGTGGTCAGCACGAACCTGACGCTTGATGAGTTTCACAAACTGAACGCACACAGAACCGCCACTCAGAGTGAGAACGGAATGGCACCACCTCACTAGCCTCCCCCTGCCCTTCTTGGTCGTTCCCTGCCGTGCCTCCGCTCCACCGGGGCTTCTTAAATCTTGAGCTTTGCTTCCTCTTGTCTAAAGGGTGGGGGAGGGGAGCCGAGGGCAGGGTGGTGGCGGGTAGATACAGTTTGGGATGGGATGGTGGGGCAGGCATCAGGCCCCTTCCTGTGGCCGCCCTTCCCCACCTTCCAGAAGCACCTAAGAAACCCTGACTGTGGGCCGGGCTCCTGGTTAGACTCCTAGGCCACCTTCAGATACGGGAGACAGGCAGAGGACCACACAGTAAACGCGACGGAGGTTCCCAGAGCCCCTGCTCCAGTCCTGGCTGCGCTACCGGCTGCCTGCCTGGGCCTGGGCCTCTGTCCTGCTGCTTCCAAGAAGGAGCAGGTTGGTCTGAATCGCTCCTGAGGGCCCTCAGTCTTAACTCAGTGACCCTATCTCCTTATCTCAGCACCTCCCTGGCTGGAGCTCCTCCTCACCCTCTGTCTGGACCAAAGTCCTGTGTGTGTCCCAGTCTGGGTGTCAGTGCCTTTCTCCTCAGTCCTGCCTTTAATCTCTTATTTCTGGGTCTGCTGCTGGGATTAGATGGGCGTGGGGGAGTTGGATTATTGGCCCTCCTTAGTTATCTTTGCCTCTAATCAGTTTATGATCTCTAACCCAGGCTAGACCTTCTTGGACGGAGCCAGGTGATTATCTCTGACGCTTCCGGGGGAGGATTAAATGTTTTCTTCTCCAGGAGTGGGTCACACTCGCACACGGGTCTCTGAGTCAGCATCCAGTGTTACCTTTTTATGGGGCCAAAGGAGCCTCCCTCCCAGCGGTACACGGTCCGCTGTGCGGATCGGGAGGACAGCTGAGCCAAGGTAAATACCGAATCTGCCAAATACAAGACAAATACAAGCAGGTACAAGGAGTACAAATACATTAGCGGGAGAGGAGGGGGCACGGGCTGCCCAGCCAGAGCCAGTAACCTGAGAAGAGGGGCCTGGGAGCCGAGTCCGCGAGCCTGGGAGTCTTGGCTTGCCAGTTGCTTGCGGCCTGAATGGCAGCCCAGGGCACCCTCTGGGACATGAGCGAGAAGTGAGCAGCCCCAGGCAGTGGGGTGAGCTGGGGAGAGCGTGGGATTTGAGGTCAGAGCGGGAGGCGCTGTTAAACTATAACTCACACAAATGCTGCTGCTATAGGGTAGAGGGAGAAAGGTCACGGGCATGACTCCTGCCTCCCGAGGCACCCCCAGGTCCCGCTATGTTTGGCAGTTTGGGAGGAGGAGGCCACCCTCACACATACCCCTCAAACTTCAGGTTCCCTTTCCCAGGCCTGTGTGCAGAAGGGTGTGAGAAGGGCAGGGAGGGGGCAGGAAACTGGGAGACAGGGGAGATGGGGACAAGAGTCACCCAGGGAAGGGGAGCAGAGGATGGAGCATAGAGAGGTTCCTCGGGTGGAGGAGAGAGAGCAGCCTTGGCCACACTTGCCTGGATTCTGAGCAGACCCCCTCACTCGCTGTGTGAATCTGGGTAAGTTCATTAACTTCTCTGACCTCTATTGCCTCAACAGTGAAATGGGGACAAGACTCCCTCCCTAGCAGGGTCGTTGTGAGGGATAGAGCGCTCTTAGGTAAAACTCATGGCACAGGGTAAGTGTCCTAACTGGTCATAGATTGTTACATCCGAAGTCGGGAGACCTTGGAGAATGTAGGGACAGGTGACTAAGAACACTGGGGACTTGTCCTAGCCCCCATGGGCCCAAATTCTGCATTTGTTTCCATTTGGACCTGAGGCTCCCACATTCTTCTCCTGGAGACATCTCAGTACCCACCTCCTTTCAGATCAAGGCCTTTATTGCTGAGAAAGGACCTTTGGTTCTTCTTGATCCCCTCCGAAACTCTGTACCTCTGCAGCCCGAGGGGCTGAGTGAGGCTGGAAGCCATCCTGGCTTGAGGCCAGCTGGCTCAGGCAGCTGGGACCCGTGTCCTTGCTCAGAAACAGGGGCAGTGGGGTGGGATTAGCAGGCACGAGCTAAGCCTGTGTCCTCAGAGGCAGGCCCGGCAGCTGGTTGACTGCTTACATAAACGGGGCCAGGAAGCTGAACTTGTTTTTGCTGGCAAGAGCAGCAACACGCTGCAAGAGAGTTGAGAAATACATGTCTCCGTGTGCGTGTTTTTCTCTGGTTATTGACATTTGCAAGTTTACTTGAAGAGGGAAAAAAGTAGAAAAACAACGAAGCTGTTTGGGATTTTGGCATCCAACCTTAGGTCCTGAATGTGGAGAGACCCACTTCCCAGAGCTGTGCTGCAAAGTCCCAGCTCAAGGGGTGTCTGGGCCGTGGTGGGGCCCAATGCCCCTGGGAGTGGGATCAGGGGCAGGGAGTTGTGGGATTGCTGGGGTTCACTAGGACCTCAGCTCTCTTCTCCTTGAGGAATGGGAGGTGATGGAGGCTGTGGGAATTCCCTCCCCTAGAGCTGTCTGGAGAGAGAGGAGTGTTTGTCTGAGGGCACTGGGATGACCCAGCCATCATCGCTCTCCCAAAGTCATCAACTATTAAAATAATGGAGCCACAGATTAATTGCGTGTTTTCAAGCTGGATATTGTCTGAGACAAACAGACGTGCTTCCTGCCCTGTGAGAGCTAATGACTCGGCGTGATGGGACACTAGACCACAGAGTAGGGGCCAGCAGGGGCCTCAGATCACAGTCTGAACCCTCATTTCACCGAGAAGGCGAGTGGGCCCTGCCAGGGTCAGCGACATGCCCACCACTGCCTGTGAGTCATTGGCAAGACCGGGAATTGGACTCGGGTCTCCTGACAACACAGAGCTGCTTCCTCTGTGCCAAAAAGATGTACTTTATATTAAAGAACAAATCTAGACAGACTGCATACTTGTGTCAGCCCAACCCCACCCAATTAATAGTCAGTGACTAAACGGTGTCCAGCCCAGACACCAAGTGCATTTGACTGTTGAGGAGGAGCTTTGGGGAAGTTTGTTTTCGGGAGGTAATACTGCCTCCTTTTCTGATCTTAGTCCCAGGTGAGATACTTTCTCATCTTCTCTGCAGAAACCCATGTCTTCTTAGGAGCCTGGGATCAAGGGTGCTCCCTTCCTGCGTCTGACACTGGCCTTGGCAGGAACAAAGAAGACTTACAGTGCTTGGGTGCTCCTTCCTCTCTCCTGCCTCTCTGCTGCTTTATGATGCACTGGGAGCTGGGAGGGGGGCAGTTGGGTCACCCCCATGGTGGTTGGAAGAGAAATAGAAGAAGCAGTGCTGGCTCCTGTCCTGGGGGCTGGGGTCAGAGGTGGGGAAGGCACTGAGCCTGCACATACCTTTGATGGGGCTTCCCTCTGCCTGCAGGGCCAGGTCTGGTCCCCTTGGCAGATGCTCATGCCCTCCATGTTCTCCCATAGGTCCCACCTCCTTCCTTATGTTTCAGATACTATAGACACTGGCCCTCCCCAGGACTCTCACTTCTTT
>VBSM01000729.1:5437140-5461570 GCA_008086735.1 Cheirogaleus medius | reverse complement strand
ACTCTTGGCCTCAAGCAATCCTCCTGCCTCAGCCTCCCAGAGTGCTAGGATTACTAGCACCACCATGCTAGGCGTGAGCCACTATGACCAACGTGGACTTTCACTTCTTGATGCCTTAGCATATACTACTGTTGCCTCTTTATGGAATGCCATTCCCTGTGGCTCCACTTACCAAACTCCCGCTTATTTCACAAGGTCCAAATAAAGTCTCTCTTCCCCTTTTAGAATGATTTATTCCTCTTCTCGGCTCCCTCCATGCGTTGGGGACACTTATCTCAGGGTGGCCTGTATTATAGGTAGTTTTAAGTTCTCTGCAGTGTTTTGTGGGGATTAAACAGGATTACTATATGGGAAAAGTGGACAGGAGTGCCAGTGTGTAGTAGATATTTGATAACTGCCAGTTTTTCCCCCTGGATTAGGAACTTCTGGGCTTGCACATCATGGGTGCACAAAAATTCTTGACTTCTTAAGTAGGGTATAGGCACAGGCTTGCAGACTTGGCTTCAAATAGCTGAGCAATTACTTATGGGTAGATGCTCAGCTGTGTGCTGTTTGCTAAATGTCAGGGCATGCAGCATCAGCCATGCCTCCCCGACACCCCCATCTTCTCCCAGGGCCTCCTGTGCAAGGCTGGCCGGGTCTCTCTTCCTGGAGCAGGCAGGGATGCTCTCAGGAGCCGCTCCTCACCTGGATCCTCCACGTCACTCTCTTTTGGTTCTTCTCTTTTGGTGGGGCCTACTTAGGGGCAGACTCCCAGGGAACAGAGAAATTGGGAGAGAGGAGGAATTAAGGCTGAGCCCAGGGCTGGTGTCTTGTGTTCATCAGGCCTGCAGGGGAAGGGTGGGCCACGGGGGTGGGGGCAGCAAGTACAGAACTCCGAGCAGCAAGGGTGGGTAGGTGCTCTCTGGCCTGAAGGTGCTCTCAGAAGCTGCTCGTCCTGAAAAATCTACCCTCATCCTGCCCCTATGCCCCAGGGCCCATTGCTCTGTCTTACTTCCTCCCTCCTCCCTAGAAGTAAGAACTCACACGTGGCTAGTCCGAAGGTAGCGAGTTGTCTAACTTGATTGTTCACAGTCAGTTACAGATGAACTCCTTGTTCTCCTACTTTCCCCCTTCTCACTACTGCACTTGACTAGTCAAAAAAAAAGAACTCAGACCCAGGCTATGTAGCTTATTTATATATATATATATATATAAATATATATATAATTTATTCATTATAAGTAATATGAGCAATTTATACAAAATTCAAAAACTACAGAAAGATGAAGGGAAGAGAAAGAAATCATCTCTAGTACCGTCATTTGGAGAGGGGGGCAGAGGCACTGGGAGGCCACTTCTGTGAATGTCATTTCTTCTTCTTCAAGGAAATGCTCTGAGGTTCCCCCACTGCCACCTGGTGTCCTGGGGACTGGCTCAGAGGTTTGGGTCAGAAGGCAGAGGGCTGAGTGGGTGTGTGTGGGGGGAGGGGCAGTGCTGCCCATTTTGACTTTATAGCAAGTATATTTTCTTATGATCTTTCTTCTATGAGCATTTATTATGAGCATTCTGCATTCGGTGTTTTTATTTATTTTCTAATTTATTTTTGAGATGGGGCCTCGCTCTGTTGCCCAGGCTAGAGTGCAGTGGCGTCAGCCTCACTCACTGCAACCTCAAACTCCTGGACTCAGGCAATCCTCCTGCCTCAGCTTCCTGAGTAGCTGGGACTACAGGCATGCGCCACCATGCCTGGCTAATTTCTTTTTTATTTCTTTGTAGAGATGGGATCTAGCTATGTTGCCCAGACTGGTCTTGAGCTCCTGGGTTCAAGCAATCCTCTTACCTTAGCCTCCCGCAAAGAGATTGGGATTACAGGCATGAGCCATTGCACCTGACCTGCATACAGTGTTTTTACAAGCATAATTTACACAGTGTTGTTTACAGGTTCTAGAAGAAATATATTTTGAAGCAGGGCCATGACAGGCAATACTTGCCAATGGGTGGTTTATAATTAATCATTCCCTATTAAAAAATAGTGACTCAGTTTTAAAGATTCAGAAAACCATTACTCAAGTTCCTTGGCAGAGGAAGTGGCCATTATGTTGCTCTCTGCAGCTCTGCTTTTGTGGAAGAGAAAAAAAAAGTCTTTTTATTTGGTGTTTCCCTGAGCTGCCCAAGTACTTAGGCCATTGTTAGTGAGTGCTGGAGCAGAACAGCCCCTGCTATTGTTCGGGCTGGCCACTAAGCATGGCAAGAGCTTCCATCTGAACTGGGCTAAGGGAAATGACCAGAGAGACATATTTTCTGGAACTGGCAAAGGCAGAAGCAGAAGAGAGAGCTCCCTCTGGTTCCAGACTCTGAGTTTCTTTCCTTGGCGTCTCCTGGTTGTAAAAAGCTGGTTCCTCCGATCCTAGCGTGGGGTCTGCCCGTTGCGCAACATGAGGGGGCACTACCTAGACCCCTGTGTCACCTGTGAATGGTACTCCTGGGAGTTTTCAGTGCAGAGCCCCTGTCCCTGTGGGCGCCTCTGAGGTGCCCTACATTAAACAAACATGTATTAAGCACCTACTGAGTTCTCTGATGAGTGGATAGCAGGAACTTACATTTTTGTCATGGTCGGGACCTGTATATAGTTGAGGATTGTGCCATGTGAAAGTGCCAGTGAGCAGATGAGCCGTCCGTGGTCCTTAACCCTTACATTGCACTTTCATGCAACCCACACTTGTGTCCATTGTGAATTGGTGCTCCTAAACTGCCTTGCGAATATTTATTTCTGCTCATCAGAGGGTAGAGGGATGTTGCAAGCATTGTACGGGCAGACAGTTCTCTTTTGGCAGCGTCTCCTCTTTGTTCCTACGAGTTTGTAATTTGTGCATGAACTCGACATCCATGTTAGGTTTTATTCTTATGGCTGCTTTATCAAGTGCAAAAATGTAAAAGTGAAAATGTTGATGCAGTGATCAGAAGTGTCAGTGCATCTTCTAAACAACCTCATTCAGGCACAGGTGGAAATCAATATATGGACTGGATGTGGCAAGCTGCTGCCTCCAGCAGGTGCTTATTGGACTTACACACGTTGGATTGTATGTTCAGTTATGTGACACATGTCACATACACACCAAGACCAGCAGTTCCATTCTTAAGGAAGTTCTTGGCAAGTGGACCAAGAGTCACGTACAGGAAAGTTGAAGCTGGGCGTGTGTAATCTCAGTTATTCAGGAGCTGAGGTGGGAGGATCCCTTGAGCCCAGGAGTTTGAGACCAGGAGGGCAACAGGGCAAGACCCTGTCTCCAAAAAAACAAAACAAAAAACAAAAACAGTTGATAGCCACACTCTTTGATATGGCAAACCACTGGAAATGACCCCAAATCTCCTTCAAAAGGAGAATGAGAGGGCTGAACAATAAAATATTACATAGCAGTGAAAATGAATGAACTGTATCTACATCTAAATAAATCATAGAGACATATGAATGAAATAAGCACATTACAGAAGACTATATACAAACCATATATATAAAGCTCAAAAATCAAGAAAAGTTAAGAAAAACTTAGAGATCCATGAGTGGACCTATTTTTTAAAAGTAAGGGAGTGATAAACCCAAAATGTAACACTGTATAGGTGGGGAAGTTGGAAGATGGGGAAGCCCAGAGTGAGCTTCAGAGACAATGATCATGCTATTTTTTTAGGTTGGTGGGGGCCCCTAGGTATTTTATGCTTCATAGCTTTTATGTACATTACATATATTAATTTGCATGTGTTCAATATTATGTAATACATCGAAAAACAATGTTTAAATTTTAGAAATACATTGTCAAAAGTTATTTGTGGGAGCTGTGCTGTAGTTAGGGCTTTCTATAAGGATTTTAAGCCCTCTGGGCACAGAAGTCCTCCCCTTATTGCCCTCAGTGGACTTCAACTTCTAGGGACTCAGATTTCGCTGATGTTCAGGGGAGACCTGTGTGCTCTATCCTAGCCCTGCAGCAGCGAATGCAACTTCCATCCTCAAGGGCAGGGTCTCTCTGCCTGACTGTGGCTTCTTCACTGGTACCTGGCAGCTGAGGCCTCTTCCAGTGTTTGTTGAACACAGGAGAGAGGGAGGGCCTTCCTTGCCCACTATGGGGGAGGCGAGGCCACAGGGGGGGTCTAAGGAACCTGCCCAAACTCGTCTGGCAGCACAGTGACAGTTCAACCAGCTTTCTCACCTAAAGTCCAGGGCTGGTGAAGAGAGAAAGCCTTAGATGACTGACTGCACCCTGGCCTTGCATCTGTCCCTTTTCTGCCAGCCTCGGGGTAGAGGCTCCCAGAGTGGGGAGAACTCTGGCTCCAAGTGGTAGAGTAAGAAGGAAGAATGAAGGACATCTGTATAGTCAGGCAGGGTCCAGTGACAGGCAGAAGCTGTTTCTGCCCCTTTGATACCTATGTCCCTGGTCTCTGGAGTGTGGCCAGTAGCCAGTGTGGACTGCCAGCCTCCCCTGGCTTTGGGAGTGTTATTTGCTTTGGAGTCACTGATCCTTACTCCCTCCTCTCTGACAGCCGCCTTGGATGGGGTGGGAAGAAGGACAGTCCACCAAGCATGAGATAAAAATGCCTCCTCCCAAGCAAGAAGACTTTGCAGGCCATGGAGAGACACTTGTGCTAGAACTCAGTCCCAGGAGCATGGGCTGGGGAGGTGAGGTCAGGCACTCAGGAAGCTGCTGGGCCTTTCCTACATCTTTGGCCAGAGTGGTCACTCCTGCTTGCTAATAGACGGTTATGCATTTGGTTTGAAGGCTCAAGTGTGCTTAACATGAAAACTGGTTGTGTTCCCTGGCCTCTGTTCCCTCACCTGGTTGGACTAATTAACTAGATTGGTTAATAAATGAGTTCAAGATGGTTGGGCTAATTTTTTTTTTTTTGAGACAGAGTCTCACTCTGTTGCCCAGGCTAGAGTGCCATGACTTCAGCCTAGCTCACAGCAACCTCAATCTCCTGGGCTCAAGTGATCCTACTGCCTCAGCCTCCCGAGTAGCTGGGACTACAGGCATGCACCACCATGCCTGGCTAATTTTTTGTATATATATATTTTTAGTAGGTCAATTAATTTCTTTTTATTTTTAGTTGAGATGGGGTCTCGCTCTTGCTCAGGCTGGTTTCGAACTCCTGACCTCGACCCATCCGCCCTCCTCGGCCTCCCAGAGTGCTAGGATTACAGGCGTGAGCCACCGCACCTGGCCACATTTTTATCTTACATTTTATCAATCTGTAACCTGTACTCAAAAAAAAAAATGTTTTTACTTGTTTCTTTAATCTTCAATCTCCTTTTCCTTAAACAGTAGAATAGCACACAATTTTTTTCAGGGAGTGGGGAATGCATTTGTTTTTCTTTTTCATCTTCCAATTTGGTCCCTAGAATAAAAACAGCATTGCCCTAAGGGGTTTAATAGGTAGGTGAAGGGTACTGGAGGGAGCATGGAACAGAGAATCAGAGGATCTGGTTCATACCCCAGCTGTGCAGCTGATGTGTTGGTGATCTTGAGCAAGTCTTCTGATTCTTCCGTGCCTCAGTTACCATCTGTAAAACAGGCATCCTACCTTGAAGACCCTGTGAGTCTGAGACTCCCTGTGTACTTGTGCACCATGGGAGTCCCACTTGGGTGCCTGGCATTCATTCCCACGTGCATTCATTCATTTATTCACACAACCATGGAGTGCTCCGTGGGCCCCTGCCACGTGCCAGGCAACGTTCTGTGCGCTGGACTGTAGCAGACAACAAGACAGGGTGCCTATGCTTGTGGTGCTTGGAGTCTTGAGGGGAAGAGGGACATGGAATTGATGACTACACTCCACACAGGCAGCTGGGTGGAGACGGCCAGGCTGCCGAGGCCACTGGGAAGTTGCTTCGTGAGTCCAGGCAGCGGGGATGGTGGCCTGAGCCTGTTCCTGCTTAGTACTGAAGATTCTTGTGGCTTCCTCAGCTCAGAATGAAGCCCCTTTTTGGATTGCTGTGGGTTTACTGAGTGTCTTCTCCCTCTCCAGAGGTGGCAAGTGATGTGCTGACCAGCCTGCCAGGGAACAACGTTACCTTGACCTGCCCAGGAGACAATGCCACTGAACCAGAAGACAATGCCACTGTTCACTGGGTGCTCAGGAATCCCGTCGTGGGCTCACACCACAGCAGATGGGCTGGCGTGGGGAGGAGGCTGCTTCTGAGGTCGGTGCAGCTCAATGACTCTGGAAACTACACGTGCTACCGGGCCGGCCACCCCGCGGGATCTGTGCACTTGCTGGTGGATGGTGAGTTGTGCCTCAGAGCTCTGGGACACGCTCCCAGGGCAGCTCCAGTGCGAGGCTCTGTGCATTCCAGAGAGAGTCCCTGCCTGACCCTTTAAACGCCTGGTATTTCCTTGGCCCAAAGATTTCGGGAAAAGGCCCGCAGATGTCTGCCGGGGGGAGCTGGCGGAGATTCCTGCTGGGTGGGGCATCTGGCTGAGGCAGAGTGCTGTCCGGCTGGCCTTGTGAGTGACGGCTCATGGTGGACTGGTTAACAGCCTGGGGCCTGGGGCCAGGCAGCCCGGGCTGGAATCCCGCTCCTTCACATACAGCTTAGCCTCTCTGCCCCTCTGTTTCCTGTTTGGCAAAGTACGGTTCATTTTATTACCTTATCTTAGAGTTGTTGCAAAGAATAAATATGTAGGACTGTATATGTGTGTGTCACACACACACACGGCTAAAAACTCTGCATAGCACATACTGAGCTCTCCAATTAGCTCTTCTTATTTTTAAAATTAGCAGGTTCTTGGTTCCCTCACATCTAGATAAAAAATGTCATAGAGCCGAGGCCCTGTGTGCCAAGCCTGTGCTAAGGCACTTGCTTGTATCTCCTTGAGTCAATCCTCCCATCCCTGTCTGTGTGGGGGAGCAGTGTTATTATTATCATCACTGTCATTATCATCAGTTAATATTACACATAAGGAAACTGAAGAGCATCTGGGACTTGCCCAAGGCCACACAGCCTTCTTTTTTCTTTTATCCTCCTCCCTCCCCTTTAGATAAGTGGCCTGGGGTACTTCCCTTCCCTTATCTAGAAGCTGCTTCTCAGCAGACACAAGGACTTTGGTGACCTTTAACTTCCCAGCTACAATATTATATCCACGTGTAGCTGAGTTTGGCCACAGCATCCTGGGTCAAGCCTGGCTCTAGGGCTGGGCCGTGGGGCTGAGCCCCGTGCTCCCCTTGGAAGGGGGGCCAGGCTCCTTGCCCGCCTCCTCACGCCTGCTGTGCTCTCCTTCCAGTTCCTCCCGAGGAGCCCCAGATCATCTCCTGCTTGCGGAGGAGCCCCATCAACAAAGTTGTTTGTGAGTGGGATCCTCGGAGCCCCCCCTCACCGACGACCAAGGCTGTGCTGCTGGTGAAGAAGTTGTAAGTCTCTTGGGCTGGACTGTGCATTTACGTCAGCTCCCCCTTACGGCCCCAGAGGAACCAAGTGGCCAATCACTGGCCGGCCAGTGATTCCAGAATGTCATCATTAGAAAGTTATTCCTTTGGGAGAAGGAGGAGGGAATGAGGTAGGGAACTGAGACTTTTTTGACTGCCAACACCCCCCTCCAACCCGTGCTGGGCACTGTGCTGGGAACCGCGTCCTATTGACTTAGCTGTCACGGCAGCTGCGGGAAGTGGGCGTTATTTTCCTCACTTAACAGATGGAGAAACTGAGGTTCAGGGAGATTGATTTACTTGGTTTAGGTCATCTAGCCAGTAAGTGGCTCTGCTGGGAATCCAATCCCAGCCTGTCTGATTTCATTCAAAGTCCAAAGGTTTTGGGCGTTGCTCTGAAAAAGATGCAAATGTCCCTGGGAGTGGGAAGCACAGATAGCCCATTATCAGTGTCTGCAGCCTGTGAGCATATCAGCCTATCTCCATTACAAAGGGGGGAGCAGCAGAAGTCACCACGCCTGCCTGGGGGCCCCTGCCAGGCCCCTGCATGCCATCAGAAGCCTGTATAAAGTGTGTGTGGGGAGCTGGGATGGATTGAGACGGATGTAGAGGAGGTGAAAGATGCTGAAAACAAATGCACCTCTGCAGCCTGCAGTTTTGCCTTTCTCCACCCCTGAGCTGAGGTCTCCTTAGTCCGGATGTTTATAATTGAGTTCGAGTTGTCAGTCATCAGATACAGCAGTCCTCCCCTTATCCAAGGGGGATACGTTCCAAGACCCCTGGTGGATGCCCGAAGCCTCGAATAGTACTAAACCCTATATATAATGTTTTTTTCCTATACATGCATGTCGATGATAAAGTTTAATTTATAAATTAGGCACAGTAAGAGATTAACAATGATAACCAGTAATAAAATAGAACGACTAGGCAGGGCGCGGTGGCTCATGCCTGTAATCCTAGCACTCTGGGAGGCCGAGGCGGGAGGATAGCTCAAGGTCAGGAGTTCAAAACTAGCCTGAGCAAGAGCAAGACCCTGTCTCTACTAAAAATAGAAAGACATTAATTGACCAACTAAAAATATATAGAAAAATTAGCCAGGCATGGTGGCACATGCCTGTAGTCCCAGCTACTCGGGAGGCTGAGGCAGGAGGATCGCTTGAGCCCAGGAGTTTGAGGTTGCTGTGAGCTAGGCTGACGCCACGACACTCTATTCAGGGCAACAGAGTGAGACTCTGTCTCAAAAAAGAAAAACCAGAATAGAATGATTATAACAATGAATTGTAATAAAAGCTATGTGAATGTGGTCTCTCACCCTCTTTCAAAATATCTTATTGTACTGTACTCACCCCTCTTGTGATGATGTGAGACGATAAAATACCTACGTGATGAGATGAAGTGATCTGGGCATTGTGGAGAAGCACTAGGCTACTACTGACCTTCTGACCATACATCAGAAGGAGGAGCACCTACTCCGGGTGGCCCTGGATCATGGAGCCACGGTGACGTTGGTGTTGATGACGGGTGGGCAGGTGGCGTATGCAGCATGGACATGCTGGACAAAGGGCTGATTCATGTCCTAGGCAGAACAGAGCAGGATGGTGCAAGATTTCATCACGCTATTCAGAATGGCGCGCAATTTAAAACTTATGAATTAATTATTTTTGGAATTTTCCATTTAATATTTTCTTTTTTTTTATTTGTTCCAATTTATTAGAGAACGATTTAATATTTTCAGACCATGGTTGGCCATAGGTAACAGAAACCTCAGAAAGTGAAACTGAGGATAAGGCAGGAAAAAAAATCTCTCTGTGGCTAGGTGGCCTCGCAGAAATTTGTTCTGTCCTCTGCGCTGAAACGTGTAGGTTTCCATCTGTGAATGACGCAGCTGCCTTTCAGACTGCTGTCTCACACTCCAAGTAGGGAAGACCAGAAAAGCCTCACAACTCAACACTGGATATACCTCATTTGGGACCTAGAAGGCCTTTATCCATAGACAGGATTAGACAGGACAGACACAGTGGTCCGCAGCGTCCCAGACCAGCCCTTGGAGAGGCTGTCCATTTCTGACACTTCACCTAGAATACTTTTATTTGTTGACATTGGGAGTGGGCGAGAACAGGTGTTCTCTGCTGCCAGCAACCTCAGCGCTTCCCTCTGCTTTGAAGAGTTAGCATAGTGCTGGGAACCTTTGAAATGAGGACGGTAGGGGTAGCCGCAGGGACCCCAGCACATTCGGAGGCCCCAGCCGTGCTCGCCCATTCGTTCACAGGCCTGTGGTGAGCTCGGCGCCTGCCTTGGGCTGGGCGCTGCGCTGAGGCTGTGGGAGAGATGCGGGCCAACCCCTGCCCTCCAACACCACGGCCGGGGTACCCCGCTTCTCAGTGTTGGGTGCAGGGAGGGCTGGGTGGTGTTGGGGCAGGCTTCCCCAAAGCAAAGAGTTTGTCCCACGTTGCTGGCCTCAGCTCGGGTCCAGGATTCAAACCAGAGTCAGAGGTGACTTGTCACCCCAACGGCAGGGCAGGTGCTGACGTGGCCTCACATGGCCTCACATGCCCGCATGCGTCATAAAATGGTGAAGTCTCAGGGTTCCTGGGCAGGTGGCACGGTATCTGACTCACCTCGAATGTCTTGTCATCCAGAAGTCCTTTGTGGACTCGCCTGCCAGAACCCTGCTAGCACTTTGTGTTTCTGGAATGGCATTTCTGCTGGGTCTCCAGTCATCAGAGAGCAGATCTTTTTTGTTAGTGCCTTGAGGCCGGGGTGGGGCCTCTCTGGATCTATTTCTGCATCCTCCACAGCACAAGGGCACAGGTCCTGGCAGGAAGCCAGACCTTGCCCCTAGCTGATGCCTCCGGGACCTGCTGAGCCATCTCGGCCAGCACCTCTCACTCCTCTGTGCCAGGTGCTAGGCTAGATGTTTTACATATATCTGTAAATCCAGCTGGTTTCCTTGTCTCTATATTTTACATATATTTTCCAATTAATCTTAACAGAACCCCTATGAGGTAGGCACGTTTAATATTCCCGCTTTCAAATGAGAAAGCAGACTTAGAAGGTGAATAACTTACTCAAAATCAGAAAAGCTAACACGAGCAAGTAAGTCTGGAGCTGGGATTCAAGCCTGGGGTGAGACATCAGAGCCTGATCTTCTTTCCCCTCTCAAATAAGTGCAGAGACTGATAGGCGAGCCCTGCCCTTGTTTTGTGTCCAACAGTTACTACAGTCCGGTGAAAGAATTCCTGGTACCGTGCCAGTATTCTCAAGAGTCCCAGAAGTTCTCCTGCCAGTTGGTAGTCCCGGAGGGAGACAACTCTTTCCACATACTGTCCCTGTGCGTCGCCAGCAGTGTTGGGAGCAAGTCCAGCAGCATCCACTCGTTTGAGGGTTATGGCTTCCGTACGTAAGCTCTTCCCCACCCGCCAGCTGTTTCCTTCTCTTTTAATTTAATACTCCTTATCGACTTCTTGGAGGGGCAGCGGAGGGGTGGTTGAGGGGTTTGGTGAGCTGGTGCCTTCGGGCATTACTTGCCGGGATGTCTGACAGGGATGGACGAGGGCCCCGGCAAGAAGTGCATGGGAGCGTCTGGGGCTGGGGCGGGGTCCTGCCTGGACCTCTGGGGTCTGCAGAGCCTGCCAGGGCCTGTCCTCTGCACTGTGTCTGCCGCTGCATAGGGGCCGTGCTCCCTTTCCCACAGTGCAGCCTGACCCGCCTGCCAACATCACAGTTCACGCCGTGGCCGGACACCCCCGCTGGCTCAATGTCACCTGGCGAGACCCCTACTCCTGGAACACAACTTACTACAGGCTACAGTTTGAGCTCCGCTACCGGGCGGAACGGTCAAAGACATTCACAACACGCATGGTAAATTCATCTTTTACTTCTGGACAAAGAAGTGTCCCTAGATACTTGGGAGTGGTAGAAGGGTACTAAAAAGAAAAAAATGGGCTCTAGGTCCTGTATGGTCTTGGATAAGTCTTTCAACCTTTCTGAGCCTTGGCTGTGTCATTTATAAAATGAGAATAGCTATGCCAGGCCAAGCTCCTCATCACAGGCCCATCTGTGAGAAGGAGCGTCCGCCCGGGGCAGACATCTGGGCTCTCAGGAGCCTTTGGTGCATGGGCTGAGTGCGGCCCCATCTTGCTCTGCACCTCCAGGGTGGGGTGAGCCTTTGGAGTTCTCTGCCAGCTGAAGGACAGGGGTGGCAAAGGTGCCATCTCCCTGGGGAGCTGCCTAAGCAGTGCTACCCCAAGACCCCTGCCCAGAGCCACTGTTCCTCCTGCCCTCAGATGAAGGATCTCCAGTATCACTGTGTCATCCATGATGCCTGGGCCGGCATGAGTCACGTGGTGCAGCTTCGGGCCCAGGAGGAGTTTCGGCAAGGATCGTGGAGCCAGTGGAGCCCCGAGGTCAAAGGCATCCCTTGGATAGGTACTGCGGTGGGTGCGGAGGAAGGGAGGGATGTTTCAGCTTTGTTACTCTATCCATTGTCTATTGTGATGTGACAAGTCATCTCAAAACTAGTGGCTTAAAATGGCAATCATTTATCTGCTCAAGATTCTGAAAATAAGTCAGCTAAGCAGCCCTTCTGCGGGGCTTACCTGGATCTCTAACACAGCTGCCATCAGGTCTGGCTGGTCCTGATGGTGGTGTTGGCTGGTGGCCGGAAGCCTCGGTTCTCCCCGTGGCTTCTCACCTTCGGGGGGCCAGCCCAGGCTCAGGGCAGGCGATTTGGGGAATCGCTCCACAAATGAATGGAGGAGCTGTAAAGAATTGTAGGTATATTTAATCTATGACTCCTTCTAATGATTTTGGTTTTTAAAAAGACGATAAAGGTAATAATAATTACTTTTTGAGGATGATGATGATTATTATTAAGAGACAGGGTATCACTGTGTCACCCAGGCTGGAGTGCCGTGGTGTCATCATAGCTCACAGCAACCTCAAACTCCTGGGCTTAAGCGATCCTCCTGCCTCAGCCTCCTGAGTAGCTGAGACTACAGGTATGCGCCACCACACCCGGTTGTTCCTTGTGTTCTTATTGTAGAATGGCTTCTAGGCTGACTTCAGGGTCAAATCTCTCTAGACCTGTGTGTGGCATAATCATTCTTAAATACTTGGCAATTAAAAAACAATAAGTTACCCATTTATTGAGTATGGCTAAAAAAGGAAAAGGTGGAAGTGACATCAGTCTCATCCCCATCTCTGCCGCTTTCTCTCAGCCCCGGCCCCAGCCAGGGAGAAGACTTATTTAGAGGCTGCACATCCTTCTCCTAGATTAGATGGTGTGGTATGATGGCCCTTCCTCCTCCCTGGCTTTGTACTGTGGGGTCCTTGTCCCTTGTGTTCCCTGTCCTGGAGGGAGCCAGAGGAGTGGGCTTGGGCTTAGGGTGTCATCCTAGCTGGATGCATGTGCTATCAAGTGCAGGCTCAGATCTTTGTTGGTACTTGCCCTGTTCATCAACAGCAGGAGACAGCTTTCTATTGGACCCTCTTCTCTAAAGCTTATTTCCTGCTAAGACCTGGACAAGAAGGTGGGGGCCAAACTACTATATCTTTCTTGAGGAGACCATTTAAACAAATTAGTATATCCTTCAGGGTAGAGAGTGTTGACCTGTCCATGGTTTTATTTTATTTGTATATACTTTGAGCCCAAACATACTCATTATCTGAATGCTGAACATCAGAATGGTCTTGGGTGCCTTTGCAAGGGGCAAAAAAATCAGCTTTAACATCATGTGGAGGATACGTTCCAGATACATGCTAACACTAGTTTTACCTTTTATCCCAGCCACTTAGTTTAAATAGCCATAAGCAACTTTAAGAACTCCCCATTTTGTTAGGAAGTTTCTTCTTTAAAAAAAATTTTAATTATAGTAAAATATACATAACATTTACCATTTAAACTATTTTTAAGTATAAAGTTGTGGGGCATTGAGTACATTCACATTTTGTGCAACCATCATCACTTTCATTCTTCAGAATTTTTTTCATCTTGCAAAACTGAAACTCTGAATCTGTTAAATAACAACTCCCCATTCACTCACCCCTTCCTCCAGGCCCTGGCAAGCGCCATTCTATTCTTTGTGTCTATGAGTTTGACTACTCTGGGTTCTTCAAATATGTGGAATCAGACAGTATTTGTCTTTTGGAGACTGGCTTGTTTCACTTAGCATAGTGTCTCCGTCACGGTTCATTCATGTTTTAACACATCAGAATTTCTTCCCTTTTGTTTTTTGGGTTTTTTTGGAGACCAAGTCTCACTCGGGTTAGAGTGCAATGGTGTCATCATAGCTCACTGAAACCTCAAACTCTTGGGCTTAAGTGATCCTCCTGCCTTAGCCTCCTGAGTTGCTGGGACTATAGACATGCACCATCATGCCTAGCTAATTTTTCTATTTTTTGTAGAGACAGGGTCTTGCTCTTGCTCAGGCTGATCTTGACCTCTTGGCCTTAAGCAATCCTTCTGCCTTGGCCTCCCAAAATATTAAGATTACAAGCGTGAGCCACTGCACCTGGCCAGAATTTCCTCCCTTTTTAAGGGTGAGTAATATTCCATCGAACAGAGATACAGCCATCAACGGACACCTGGGTTGCTTCTACCTTTTGGTTATTGTGAATAATGCTGCTATGAGCATGGCTGTGCAAATATCTGTCCAAGTTCCTGTTTTCAGTTCTTTTGTGTATATACCGGAAGTGTAATTCTATTTTAATGTTTTGAGGAACTGCCATACTGTTTTCCACAGTGGCTGCACTATTTTACATTCACACCAGAATGTATAAGGGTTCTAATGTCTCCATATCCTTGCCAACACTTAATATTTTCTGTATTTGTTTTTGTTTCTTGATAATAGTCATCCAAATGGATGTGAAGTGTTATCTCATTGTGGTTTTGATTTGCATTTCCTTAATGATCGATGATGTTGAGCATCTTTTCATGTGCTTATTGGCCATTTGTATATCTTCTTTGGAGAAATATTTTTTCATGTGGAAAGTTCTTTCTTGTGTGAACCCAACTCTGGCCTCCTGGACCTTTGCTCTGTCTGCTGGGGTAACCCATGACACGTCTCCTAGTTTGTTCTCTGAATTCTTGTGTAGTTCCTGGAGGACCTGCATCTGCTTGGGCTCCTCTTCCCAGGCTGTTGTTTGGATGGTTTGTGGGTTTCTCACCTGTCTGGTCACCTTCCCCTGAATCTAGTCTCAATTGTGGATGTCCCTCTTTAAGTTACTGACATCTTCCCTCTAGTGGAAGATGGTGTAGTGGGGGCTGTCTGGCCAGCACTGGGTACAGTCTCCCTTTTTCAGCCTGGGGTCACTGTGTTTCTGTGACCTGCTGGAGTGGCCACGTGCGCTCAGAGCCTTTGACTTCTCTTCTCACATAAGCAGCTGGAGAGTGAGCTCTCCATCCTATACGTGTGTGGTTCGGGGCAGGGGAAGTCTTCAAAACCTCAGTGGTGAATATGACCAAGAAAGAAACCTGCTGCTCCCCTCTCTGCTAAGGGCAGAGCAAGGGGAACTGGGGATGAGTCTGATGCAAGAGGGATTTAGGTTGGAAATTGGGAAGCAGTTCTGGAAAATACGAGGGAGGTTAGAACACTAGGTGAGCTGTGTCTTACTGACAGTGGAGTTATCCGGCTGGCTGGGACATGTCAGTGCACTAGATGCTGTACCAATGGGCTTCCCGACCCCAAAGACCTTCAGTTCTCAAAGCCCAGACAGACGGGATGACCCTACCTCCCAGCCCAGGTGTGGGGGTGCTGACCTCTGGGAGACAGAGGTCACGGGAAGCACATTGGACCTGGGAATCGGGTTGTATGACATTGGTGAAGTTCCTTCACCTCTCAGAGCCTCAGTCTTGTCTTCTGTAAAGTAGGGATGATATGACCTATCTTGTCGCCTTCGGAGAGTTTTTGTGGGTCTGATGACATGATAAAGCACAGTGCAAATGTAAGGGGATTAGCAATTACAGGGCAGTGTTGTTTTGGGGGATGAGGAGAGTGGGGCTATGGGAATCCCAGAATCGCTAGCCTGGATTCGGTCCTGGGTCCCCTGATTCGGAATCTGGAGGGGGAAGTGGAGCGGGTAGTTTGAGAAAGCTTTCCGGTGATTTTAGTCCATGCTGAGGGGCCAGGGAGAGGAGCGCCCCATTGTAACAGTAGCACGGTAAAGCTGGAACAGACAGCTCTGTTGAGACAGTGTAGAGATCGCAGGAAAAGCTTCCCGGAGGAGGTGACAACTGAGTTGTGTCTTGAAGGATGTGTAGGAATGTCCCAGATAGAAAATGGGGATCGTGGGCCGAGGGAAGAGCAGGTGCAGAGGCGTGGGGCTGTGCGCGGTGGGGTGATGGGGGCTGCGCAGTGAGGCTGGGGCACAGGTGTGTGCATGGGAGGTCCGAGTGGGGCAGGTGGAGGCCAGCCTCGGCGGGCCCCTGTAGGAGTGGGGGGAGGGCTGCGGAGAGGGTCTCGGGAGCCTGGACTTCAGCAGGTGCTTCCCCCTTGAGGCTGGGGCCTGGCCCGCACTGAGACAGCGGCCCCAGCACAGCCTTCTTTGTGAAGGTGGGAGCCCAGAGTCACACCATTTTGGGGCCCCTGCTTCGACCAGCAAGGCCAGGTCACTGCTGTTGGCGACCGTGGCAGTGGTTCATTGAAATCGTGCAGGGCAGGAAAGACAGGCTGGTGCCCTTAAGAAGCAGAGGTTCCCTGTGCACAGGGCAGCTTTCTCCCTAGTGGCAGTTCCCTGAGCGTATCCTCTCCTGGTGGGAGTTCTCCCTGATTGTGCTGCCATTGAGTCTGGGGGCACCCAAGAACCCCTTTTCAAAGAGAGTGAGGGACAAAGTGCCTGGGAAAAGCCCGTTAGGCATAAGGGAGTTATTTTTTACTCCTTATAAATAATCCTTTTAACTCCCTCTAGTAGTCCCCAAGAATGGACTTATACTGGTTGGAGGAGGTGCTAGAGGTTTGCACTTGCACCTGAGGGGGTGGGGTGCCCTGAAGCCAGGACTGGGGACCCTCCAGGTGGGGAAGGGGGAGGTCCCCTAGCCTAGGTCCCTGCTGCTCCATATTATCTTCTCAAACCCTTCAGCCTCTGTTTTGTTCCTCTCCTCAGCACCCCCAAGTGGGATGTTTTGTGCTTAAAGAGCCTTGGTCACACATTTCTGGAGCAGTCTTGCCGTGTTCACCTCTCCATGTGACATCCGCTGTTTTCTGCAGCTTTCTTGAACTTCTCATTCCACTGGGGGCCCCACCCACCTCCACCGTGTCACTTCCCACTTTGTACCACTTTGTGTGGGGCACTAGCTCTGAAGTCAGACAGCCTTGGATCTAGTCACTGGCCTGTGCCTTACTAGCATGACCTTGGGGAAGTACCTATCTGAGCCTCAGTTTGCTTGTTTGTCTCCCATCCAAGTACTAACCAGGCCCGACCCTGCTTAGCTTCCGAGATCAGATGCGATTGGGTGCGTTTAGGGTGGTATGGCCATAGACTGTTTATTTGTCAAGTGGGAATAATATGCCTGCTTCAACCCCTCCCCCAAACCAAAACGCCTGCCCCATAGGGTGGTGAGGTTTCAACAAGACGGGGAAGGGTTAGCACACAGCGTAGCACGTGGTAAGTGTGTAGTAAATGCCAGCGTGACTATTTTCCACCCATGTCTCCTGCCGAGCCCGTCTCTTAAGCTCTGGATTTATATCTTCCCTTGGCCCAGACTTCTGCCCAGGTCCTCCCTCCTGTGCCACATACATGGTCGGCATGACCCAAACCCAACATATTACCACTCCTCCCAAACCGCCCTGCTGCCTGAGCCAGGAGCCTGGACATCACGACAAACATCTCCCCCTCTTAGTTCAGGTTTTTGTCACATCTCAATAGACTCTTACAGTCAGCACGCCTAACTGGTCTCCTCCCGTTGCTGTGCACACACCTGCATCCTCCACGCCACGGCTACAGGCATCTCTCTAAACCACGAGCCTGCCTCTGTTGCTCCCACCAACAGCCACGCCTCCTATGGTTTTCCAGGTGAAGCCTGAGCTCCTGAGCTGGGTGCAGAAGGCCTTCTGGGCCCTGTCACCCCTCCCTCATGCCTGCTCGCACACACGCCTCTTTCCCTCCACTGCGCCGTCCTGGCCAGCACCTTGGAGGATGTGCCCTCCGTCCTTGTGCCATCCATCTGGGGCACTCGCTCTTCCTTCCCTGCTCATCCCTGTATCACCTCCTCCCACATCCTCCCCTCTGCCTGCCTGACTGCCCTGTGCATAGCTCAGAGGTTCCTAGACATTGGGATTTCACGGGCCTGTAAAATTTTAGAGAGAATTCCAGGGACCAGTTAAGGTTGCCAACTTTTTTTTGTTTTTTTTTGAGACAGAGTCTCTGTTGCCCGGACTAGAGTGCCGTGGCGTCAGCCTAGCTCACAGCAACCTCAAACTCCTGGGCTCAAGCGATCTTTCTGTCTCAGCCTCCCAAGGAGCTGGGACTACAGGCATGTGCCACCATGCCCGGCTAATTTTTCTATTTTTAGTAGAGATGGGGTCTCACTCTCGCTCAGATCAGTTAGGAGCTGGTCTCCAACCTCAGAGCTCAAGCAATCCTCCTGCTTGAGGACTCTGGCCTCCCAGAGTGCTAGGATTATGGGTGTGAGCTGCTGTGCCTGGCCCAAGGTTGCCAACTTTTAATATTGCTAAGTAAGGACATAAAATTTAAAAAGTAAGCGAAAAATAGCGATTGCCATTTACCACCACAATTACTTTATAAAAGAAAGTATGCTTTAACCCTCCAAAAAGTGGAAGGGCATCATCTCAGGATAAAGGACGCAGGCAGCCGTGTGCCATGGGACGCACACGCAGCGTTTCCATGTGCTTCTCCTTTGGCCTCAGACCAGTAGAGTTCTCTCTGCAGACAGTCCTGGGGGGTGTCTGCGACCCAGCTGGAGGTAATTCATTTTTCCTCAGAAGACCGTTGGTTCCTCAGTGAGGTTCATTTATTTACCTTGTGCCTGAGTGGAGGGGCAGTGGTGAACTCTGGCTGGTGGTTTAGGGGCTGTGAGAAGGGCGTGAAGCAGGGTCGGCTTGCTCAGGGTGGAAGGAGCTACCTGGCGCTGCTCCTGCGGGTCCCGCTGCCTCTCCTCCCCTCTGCCTGTGAGTGTCTGGCTTTGTGGTTTACTCTCACTTTAACCCTGGATGAGCCACCAGAGGTTACACATCCTTCTCTGGACCACATGCGTGTTGGTGGTCAGGACTGAGGGTAGAAATCTTTCTTTCTGAAGCATCTCTCTGAGTCTGGGGAGCCTTTTAAAAACCCAGGTGACTGGGTCCCTTCCCCAGGATTCTGAGGCCACAGGTCTGGGGTGGGTCCTGAAAGGCTCGAGATGGTGCCAAATGTGGCCGGATTTGGGAAACCCTGGGCTAAATGACCATCCATAGTCACTCATATTTTTCATCTAGTGCTGCTCCCATCTCCTGGTTTTAGCTTTCTTACTAGCGCCCCCACATCCTCTGGTCACCCCTCAGTCATCTCCTGCTGTAAGTCTAACTGTTCTTTGCTAGGCCGGGCTGGGAGGAACACAGAGGAATGAGAAACTGGGTTCCTCCCATGAATTCTTGGTTCAATTCTGGTCACACTTGCTGTGTGACCTTGGATAGGTTGCTTTCCCTCTCTGGGCCTCTGCTTCCTCTCTGTACAATGAGGAGGGAAGACGTGTTCTTACAACCCCTCTAGTGCTGTGGTGTGTGTACTTCCTTCCTGGGGATGGTGTACTCCTGCTGAAAATTCTCTCCCAAGCAGAAGAAACAAGACCCCCCTATCGTCCACCCCCTTGCTAGTCCTTCCTGCTCCCGGCTCAAGGAGGCTCGTCATGTTTGTGTAAACCATTTCTGTGGTATTTTAAACTTCTTAATGGAAAAATGATGAACTGACAAGAAAATATTTTGAAATCCACAGCGTTCCACCCATTGCCTGTCATGGTCCAGCTTCCAGCCCCTCGGGGCCAGGCTCTCACTTGGTCATTTGGCCTCTTCTGGCCAGAAACCCTCCTCGGGGGTTTCTGCAGAAACGCTGTTCCCATGGAGGGGAGGGACACATCCCTTCTCCTGCAAGGTGTACTAAGGAGACGCATAGAAGGAAATCAAAATGTTAATAGTGCTAATATCTGACGATGTCTACCCTTCCATTTATTTCTTCCTGTGTACGAATGTATAGTTTTATGACATATAATATTATCCAATAAATAATTATATAAATGTTTCTTTAGAAACTGGATCAAACTACATGGACTTTTTCTTATTTTGTATTTTTCATACAACATTATATCTTATCTTTAATATTTTTCTAAACTATTTTTAAAGGGTTTTGTATTATATGGCTGTGTCATAATTTATATAGCTAGTCCCTTATGATTGGGTATTTGGTAATTCCAGGGTTATGTTCTTTTAAATAACATTGTGGTGAATTTTTTCTGCTTCCGAAGCCCATGAGACAGGACTCCAGGGTCCATGAATCACTAATAACGACCCTTCCTTCTCCCCACAGAATCCAGAAGTCCCCCGGCGCAGCCCAAGGTGTCCACCACGCAGGTGAGCTCATGTTCCTAGAAAAGGGACAGGAAGCAGCACCTAGCAGTTTCGAGTGTGTGGGTTGGTGCCAGACAGAATTTGGTTTAATGCCAGCTCTGCCACTTACTAGGAGTGTGGCCATGAGTGAATTGCTTGTCCTTTTCAAACTTCAGTGAAAGGGGACGATAGCAGTTCCCCTGTCCCGGTACCATCAAGTGCGAAGCAGCGCTGGCCTGGTGTGCGGAACTGCCCTGCGTCCAGAGGCTGCTGTTTCATCTCTGAGCTTTCTGGACACCACTGACGGCTTAGCTTGAGACCCGGATTCAATCCATCCTAATCCCTCCCCTGTGGACTCCTGGGTGTCATAATTTATTGGAAAGAGGATTACCTCTGAAGCTGCTTAACAAATTATCTGAGTAATCCAATTTCTCATCCAACTATATCTTCTCCTGTTGTCCTTAATTCCCTAAATGCTAAGCTGGGAGGCACAGCCACTTCTGAACCTGGGCAGCACAGGGAAGGAGTCCGGGGCTCCTGAACCTTATCCATGTTTGATGTAGGACTGTCTGGGCACCTGCAGGAACAGCTGCAGGGAAAGCCCACGCCTGTGGGGCTGGAGAGCTCCCAACACAGCTTCTAGGGGAACTGACACTGATGGAGGATTAGCCATGCCCTGCTAAACTATGAGCATTACATTTGCTTTTTTTTTTTTTTTTTTTTTTTTTTGAGACAGGGTCTTGCTTTGTCTCCCGGGCTAGAGTGCAGTGGTGTCATCGCAGCTCACTGCAACCTCTAACTCCTGGGCTGGAGCAATCCTCTTGTCTCAGCCTCCCAAGTAGCTGGGACTACAGATGTGCACCACCATGCCTGGCTAATTTTTCTAGTTTTTGTAGAGACAGGGTCTTGCTCAGGCTGGTCTTGAACTCCTGGCCTTAAGTGATCCTCCCGCCTCGGCCTCCCAAAGTGCTAGGATTACAGGTGTGAGTCACTGCACCTGGCCTCATTTGCCATTTCATTCGATCTTCATGTTAACCTTACAAGGGAACAGAACTGAAGCCCACAAGGGTTCAGAAATCTGGCCGAGGTCACACAGCTGGTTAGCGGTGGAGCCAGGATTCCAGTCGTGCTTTCCCCGTAAGCACCGGATGCACAAGGACAGCCGCTGCTGCAGTGTATGCGTTGAGCATTTCCTCCGTGCAGGGTGCTGTGCCCTTGCAGGAGAGGCAGTTACAAAGGAATCTCCACTTTGAGCAGGCAAGCTGTGGACACAAATAATGCAAATATGAGTGAAAAGTTGAGGGAGACCAAGGTCAGATACTGAGAGGTTCAGGAGCTAGAGAAAGGAATGCCTCGGGAGGAGTTGGGGGGGGCTCTGAGGAGGAGGTGACTCCTGAATTGGGTCTGAATGGTGGTGGAGTCTGCAGAAACCGGCTCATGGTGAGGAATGTCTCTTTTAGGCACCTACTACTACTAATAACGAGGATGATAATATTCTCCCCGGAGACTCTGCAAATGCGACGAGCCTCCCAGGTAAGGACTGGATGTTTTTGTATCCCTATGGTCTGAGGGACTCAAGACTTGTATCTGCAGAAAGTCCCTTCTTATTTGGACAGGTTGGCAGAGGATCGATGGCAGAAATGTTCTTTTATTCCTTTATATGTTGAAGTTGGAGGAAGTTTGTTAAAGTTAGCTAAGGTACAGTGAAGGGACCATAAGAAGAGCGGGGTAAATCCGTGAAATATTTCAGAACTGGCCCACAGTGCAAATGAACGTGCTACGAACAAAATCAATGGAGGAGTCTGAAATGGAATACCCGTTGGGGGAAGTCTTTGTTTTGGGAGCCCTTGATTTCAATGCTTCTGATTCCCCATACCTGCAAGACCAGAAAAACGAACCAACATTTGAATCCAGAACAATCCCAGGTCCTGTGTTTGTTTTGCTGGATATAGGGGTCTTGTGGCGTCCAGACTCCAGAGGTTCAGCTCTTGAGCAGCCCCATCTGATAGTTCTTGGGCTTTGTGAGAAGTGCTTGGCCTCATTCCCCTTCTGGGCAGATTCCTGCCTGCACCCGATGCTGGCTGCCGAGTGCTACCGGGTGCTGCACACCTATGGAGGACCTGTTGAATACCTGGAGCTGAGCTCTGCACAGCTGGGGGCTCAGACAGAATGAAAGCCACGCCTGCATCAAGGAGGCCCTACGCCAGTGGGCAGCTCTGACCAAGAGTAGACCAGTAACTGTGACTAGGAGCAGGGTGTGACATGGGCCAAAAAGGAGGAGGCATAGATACAGCGAGTAGAGTTTAGAGACTTGGGAGAACATATCCAACAGGGCAATCACAGGAAGCTCACAGGAGGAGGTGCCATTTGAAATGGGCCTTGAATGGTACAGGCAGGATGGCAGAAGGTGGGGAGTTCAGAGGCTGCCACGGAGGAGAGGGACCCTCGCGTTTTCTCCATCCAGCCTCACTGATGACCTCATCCAGCTCCGCGTCTTCAAAGACCATCTATGGGCTGATGACTCCCGAATTTCTATCTCCATCCTTTTTTTTCTCGAGATAGAGTCTCACTCCGTTGCCCGGGCTAGAGTGCCGTGGTGTCAGCCTAGCTCACAGCAACCTCAAACTCCTGGGCTCCAGCAATCCTCCTGTCTCAGCCTCCCGAGTAGCTGGGACCACGGGCATGTGCCACCATGCCTGGCTAATTTTTTCTATTTTTGGTAGAGACGGGGTCTCGCTCTTGCTCAGGCTGGTCATGAACTCCTGAGCTCAAACAATCCGCCTGCCTCGGCCTCCCAGAGTGCTAGGATTACAGACGTGAGCCACCGCGCCCGGCCTAGATGGTTCTGCTTAGACATACACTCTGTCCAGTCCAGGGTCTCCGGCAGTTGTAGGAAGGGCTTTTCTGTGGGAAGACATGACTGCTTTGGAGCTACTTTGTTCTTTCCTTCATTCAGTGAAATGTTTTGGAGAGCCTGCTGTGCGTTAGGCACGGTGTGAGCAGCTGGGAGTATGACAGTGAAAAGATACATGTGGTCCCACTTTCAGGGAGCTCAGTTTAGAGGTGAAACTGGAGAAATAACCAGGAGGGGCACTTACCCAGCTTGGAGCGCAGTCACTTCTCCAAGGAAGTGACATTACCTCATCTGACACCCAAAGGCCATGTAGGGACTGGACAGCACAGGGGTGCAGCAAAGGTGGGAAGAGCATTCCGGAGAGAAGAGGGGACGTGTGTGGAAAGCCCTGGAGGAAAGAGAACATAGCATGTTGGAGAACCCAGTGAAGTTCATATGGCTGGGACTTGAGTGCCAAGTTGGGGGACAGGCAAGAGATGACACCCCAATGAGGAAAACTGCTTCCAAATACTGGATTTAAAGCATCTGAGCCTCTCTGGCATTGTCCTCAATGGAGCTGCCATCAAGGAGGTCCCCAAAGCCTTCTGTTTCTCGTACCCCCTCTGTGTCTTGCGGGAGTAGATGGAATGCCACCAGAGAAACCACTCTGAAAGTGAGTGGGAGTCTGTGGCTGGCCGCAGCAGCTCAGAAACTCTGAGCTTGGGTGTATCTCTTGCCAAGTGGTGGGGTCTGTCAGATTGTGCTGGGGGTGGCTCTTCTCAAGTTGGCTTCAGCCAGAAAACTGTTAAGCGTGTCAGATGGCCTGTTGGTTGGCACAGCTGTTTCATCTTCCAGGGGTAAGGCTCCTCTGAGGCTTTTGACAGCACCAGCTAAGTGTTTTTCTCCTCCTCCTTTTTCTCCTTATTTTACTCCTATTCATTCTTTCTCCACTATCTTTTTTTTTTTTTTTTTAATCTAGTGCAAGATTCTTCTTCGGCACCACTGCCCACATTCCTGGTGGCCGGAGGAATCCTGGTCTTCGGTTCGCTCCTCTGCATTGGCATTGTCCTGAGGTGAGACGGGTCCCGGGGATGGCCCTGTGGTGTTCCCATCTTTCCTTTGCCCATCAGTCACCAGAAATTTACGGAGCATTCATTCATTCAACAGATGAGTGCACACACCACGACACACAAGCACCTACTGTGAGGCCAAGCCCTGTCAGGTGCTGTCAGAGACAAGGGTGGACAGGATAGATACAGTCTCAGGAGGAAGCCAGACACGAGGAAGTAATTACTGGTGTGGTGAGAGCTACTGAAAGAGCATTCCATGGTGAGGCAAACTGACGTAGCACTAAGGAGGAGGAGAAAGAAGAGGGTTTGTAGGAGAGAAACCTAGTATGTAACATGGTTGAGGGTGTCTGTGTGCGCATGTGCGTGTGTGCACATGTGTAGCAGTGTGTGTGTGCATGTGTGTTCACATGTAGCAATGTGTGTGTGCATGTGTAGCAGTGTGTGCGTGTGTGCACGTGTAACAATGTGTGTGCATGTGTAGCAGTGTGTGCATGTGTAGCAGTGTGTGTACATGTGTGTGCATGTGTAGCAGTGTGTGTGCGTGTGTGCACATGTGTGTGCATGTGTAGCAGTGTGTGTGCGTGTGTGCATATGTA
>VBSM01000729.1:5404728-5420028 GCA_008086735.1 Cheirogaleus medius | reverse complement strand
GGTCACATATATTTTGCTCAGAATAAACCTCTTTTTAAATTATTTTACAGAGTTTGGGTTCTTTTCTGTTGACACATTCCCATCCTGTGGCACAGACCAATACATGAATACCAATTCAACAATGCATAGAGCCTTTAAACAGCAAAGAATAAGGGCTCTTTTTATAAATGCTTAAGAAAGTGCTTTGAATAACTTAAAAAGACACTTCTGCGCCCAGTAGAGTATAGGCATATCCATATTTACCTTTTTGTATACATATTAATATTTCTCTATTATTTTTATGCCTAGTTGAAATACATACAACTCCAGTGGTTGAAATCCATCCTGATAGAAATAGCTATGGTATCAAAGTAAATAGAAATGTCCTTTACCCTCTGTTCTTTTTTTTTTTTGAGTCAGAGTCTCACTCTGTTGCCTGGGCTAGAGTGCCGTGGCGTCAGCCTAGCTCACAGCAACCTCAAACTCCTGGGCTCAAGCAATCCTCCTGCCTCAGCCTCCCAAGTGGCCTCCCAAGTGGCTGGGACTACAGGCATGTGCCACCATGCCCACCTAATTTTTTCTATATATTTTTAGTTGGCCAATTAATTTCTATTTTTAGTAGAGACAGGGTCTTGCTCTTGCTCAGGCTGGTTTCAAACTCCTGACCTTGAGCGATCCTCCCGCCTTGGCCTCCCAGAGTGCTAGGATTACCATGCCCTGCCTACCCTCTGGTCTTATAGGCCTGAAACTAAGCAACTTAAATAAACTCACCCAGTAACCTAAAGCAGAGTATTTTTTAAGACAGAGGAGTGATAAAGGAGAAACAACATAGACACAGCTCTATAGATATGCTAACTTCAAGGTGAATTCACTAAAAGACATTAATCTCTCCAGAAAATGCCAGAAAATATACTAGGAGAAAGAATTAACTCAAAGGACTGAAGACTACAGGAAAATACTTGCATCAAGACAAAATGACAA
The DNA here is from genome assembly GCA_008086735.1 of Cheirogaleus medius. Taxonomy (NCBI): domain Eukaryota; kingdom Metazoa; phylum Chordata; class Mammalia; order Primates; family Cheirogaleidae; genus Cheirogaleus; species Cheirogaleus medius. The sequence goes on along the minus strand of VBSM01000729.1, from coordinate 5,419,068 downwards.
AAAGCCATTCAGAGCCCAGAGAACATGTCATAGAGCTTCAGATCAGCTGGCCCAGGAGGCTTAACAAGGAAGCCATTAGGGACACCCTGCTGGGCCTAATTGTTTTTAGAACATATGGTACTTTGTGCCACCACCCAGCTGTGAATTCCCTTCCTTTTATCAGCTTGTTTCACAACCTTAAGAAGAAAACAGTAGCTAACCCCTCCTTCCACTAATTTACTGTATTTCTTCTTCTTATAACCTCCTGTGTGATTATAAAGGAATGAACTATACATAAATCCGCATCTCCTCTGCTTTTAATTCTATAAAGAAAATAGCACGACTGTCGCACAAAAACAGTATAGAGGAAAGCACAGTACTGGACATATTATCGAAGCTCGACAAATACGGTGCCAGGCCTGCTTTCAAAATACCATTTCATTATACACTCATCACAGTTGCTGGGTATGAGCCTCAAATCATTTAGTGCACAAAGAAAAATTTCATAAAGCTTTTAGCATTTATTAAAATTAGAATAACTGCTGTATTTCCTTTGTAGATTAAGAATAAGTAAAAAATAAGGTTTCATTTCTAGAATGTTGAAATAAAAATAAGTTTAACACAATGAATAATTTGTATACAGAAGATAGATAATAAATATTTGTTGAATGGAATTGGAACTATGGGTGCTGAAAAATTTTTACAAATCTTGTACTACAGATAAAATACATGAACCAATAGACAAAAATTTTATCAGTACTTAAAAAACAAAACATTCTTTATTACTAAAAATCACTGAACTCCAGTGAGAAGAAGCTCCTCTTAAATTTTTCAAATCAAAGATCACAAAACCCTTTGGCTGATATCTTAACTGAATAAAGAAGCAAAAATTTACTAACTTCTAAATTATAGTAGTCAAATGATAACTAATAATTAGGAAGATACGCTTTCCTAAAAATGAACCAAATCAACATTTTTTTGTGTGTATTTAAGAGAAGCTACAAAAGTTAACTTTTCATGGATAACAGCGCATTTGCATCTGGACCAGTTCTGAGAACCAAATTACAAACCCCAGAATACAGAAACATCTGTTCAGTTTTAATTATAGAGCCACTCACCATAGTATTCTTCTCACAGTATGCCATTCCTATTTTTTTCACAGTAAGTAAATAGGTGATATAAGTTCATGATAAATCATAAAGATAATAATACTATGAATATTAATTTAATATCTTAAGTAATAGTAGTTAGAGAAAACCTCAAAATCTTTTGTACAGTGTAAGCCAGTCTGCTCAGCACAGAATGAGAGAATCTTTGCAGGCGTTAGAGACTCAGTTCATACAACCAGATCCCAGACTTGTGTGTGTGTGTGTGTTTGTTTTAAGATTTACCAAAAATACAAAGCAAACCTAATTTTAGAGACAACAATTAAAAATGATTCCATACCAACTAAAATGCACAAAGATGAAACGAAAGATATCAGAAGTTCTATATAATTATCCAATAAGAAAACAGTTGTTGAGCTTTGTAAATTTTTAGAATTTAAAAAATTAGAAATGAAATCTTTGCTGTATTATTTCATTCTATAACTCAGAATTCTAATAATGATACCAATGCTTAATTATATCGGTGATTCTTAAATCTGGGGCATCTTCCTTCCTATTTATGCTTATATCACTGATTTGTTGAAAAATGATGAAAAAGTCCATAGAGATTGAGAAAACACCAACTTTCTTAGGAAGGCTGGCCAACAAAATAATTCTTATGGCAGACTCCAGAGTTGTGAATTTTCATGAACTCCAGGGCTGAATTAGGACACACTCAAGGGAGAAGGACAACTTTCTTGCCCATCATTCATATTTTCCACTGTTCATCTATTTCCCCCAAATAAGGAGCCTGACATTTTACACTCTTCTGGTCCACACAATCACACATAAAAAGCAAAGTGGTTTTTTCATTGGTTTGTTTAGAGACCAGTTATTCCAGGTACCAACCAGCACATTTCTGGAGCACTTTAATGCCCCTGAACTCTTGACTTACCTTTCCTGAGAGTCATCCCCTAAATAGAACATCCTACTCCAGAGGTGGAGACAACGGGCAAATTACAATTTCTTATTGTAGAACTACTTAACCAGGACACAAGGGATAGATCAGAAACCAAGTGTCATGGAATGAATTCAAGGTCAAAGACTCTTGGACTTTTAAAACGAAGACGCCCACTTTCTACTAGTTACTAAGGCGCAGTCCGGCCTTGTCCGCTGAGATGCTGGTTGGGTGCTGATGCCTCGTAGGTGCCAGAGGCCCAGGGCTTTCAACGGCTGAACCTTAGTGAAGCTTGTTATGCACGGGGTAGAGTAAGGTCATGTGTTCTGCCCCTTTGAAAGGCAACTTTTCATTGGAATAGTAGTGTACCACTTCAGGGATGCTGTCAAACACAGCGCTTGTCTGATTCAGTGTGTATTTGTTGTCTTTGGTCTGAGCCACTATGATGTGGACACATCCTTGACTAGTCCTGGAACAACAGAAAAATCAAGAAGGAGACATGAACGAGTGAGCAGAGGATCCCTCCCGACTGAAAACAATTCCAGCAAGATTCACAATAACTTGATGGGTTCTCATCCATTCCTTGAATTGTTCTATACAAACAGAAATGCATTCGACACTCTCCCGGAGCTGTCAGAAATTTCACAGCTTAAATGCAGGTCGTCCTCAAGTTTTTTACCCTTATTATACATGGATCATCAGGTCCTGCACCAAAGAAAACAATAAAACAAAAAGCCAAGTCCCTTCTTGCCCTGAAATTGCCAAATGAGTGCTTAAGCCCAAGCACGAGGCTAAGATGAGGGGTAAATTCACCCTCCTTACCACAGCTAAAAGTACATATTCAGGGCTTCTTCCTCCTTTTTTCCAAAAAGAACAGATGAATCATCATCATCATCATCAAAACTGTTTCCTGCCCCCTTCATCTGAAAAGACCATTCCTGGTTGTATATACTGACAGCTGGCACGAAAGGCTCAAAGATTTAGTCCACAAGCGCCAATTTCAGGAACACAGTAGAGCTATTCCTGGTATTGTATATCTGGTGGCCTATCCCATTTTCTGAGCCATATTGCTCCAACACCTCCCCCCACCCCAGATCCCCTCCAGTCTGATTGTTTCAGCTGCAGGGGCTCAGCTTCCTCAGGAAGGAAATGCTGTTAGGGCTCTTGACAATGATCCTCCAATATAGCGCCACCGAACTCACAGAGCAACGAGAATTTCCATGATACACACTCCACCAGGCCTACCAGGCAAACTTGAGTTTTCTGTGTATAATCAAACAAGGGGGAGTAAGAGGCAAGTCAGCATTTCCTTCTTCACCAGAAGAAACTGGTATCAAAATTGCACTTGGCATTTTGACAATCAAGAGATCTGATTTATTAAAGCTCTGAGTACTAGGGAATAAAAGAAGAACAACTGGAACTATTTTTTTTTTATATCAGGGATTATTTCTCTACTGAGAGGCCAATTCCAGATCAGGTAATGTACGGTAGAAATGGACTAATGTACAAGGATAATGAAATAAGCCGCTTATTATCTTAATAAATACTGAGGCATTTATCCAATACCAATTTTGCATTCTAATCAGAGCATCTCATGTCCCACTGTCCAAGCAAATGCATCTTTTTTTTCTGGCAATATACACCCCTGTGAACCACCTTCGCATTGTATCTTTTCTGAATGGTCATCTACCCATGTCACAGTGTCCCCTCTCATTGGAGACAAGGCAAGCCCACGAGGCTTAAATACTTACTTTAGTGCAATGGAGTACCTACTGTTCCCTGACTCGCTATTCCGAACCAGATAACCAGCTTCTTTGCAGGGCTGTAGTCGACTCTCAGCCTCAGCACGGGTAATGGCACCATGATACCAGCTGAAAAATGGGGGGTGGAGGAGGGAAGGCACCATGAGTGTCAACATGCACCCTCCTATAAAGAATTATTTGAAATGAACTTCTGGTAGAAGCTCAACAGCCTACACTAGATCCTGCTTCCCATTCAGAACAGACAAAATGCAGATTTGGATGATCACGGATCACAAAGCCTATCAATCATATAGGAGTTAACAGGCTAGTTTTCACTCTGTACAGCAGAATGAGATTTAAAACAAGGTTGTCAAGATACAGGGTACTTTCCATTCTGCACAAATGCACAGGGCTTTGAAGATGGGTTCTCATTAATCAGCTCTCCCCAGACAAATATTCATGAACAAAAATAATCACATAAAGTGGGTCAGTGTGCCCCCACTACGAGGCTGTCAGTAAGCTCCCAGGCGCTTTTGGTTTCAAGGGTCTGTGGAGGAGACTCACGGCTGCTTCTCCAGAGGCAGGCCTGGGTCCACTTTCTCCCCCTCATTGTGGTCCGGGAGGGCTGGCTTCAAGATCTTCTGAGTCCAGCTCTTCTGCCGGTGGTGCTGCCTCACCGTCTCCTCCCTGGCAGGTCGCTCAGATCCTTCAAACTGGACTGGAAGGAAGACTCCATTTAACATCAGAGGCCACCGAGGTGACCAATGTAAACTTCCAAGAAGAAACCTCCTTGCCTGCTTTAGCTCAGGAAAGAAGCATTTCCCCCTTTCATGTGAGCTGTGACATACTGCCCAATACCCTGGCTAGCTGAGCCCCTGCTGTCTTTGATATCTGATAACACTGATAGCCTCCCACATACAGCTACTTCTGTAAGATATTCATCAGTATAACACATGAATAGAATATGAGAGGAAACCGCTTTAACATATTTGAACATGGACTTTGAAAAATTCTTTGTTTTGGTATTTTTAGAATAAGAGACTACACAGAGTTACAGGTAATGATTCCTTGCAAGAGTGTGCAGCATTCTATAAAGCCAAATGAACAGTTTTTACTATGAAATAATAAAAAGAAAAATCAACTCAGAAACAAACTACCAAATAATACTTTAAAGATGCTATGATACCTAGGTTGGACAGAACATAAGGAGATAAAATAGCAGCACCTAGCACGGTACTGAGAAAACAGCGGGTACCAAAAAGAGATTTGTTGAAAAAACAAGACTAAAACCAAACTAAAACTGATTCAAATGCTTGCTATCGCAGCCTGGCGCCACGGCTGTAATCCTAGCACTCTGGGAGGCTGAGGCGAGCGGACTGCTCAAGGTCAGGAGTTCCAGACCAGCCTGAGCTGGTCTCTACTTAAATAGAAAGAAATTAGCCAAACAACTAAAAAATAAACGGGAAAAAAAAATTAGCCGGGCACGGTGGCATGTGCCTACTCAGTAGGCTGAGGCAGGAGGATCACTTGAGCCCAGGAGTTTGAGGTTGCTGTGAGCTAGGCTGACACCATGGCACTCTAGCCCGGGCAACAGAGTAAGACTCTGTCTCAAAAAAAACAAAACAAAAACAATGCTTGCTATCAAATATACTACCATCTTTGTTCACTCTTTACATTGGCTATCCTTTTAATTGCAAACCTGGCTTTCCTGTTAGAGAGAAGAGATACCCCTAACATTTTAAATCAAAGGCAAAAGAAATTATGTGGCTGGCTAAGTAGAAAAACTATGTGTTGGGAGAAGCAGAAGGGAGAATTATCTATTGACAACCTACTTATCAACCTTCTCTTAAGTTATTTTAAAAATTGACACTTGAAGAATTGATTCCTTTAGGAAGATTTTCTAAACAAAACAAAACAAAAAATTCTAGCTTCATGCAGCTTTGCAATTACCTCTACCTGTAATCCATTGTATTCAGTACTGCCATTGTGGAAATAGGGACTGCAACAGGTTGTAGGAGTAGCACTAAGCAAGAGTTAGAAAAAGCTGCTCCCACCAATCTGATAGCTTCAATGGTGGAAAAATAAACACACAGTGATCATTAATCATTGAAGGCATTTCCAAAACAGTTGCACACTGAGAAGCGAAAGGAAAATAAAGGTATCCATAAGGATAAAAAATAAATGCAATATTGAGGGCCCAACTTCAGTCCTGGTCTTTCAACCATAGCCAGATTCTTATTCCCTGTATCAAATTCCTTGGAAAAAAGAGACCTGCAGCGAGGAACACCAAGAAAAAGCACGCGGCTGGAAAGCCAGGTAGGGCGGCGACTTCCGGGCAAGGAGGCCCGCGGCCAGGCTCCGCCCTCACCTGACAGCGCCCGCACGATCTGCTCCTTCTTCCACTCCCAGGGCTGCTCGTACTCCGCCGCCGGCCTCTCGTCGTTCTCGGGCAGCCGGCTGTCTGGGGGCCGCGCCTTCCCCTCGGCCCTGGGGCACCCTTCTGCAGGCTCATAGGGAGTGTCGTACAGCTGCGGCGGCTTCCCCAGGAGGTCCTTGGAACTGCATCTTTTGGCCGCTGACGACGTCTCTGACTTCAGGCTGTTCTCTCCTGGCTCGCAGGGGCTGTCCAGCAGCTGAAGAGCCTTCACCAGGGGATCTTTGGAACCACGACGTCTAATTTCTGAAAAACACATGTCATACACAAGCCCTTGAAAGAAAAGGTGCCATAAAGCCTGGTAATTAACCTAATTACCACTTCACATCTGACTGGTTGAAGGTGGCAGAGAGCTGCAAGCTTGTCCCCTAAGGGGTTGATGACTTCCCAGCTGGGCTACAGATGCAAAAGGAAAGTGCCTACAACTTCTTCCCTCTAGTCGCCTGAGCCAGATAATGGGATCAACTCTTAAATGAGAGATTGCATCTGAAGACAGGCATGCCTCCAGGGTGCCACTTGCAGGTGTAAAGATGTGGCCTCAGGGTAACCTGTTTCTCATCCTGGTGTCTGCTCAGAGTGTAGTTCACCTTCAACGTTTTTACATTTTGTTAGGAAGCCCAGATCAAAGTATTTTAATAAAACTGTATAATAAGTCAAAAACGCATTTAATACACCCAATCTACTGAACAAACATCATAGCTTAGCCTAGCCTACCATAAACATACTCAGAACACTTTCATTAGACTATAGTTGGGCCAAATCATCTAACACAAAGTCTATTTTACAATAAAGTGTTGAATATCTCATGTAATTAACTGAATACTCTACTGAAAGTAAAAAACAGAATGGTTGTATGGATACGCGAAGGATAGTTTCTACTGAATGCAAATCGCTTTTGCACTATTGTAAAGTCCAAAAATCGTAAGTCAGAGCATTGTAAGTTAGAGACTGTGCGTTCCACATGCACTGAGGGAAGATACGTGCATTAGAGTTCTTGACTTCTAGGCAGTTTTAACATAGTAGGGAAGCCATAAACAAAATGTATCAGGCTAATAACTGCAGGATAAATCAAAGTAAAAGAGGTGTTATAGGGAAAAACAATAATCGTTCAATAGTTGGCAATTATCGATGGCTTACCATGTGTTAAACACTATTATAAGCATGTTGTAATTTCCACAACCACTCTAAGAGATGGACACTGTTATTTCCCTGTTACTACAGAAGAGAAAACTTAAGCATAAGAGTTCAAGGAAATTGTCCAAACCAGTAAGTGGCAAAGCCTGGATGCAAAAGCAGGAAGTGGAGCTCTAGAAGCCATATTCTTCCCCAGTACACTTGGACTGGCTCCAAGTGGAAGAGAAATGGAAGATGAGTTGACTTTGATAGAGAAGGTCATTTCCAGTGGAGGAAGCTGTACGAGTAAAGATATGGAGGTGGGAACTATAAAGGGATTGTTCCCATAAGGGGGAGTTGAGAGATAAATTTAAAGGACAGAAGGCCAGAGAGAAGAGAGGTAGTGGGAGAAGAAGCTGGAAAAGTAGACAAGCCAGGCACCAGAGTGTACAAGTTTTAAAGGCAAGAACAAAATGTTTAGATTGTTCTGTATGTATGTCATGCAGAACCATTTTAAGTTTTTTTAACGGGGAATAAAAATTATATTTGTGCTTCACTGGAACGTAACTCTAACCACAGTGTACAGGATGGAGTAAGTCAGAAAGGTATGGTCTGAACTGAGGTATAAAAACAGACAGATAAAACCTGATGCAAACTAAGCAGCCACCAGCCAACCAGCCACGGTGGGAAGGAATGAGCAGTATCTGGCAGCTGACCAGCCTGGGGTCAGGGGGCCTTGCCAGGTAGAGGTAGAGATGATTAGAGCCTGGACAACTAGAACTGGTGCTATAGACCAACGGATGCATTGTGTTGTGGCTCTTCTAAGCACCTACCAGGAAGCCTTCAATCCATCCTCCACCTGGTCATAGTCAAGGTAGACCTTTCTAAACATAGACATCTCAGCACTTAACACCTCATAAGCTCTCAACTGTGTACTGAGCAAGCACAAACTGCTCAGTATGGCACGAGAGGCTTTCTATGGCCAGATCACTGTCTCCCTCTCTAACTTCTTCTCTCAGCACCACCCTGTCCCTGTTCCACCATAATCCAGCTCTTTGCTCTAACCCATTGGAACTTCTAAAGTTCCCTGCACACCACACTGTCTTATGATCACCAGTGTCCTGGTGATCTTCCAATCCTTTGAGAACTAACTCAGCCTCTCCTCCCTCGGGAGAAGATTTTCCTACCCACTTTCTCCTCTGACGCCTCACAGAGCTGACCAGGTGCCATGGTTGTGCCAACCCACTCTCACCTTGCACTTCTTCCATTGTGTGGATTTATTTGTTGATGTGTGTCTGTATTTCCAATTTGGTGGAGATGGCCAAGGCAGGGACCACCATGTCTTGTTCATCATTGCAGGACACACAGTTGTACTAACTAACAATTGGGTGTGTCAGGTTTCAGTCTGAAATGTTGGCTCTTAGCACCCTCATGGCCGAAGAATGACCAGATACACCAAATTAAGTCAAACACAAAAATGAGGTTTATTGAAGACAGAAAGATAGGATTATAGAGTAAGAGCAAGAAGTAGGTTTATAGAGTGTGATACGTATGCCACAGATGACAACTGGACCCACTGTCGCAGCAAAGGGAGAGCAAAAGGAAGGGCAAAAAGGAAAGGGGTTGGTTATGGTCTGCATCTTATTTTATAGTGCTCAGATTGGGACCTCCCTGTGGCTCAGACATCGCCATGGAACCACTTTGATTGGACAGTGGGGAGTTGCATGACCTGAGTCTTACTAAGCATGTGGCTTCTAGGCCAATTTCTGGACTCTATGGTATCTATGCTGCTTGGCCCATGGGCTAGAGAGTCCTCTGCATTCTTTTGTGGCTGGTGTACCAAGTTCTGACTGGCAGATTTATAAGGTATTTCCTCCTCTCCCAGATATGGTTGTCTCTCAGGAGAGGATTAGGGTGGGGCAGGACCAAGATGGGGGTCTGGGGCCCACTCTTGTCCTTCTTCTCAGGTGGGGCAATTGCACCAAGGCACAGCACCCACTTTCGTCCCTAGGAGACCAGAATCCCTCACTATCTACCTAACAGATGGATGGATGGGAAGGGAGAAGGTGGGGAAGGAGTTCTAGAACTTCTCCAGCAGGTGACGATGTGGGTCTGGAGGTGCACGTCAAGGAGCTACTCACAAACGGATCGTCATGAGTACCGAGAGAATGAAAGCAACCACTAGAGAAGAGGAGGGTGGACTGAAAAGGAAAGAGGGTCAAAGGTGGATCCCAGGACTCCTTCATTTAAGGGTGGCTGGAAGAAGAGGTGCCAGCCAAGAAGGCTGAGAAGGAGGGGCCGAGTCAACAGGAAGAAGCTCAGAAGACGTAGTGCTGTGGACACGAAGAATGCAACCTAAAAACAGGCAGGGTGACACCCTATGGAAAAGAATCATCGATTGACTCAATACGACTTCTATAACAAGGAAAGTACAACAAATGAGAAAGAAGTATTAAAATCAGGGCACTAAATTCAAAAGGGCGAAACTTGTGTATAGGGCGAGGTTACAGTTCTGCCGGACAGGGGCCCCTGTCAGCAGCTGTCTCTGATTCTCCGCAGTAATGGCTCACTGAAACGACCTGGGGAACTGTAACACATACTGCTGCATGGGTCTCCCATCAGAGGTTCTGATTTAATTGGTCTGGGATACAGTTTGTGAATCAAGATTGTAAAAATTCCCCAGGTGGTCTTAATGGTAGCTAAGCCTGAGAACCACTTCCACATGTCCTGGGAGCCCACGATCCCCATCCCAGTTCCTCCTGCTCGCCAGCACTGATCTCTCTCTCGTTGCTAGCCCCCTCCAAGAGAAGGGTACCAGCTGTGTCGAAAACCTCCGCATCTGAACGTGGGAGCTGGAGGAGCAGCCTCCAGCCCCCAAGCCGGGCCAGGTCCGAGGTTGTCTGAGGTCAGAGCTGCACCTCCTGTCCAAGGCTCTTGACTCTCAATCCTACAGCTTTTCCTCTTCATTGCCTATTCTAGATGGAGCTATGGAAAACAAGAAACAAAAACATACTCTGTTCTAGGTTCAATTAAGATAAGGCTGGAATTTTTATAAAAGGACTTTTCTAAAGAACTAAGACAAAGGAAGCAGAAAACACAAAGGAATTCAAAGGATGAATTTAGAATTTTTAGGTTTCTAATCAAAGCTAATCAGTGTAGACCAGGGGTCCTCAAACTTTTTAAACAGGGGACCAGTTCACTGCCCCTCAGACCGTTGGAGGGCGGGACTATAGTTTAAAAAAAACTATGAACAAATTCCTATGCATACTGCACATATCTTATTTTGAAGTAAAAAAATAAACAGGCAAAAACACCCGCATGTGGCCCGCGGGCTGTAGTTTGAGGACGACTGGTGTAGACCATCTGGTACAGATCGGGGAAACCCTTCCCCAAGTCCTCAGCTGCAATTCTGTCCCAGCTGGACTAAAAGGAGAGTTAATTCCAAACTTAAGATAGTAGTCCTGCTCACAAGGAAATTTCAATAAGTGTGTATTAAAATGATGACAGTGAGTAGAATCTTGAGTTCTTAATACACATGCGTTTGAGTTTTCACTCTAGCGATGAGGTCCTTGCATTCTTTCTATTTTAGACAGTCTGTGCACACTTGAGAGTTCTGGGAGAGGACTTGGAAAGCATACAACTGAGAACGTGCCTTCCTTACATGGTCCTGGGATTGGGCAAAACCTGCAAAGTATTATCATCTTTTGAAACAAATGTTTAATTAGGGGGGGAAAGGGGCTTGACAGCACCCTCCCTTCAAGGGGAGTAACCTTCCAGTCCATTCCAACACCTGGCTGCCCCCAACCTGAGGCGCCATAGAAACAGAAACAATCGCGGGGCTGCAAGCCGACCCTTCCTGCAGGGAGAATAGCCCCTGACGTGCAGAGCGGGCTCCAAGAGGAAACGAGCCTGAGAAGGAGGAAATGGCAAGAGGAAGCTACACCCTGGCTGCCGATAGAGGCCATTTACCACGGCAGACAACAGAATGCACTGGACGGGCAGCAGATAAACACTCATTTGCAGCTGGGGCTGAAACCGAGGGCTGACCTGCACCAATTAAAACGTGCAGCTGGTTAGTGCGAAGCATAATAGGGGCCGAAAATTTTCCCTTCTCAATCCCCAACTCGCTGCATATAATTATGCTGTTCACGTTTAAAAACATAGCAGAAGACTTAGACTTCCTCTTACTAAATTAATTGTAGTTAGCAATTAATATTGCTCTGTATTGTCTGGAATTCTCTTTCAAAAGGAAATTCTCTCTGGAGTGTCTAACTAACGGCTGTATTTACTGGGTATGTATGTACTGGGTGTGTTATACCCAGCATCTTACTGACATCCCATCAGGCAGTGACAGATATGTTATCCCATTTTCACAGGTAAGTAAATTGAGGCCACAGTCATGCAGTAGTTAATGGGGAAGCCATTTATTACTGACTTAACCCAAGCTTTATGGTCAAAGATTTCAGGTAAAATGTTAATTTCTAATGTACCTTCTCTCCTAGTTCATTTCATGTCTCCAAAACATTAAACTTAGAGACTCACAAAGCTCTATTCTCCTCTTGGATTCAGAAACAGGGCTGTTACAAGCACAGAAAGACAAATATCACATGTTCTCATTTAGATGTGGAAGCTAAAAAAATGGATCTCATGAAGATAGAGGGTGGACTAGTGGTTATTAGAGGCTGGGAAGGCTAGTGAGGAGGGAGGATGAAGAGAAAGTGGTTAATGGGTACAAATATACGGTTTGGTAGAAGAAATAAGACCTAGTGTTAGATCAGTAGGGTGACTATAGTTTACGATAATCTGTTGTACATTTCAAAATAGCTAGAAGAATTTGAATGGCATAGAGAAAAGATAAATATTTAAGGTGATAAATATCCCAAGTATACTGATTTAATCTTTACAAATTATATGAATGTATTAAATTATCACATGTACCCCCCTCAAAAAGTTTCCACCATGCAATACTGCTAAAGATAATTTTAAGCTCTACTGTGTAAATAATCAAGTACAATGATTATTCTACCAAGATAGCATATACCAGAAATCAATCCATCAGGTCCTTTTGATAGAGGTTAATAAATGGATATTAAAATGTAGCTTTAAACTAAATAAAATAAAAAATGAAATAAAAAAAGAAATGGGGCTTTTTTACTCACATCTTTTATCAGTGCTCAAGCTTTTAATTTAAAATTACTTTAATATTTTCTTATTGAATAAATCTAAATAACCCTGAAGGTTTTCATTTGTTTTTTTTTCCATTAATAGATTTTTTTAATGGAGACCTGAACAATGAAGTTCCCCTTTAGATATGACTATTTAAACAAACCAGAAAAACCATTTGGAGGCAAAAATAAAATTTTAAAAACAATCTTTGACCATGGCTCAATAGCTAAAACCAAGGCTTGCTGAATGATTTGGTATCTCCACTTTTCAGTTGTGTAATCTGGACAAGTTATTTAATCTTTCTGAACCTAGGTTTCCTCAACTGGATAACAGAAACCCACTTTACAGGGTTGTTGGATGTGGTGAGGAAATTTGGCAAGTTTGGCACCTGGTAAGACTTCAACTTATGGCTGTATGCTACCAACTGTGAGAAGAATTCTCATGTCAACTTACAGCTATCTTGAGGAACTTCTGATGACTGACCCAATGCTAAAATTTCAGTTTGGTGACTGAAACTCACATTGCTAAATTATTATTTTTTGGTAATAATGCTAAATTATGTAGAATATTTCTGCTGTTTAGCTAAAATGTTCCTGCTAATTTAGCAGGAAACCAACAGAGGTTTATGCTAATATTGCCTTGTATTCATAGTCATATCTTTTGATAAGCAATCCTTTGGATAAATGTAAGTAATATATTAATAAATTCTTAACTTTTAAAAGTTAAGAGCAAAGTTTTGGGGCATCCAGGGAGCCTGTTCCCACAGTTACTTGGCCATAGGAAAGCCATGAACTCCTCTTAGCTTCCCTTTCTTCCTCTGTTCCTGATGAAGATGTTGATTCTTTTTCTCTATTTCATGGCATTTATCACACTTTCAATAACTTATCTTCTTTATTGGTGTTAGGTCTGTTTCCCCCTTAGACTGTGAAGTCCAAAGGCAGGAATCATGTGGATGTGCTTCCTGTATGCCCAGAGGCCAGCACAGGGCCTAGTACATAGTAAAGAAACACCTAAGAAGTATTTGTTGGATGTTACAAAGTAACACCACGGACAGTATTCTATATGCCCAAGATACTGTTAGAACCAGGCATGTTGTTCCCATTTCACAAGTAGAAAATAGGCAATACAGAAAATGGCAATACAGATTTAACTGATCCAGTTATTTCCTATTTTATTTTTTATTTTTATTTATTTATTTCCTATTTCTCCATCTCCTACTGAAACAAACTAAAAAAAAAAAATCCCTAATGTTTCTCAAGAAATATGGGAAATTTCCAAACTTGGGCTTGACAACCAAACACATGAGCAAACTGAATAAAAAAGTAAAACGTTCAAAAAACAAAAATCAAAAACTCAAGCAGCAAATCTTTTATTTCTCGCTTCCGATAAACGCACTTCCTGTTATTCTGTCCAGCTGTGTAACCTATGGGTAGAGTAAGAGGAATACTCCTCTACATTGATTGAGAATGTGCTTTGTGATATTTGTTTTATTTAATTTATTTTATAGAGACAGGGTCTTGCTCTGTTGCCCAGGCTGGAGTGCAGCGGCATGATCACAGATCACTGCAGCCTTGAACTCCTGGGCTCAAGCAATCCTCCCACCTCAGTCACTCAAGTAGCCAGGACTACAGGTACCCACCACCATACCTGGCTAATTTTTAAAATTTTTTTGTAGAGACAGAGTCTCACTATGTTTCTCAGGCTGGTCTTTTTTTTTTTTTTTTGAGACAGAGTCTCACTCTGTTGCCCAGGCTAGAGTGCCATGACTTCAGCCTAGCTCACAGCAACCTCATACTCCTGGGCTCAAGCGATCCTCCTGTCTCAGCATCCTGAGTAGCTGGGACTACAGGCATGCACCACCAT
>VBSM01000729.1:5375519-5394244 GCA_008086735.1 Cheirogaleus medius | reverse complement strand
TTTTTTTTTTTTTTTAAAGATGAGTCAAATGTAGAAGGAGGGAAAGAGTAGAACAAGGAGTTTTATCTGTAACTGACCGCTAGTAGCACCTGCCTTTTTAATGCTGTTTTTCTTCTTAGGATTCAAGAAAGGAGAGACAGAGGTGTACGTGGGCAATCTCCCGCTGAATATCTCTGAGGTATTCTTCACTCTCTGTGAGCAGCTGCTGCTTATGTTCCTTGCTCTTCCCTATCTGACTTAACCAACCTGCTAATAACTCAGTTGTACCAGTTTTTAAAGATACTTGAGAGCTGTGACGGTGTAAGCAGTCATCAGTTGGTGACTAGAGTGACTAACTCACCGCAGTTTGCCTTGGACTTTGCCAGGTTTAGCACTAGGAAGCTAAAAGTGCTGGTGGACAGTCACAGCACTCAGCTACTTATCCCGTGTAAACCTGGGTGCTTGCTCAGCCTACTTATCACTGTGGATTGAGGCAGCTGCTTTTTAGGAAGGGGCCTTGTTAGGGCTCAGCTGCTGATCCTTTGGTAATAGGGAGCAGTCTGTCTCAGCCAGAAAACTACACCTATTTGACTTTGAAATGGAGCAGTTCAGTCAGTGGGCTGTGTCAGTGAGACTTATAGAATGTAAGCAATGGTATTTTATTCTTTTGTGGAGGCACTGTCTCCCTATGTTGCCCAGGCTTGTCTCGAACCCCTGGCCTCAAGCGATCCTCTTAACATTCCTTCTTTAAATTGAGATATAATTTGTATACTATAAAATTCACCATTTAGGCCTGGGTGCGGTGGCTCATGCCTGTAATCCTAGCACTCTGGGAGGCCGAGATGGGAGGATTGTTCAAGGTCAGGAGTTCGAAACCAGCCTGAGCAAGAGCAAGAGCCCGTCTCTACTAAAAATAGAAAGAAATTAATTGGCCAACTAAAAATATATAGAAAAAATTAGCCGGGCATGGTGGCGCATGCCTGCAGTCCCAGCTGCTCGGGAGGCTGAGGCAGGAGGATGGCTTGAGCCCAGGAGTTTGAGGTTGCTGTGAGCTAAGCTGACGCCATGGCACTCTAGCCCAGGTGACAGAATGAGACTCTGTCTCAAAAAAAAAAATTCACCATTTAAAAATGTACCAGTCAGTAGGTTGTGTCATCATACCACTAATTCCAGAACATTTTCATCAACTTTCCAAAAAAACCCATACACATTAGCAATCCCTCCTCCTTCCCCTTCCTCTCAGCCCCTGGCAACCACTAATCTACTCTCTATCTTTAAGGATTTCCCTATTCTGAACATTTTATATAACTAGAATCATACAACATGTGGAGTTTTTCTTTCACTTAGCATGATGTTTTCAGGGTTCATCCATGTTACAGTGTCTCAGTACTTCATTCCTTTTTATAGCTGAATAATATTTCATCATATGGATATACCACATTCTGTTTATCCATCAATTGATGGACATTTAAGTTGTTTCCACTTTTTGGCTATTATGAACAATGCTGGTATGAACATTGGCGTACAAATTTTTGTCTAAACATATATTCTGGTTCTCTTGGGTAAATACCTAGGAGCAGAATTGGTGGGTCACGTGGTAACTTTGTGTTTAACTTTTTGTGGAACTACCAAACCGGTTTCCAAAATAGCTATACCATTTTACGTTCACACCAGCAAAGTATGAGGTTTCCAATTTTTCTACTTCCTTGCCAAAACCTGTTATTGTCTTTTTTATTATAGCCATCTAGTGGACATAAAATGGTATCTCATGATTTTGATTTGCATTTCCCTAGTGACTAGTAAGCATCTTTTCATGTGTTTATTGGCCATTTGTACATCTTCTTTGGAAAAATATCTGTTCAAATCCTTCGCCCATTTTTAATTGGTTTGTCTTTTTATTATTTTTTTTTTTTTTTGAGACAGAGTCTTACTTTGTTGCCCAGGCTAGGGTGAGTGCCGTGGCATCAGCCTAGCTCACAGCAACCTCAAGCTCCTGGGCTCAAGCAATCCTCCTGCCTCAGCCTCCCGAGTAGCTGGGATTACAGGCATGTGCCACTATGCCCGGCTAATTTTTTCTATATATTTTTAGTTGGCCAATTAATTTCTTTCTATTTTTTAGTAGAGACGGGGTCTCGCTCTTGGTCAGGCTGGTTTCGAACTCCTGACCTTGAGCTATCCACCCGCCTCGGCCTCCCAGAGTGCTAGGATTACAGGCGTGAGCCACCGCGCCCGGCCTTCTTTTTATTATTGAGTTGTAAGAGTTCTTTATATATTCTGAGTACAAGTCCCTTATCAGATACATGATTTGAAAATATTTTCTTATGTTCAGCTGTCATTTAACTTCATTTATAGTGTCCTTTCACACATAAAAGTTTTTAATGTTGATGAAGTATACTGTTCTATTTTTTCTTTGGTTTCATGTACTTTAGGTGTCCTAGCTAAGAATTGATTGCCTAATCTAAGATCACCAAGACTTACACCTGTGATTTTTTTCCAAGAGTTTTATAGTTTTATCTCTTATATTTAGGTCTATGATCCTTTTTGAATTAATTTTTGTGTATAGTGTGAGGTAGAGGGTCCAACTTCACTTTTTTGCATGTGGATGTCCAGTTGTCCCAGCATCATTTGTTCAAAAGACTATTCTTTCCCCATTGAATTATCTTGGCATCCTTGTCAAAAATCAATTGACCATAAATGTACCAGTTTATTTTTCATTCTTTTTTATTTTATTTTATTTTTAATTTCTATTTTATTTTTTTGGAAGACCACCTACCTACCTACCCACTCTCCCCTTGGCTGCTTGACTGTGCCTGCCCCGAGTACCCCACACAACCATACACAGCCCAGTTTTCACGGGCACTGGCATAGCCTGAAAGCCATCCAAATGCCACCTCGCACGTCACACCCACCGTGACCACACACAGCCCACACCCTCGAGGCCTGCCCGTCTTCATGCCAGAGAGAAGCTGCCACCCTGACCCTCAGGCCCAGACTGGCCCCTCTGTACCCGGACAGGCTCCTGCGGGCACAGAGGTCTGTCCTGTCCTCGGGCCTGGGCTCTCTTCTTTTTGATTCTTATTCTAATCCATTGATCTATTTGTCTATCCTTATGCTAGCACTCTATTTGCTTACAGTAGCTTTGTAGTATGTTTCAAAATTGGACACCCATTTACCCTTTTTTTTTTTTGAGACAGAGTCTCACTGTGTTGCCCGGGCTAGAGTGCCATGGCGTCAGCCTCGCTCACAGCAACCTCAAACTCCTGGGCTCAAGCGATCCTACTGCCTCAGCCTCCCGAGTAGCTGGGACTACAGACATGTGCCACTATGCCCAGCTGATTTTTTCTATATATATTTTTAGTTGGGCAATTAATTTCTTTCTATTTTTAGTAGAGACGGGGTCTTGCTCTTGCTCAGGCTGGTCTCGAACTCCTGACCTCGAGCAATCTGCCCACCTCAGCCTCCCAGAGTGCTAGGATTACAGGCGTGACCCACCGCCACCCGGCCGACACCCATTTGCTCTTGAACCCCCTAGTTTGCCTACTACCTACACCAGTTTTCCAAAACTGTTCTGCTGAGTTTACCAGTAACTTACATGGTGCCAAATGGACTAAAAACCTTCAAATGCCTTCTGTTTCCATAATTATGATAGATCTGAAAACCCTCTCATGAGAAAATATCTGGAAATAGAGGCTAAACTATAAGAAACACTCCTTTTAAATACATAGCTGAGACTTAACAAAATGAGAAAAATTAAGGAAGCCCCAAATGGGCAAGTAACTGAAAACCAGAAGAGTCTGGCCAGTGCCCTGGGCTCTTTGCCTGACTTAAAAACCAAAGAGCTTGGATTATAATGACCATGTTGGGGCAGGGGATGAGACCTTGGGCCTGCACGAGAAGGGAAGTGGGAACTAATACCACTGCAAAAAGCAGGATCTTTGAAAGGCTGGACCCTCAGTGAATAGTGAACCACAAAAACTTTGCTCATTGGCCCAGAGTGGTATTAAGCTGTCTTGGTCTGGATCCTGGGATTGGCGGGGTTAGCAGGAACATATCACAGTAGGCCAGGTTTCATGTGAATAGGGGTTTAAATTCATATTACCTGTATGGTCTGGGAACCTTCAAGCCAAAAATTAACATCTAATAAAATTAAAACCCAATTCATAAAATAAAAACACTTAGACTATGAATGGAAGGAAACTTTCTAAATCTGATAAAGAGTATCTGCAGAAAACATATAAAAAACATAATTATTTGGGAAACAAGTATTTTAAAATGAGGAACAGGATGCAAGTACTAATATCACCTCTTCTGTTTAACATTTTATGGGAGGTCTTAACCAGAGTAAGGGAGAAAAGAAAAAGAAATAAAAGGTATAAGAATTCTAAAGGGAAAAACAAAACTGTCATTATTTGTAGATGATTGCTTAAGTTGAAAATCTAAAAGAATCTTAGATATTTTGTTAGAGTTCTTGAGAATTAGCAGGGTAATTGAATATAAGGTAAATATGCAAAAGTCAATTGCATTTCTATACAAGAGGAACCAAAAGTACAAGGAACTATAAATAAATAAAAGTTGTATAAAACATATATACAGAAAATTATAAAACTTAACTGAAAGACCTTAATGCCAAGTAGTGGGATTGCTGGATCATACGGTAGTTCTATCATATTTGTAGTTTTTTGAGGAACCTCCATACTGTTCTCCATAGTGGTGGTACTAGTTTACATTCCCACCAGCAGTGTGTAAGGGTTCCCTTTCCTCTGCATCCTCACCAGCATTTGTTATTTTTTGTCTTTTTGGTAATAGCTATCCTAATGAGGGTGAGATGATAAAGCACAAACATCTAAACAGAGAAATGGCATTTTATGGATAAGAAGTCTCCGTTTTATGATCCTTAAAATGATCTATAGATTCAATGCCATCTTGATCAAAATACCCAGAGGTTTTCCAAAGAACTTGACAAACTAGTTCTGAAGTTTACATGGAACAGACAGTGCCATGAAAACTGCCTTTCTGAAGGAGAAGAGGAGTGGAGAGAAGAGCAAATTCTCCACTATAGTAATGATGATCTTGGTGTGGATGCAGTGCTAGACAGTTAGCATATGAAATAGTAGAGAACCCAGAAATAGAACCACACATATGTGAACACTTGGGGGGTATATTACAAAACAGGTGACATTGCAGATCAGGTGGGAAAGAAGGGACTGTTCAATAGACTTGCTCTGACATTGGTTATTCATATAGGGACAGTGAAATGGACCTTTACCTCATACCATGCACAAAGTGGATTCCAGGTGGATTAAGGACTTAAGTGCACAGCAAACCTAGTACACTACTAAGTACAAACATAGTACTTAGTGACACAACTTTGCTTTGCTTTCGAGATCAGGAACAAGATATGGATACCAGCTACTGCTATTTTTGTCAACATTGTACTGGTGGTCTTGGTCAGTGCAGTAAGGCATGAAAAAAGAGATAGGAATTAGAAAGACATTAGAGAAATGCAAATCAAAACCACAATGAAGGCCAGGGGCAGTGGCTCACGCCTGTAATCCTAGCACTCTGGGAGGCTGAGGCAGGAGGATCGCTTGAGCTCAGGAGTTCGAGACCAGCCTGAGCAAGATTGAGACCCCGTCTCTACTAAAAATAGAAAGAAATTAGCCAAACAACTAAAAATAGAAAAAATTAGCCAGGCATGGTGGCACATGCCTGTAGTCCCAGCTACCCGGGATGCTGAGGCAGGAGGATCGCTTGAGCCCAGGAGTTTGAGGTTGCTGTGAGCTAGGCTGATGCCACAGCACTCTAGCCCGGGCAACAGAGTGAGACTCTGCCTCAAAAAACCACAAAAAAACAAAACAAACCCACAATGAAGTATCATCTCACCCTTGTTAGGATAGCTATTATCAAAAAGACAAAAAATAACAAATGCTGGTGAGGATACAGAGGAAAGGGAACCCTTACACACTGCTGGTGGGAATGTAGACTAGTACCACCACTATGGAGAACAGTATGGAAGTTCCTTGAAAAATTACAAATATGATAGAACTACCGTATGATCCAGCAATCCCACTACTGGGCATTTATCCAAAGGAAAGGAAATCGATATATCGAAGAGACATCTGCACCTGCATGTTTATTGCAGCACTATTCACAATAGCCAAGATATGGAATCAACCTAGGTGTCTAACAACAGATGAATGGATAAAGAAAATGTGGTATTTTTCTTCATAGAAGCGTAAGAAGCAAACAAACAAAAAATGAGGTATACATGTGCAGTGGAATACTATTCAGCCATAAAAAAGAATGACATCCCATCATTTGTGGCAACATGGATGGAACTGGAAGATATTATGTTAAGTGAAATAAGCCAGGAACAGAAAGATAAACACTGCATGTTCTCACTCATATGTGGAAGCTAAAAACAAAAGATCTCATAGAAGTAAAAAGTAGAACAGCAGATACTAGAGGCCAAGAAGCGTATGGGGACGTGGGAGATAGGGAGAGATTTGTTAAAGGATACCAAATTACAGCTAGGTAAGAGGAATAAGTTCTAATATTCTATAACACTGTAGGATGACTGTAGGTAATAATATATTGTTTCAAATAGCTAGAAGGAGGATATTGAATGTTCCCAACACAAAGAAATGATAAACATTAGAGGTGATTCGTATTCTAACTACCCTGATCACCATTATATGTATCAAAACATCACTATGCACTCCATAAACATGTATAATTATTATGTCAATTTAAAAATAAAAGTTTAAAAAAGTACAAACATCTAAAAAGAATTGGAAGAAAAAGTGTCATTAATTGGAGATGATATGATTGTGAGAGTAGAAAATCGTGACTTCAGTTATTATCTGTATTCCTAGACTGTACTTTTCCCCTGGACTCTAAACTTGTATATTCAATTGCCTATTATCTCTCCCTGGATAACTTACAGACACTTCAAACTTAACATGTCCAAACCCAAGCTCCTGATACTCCCTCTAGCCTGCTCCTCCCACAGTCTCCATCTCCGTAAATGGCAATGCCATTTCTCTCCAGCCTGAAACCTGAGAAATATTCTCGTCTCGCACTTCACATTTTTCTCACACTTCACATCCAATCTGTCAACAGGTCATTTTGGCTCTACCTAAAAAAATATATGTAGAATCAAAGAATCTTTTGTACAGGGAGGGAGGAAGAAGCTAGACTATCTCTTTAAATTTGCACTAAAAAAAACAACAATGGAGGATAAAAAAGAAAGATGTGGGAGGGAAGGAAGAAAGAGTAGAAGGAAGATGGAAGCATGACTTCTGAATTTACGTTGGATGATTAGATAGCAGAGTTGTGCAGCGGAAGCGTGCTGGGCCCATACATTGGATAATTGTTTTGACTTAAGGGATTTGTAAACATTTTCATAATTAAAAATAAAAATTACATATTAAAAAAGCACTCTGTAAAAATTGAAAACAAATTGATTACATAACCAATTTGGTATCAGAGAAAATAATTGACTTTAGAATATAGTAGTATGACTGTGTATCTTCAGTAGGATATATTACACTAAAGACCTACAAAGAAATCATAAACTTTGCTCAATAGTTTTATTGTCAGTAATAATACTGATATTGGTGTTTTGTTGTTTTTGTTTTGTTTTTTGTAGAAACAGCGTCTTGCTATGTTGCCCAGGCTGGTCTCAAACTCCTGGCCTTAAAGCTGTGCTCCTGCCTCCACCTCCCAAAGTGCTGGAATTACAGGTGTGAACTATCAATGTCAAATAACAGTACCATGCCCAGGCTGGGCGCGGTGGCTCATGCTTGTAATCCTAGCACTCTGGGAGGCCGAGGCAGGTAGATCGTTTGAGCTCAGGAGTTCAAGACCAGTCTGAGCAAGAGTGAGACCTCGTCTCTACTAAAAAAAATAAAAAGAAATTAGCTGGACAAATAAAAACATACAGAAAAAATTAGCCGAGCATGGTGGCGCATGCCTGTAGTCCCAGCTACTTGGGAGGCTGAGGCAGGAGGATCGCTTGAGCCCAGGAGTTTGAGGTTGCTGTGAGCTAGGCTGATGCCATGGCACTCTAGCCCAGGTAACAGAATGAGACTCTGTTTCAAAAAAAAAAAAAAATAACAGTACCACGCGCAGCCCTGATATTATTATTTGAACTTGTTATATATTTAATTTCTGATAAAACAAGTAATTAGATTAATGTTAGGAATCAAGATTTTCAGTAGTGTATATATGCAACAAGAGAAAAGAGATAAAAAATAAAATTAAAGAAGTTAAATAAAAACTATATAAAACTCTTATATATGAATTGCAGTCCATAGGGAAAACATAGTTGTTTTCCTCTTTGAAAATACGTATCTTCTAGCTCTGTCCAGTGAAAGACCTTGGAGTTCTAACAACCCAGTAGCGATAAACACGCCTACCTCCTGGACTGTGTTCCTCCCCACTAAAGAGAACCAGGCTCTCTTAGACAAGTGACTGATTCCAGGTCTGGAGCTACTATGCCAGAAAGCTATCAAAGACCATTGAGGTTTGGTCGAAAGGACTAGAGGAGGTTTTCTTTAGAGGTGGAGTTCTTGTTTCTTGGAGTTCTGTGCTGAGATGTTTGCAGATGATGAAGCGATGTTGTGTTTGAGATTTGTTTCAGAATAGCCTAGTGACAAAGAGAGGATGTGATAAAATGGGAATGGCTGTGAACTGAGAATGATTGAGTGACAGGTGCATAGGGATTTGCAATACTGTTTTCTATATTTTTATTTGTGTTTGAAAATTTCCAAATAAAAAGAAGAGCAAGCAAAGGGAATGTCCCATGGGCCAAAGATGGGACAATTTGAGCATAAAGAATACTACATTTGATTCAAACTCACTGATGATTTTTTAAAAAGTAATGATATGTAATGATACCTAAAGAAAGGAGAAATAAATAAAACTCACTGGGCCAGGCATGGTGGCTCACGCCTGTAATCTCACAGCTTTGGAAGGCTGAGGTGGGAGGATTGCTTGAGCCCAGGAGTTTGAGACCAGCCTGGGCAACACAGTGAGACCCTGGCTCTACAAAAAACAAACAAAAAACACCTCACTGGACACAATTAACAATGGCAAGATGATAGTCCATTAATATAAAACTTGATAATTAAAGGGAAAGAATAATTATTTATCTTTTCCAACACCAATGTTATTTCAGGGCAAATATCCCTAGAGAATGAGAGTTCTTTGCAGAACTCTAGCTCATAAATGCAGAAGAAATGATAGAATTAGAAAATCACCATTTTGCAAACCTCAGTAAAATACCTGTTTCAGACAGTGGTTATCTGACCTGGCTTAATTTGTTAGGTAAGATATTGACGGACAGTTTTACAATGGAGGGATCAGGCTGTCACCATTTGAACTTGCTGATTAATTGTAGCATCACTAAAAGTGAGACAACCAGATAGGAGCCCCCTAAAGTGATACAGTATAAAGATGACCACACCATCTTTAAAATATTCTAGCCAGAAACAAAACCAAAAAATACCTATGTGTAGCCATGGCTAATTTCTAGTCTAAGGTAAATATAGGGATTAGCAGATCAAGTTAATGCCATAAAGAAGCAGTACTTTTGACTCAGAGCAGCCAAACTGATTTCCATAACAAGTTGAAGTCATGGAAAAATAGGAAATCCGATAGATAGGTAAAGAGATTTAGAAGACACTTAAGAGAAATGATAACCAGATATGAATAGACCTTGTTCTGATAGTGTTTTGGATAAACCAGCTATCAAAAGATATTTTTGAAACAATCAGTGAAAATTGTCCATTAGTCAATAATGAGAAATTACTTAGTATTTTTAGTTGGACAACGGCATCGTGTCTACATAAGGAGACATCCTTGCTTGAGGTGTATGCTGAGGTATTTAAGGGTGAAACGACAGGCTGCCTGCGATTCACCTTCAGATACTCTCGTGAATGAGTGGTACAGAGAGAGAACACTATGGCAGGGTGGTGGTGGTGGTAGGAGCTGGCTGACGGGTTTGTGGGTGTTCGTTGTACTCTCTACTTCTGTGTATGTTTGGAATTCTTTCACACCTACAGCCAGAATCTGAGCACTTCCCATCACGCCCACCGCTCCTACCCTGGTCCAGGTCACCACTGTCTCTCACCTGGATTGTTGCTGTGGCCTTGAAGTTGATTCTCTTCTGCCCTGTTCCCCTTCAGCCTAGTCTTAACACCGCAGCTGTCATGACCCTCGAGAGTGGGGAGCAGATCGTGGCACCCCCACCCAGGAGCTAACAGTGGCCTCCCTGCCCTCTCCCTTGCTCGCTCCCCTGCGGCCTCCCTGGCCTGCCCTGCGGCCTGGCACCTGCTGCTCCCTCTGCTGACCCTGCTCTGCTCCAGGGGTCGCCTTCCCCGAGGGCCCTCCCTGGCTGTTCTCCCTAGATTGCAGCCCCCACTCTTCCCCCACACCTCCTGCTTTCTCCTCTCCTTCACGCTCACCGCCATCCAACTCACCACGCACATGACTTCCTCCCCTTACCGATGATGATCTCTCTTCCCCAAAGAAGACATGCCAGGGAGGGGAGGGGTTTTTGTCAACTCTGTTTGCTGCACCTAGAACATTTTCTAGTGCAGAGTGGGCACTTGGTATTTGTCGCATGAAAGAATGAGAGGAAGTGAGGACAGTGAGTATAGATGACTTTCTCAAAGATTTTAATAAGAGAGGAGAGTAGGAAAATGGGGTGGTAGCAGGAGGGGCCGTGGGGTTGAAGGTATTATGTGTGTGTGAGCGTTAAGACGGTAAATATTAGAGCTCGTTTGTATGCTCATGCAGAGGAGGGAAACGGATGCAGGAGCGGCCTTGCGAAGGTGAGAGGGAGAGGATCCCCTCAAGGACAGGGTTTGTGGAGAGGGATGAGTATAGATGCAGGGAGGTGGGGGGAGGGCGCGGAAGTTCCCTTTTGGTTGCTTCTTTTTTCTTGGCAAAATAAGAATCAGGGTTCTCAACTGAGTGGAAAGAGGGCGTGGAAGGTTTGTGCAGTAGTTTTGTCTGGGAGAGTGGGGGACTGAAGATGAGGAACAGGTAATGGGAGTACAGTGAAGTATGTGACACAGGGAGTGACTGTAGTGATCTAAGTGAGGCATCTAACTGAGGAGGACGGCAAGGACATTGCAGGTTGGAGTGGGGCAGGTTGGGGAGTGGAAAAGGAGCAGGCCAGGGGCAGCGGCTCACACCTGTAATCCCTGCACTTTGGGAGTCTGAGGCAGGAGGATCCCCTGAGGCCAGGAGTTTGAGACCAGCCTGGGCCACATAGCGAGGCACCTGTCTCTACAAAAGAATAAAAAATTAGCCGGGTGTGGTGACGTGCACTTGTAGTTCCAGCTACTTAGGAGGCTGAGGTGGGAGGATTGCTTGAGCCCAGGAGTTCGAAGTTGCAGTGAGCTATGATGGTGCCACTGCACTCCAGCCTGGGTGACAGAGCTAGACCTTGTCTCTAAAAAAATAATAAAATTAAAAAATAAAAATTCAAAGAAAGAAAAAAAAGACCAGGGACAAAGTCAGGGTTTGCAGAGGGTGGAAAGGCGGCAGGGTCTGAAAGGTCACAGTACTGGAGAGTGGAGCTGGAGAACCAGAGATATAACAGGAAAGGGGGGAGAGAGTTGGAGAGGGCGGGGCTTGGCGTGGCTGCTGGGGGTAGGTATGGCCCTGGGAAGCAGAAAGCCGAGAGGATGGGCAGGTAGGTGTTGGTCCCTTCTGTTCGCTGTCTGTCTCTCTCTGTGTGTGTCTGTGGCTTGCTTTTATCCATCCTATGTATTTTTAAAGATCTATCCATGTTGCATGTGTAGCTCTAGTTAGTGATTTTGGCTGTTGTATCATGCTGTTGTGCGACTCTACCACAGTGCACCTGCCAGTAGGCATTCTGATGCTTAGGTTGTACCATATGAAATTGCTGGTATTGGACCATTTTTAATCTGCAAAAAATCAGTTTCACGTGGTTCAAGATAATATTTTCCCAGTTTTTGCTACCTCAGACAGAGCTTCAGTGAACTGGCTTGTATGTGTATCCGCGTGCACACTTGTGAAAGTGTCTCAGGGGCCTGTACTTAGGTGTTTGACCTCAGAGCCACACGGCGCACACAGCTTGACTGGGAAAGGGACTGACTTGCACTCCCACCAGTAGCACAAGAGTTCCTTTATCAGTAACGCTTGGCACTGTCCAGCTGTTAAATTGCTACCAGTGTGCTGGGTGTGACATTATTTAGCACATAGGTGGCAAACCACAGTAACCTCCTACCCGTCTGGCACAAAGTCCACATAAGCTAGTGCCATAATTAATAGTAGGCTTTAGATCCCTTAAACCAGCAGTCCCCAACCTTTCTGGCACCAGGAACCGGTTTTAAGGAAGACAGTTTTTCCACAGACTGGGGATGCGGAGGCGTTGGGTGCGGAGCTCAGTGTGATGCGTGACCTGCTTCCTAACAGGCCACAGACCGCTAATGGGTTGGGGACCACAGCCTTGAACGATGTGGCTGGTGATGATTGACCGAAAGGGATGTGTTGTTAAGTGAAATAGGTTATGAAGCAGAAGGTATAGCGTGATCCCGTGATCTTTATAGTGGATGTGCAGCGTCTGTGTTGGGGTGGTAGGACTGTGGACAATATTCTTATTTGCTTACCTATGTTTTTAAAATATTTCTACAATAAACATTTAATGCTTTTGTCCTTTAAAAATTCTAATGTCGTTTTCATGATTTAAAATGATGTAAAAGAGTCTCTATGGAGCATGAAGCAATTTTAGCTTAAAGTACCAAGCCTCTTGTCAAATCTCTAATTGATCAAAAAAAATTTAAATAAACAAGTTAAACTATTAAAGAGCAGGAAAAAAATGTCAAAATAAGGGCATGCCTTCAGATTTTAGAAATTTCTAATGATAGCTATCAACTATAACAGCATCTGCTGATGGGGCACCCTTGCTGATAACACTAGTTGAAATTCCAGGGATGAAAAGATATTGGCACAGGTTTTTTTTTTGTTTTTTTTTTTGAGACAGAGTCTCATTCTGTTGCCCGGGCTAGAGTGCCGTGGCGTCAGCCTAGCTCACAGCAACCTCCAACTCCTGGGCTTAAGCGATCCTTCTGCCTCAGCCTCCCAAGTAGCTGGGACTACAGGCATGCGCCACCATGCTCGGCTAATTTTTTCTATATATTTTTAGTTGTCCAGCTAATTTATTTCTATTTTTAGTAGAGACAGGGTCTCGCTCTTGCTCAGGCTGGTCTCATACTCCTGAGCTCAAACGATCCGCCCACCTCGGCCTCCCAGAGTGCTAGGATTACAGGTGTGAGCCACCGCGCCCAGCCTGGAACAGGTTTTTTGATATTTGTGTGTGTGTGTTCGGGAGAGGAATAGGGATTCTTTTCTTACCATCAAGCACATTTTCTGAAAAACTCATGCTTTTTGAATCTGCTTGATACCACAGAACAGTAGTTTTCCACCTTGGCTATATATTCAAATCATCTGGGGAGCTTTTAGAAAACATAAGATCCTTTAGTCCCAGCCCCAGCAATTCTGATATTGTTCCTCTGCAGTGGGCTAGGCATTGCTTTGGTAGTTTAAAAAGAAAACTGAAGTAACTCCCCAGCTGAATCTTGTGTGTAGTCAGAATTGAGAAGCATTGCTGTGGAACAAGGGTTGGCAAATGTTTTCTGTAAAGGGTGGTATGGTAAATATTTTATGCTTCGAAGGCCATATGCCTCAGTTACTTGTACTCAGCTGTGCCGTTGTAGCATGAAAGCTGTCACAGACAGTATGTAAATGAATGTGCACGCCTGTGTTTCAATAAAACTTTATCTACAAAAAAAGGTGGTGGACTGGATTTGGCCCAAGGGTGTGGTTTCCTGATACCTGTTATAGAAGATACCGAAATAATAAATAGTTTTCATTTTATTTTAATAATGGTAAAACCTGAGAAGAAACCAGTGGTTTGCATATTATTAATGGAAAGAATGTAGGATTTGAAGGTAGAAGCCCTGAGTTCGAATCCTAGCTCTAAATTGGCTGTGCAATTTTAGGGAAGTCACTTAACCTCTCTGATCCTTATTTTATGCGTCTGTGCAATGAGGACAACAGTAATGCATACTTTACAGGGGGGGTTATAAAGACCAGATGGAATAAGTCATATGAAAGTGCCTCATAAACTGGAAATGCTAAGCACATATTGCTTGTTCTCACAAATTGCTTGTTCCTCAGCATCTTGTGGATTCATGTGTAATAAACATTAAATATTTAAAAGTAAAGCAAATTAGAAAATTTGAATTTAAATGTAATATAAACATGAAGACTGAGAAAAATGAGTTATACATAATGCATTTTTATTTTCTTAAGCCAACAAAGTGACTTTGGAAGATGGTATAAATATACATTTTTCCAAGATAGAGTTTTCTGGGGAAAAATTAGTTTTCACCACGGTTGTGAAATTTTACAACCGTAACATGCTGGTGGGGAAGCCAAGGAAGGAGGAAGTGTGGAGGGGTGCAGGTAGGAGGGGGGAAAGAGCGGAGGCCTGAAGAGAAGCCATCACGATGGGCAGCGGGCCCTCGTCTGTGACCTGAAAGGAGGCATCTGCAGCCAGGCAGGTTCAGGAGCCCAACTGCAGACAGTCAGGAGTGAGTGGGCGGGGAGGAAATGGAGGCATTAGGTGGAGACGGCTCTTTCTACAAGTTTGGCAGAAAAGGGAAAAAATAGGGTGTAGCTCAAAAGGGCATCAGGGTGGCGCAGATGTTATCTCAGAGCCGGGAGGGCGGGGAGGGCAGCGGGTGTGGAGACCGGGGACTTATACCAGTGAGTGGGTTGGAAGGAGCAGGGACCAGAGAGGGGAGGGAGGCAGTCTGAGGGCAGACCAGGAGAGGAGCTGGGAAGGCCTAGGGGAAATGGCCAGGGAAGAGGGAGGGGAGCCAGATCTGGAGCAGTGGAGGCTGGGCGAGGTTGGGAATTGGTGGGGAGAGGGAACTTGCAAAGCTGCAGAAGTCACTTCCTCCAGGGAGCCTGCCTTGACCTCCACCTGCCCCTCCAAATCTGGGTTAAATGTGCTCCCGTAGCCGCTGTACTTCCTGTGATGAAATGGGCTGTTTACTTGGTTGCCTTGTCTCCATCCCCCCTCCACCGTTGGGCTTCACTGAAGACAGGGCTTCTGTCTTGTCTGTCTCTGTATTTGCAACACTTAGCATAAAACCTGGCACGGGCAGCACATAATAGATTCTCATTAGGTATGTGTTAAACGGGGTACGAATTAGCTGGTTGGGGATCTAAAACCTTGAGAACTGGATGTGAGTTATGTCTTCTCGTCTCTTTATCTCTTAAACCCTGCAGGAGGAAATTCTGTGCCTTCTAAAGGACTTCAACCCTCTCCGTGTCCACAAAATCCAGAATGGCTGCAAATGGTAATGACTGTTCTTCCTTTGTTTGCTTTGGGAAGCACCTCCTTTCCTCCCTGTCCATTTCGCTGATGCACTACCGTTGCAGCGACTCCCAAATCCACACCCACGGCGACTTGGCAAGGAGACATTTGGGAAACCCCCTTTCCATATTTAACCCTCTGACTTGGCAGCTGATGATGTCTTATCAGTACAACCACCCTGGTTTAGACGTCCAAAGACCTGGGTTTATTTTTAGTTATGTCCTTGCTGTGTTTTCTTACTTGAGGTAAGTTACTGTGCCACCCTCAGGTTTAGTTGTACCTGAAAACTGGACCTGTTCATAGTTTCCCTTTCTTATTTTCAGGGCAACAACAGTGCTTTGAACTTTTGGGGGCAGTAGTATTAAAGAAACTCATGGATATTCGGTGCATAGTGATAGAGTCAGCTCATTTCTTATGGCTCCCAGAAACCCACAACAGTCCCTCACACTGCCCGGCCCAGCCCTGAATCTGGACGTATTTTCGGCTCGTTTGTGCATTTGGAATGGCTCTTCCGTTGCTGCAGAGGGAAAGGAGACTGCTCCCCCTCGGGGCCCGCTGCCTCACCTGTGGCTCTGGGCTTCCCTCGAGATGCGCTCAGAGCTGCTGTCTCTCTCTTTCCTCGTCAGCTTCGCCTTCGTAGACCTGGGCTCCGCGCAGAACGTGGCACTTGCGATCCAGGAATTAAATGGCAAGCTCTTCCACAAACGAAAATTGTTTGTGAATACAAACAAGAGGCCCCCCAAGAAGATCTCTGACTTGGCCAAGGGGCCCGAGGAGCTGCCGGTACGTCCTCTGGCCTCTCCGTGCTCTGGCCGCTTTCGTCCCGCTCTTCAGGGCTTGGCAGACTTCGCTTCTGGTTCTGTCGTCCTCCTTCAGTCCAGCTTACTGTGGGAAATGTGGGGGCTCGGGTGAAGTTAGGGAACTTTGTGCCCTTTAGCAGAGGCAAGGTCAGGTACAGAAAACTTGGAATTTGTAGATAACGGGGACTGTGTTCTTGGCAAGGACAAAAAGAGTCATTAGGCAATTCAGGCAGGGCTTTTTCAACCTAGAATATTGAAATTCAGGTTTTTACTTATTTAATGTAGCAAACATTAGTTGGGTGTCTGATGTTTGTGCAGCCTGTTCTGGCTGCTTGTGTGAAGTAGTAGGACAAAGGTGAATGAAGTCTGGTCCCTCCTGGCAGGAAGACAAATATTGCCAAATACGGGGGGTGGGGGCCAGTTAATGGTGGAGGCAGTGTGTGGTAGAGAAGGAAAGGTCCCTAACTCACCCCCAGGGGCATCCCTCAGAAGAGGTGGGCCATTTTCAGCATGCAGAAGTGAACCAGGAGAAGGATCTCATTTCAGAGCCTGAAGTGTTAGAGACCTACTGGCTGTACATACAAGGACATCTGAAAAGCAGTGGCTTAAACAAGTCAACTATTTGGTTTTCTTTCCTATAGAGGAAGTCGGGAGGTTGGGAGTCCAGCGTTAGAATGGGGGCTCCATGATGTTATCAGGGTTCCAGGCAGGAAGCAGGGGAGAGGCAAAGGGCGAAAGAGACTGTGTTCTCTTAAAAGATGCATGTTCAGAAGCCCAGACCATAATTCTGCGTATGTTTCCTTGGATAGCACTACAACTCATTGCCTATGTGCAAGGAGGCTGGGACATGTAGTTCTTTTATTGGTTGATTTATTTTCTGAGACAGGGTCTCATTCTGTTACCCAGGCTGGAGTGCAGTGGTATCATCATAGCTCACTGCCACCTCTAGCTCCCAGGCTCAAGCGATCCTCTTGGCTCAGGTGGGAGGGACTACAGGTGGGAGGGCCTACAGGTGTGGACTGCTACAGCCGGCTAATTTTTAAATGTTTTGTAGAGATGGGGTCTCGCTATGTTGCCCAGGCTGGTCTCAAACTCCTGGCCTCAAGTGATCCTCCTGCCTCAGCCTCCCAAAGTGTTGGGATTACAGGTGTGAGCCACCACACCTGGCCTGAGATGTAGTTCTTAAGGATAGGGACATTGTTGCTAAACTGTGGTTCTGTCAGCAGGGAAGAAGGAGAGAATGCATGCAGGCAGGCAGTTAACAAGGTCAGTCCCAAAGCAGGAGAAGTTGCAAATGGGAGCTGAAAGACAGGTTGGAATTACCACGAGATTGTCAGAGGTGGCTTCCCTTGCTAGTTCCCAACTATTTCTCTCTCTTTCTCTTTCTCTTCCTTCCTTCCTTTCTTTCCTTCCTTCCTTTCCTTCTTCCTTTCTTCCTTCCCTTTCCCTTTCCCTTTCCTTTCCCCTAGCAGCTCTTCAGAAGGTTAGACTGTGAGAGTATGCTACTTCCTGAATCTGCTGTGCTGTGTCATGTCCTTCACTGAAAAGATCAGCTTCTGGTTCATTACCTTTCCCCCATCATCATGCAAATGTAGTGTCCGTGTGGATGATCCGTCTAAGAGTCTAGTGACTAGCCTCTAGCCACTTGCTTGCCGATTGTTGTATCTTGGATGGTCTTTCCTTCCCCTTCGTCACAGTTTCTCATTCCCCTAGCAATATTTCAGACCTTGCCATTGCTAATAACTGAGCATCTCCAAAATAGCCATTTCAGTAATCCCACTGTGCACCCCCCCCATCTTTGCAGCTCTCTTACTCTGGAAGAGTGGTTCTCAAAACTTGCCCAAGCATCAGAATCAACTAAAGAGCTTGTCAAAACAGCCTGCTGAGCTCCATCCCACAGAGATTCTGATTCAGTACATGTAGGATGGGGCCAGAAAATTTGCACAAGCTCCAGGTGGTGCTGGTTCTCCTGGTGCCGGGACCATATTTTGAGTAGCAAGGCTCTGCAGCTTCCAGGCCAACAATTGATATATTGGCACACATCGGTCCCCTAAATCCACTGACCTCACTATTTCTTCATTATTCAACACTCTCTTTGTTCTCTCACTTCCCTCCTTAGTTTAGATTCCATAGTCTGTAAGTACCTTAGTCCATACATCCTTAACTCCCTTACCCTTTTCTCACTGGGTCATATCTTGGAAGACCCCAATCCTTCTTGAACCCAGCCCTCTGCCTGTTCTGAACATGTCCTCTGAGCTGCTGAAGGCATCACACAACCTTGCTAACTGGTCTCTGTATATGTGGGTGGTCACAGGCTTCCCCAGTCTTCTAAATTGGCCTGTCTTGGAATTCCCTAATGTTTTCTGCTGCTATGTCCAGTCTGCTCTTAAGCCCATTTAATGAATTTTTCATTTCAGATAGTATATTTTTCAACTTCCATTTGGTTCTTTTTTCCCATTTCTCTGCCAAAATCTTCCATTTTTTCACCCATTTTGTCTCTTTTAGATTCTTTAATATATATG
>VBSM01000729.1:5348635-5368435 GCA_008086735.1 Cheirogaleus medius | reverse complement strand
TTTTTTTTTTTAAATAGATGTTCTCAATTTGTTGTATGCCTTTGGTCAATTTTCAGAGCCTTGAAATGGTTGCTTTTGACAATTTTGTCAAGGTTTATTATTGCCTTTTGGAGAGAGGATTTGTTGATTGACATTTTTGTGGTAAAACAATCGTAAAGAAAAGAAAGATAAAATTAGAAAATCAGCTTAGGTGGTACCACATACACTTCCAGGAAGAGTTCAGGTCAACGTGGGGGAGAAACTATCAAATGGTATAACAAAATCTCACATGGGTGAAGGATATGAGTTTTCAGATTGAAAGCAATTCATAAGTGCACAGGATAATGAATGGGGAAATAAAAACCTACACCAAGGCACATAGTAGAAATTTTTCAGAATACTAGGGATAAAACTTTGGGAAGAGAAGCCACATTGAAGGATATGGTATCAGGTGGTGTTAATGAATTCTTTAGGAAAATAACGTCTAACCCCAATCAAATCAATCGAGAATAAGGGTAGAATAAAGCCTTTTTCAGAAATGTAGGGTCTCAAAAAAAATGTATGCCTCATGTGCTTGTTCTCAGAAAGCTATCAAGGAATGTGCTCCCATAAAATGAAGCAATAGCCAAAAAAAGAAGGGATGTGGGATCCAACCAGGAGAGGGACAAGAGATTTCTCAGATTGACCAAGGGAGGTCCTAGAACCCTCATGGTGCAGCGGGCCCAGGACAGAGCAGGACGGTGTGAGACTCCAAGGTGCTGGTGGCAGAAAGAAAAATGAAAAATTGAAAGAAGGGGTGTTAACAAAGAGCCGTATTGGAGGTTGTGGGAAAGCTTAGCCGGTGATTCAGGAAATCCAAGTGAATGGAAATGTTGTGTAAGAATAAAAATAGTAACATATACCTGGATTCAGCAGATACTGAATTCAGTATCTGCGTAGTCACATAGTAATGAGAGCACTGGATGGTTGAGCAGGGAACTCATGGCCAGATGTAACCAATTTACAGGTTTCAGAAAAATCAGCTTTATTGAAGTATTAAGTATACTTACTGAAGTATAATTTACTTAAGATGAACCCATTTCAGGAGTACAGTTTGATGGATTTTGACACTTGTGTGCAGCCATGTAACCACTGTCACAGTCAAGATACAGAACATTTCAGTCTCCCGAAGATTCTCCCGAGCCCCTTCCCAGTCAGTCGGTCATCCCCCCTACATAGCCCCAGCAACCATGATCGGTGTTTTCCCACTTCAGATGAGATCTGTCGTTTCTGGCATTTCCTGTAGTCATGTTGTGTGTGCTTTCTGTCGGCTGCTTTCACTCCCCGAGTGTTGCTGCGATTCGGTCCATGTGCTTGCACCATCAGCAGTTCTTTTGTCATTGCTGAGTGATGTTCTGTTGTATAGATGTGCCACCTTCTATTCGTCCTTTCACCTAGATTTAACTTTTAAAGGGACCCTCTAGCACTGACCCCAGGAGGCCGGAGTGGAAGCAGGAAGACCTATCTCAGGTGGTCCAGGTAAGAGATGGGCACGTCTCGTCACACCAGCCCCAGCGCCGCTCCCCAGACTCGCCAAGCACGTCTCCGCCTTAGGGCCCCTGCACCTGCCTTCTCAGCACAAAAGCCCTTGTCCCAGAGGCCTCCCTTCACTCCCGTCTCCCTTCAGCTGCCACCTCCTCAGAAGGACTTTCCCTGAGACAGCACCCTCCCCCGCCTCGTGTTTCTTCATCGCTGTCATCCCATCTTCTTTGTGTGCGTATCGAGTGTCTGCTGCCCCCACCAGACTGTGAGCGTCGTGGTGGCCGTGTCTGGAACGCAGGCATTTTATGAGTATTTGTGGGGTGGCTGGCTGTATGCGGGCTCCCTGAGAACAGGGGCTGCGTCTTTCCTCTTTGTCATCTTGTGCCTGGCATATAGAAGTGCAAGACGGATCACCTGGATGATTAAAGGATGAGAGGGAAGCAGGTGAGGGAGGCTGCAGGTGGGGAAGCTGCTCCTCTGAGCGGCCCAGCGTCTCCTGGTGTGTGCAGCGGACAGGTGGATCAGAACGTCTCCTGATGTGTGCAGGGGACAGAGTGGATCGTCCCTGCCCCGGGCCTCTGGCCACTGACATTTGCCTGCCTCGGTTGTTCTCTCCCACGGCTCACTCTCGTGGCACAGCTCTGGAGCAGGCGTAGCTCCCCGAACACTTGACCAGCTGGTAAAAATGTCCCAGAACAAAGTGAGGGGATAATTAACAGCTGTCGATTGATCTGGGCACGAGGGGTAACTGCGCTTGTAGCAACAATAGGGCTTAATTAAAACCGGCCGCTTTGGCAGCCCTTGCGGCGCTGCCTTGATCTCCGGAGCTTCCGTGTGGCCGCTTCCGTATTACAGACGCATCCTGCGGTCCCAGGTTTGTTGGTAGGTGATGTGCCTGCTGTGGTTGTTGGGTGATAATTATGTAGATTTTCCTCTGGAACTTAATTTCACAGACTGTCAAAACGGACTTGTTATATTTATCTCTTAAATCATTAGGGAATAATAATTAGACCAAAAATGGTTTAAAATGTTTCAGTATTAATAATTATTTCTAGCTTGAAACCACTGATGATAATGGGTTTGCGGGATTGGTATTTGGAACTGTCTTGGGAGATTCTGAATAAGAAGGCACCTTCCGTGCCTGGCTAGAGGGCAGTTTGGGCACCGTTGCTGTGCTGTAGGGACAGGAGAAGTGAGAGGATGGGATGTAGCACCGCGGTCACCCTTCAGTGAGACTCGCTCTCTGGTTGTTTTACTGTGTGAACTCATTTAATGACGGCAGAAGGTGCTATTAACTATTCCTTCTGCAGATGTGAGCCCCAAGTTACTCACCCAAAGTCGAGTGGCCAGGCAGTTCTGCAACCCAGACTGGAGCCCAGACAGTCTGACTCCAGAGCCCACAGTTTCAGTGCTTTGCCACACCGATGCTAGTTTGTAAGTCCTACTGCATGTCACGTCCTGAACAGATGCTGGCCCGGCTAAGTCCTCACGTCCAGGCAGGTGCGATTCATGGTGTAGAAGAGGAAACCAAGGCTATTTACCCAGGTCATTTCTTGTTTCATTCATTCGTTCAACATGTGTTTACTGAGAGTTTGACATGTACCAGGCATTTTCTAGGCCCTGGTGTTACCTCAGCGATCAAGGCAGTTGTCAGAGGACGCATGGGATTCTTGTTCTTGTGATGCTTGTATTTCAGAAGTAGGAGACATGCAATCAAAAAGAAAATTCCAGGTAATAAGAATCAGAGAATTAGAACAGGGTGACGTGCTGAGAAGCAGGGGGTCATTCCTTTAGATGGTTCTTAGGGAGGCCCCTTGTGTGGGGAAGTGACATCTCAGCTGGGATCTGAGTGAGGAAGAAGCCCAGAGGAAGGACCCTCCAGGCGGAGGGAGGCCTGCAGATGCCCCAGGCCGGGAGCTGATGGGGGCAGCAGGTGGGGAGGAGGTCAGTGGGAGGGAGCTCAGGTCAAGGCCTTGCTCAGCCAAGGTGGAGGCTTTGAGTTTTATGTGTAAGCACATGGGGAGATGTTGGAAGATTTTAATCAGGGATATAATGTGATCTGATTTTCATTTGTAAAAGATCACATTGTCTGTTG
Organism: Cheirogaleus medius; assembly: GCA_008086735.1. Taxonomy (NCBI): domain Eukaryota; kingdom Metazoa; phylum Chordata; class Mammalia; order Primates; family Cheirogaleidae; genus Cheirogaleus; species Cheirogaleus medius. Next base: position 5,364,840 of record VBSM01000729.1, on the reverse strand, counting down.
GTGCCTGGATTGTGGTGCTGTTGCTGTCACCTGGTAAGAGATGGCACGTGCCAGAGTGGTGGGTATGGAGAGGAAGGAGTGTGTGCGTGGACTGGGAACGTTTTGGAGGTGAGGTGGTGTGGCTTGCTGATGAGTTTTATGTAGGGATCCAGGGAGAGGTGAGTTTGGCTGGCACCACTCTGCAGATAGTGATGCAGTCACCCAAGTGGAGGAAGCCGGGCTGAGTGGTGCGAGAGGGCCTGTTCAGACTCACTGAGTTTGCGTGCCCCGGCCCCCCTATTAGGTCGGCATCTCTGTGTTTGAGCAGAAGTCCAGAGAGTGATTAGGGCTGGAGATCCAGCTTGGAGAGTCTGTGGTATGTTGTTGGTACCTAAGAGCATGGAACTGGAGATGGCCTTGGAGAGAATGCAGATGGCCCAAGGACCAAGTCCTGGGACATGCCAGTGTTTACTGGTTGAGCTAAGAAGGGCCGGCCAGGGAAGGAGAAGGAAAACCAGATGTGTGTGGGGTCAGGGAGGCCAAGAGAAGGAAGTGTTTCTGAAAAGAGGGAGTGGAAGGAAAACTGCAAGTAAATTCCGAATAGGGATGTGACTGTTGGATTCAGCAACATGAGGGTCGTTGCTGACCCTGTGCAGAGCCGTCTCAGGGAATTCCCAGAGGAGATGGACGTAGGTGTGGCCCTAAACAGCACTCAAGGCCCTTCCAGTGGAAGGGGCAGAGAAGTGCAGTAGTCAGCAGGGTGTGGGGTCAGCAGGGTCTTGCCACATGGGTAACGGAGCATGTTTATTTGTGGTGGGAAGGGTCCACGAGGGAGGGGTGTGCCTGCAGGGGTGACGTCCTTGCTGAGGCGAGGCGGTGCAGGCCCAGCGTCAGAGTGGGCGCCGGTCCTCGCGGCCACGGTAGCAGGAGGGGGCAGAGAGGGTGGGTGCCAGGACAGGGGGCCTTGGCGGTTGGGTGGTGAGCAGAGGAAGGACCCATGGCTTCCAGTTTGCCCCATGACAAAGAGACAAGTTCATCAGGTGGGGTTTGAGTGGGGACGGTGGTTTCTGTGACAAGAGGAGAGGGTGAAGTAGGCCTTTGTAGAGAAGGAAAGTAGACTCACTAGGGGCTCGCGGTGGAACTGTGTGTTCTCTGGCGGCAGCTGGATGCAGAAGTGGGCAGGGGCCAGATATTGGCTTTAACCAGGGTTAGGGTTTCCAGGTGAGGGGTGTGGGGAGACCAGTGTGGCTAGGGGTGCAGGGCTGAAGGGAGTGGCAGGGTGCCCAGTCCCATCTCCACCCACCCTGCTTCCAGTGTGACAACTGCCCCCTCATCCTCCCCGAAAGAAGTGCCTGCCGGGCAGCTCCTTCTGTGGCGGTGACTGCGGTAACTGCTGACGGAGCACTCCTGGCCACAGCCTCGCCGCCTCCCTCCCCTGCCCCTGAGCCTTTTCTTTGGGCTGGCCCAGGACAGCAGGTGACTGTCTCAAAAGTCAGCTAAAGTCTGTGTCAGAACAGGGGCTGTTTCCAAATCTACTTGGAGTAATTCAACATATAAATCAATAAAATAAATACTACCAGGCCTGAGTGACGCCTTTTCCTTTTCTCTGTAGGTTTCAGAGCAGGCTTCTGGTGAAGGAGTTGCCCAAACCGCCGGTGAGACCCCCAGCTGCCCTGCTCCCAGGCTCCTGGCCCGCGTCTGCAGCCAGCCCCAGGCACCAGCTCTTCCTTGGCCCCTCTCAGCTTTGTCCCCCGCGGACCCGTGGTGTGGGAAGTTTCCCTGTTCCCTGTCATTCCTCTAGGGTGCTTTCCTAATTAAAGAATACCATGCAGCCCCCCTCCCTCCAGAGTTGGATCTGGAAGCTGAGAAGGAGAAGGGCGCCCTAGGAGGGCAGGGCCAAGGCCTCATGGGATGGACACACCGTCTTCTGGGTTAGCTCTGGCACCCCGGGACTCGATGTTCTGCTTTCTAGCATGTGCACAGCTCACTCCCAAGGCTTCTTTTGAGCCTTGCAAGACAGAGAGGCCAAGGGCAGCCTCCTTTGCAGTTCCCATGGAAATGAGGTGAGAGATGGCGACTATGAACATTCTGTCCCCAGAGGGAGGGGTGGGATGGTGTCGGGGTAGGGGAGAAGGTTTTCAGGAACTCCTGCGTCAGACCCCGGCTCTAGGCTGTGTCCCACACTGACTTATAAAACCAGTTTCCATTTCTGTACGGTGAAGGCCCATGACTGTGCCCTGCCCTGGGTGCCCTGGGCTCGTCGTGCTCACGATATCCCCTGCTTTGCTTTCCCCGTGGGCACCATTCTCACTGTCAGGGATGCCACAATAACCCATTTGACTTGAAATGCCATAGGGCCCATGGCCTTGTTTTTGTTTTTGGAAGCAGCAGGTTTGCCTTGCTAACCACACGTGGCTCAGGCAGGTGATAGGGTTAGTGGAGCGGCAGGGTGACGTTAGGAATGTGTGTACCCACAGGGAGGCGCTGCTTTGGGGTTGGAGGCGTAGCCTACATTGTGGACTGTCCACACTTGCACCAGTTAGAGGCTCAGAATCCACCAGCGAGGGAGTTTGCCCGTCTCTCTCTACAGTTTCCTGATGTGCTTTTTCCCCTCCGCTGCTTCCCCTTCCTGCGCTCTCCCTTATGTGCCTTCCTTTGCGGGCACTGCGATTACTCGGGTACTTGTCTTGCCCTCTCCCCGGGGGCTGGGCTCAGCCTTCCTGCTTAGGCAGCGCTCATCCCTGCTCAGCCAGCGCAGCATCTGCAGGACAGTGTTGGTCCGGCTCGCTCCCTCTTCACCTCCGCACTCCCCTTGCTCTCCCTCCAGAGGCTCCTTCCTGGTGGTGCTGCTTCGGGAATGCTTCCGAGACCTGAGCTGGCTGGCCCTCATCCACAGCATCCACGGGGAGGTGGGACTGCTGGTGACCAGCATCGTCCCTCAGACCCCGTTTTTCTGGGCCATGCACATCACCGAGGTATAGGTTGGTGGCCCCCTCGGGCTTCTGTGCCTTCTCGTGGGGCCTTTCTGGGGCGAGCGTGGTGATGGGGGCCGGTCAGTGGTAGAGATACAGAGTGACCTCAGTCTGACCCCTGGGTTCAGCTCATGCTCTCCCCCACCTCGTAGTGTTGCTTTGGGGCAGATTGGTGGTGCTAACGTAACAGGTGACATCAGCAAGTACAGATGTGGGACGCAGCGCAGGCGGCGAGGCCGTTGCGTTTGTGCAACCCACAGACTCTGCACCAGAACATGCAGGCGCTGTTCAGCTCCCTGGCAGAGGCGGAGGAGCAGCAGCCTTACCTGGACGACTCCGCTGTGCAGCGCGGCGCCCGCTGTCTGGCAGAGCACCACCTGGGCGGTTACGGCCGCGCCTGGAACAGGTGTGCGCCCAGGCGGGGTCGGAGGGTATGGGGAGAGCCGCGCCCTCCCTTCCTCGCTTCTCCCTTCTTTGGGATCTGGTTTCTTTCCTGCTGTTGCTTCTCTTAACATCTTCTCTGTTTATCATCATCTCTCCACCCAAGGAGGGGAGAAGTAAAGCAGACTGGACTCGCTGTCCCCCTGTCTCCCAGCCTCCACCTTCAGACCCTCGTGTTGAGGACTGCTGTGCTCGGCACCGATGGAACAATCCTCCTCCCTCTCCCTCCTTCCCTCTGGCCAGGTGCTGGGTGCTGGACAGAGTGGACACCTGGGCTGTGGTCATGTTCATTGATTTTGGCCAGTCGGCCACCATCCCTGTGCAGTCTCTGCGCAGCCTGGACAGTGACAACTTCTGGGCCATCCCACCTCTGACTCAGCCGTTCATGCTGGAGAAAGGTGAGATGTGTTCCGTCCTCTCCCCGAGGATTTCAGGGACAGGAGTTGCCCTTGCCCGACTCTGGGACCTCAGCGGGCAGTGGTGTGGTAGGCAGCAGAGGCCCGCAGGGTGCCCTTCAGCCTCTGTTCTTTCCATCTAACCCCAGATTTCAGCATCTGCCCCTAGCAGAGCCTCCTCTTCAGCATTGGTTTTCATACCTGGGCCCTGGAGCCCCAAGATCCCTAGAGGGACCTCAGGTGCTGCCCAAGGGCCAAGTTCTCTGGGTGGGGAGAGGGGAGGACAGGCCTCCCGCTCCTGCTCCTGCTCCTGCCAGGGCCACTCAGCTTCATCTGTTTTGTGTACTTTGAGTTTTGCTTAAGATTTCACTGGGAAAGGATTCTGCTGTGGAAAAAGACTAGCATTTGAAAGTCAATGACAGGCCGGGCGCGGTGGCTCATGCCTATAATCCTAGTACTCTGGGAGGCTGAGGCGGGAGGATCGCTCAAGGTCAGGAGTTGGATGTTGCTGTGAGCTAGGCTGATGGCACTTTAGCCCAGGCAATAGAGTGAGACTCTGTTTCAAGAAAAAAAAAAAAAAAAAAAGAAAGTCAATGACAGATGCTAGAGTACTAGACTTGGGATCTTCTCCTGTGCTGTTCCTTTAGCCTTCGACACCTGTGAGAGCCTCAGTTTCCACATCCTGGAAATGGACCTTCTCAAGGTCAAGGTTAGGTGAAATGTCAGAGGATGAAGGAATACTTTGGGGAATCAGGAAGAGAAGTGGTGGTGGATACACACACACACAGAGGGAAAAGTATCTTCAAGGCTTCCTGGGAGGTTGGCGGGGCTTGTGCCCAGTGGGCAGGGAGCACCACCCAGAGGTCATCTTGGGTCATTGCATGAAGAGGGCCCCAGCTGCCCAGCCAGGGCAGGAGCTTCAGGTGGCCTGGAGAAGAGGAGCCTTCTGTCCCAAAGGGCAGCCCCAGCCTGATGTGGCCCGCTGGCAGGGGTGTGCTCCCCTCTCCTGTGGACTTGGAGGCAGTGCTGAGAAGTCAGACAGGTGTACCATTTTTTTCCTTTTATGGATAAGGAAAATAAGGCTCAGAAAAGTGAAAGGAGCCGGGCGCAGTGGCTAACGCCTGTAATCCTAGCACTTTGGGAGGCTGAGGCGGGACGATCCCTTAAGGTCAGGAGTTCGAAAGCAGCCTGAGCAAGAGCGAGACTCCGCCTCTACTAAAAATAGGAAGAAATTAATTTGCCAACTAAAAATATATAGAAAAAATTAGCCGGGCATGGTGGCACATGCCTGTAGTCCCGCGTGTAAGTGCTTGCTCTTCATGGGGAAACCTGTCTGCTTTTTAACCTTTGTCTCTCCAGCCGAACCCTCAGAACAGAGTTGAGTGAACAGTTTTCTGTCCCCAGAATTTCTCACTAAAGAATATAAAATCCCAAATCCCTGTAATTATGTGAACAACAATGATAGTGTCTCTTCTTTTATCTGCTCTTTCCGTGCCCTCCCCTCCCACCTTCTCAGCATTTCTCTTCTGGGTTCATCCTGGGCAGGGTTAGCAGGACTAGCAGAGACTTGCTGGTGGGAGCTGGTCGGCAGCCAGAGCCCTTTCCCCGTAGCCCCGGCCTCTTGCTTCCCCGCTTTGCTCCTCCTGCCCCACCAAGGGCTTCTGAGGTTTTGTTGTTTTGTTTCGCAGACACTTTGAGTTCATGTGAGGTTGTCCACCGAATCCTCAAAGGGAAAATCACTGGCGCTCTGACCTCGGAGGTAACTGCCTGAGTCCGACTTGGCTGTGCTCTCTCCACTCCCGCCCTCGGGGGCCTCTGCTACAGGCCGCTGCCTCGCCCGGAGACTCTATTTACCTGGCCTTCCCTTAGAGAAAACAAACTGAAGTTATCCAAGAGAGGCTGGGTAGACTAGCTGGGGGTGGTCTTCCTTCCCACTGAGAGTTCCTCTTTCTCTTTCTCTTCCAGTCGCACATCCTGAAGTTTGAGGTGTTTAAGTAACGGGGCTACCCTCACATGTTCCCTCTTCTCGGATCAGGAGTCGGCCTGCCCTGCCCTCTCGTTCCCCTTCGCGCCTGAGGCTTTGGAGGTGAAAAGGGCCAGACTGTGCCCAGAATTGATTTGATTTCTGTTTTGCCTTTACCCCCAGCTCACCTCTCAAAAAAGAGAGCAAAGTCTCATTTGTCATGTGTCTTCAGTTCCCTAGCTTGGCATGAATATTTGAACCAAACATAGGAAGCTACCAGTAGGTTGAAAGTCTGAGGCAGCTGGTATGTTCTTCCCGTGTCTCGTCTTTACACCCCAGAGCATGACACGAACTGTCCTAACAGATTGTGGAGAATGGAGAGGCCCCAGACTAGTTTCCCTGGCTTCCATGTAGAATCAGGTAGAGAGCATTTAACCAATGAGGCATCATCTTGGCAAATAAATGTTGGCATGTTCCACGAGTGGGGTGACTGCTAATTCTTTCTAGCCGCTGCCACACACCCTGCCGCCCTCTAGGGATCAAGAGCCTGCCTGTCTGTGGGCTCTGGGCCACGCGAGCCCTGCCTGGGATGGAGATGTACACCGGTGTGTAGCATGACCTCAGTGTGTTTCATTTCTCCCTGCCTCCTTAGTGGAGAGAAGAAAATTGTTTCATGATGATACTGCCTTCTTTTCTATGTTTTATTAGAACCCTAAAGGTCATAAAAGGGAGTGTTAGGTTTGACAGAAAAATGGAGGGTTCTCTCAGAGTTGGTGCCAACACACCTCACAGGAGTAGCATTTTCCTTTCTATCAGGTGAACTCATGAACCCCATTATTTCTTTAAATAATTTTATTAGAGCCAAACTATTTAAATAGTTTTATTTGTTTCATCCTTTGGTAGATGAGAAAAATACATTACAAAATACATTATACAGAGGACAGCTCACAGTACACATTACTAAAAACACAATCTACATTCCAGCCAGGGCTGGTGATAAGTTCAGAAGAAAGCCACAGAGGCCTTGAAAACCAGATTTCAGCTCTATGGAATGAATTTTCCCCTTGTGTCCCCTTGTTATCTCAACCTCAGCATATATTAGCACCCCTAATCAGGTGGGTGTGGGTAGAGTTAGAGCAGCATTGAGTGGGACTGGTGAACTCTCCATCCACCTAAAGCAGCAAGACGTTAAAAATCCCTCAAAAGAAAAGGGGGAGGGGGGAGAAATGACCAAAGTTAAATATGTGCTCAAAGCATTACAGAACTCTTCTACCATCCTACAGGCTCCCAGGCAGCTGTCCCACGTCTGGGTTTTCTAAGACTTGGGTCTTCATGTAGCCATCCTGGCCTCCGTCATTTCAACCTTTGTTACATCTGTAGGCATAGCCGGTCCTAAGAGGCTGGCTCAGCCCCTAAGCAAGCTTCCTGATGAGGAGATGCAGGCAGCACCTGCTAGATGCACAGTCATGCCCAAACTTTTACAACAGCAGGTACAGACAACACAGCACCGACAGTTCTATTGTAGTACAGACTCCCCATTCACTTTCCTTCCCCAGCAGTTCCCGAGCCTGGGGTAAGGACACAGGTGTATAGAACCCCCCTTAAAAAGCCAACTTTTTCCAGTAGGACCCACCTTCCAGAGTGGCTTGAAAGAGTCCACAATTCTCCAAGCCAAATTAACTTCAAGGCTATGCCTATATTCTCTTTTACAAAAGCAAAGGAAACAAAAGACAAGAGGAAGGTGAGCAAAGCTTACCAATGATCACCATCCACTGCTACTTAGAAGTCACTTCCTGGGAGGGAGAAGGACCAGTGAACACTGAAGCGTCGTAGCTACATAGCGTATTGCTGAGGTCAGAGAAGACCACACATACACTGGGAGACTGTCCCCATCCCCACTCAATTCGTTCCAAATGAATTCTATGAAGCAGCTTCTTGAGCCTCATTTTCTTTTTCTTAGAAATCTGAAACCATCTGTGACTAGAAGAGAAAAGTAGTCCTAAGAATTAAGATCATCATTTCAGCCTACTGCGTTGTGGTTTAGCAGGCCAGGCTCTGCATTCCAAGGGAAACAAGTGCTGGTTGCTCCAGAGGCCTTCCGGAGAAATCTAGGGGTGGAACAGGCGTGCTTCAGCTCCACGTTTTTCGTGCTTTAGCAGCAAAACGCAGCCTCTCATCTTTACCAAACCAACAGTGGACTTGGTACCCCTCCCCCACCTCCCAAGCAGTTCAGGGGATGGGGTGGGATGTGGGAATAAAAATAAAGATGAGTCAAGACCAGCATCTTCAAATTAACAAACTGTAATTGTTTTCCCAAAGATACATTTTTTTTCATACACATCCATCATACACTGTAACCAAAAAAAGCAGTGTACATGAAATAAGAGAAAATAAATTAAAAATCCATAGCATAGGTAAGGAGGCTCTAGTCTGGAGCACAGCTGAGTTTCCAGCAATATAAGGAGGCTCGAAAGTTTCTTTTATAAGAATGCCTGCTAGCAAGGGTTCCAGCAAGGTGGTTGGTCTGTAAGTCAGTCTTGAGTACTTGAAACAGTTCTGTGTTTGTTTGTTTTTTTCCTTAGCGTTTAGAATAGCCATCATTGTCCTGCAATAGGCAGAGCTATCACGTCCAGGAAAAATGAGGGAGGGAACCACAGAGGCAGCGTGAGATCCAAATACAGCATTCAAAGGTAATTGGTCCAGTGGTGCCTGGGGAAGGAAGAAGGGGACGACACTCCGTGGTTAGCCATCTTCCTTTGGGGGTGTGTACCAGCCTGCAGAGAAACAGAGCAGTCAGTGAGGTGGAGGCTGAGGCCTGCCCTCCCCACCCCAAATCACTGAAGACATCTCCAGTGTCAGAGGCAAAACCACCTCAGGAAGGGTATCCAGTGCGGGAACAGAGAAGGTGTATGGGAAGCTGAGAAACTGCCTACCTGGAGACTGTAAGGGGGAATGATGTGTCCAACTTGGGATGATAGGAGAGTTAGCTGAGCTTTCTCAAAGGGTGATCAGGAGGGGGCAGCACCAAGACTATCTGTGATACCACTGTTGGTGCTCTTCTGGGAGAAGTGGCTATGGACATGAGCCGCCTCCAGCCCTTTTTTGGAGAACTGGGGCAGGTGCTGTGTTAATGGGTGGTAGGGCTCAGAAACCAGAAGGTTTTGGCTAGAAGTGAAAACCTGGGGCCTGGCAAGTGTCCGAATCTCCTGAGTCCTGGCTCCAGCCTCACCGTTTTTTTCGTGGATCTGCACCAAGGACTTGTAGGACTGCTGTGCTCTTGTCAGACTGTATTGAGACTGGGGAGAGGAAGCCACCAGATCAGGCCATGGCCTTCTGCAGGCTGCCACCCAGAGACCCAGGAGTCCCGACTCAAAGCATTGTGCTTTGGGGACACACTAATTACCCTCCACCTGGGAGGTCCCTTGGGGACACAATCCCACAGCTTCCTTTTCCAGACCTATTCCCCACGGCCTACCCACCAAGTCTTAAGGTGTCCCTCAGGCCACGGCCCCCACTCCTGTTCCCACTGTGGGCACCCCAGGCCCTCTCATCCACTGCCACAAGCCCTGGGGCCTTATTTTCTCAGTCCCTCAAAGGCAGCCTTGGCCTGCCAGTGGCCCAAACCATACTCGGCTCCAGCCAGCCCCACCAGCCCCAGGCTCCTTACTTTGTTGGCTCCAAACTGTACTCGTGCTTTCCCCTTCACCAGTGTGGCACTGATCTGCATGATCACTGACTCTATGGAGTAGGCACTGCTCCAGCCCTAGGTGAGGGGAGGGACAAAGCAAGTCAGGACAGAGCTTTCTGAGAAACCTCATGCTTGTTCTTCAGGCAAGCAGCTGCATCTATAGAAGGGTCCCTGCCCTCACTCCCAGGACAGCTACCACCTGTCTGTCTAGGTCAGTGGGCAGGGGCCCTGCCCGGCAGAAGGAAAGGGCCACATCATGCGTATCGCCCAACCCACAGGGTGCCTGTGTGTGGTAAAGCTCAGCCTCGCCCCACCCAGCCTGGCCAAGGAGGAGTGAGAGGCTCACCTGTTTGGTGAGAAGTTCCATGCAGATGGCACCTCCGCCCAGAACATACCTGTATGAGAAAGGTTAGTCAGTTGTTCCTGGCAAAAGCTCCAAGTCCCTTCCCCACCCTCTGCCACAGGAGCTGCCCTCTTCCTCATGCCAAGCCACTCACCCTCCGGAGAGGACTGGAGACACAACCCTGACAAACGGTGGGTCAAAGGGAAAGTTATCCTGAGAAAGAGACAGAGATGACAATCAGGAAAGGGAGGTCAGTATCCTCCACAGGACTGTAAGGCAGTCGGGGAAGCCTGGGCCAGGGAGGGAAAGACTGGAAAAGAAAAGTCTTACTTTAAAGGAAAAATTAAGTAGGATGAAGTCAGCTCCTTCTTTCTCTTTGAGGATCTGGAGATCGTTGTGCAAAGCGCTGTCCTGGTCAACTCTATGAAGCAATGAGCCTGAACTCAGACTCCTGGTCCCAGCTCAGGAGCCTCATAAGGGCTCCCACTGCCCACACCCGCTCTGGAAGCCTGCAATCAATACACTGGATGGGACTGCCCTGGAGATCCCACCACAGTAGCTCCACTCACACTCCTCCACTTCCTCTCCAATCCCACAGTCCCCACTCACTTGAGGAGTTTGACATTCCAATCATATAGACTGTCATTCACAAGTTCGACTGCATAGTTTCCTGGAAGCAGGGAGGAAGGAAGATGGGTGTTAGTAGGATGGTCCAGTTGGTGAGTGGTCCCAAATGCAGATCTCTTTGCCAAACAGAGAAAAAGATCAACTGCTCCAGGTTCACCCCAGATGGACATGCATCCAATCCAAGCCACTGGCTTGAGGAGCTCCATTCTTGACCTGATAAGTTCATAAGCATTCACGTATCCCAGAATCTTCTGGGGCCCCTTGCCACCATATCCTTCTTTATGAGAAACTGTGCAGGCCCTGCTCTGGGGCAAACTCACCACCTTTGAAACTCTGTGATCGGTATATATCCCTGAGCTCCTTCATCAGCCGGTCAGTGGCCTGCACCGAGCCAGACACTGCACCCTGTGAAGTAGAGATGGCAGGAACGTTTCTTGGTCATGTAGTTTGGAAACACACCTTAGGGGCAGTCTGGCAGCTTGCCCAGGATTTAGGGAAGGATCAGGCACATGCAAAAGAGGAGTCTGTTCCCCCTACTGATATGCCATAGCCTGCCACTTTTCAGCCATTACCCACCAACCCCTCCACCCAGCCTCTCCCCAGAAGGCACGTACATTTAAGTAATCTTGCCTCTGGTTCTTTTTAATTTTCTCTAGGATGGCCAAGTTTTCTTTTCCAATGCCATCATCTTCAGATTTCTTGCCCTCAGCTGGCTCTTCCTCTTTCATTTCATAGTGATCTAGGTCTTCTGTGTCCTAGGGGAAGTGTAGGGTAGAAGTGAAACAGAGGAGGAAAGAAACATACACAGTTTATGAAGGTCCATCATCTTCCCATTCCCATCTGACCAAGAGCCAAAAGTTGAGGGGCAGCAGTCAATTCCCAGCCCCATTCCCTTTACGATCTAAAGGACAAGGCACATATCTTCTCTTACTTAGTTTTCAAGCTACAGTAGCAGAGCTGTAGTAAGGACCTAGGGAGCTGGCAGACCTACTCAGCCCTTTTGTTCCCCAGACTGACCCCACTCCAATTGTTCCTAACACTCTCCCTTGGCAGCAGAAACTCTTCCCTAATTCCTAGCAGAATAACTTGGGCCTGATACTATGACTCAAAGCTCATGTTTCACCAGGTGACTATGTACCTAGGAGTTCTCAGGGCCCCAGTTCTAAAGGAGAAACCTGGATCATTAATCTCCTCCCTTCCCTACAAATGCAGGGTGTGAATCAGGTATGTAGAGGCACCCACTGCCAAGATGGAAATGAGAAAGGAGGTCTACAGAGGGAGATGGAAGAGGTCAAGAACAGAATTAGCTCCTTATTCTTCCTGCTCTCTGTTCTAAGTGAGCAAGTAGCTCAATGTGTGTGTGATTTGGGGGTGGGGGAGATCATATCCAGCATTCATCCCCTCAAATGCTGGGAGTGTGGCACAGAGGGCTGTCCACTGCCTGGGAGGAGTTAAGTTTCAATTGTCACTAGGCCTTTGTTGGTCTAAAGACTCTTACAAATTTACAGAACCTGTGACATTAATCCAATTCTAGGAAATAAAGTGATCAGTGATCTCTATGCTCTGGCAGGACATACTAACCTCCTAATTATTACATTGGCAGCTAATATTTACTGAATGCTTATTACATGTCAGGTTCTGTACAACGTGCTATACACACTGGCCCATTTACAACTAACATATCATGGTTCTATCATTAACCCCATTTTACAGATGAGGTCTAAATAAGATTAAGTAACATGCTCAAAGTCATAGAATTCTTAGCAGAGCTAAGACTTCAATCAAATTCTGTCTGGCCCTGAAGTTCAAATTCTTTTTTTTTTTTTTTTTTTTTTTTGAGACAGAGTCTCACTTTGTTGCCCAGGCTAGAGTGAGTGCCATGGCGTCAGCCTAGCTCACAGCAACCTCAATCTCCTGGGCTCAAGCGATCCTACTGCCTCAGCCTCCTGAGTAGCTGGGACTACAGGCATACGCCACCATGCCCGGCTAATTTTTTCTGTATATATTTTTAGTTGGTCAATTAATTTCTTTCTATTTTTAGTAGAGATGGGGTCTCGCTCAGGCTGGTTACGAACTCCTGACCTTGAGCGATCCGCCCGCCTCGGCCTCCCAGAGTGCTAGGATTACAGGCGTGAGCCAACACACCCAGCCTGAAGTTCAAATTCTTAACTATTCTATTATATTCTGCAAAAGTATCTATGTTTTTAGAGAATATATCAGATAAGTGATTTAGTACTTATCATATACTATATGAAGCACTTTATATGCAATGCCTCATTTAACCTTCAAGACAACCATGTGTAGTATTAGAATCCCATTTTATAGATAACAGAACTTCAGCTTGGTGAGATTAGGTAAAACTCAAACCCAATTAAGATAGCTGGGATGCAAACTCAGGTCTGCCGAACTCCAAAGCCATCTGAAATTTTTAGCTTATCAAATATTTCGTTTGAATGGATTTGCACCTAACTATCTTCAGTGGTTGGATATGGGTGCTCCGTCTTCTCTATTACACTGGTTTTTCCTCCAGGTCAGTAAATCTGTCTTTATTCCTTCAATCTTTTTCTCTCCCCAGTTCTAGACTGGAGTTCTGGATATAGTGGGTGATCAATGCTACTGACTGAAAGAGCTTCTGGCCAAAGCCACTTCAGGTGGCAAGCCTACCTCAGGCATCTCCTCATCTTCATCTTCTGAAGACACATCTTCCTGTGTGCACTGCAGTGGGGAGGGGAAAGACAGAGATCAGAGCCCCAATTGCTTGCTAGAATGCAGCCTCGGACCTATTCCCCGGAGCCTCCAGGTCTGAAGCTCTGCACCTGCCCATAATGCTGCCAGTTTCTCCACCAGCAAGATCTGAGTAGAAGCGACAGCCTAGAGAATGGCTCTGCTACCAGCCTATTGTTCTCTTCCTACCATATGTCAAAGAATAAAAGAGAAACAAAATGACTGTTTCTGTCCCCCACCTCACAAATCCCAGTTTTAGTTTCCTAAAAACCCCTCCTTTACTTGATCTTCTCTAGACTGACATTGCATTTTTGCTTCTCAACACGGGGCCTGGGTCCCCAGTAGCTACCACTTGCTACTGCTAATTGTGAAAATCCCCCCTCCCTCTTAACATGAGGGATACTGCCCATGAAAGTGAGTTTTTATAGGAGAGATAAAGCTACTAGCTGCCCATTTAGCTAGATCCCCATCTGGAGAAGAAACAGGGTGAGAATTATGAGATACACACGTGTTTGGGAGTAGGTGGGAGTAGAAAGAAACTACCGCAGATTCTTTTCAATTAACAAGTATTTACTAAGTGCCCTCTGAGGGGCAACTCTGTGCAACGAGGCCCAAAGCTCTTCAGCTGCTCACCTGGTCTGCTGGCAAGGGCTGATCCAGCATCTCCACATCTGGATGCTGAGGGAGGTTATAGAGTTTACACAGGTCAGAGATGATCCTCTTCAGATGCTGCAATAGCTGCAGGGAGGGGACCACAGAAACATCATATACTCCTTTCCCCACTCCAATATGGACAGTGTATGCATGAGCTCTTAGCTCAGACCCCAAACTGGTACCAATTCTCTAAACCTTATGGATCACATGGCTATGGGAATGAGTCTGCTGGTAGACCAATCATAGGGCTGGTGCAGGGAACTCCCTCTGGCTTCAGTAAGTAACTCCCTAAGAAGTCTGCCCCAAAACATTTAGCCTACTGTACCATCCACTTTCCAGATATAACTCCCTTTCAGAGGATGCCTAGATGACATAGGCCTCAAAGGAATAAATATGGCCCCACCCTGTGGCCCCCTCACCAGAGTATTCCCTTTCTTTATGTCCACCAGCCTCTCCAAGACAGCAGCCAAGTTAGGGTCATCAGACTCCACCGACCAGATGGGAGGCACAGCAGGATATGACTCCTAAGGGGAAAAGAACAGGGAGAGTGGTCAAAATGGGCAACTCTGGGAAAAGCCAGATTTAGCCTGCCCTGTGCCCCCCAAACTTCTAGTCTCTTTGCTTCCCAACCCTACCTCTTACATGTGTACTCATAGAAGCCCAACTCAGGTCAGGAGCTTCCCAACAAATCCTAAACTGGAAGAAAAACAGTCCCTGGGAGGACCCTTTCCAAGAAGCAGCCTGGAACCTTTTCTTTCTTTCCTTGAGAGTAAACACCAGCACAGCCAAACTCTGCTAACAGTGAGAGAAGACTCCTGATCTACCATACTGCCTATACAAGTTCCAGACTTGAAGTTCTCTCCATGCCCAGAACAGAGTCCTGCAACCTTTCTGCTTTTCTAACTCCATAATTAGGTGAGGAAGGGATCACCTCATCACAATCACACTGATGTGAAAAAAGCATAGGATAAAAATTAGACTGCATCTCCAGAACCCAAGAGTAAAAGGGTACTCGGAGGAATCTCTCCACACACCACTCCCAACACAGCCCCTCAAAGACCAATTCTCCCCACCTCTCCCTTGGGAACCTGCCACCTTCTCAGTCCAGGCGTGGGCTGTAGGGCTCCACATGGCAGGCTGGGAGAAAGAAGCCTACGCTGCTGACATTCCCAGCATTCCTGAACCACGGTGCCAAATGCGGCCTGACCAGACTTCCCCTCTGCCTAAAGCAAGGGGGCTGGTTCAGGTCAAGTCTCCTTTATAGGGGCCACAGGAATCTGGCTGAGGACCCCCAAACTCACTTCCTACCAGGGACAAAGACCTCTGGCAACTAGAAGGGCAGCTAGATGGAGCAAACCTACCCTTAAGGAATAAGAAGCTTAAGTGAGTAACAAAATTAACTCTTGAGATTTCCACACATGCCAAGGAAACCTTATCTACTTCTACTGGGGATTTTAGCTCTCCCATTGCTCTAATCCTCAGTGCTGGAAGAAAAATAATTATCAAAGATGCTCAAGTCTTCACCTGACTAAGCCATCCCTAGTCCTTCAATCTTGAACTTTTTAGTAGGGGAAAAAAGGAGGAAATGGGAGAAGAGAGAAATGGGACATGTGAGTTTTGGTGGGGCATCATTCAACTTCAACCCAAGCTGAGGTTTACCTCACCAACCTTTGACCTGGTTGGAAAGGGACAGAAAACACCATATAAGTTGAATTCAGGCCCCCAAGTCTGTCTTTCCCCAAGCTACTCCTATTCAGTCTGCCTGCTCTGATAAGTACTGTCCGCTAGTACCCTACCCTAGCTACTACTCCTAGCAGGGAGAAGACCGTCACGGCAGTATCAACCAATATAAGTGTTATACCATGCAATACCAGACATTCCCAAATTATCAGAAACCAAACCTCTCTTCAAGGGATGTCTGAGGGTAGACTGAGCAGAGACATGTAAGGTGAATGCCTAGGATGGAATGATGCTCACTAAGAGAAATGGTACTGTTACTGCTCAGGATAAATGGGGTAGCCCTCCCACATCACATCACCATCACACAGGAAAGGCAACAACTCAGAGCAACCATCACACAGGAAAGGCAACAACTCAGAGCAACTGGATATATCCACAGGGAACAGGGAAAGGAGCGGCAGACCTGCTACTAGCTGAGGGAAAAAGAGGAGAGTTAGAGGTTACACCAAAATAAAAGTGCATCCAAAAGAGAGAAGAGGAGTCAATGAATTGCAAACTATCACTCGTACAGAGAGCAAAGAGGGGCTGCACAAAGGATGTCTGGGCAGGGATCCCACAGGTGGCAAAGTCCTAAGTCAACGGAACTACTGAGAAGGGGGCATCACTGAAATGTGCAAAGTTCCAGGCCAGGTCTTTCCAGCTGGAGCTAGTGCAGAGGCCTAGAACCTTGAGATGAGGG
>VBSM01000729.1:5310348-5342212 GCA_008086735.1 Cheirogaleus medius | reverse complement strand
ACACCCGCTGCCTTTCTTCTTGGTGGGTATGGAAGGAGTATGTGATGGAGACATAAAGAGGGAGGGTTTTCAGCTCTCCTTGGACACTGGGTGGTTGTACCCAGAGGACTCACTCCTGCCAGGCTAGAAGCAAACTTGAAGTAAAAGCTGGGGAGTTTAAGAAGAGAAGGTAGAAAGATAGACTGGCCTGAAAAGAGCATCAGGGAGCAACCAGAGGCTCCACAAGCAAATGACCCCTCAGTCCCTCATTCCAGAAACAAACAACCATTTGAGACCAGAACAAGAGATTCTGGTCTGGTTGAACAAACAACCAGAAAGAGATTTTCATAAGAGAAGACTTTCACAGCCTTCCTCATCACCCTGCATCCACCAAGCTCCCTGTCCCTCTCAAGAGTTTGGAATGCCTTTAAGTCATCCTTGTTTCATTGACTTTTTCACTTTCAAGTCTCAATGTCCAGCTCCATCGCTTTTAGGCCCTCAAGCACCATTAAGCTCTCCCTCCTCTGTGCTTCCATAACATCTTGTTTTTATCTCTACTAGATCAGCCACCACATTACATAATAATTTACTGCCAAATTGTGATCTCCTTAATAGCTGAGACTAAGTCTTTTTGATCACCACATCCTCAACACCTATATAACTCCTGGGAAATAGCAGATCCCCAACAAATCTTGAGAGCTTGTTTGGAGGTACTAGCAGGGGAGTGCGGCTACACTATATACCTACCCTTGACTGAAGAACAGTCCTCCTCTATCAGGGAAGGTCGTCCTCTTCCACTGAGCAAGCAGCTTCAGGAGGGATGCACATGGAGCAGTGAGGGAGGAAGGGGACACCAGCTTGGCCAGCCAGATAAGCTGAATCAACCCTGGCGATCAATGGGGCGACAGATGTCACAGCCAGATCGCCCTCATATCCAAATCTTGATCTAAATTGTTGAAAGGGAGTCTTCTTCTTCCCACCATTGACCTTTTCTCCAAGTGGAGGGACTGCACACATTCCTTTCCTTTTCCTTAAGGCTTTTATTTTCTACTCCTTTCCTCAATTCCAAGATTTCTTTAATTCTTAAGAGATTATCATATGTCTACACATGCATGTGCCCTGGAGCTAGTGGTGCAGAGTCATGCCCATTTCCATGTGCATTATGGGGCCTGTAGTCATCTTACTTCCTCTCTAGTCTTTTCCTGGAACTTGTCCTGTTTCTTCCCCTCAATTCCATGACCTGGGGACTTGTTAAATAGCTGAGCTTTTAGAGAGGAATTTCCCCTTCCACATTAAAAGATGTCAGTCCTGTACTAGCCCTTTTCCTTACCTGTTGAGCCCTTATGGTATGCAAAGTACTGTGCTGGTTCATAATCTAGTAGGGGAGGAAGCCACTACCTTAGTTGGATTCATTTATTCACTGGACATGCTCTTGAAACATGTAACAGGGTACCTGACCTAGTCTTTGGTCAGGCACAGCTTCCTTGAGGATCTGACATTCCTGTCAAATGCTCAAAGGGAATTATGGGCCCAAGCAATCCTCCTGCCTCAGCCTCCTGAGTAGCTGGGACTAAAGGTGTGTGCCACCATGATCAGCGAATTTTCTTTTCTTTTGTAGAGACAGGGTCTCCCTATGTTGCCTAGTCTGGTCTTGAACTCATGGCCTCAAGTGATCCTTTCACCTCAGCCTCCCAAAGTGCTAGGATTATAGGCATGAGCTACCATGCCCAGATCGAGCCTTTCTATATGATTTCTATCTGCTGTAGGTAGAAATCTTTTGGTTGAAAGCAACAACAAACTCACTTAAGAAAAAAGAGGGGCCTTTATTGGCTCAGCAGCTGAAAGTGCAGGGATCTCATCTTGTTCTCCTTTGTGTTAGCTTCATTCTTGGGCAGGCCTCTGTGAAAGGGGCCCCTGGTCTCCCTGGTCACACAGAAGCCGGCAGCTGGTGTGGAATAGAATGGGGATGAGAAAGGCTAATTGATCAGGGCTGCTTATCTTTCCACACTTCAAGACCATCAAGGTTACCTTCTTTTCAGGCAAATTCTAGATCTCTTCAGCTTAGACCCCCTGTGGGAGGGCAGGAAGCTTGGCCTTTTAGGGACTTTATGGAGGTAGAAAAGGGCACAAATGAGGGGACTCTGTTCCAAGACTCAAAAGCTATTTGCTTTCTTAAAATAGCAAACCTACAGCCCTCTGTCTCTTTCTCTAAGGAGCTAAAATGCATTTTCTCTGCTGCATCCTCAGCTTTCCAGGGTAGCAGGATCATTTGGTTTGGTAAGAGAAAAAAGGAGGGCGGGAACCCCGGGAAACTCCTCCCGTCTCCCGCCCCCGCATTCTGGCCTCTGGCCTTGTGTGCAAAGCAGGCCCTGACCTACTTGTCTTACTCCTGCTGCTTCTTCCCGCTCGGCCTCCTGCCCCTTCTCGGACCCCTCCAGATCCTGCCCAACTTCGCCGCTTGGGAATTCCTCCACCGTCCCGTAGAGGGACAGCTCTTCTTCCACCTCCCGCACATCCTAGCTAGGCAGGACCAGTCAAAGAGTATCCCACCCAGGGACCCCCTTTTTTCCCCTGGGAATCAGCGTTTCCGCCTCCGGGGCGGAGACTCCTCCCCTCATCGTCCCAATTGTATTTCTTGGAAGAGCAGCCGGAAAAGCCTCCGCCTGCTCAAAGCAGGATAAGCGAGAAGCTGGTTTCTTCTCGCAGCCTGCTTCTGAGCCACAGGAACCGCCCGTCGGCCGGCACCACCTGGGCCCCGCTCCCGGCGGGCGCGGGCGGCGCGGGCGCGGCTTCAGCACCACGGACAGCGCCCCGCCCGCGGCCCTCCCGCCGGCGGCGCGCTCCGGCTGGTGTAGGCAAAGCAGCAAGCTATGCCCGCGGCATGGCCCGGCGCTCCGGCCCCATGGCGCTGCTCCTTAGCTTCGGCCTCCTCGGGCTGTGCTCAGGTAAGGACGATCCACCAGCTAGGTTCGCCTGCCCCAGCCAACGGCCCAAGACTCTCCACGCTCTGACTCACTCCTGCTAGGCCAGAAGGTGGAAGGCAAGGATTCCCTAGAGGTGGAGGAGTCTGCTGGGGGTTAGAAGAGAGAACCTCAGGATTGCAGGGAGCACCGAGGAGACTGAACCGGGAGGGGGACATACCCGAAGGAGTAAGTGATGCAAGGAAGAGGTGGAAACAGCCAGTGGTGGTGTCGGCACAGAGAGGCAGGAGGAAGGGGATCTCCCTGAGCTTTCTGGGATGGCAGGAAGGCCAACTCTGATGACACTGAGATGTCACCTGACTTTTTGTGAAACATTATCTTAATAAATCTACCTGGTTTTGCACTCCATTTCCCATCCCCTACATTGGGCAAGGTAGGAAGGGGAGAGAACTGAATTCTCAGGCCGCTTATAGGGTAGGACAGGAGACTCGGAAGGGAAGACCTCTGCCAGGCTGACTAGGAAGGAGCTCTCTGAGGGGGTGGGGAGGGGTGTGTTAATGCAAAGTTGCAGAAAGGGGTGGAGTGTGTGGAGGGGCAGTTACAAAGGGAATGAACAAATGAATGAGCTTTCCACACCCGTGTGCCATTGCATGGGGGTGGGCTCCTGTATGTATAGAACTTGGGACTAAATATATACCCTGACCCACAGCTTAGGCAGCCCAGCTATCCTACTCCAACCCAGTGCCTTTGGGGGTGGGGTGGGGCATGGTGTCATGACCACAGTCACATGTGGAGGCACACAGTGTTATTGCACACATAGATGGGCACTCATTGAGGAGAAAGGGTGTGTGGTGGGACACAAATTACTGTTTCCCTTTCTCCACCCTCCAAACACCCTTTGAATCATTAAGTATTTTCTGGGGAAGCCATGGAAGCAGAAATCTCAAACCACCCTCTGAGACATTGGGGGAAGAGCAGGTCTCCACAAATCCTTGCAGAGTGGGTTATTAGTCTGGAGGCATCTCTGGAATTCTTGGTTAGTCTTCTCAGATAGGGGCTTCTCTATGAGAGTCTTAATCTGGGGCTTCCTTGGGGGTACCTAAGCATTTGCAGTATCCTTAGGGATGGAGCAGTGGGAAGCTGGTGGTGGGGCCTGGATTATCCTACTTGCCTGGGCAGGGTGGGGTCCTGGGTGGGTCTTCCTTGCCTACTTACTTCCTACCCTTCCCTTGCCCAGAGGTGTGGGGTACAGATACAGAGGAGCGGCTGGTGGAGCATCTTCTGGATCCTTCCCGCTACAATAAGCTTATCCGCCCAGCCACCAATGGCTCTGAGCTGGTGACAGTACAGCTTATGGTATCACTGGCCCAGCTCATCAGTGTGGTGAGTGGGGGTCCCAGACTCTTTGCCCAGCTGCTGAAGTCATCCCAGCCAGAATGTATTTATGTCTGTGCTTACTCCTCTGGTGTTTCCAAGGCTTGGGGTGGTGCCAGAGGGACCCTGGGTAGTGGCAGTGGGCCCATAGGCTGGGGGCCTTCTCAGCAGCTTCCCTTCTTCCCCATAGCATGAGCGGGAGCAGATCATGACTACCAATGTCTGGCTGACCCAGGTAAGTGCTCTTCCCATCAATATCCCTGGCTTTCTCTTTTCTCCTTTTTATTTATTTATTTTGCATGTGCTTTTTTCTTTCTCAGTCTCCTCAAAAGAGGCAGAAAGGTATAGACATTGGAGTCTTAAATAATTAAGTTTGAATCTTGGTTCTGCCTGGCAGAAATCACCAGCTCTGTAACTTTAAGCATTTTAAACTCTGCAAGATTAATTTTTTTTCATTTGTAAAAGGCAGGTTGTAATACTGTACCTTGGCCTACCTGTGCAAATTAAATGAGAAAGTATTGTTTGAACCACATTTGGTGGGCAGATAAGTCACTGTGGGGAGGAGGCTCGCTTTTTAAAAGCTTCCTCAAGCCATATGGGGCCCCTCTTGCTCCTTTCCTTGACCTGGAGGGCAGAAGTTGGCACTGTCTCCCTTTCTCCCTTTCCCAGGAGTGGGAGGATTATCGCCTTACTTGGAAGCCTGAAGAGTTCGACAATATGAAGAAAGTTCGGCTCCCTTCCAAACACATCTGGCTCCCAGATGTGGTCCTGTATAACAAGTAGGTGACCCTGGAGTAATGGGAACATTGGGGGAGACCATGGAAATGCTCAGAGAGGAAAGGAGTCTTGGAGAAAATATGAGAAGAGAAAATAGGAGAAGTTAGCTTATGCTGTGGGAGGGAAGGACTTTTAATAGGCAAATATGCAGTCACAATCCAGACAGACAGATTAGACCAGTTAGGTATAGTGTGGACAGCCAAGGTGACTTAGGCCATGACCAGCCTCCTCCCAGCCAACTAGGACTCCCAGTATATATTTGGTGCTACAGTAGGGATAGAAACAAGGATTGACAGCCCCCAGTGCCTAAAGTGATTCAAGAATAGGCTTTCCCAGAAGCCTGGGCAGGATCAAAGAACCCTAAGGTCCCAGTTTCTCCTCCCAGTCCTATCCTGTCTTCTGGAATAATCCCTCTCACCTCTAAGGTACAAAACTACCTCTTTCAACTAGTGGAACCATGCCCTGCTCCCACCCATCCCTGTGCCTCCCTCCACCCACCATTGCTTGGGGCTCCTCACTCTGGCCTCCCCAGCTTCCCAAACTTCTCTACTCTCATGAGGAGCAACCAGCCTATACAATGTGTGACAAGTAGCAGGTGTGTCACCTCCCTCCTTCCACACTCTTGTACCTCTGAGGGGCTACACAGGCCTCCTGACCAGGACACTTCTTCTGCCACCAACCCCCTCCACATATCCATATCCCCTTCTTGATCAGTTCCTGCTCCACCTCTCTGTGCTCCTGGATAGTCACTTCCCTTCCTCATACTCCCTGTGGTTTTCCTCCCACTCAGGGCTGGGTCGATGGGTGGGGATGAAGGAATGCTTAGGACAGGACTGACCATGCCCTTCCCTTGGCAGTGCTGATGGCATGTACGAGGTGTCCTTCTATTCCAACGCCGTGGTCTCCTATGATGGCAGCATCTTCTGGCTGCCCCCAGCCATCTACAAGAGTGCATGCAAGATCGAAGTAAAGCACTTCCCATTTGACCAGCAGAACTGCACCATGAAGTTCCGCTCATGGACATATGACCGCACTGAGATCGACCTGGTGCTCAAGAGTGATGTGGCTAGCCTGGACGACTTCACACCCAGTGGTGAGTGGGACATTGTGGCACTCCCTGGCCGGCGCAATGAGAACCCTGACGACTCCACCTACGTGGACATCACGTATGATTTTATCATTCGCCGCAAGCCGCTCTTCTACACCATCAATCTTATCATCCCCTGCGTGCTGATCACCTCACTGGCCATCCTCGTCTTCTACCTGCCGTCCGACTGTGGTGAGAAGATGACGCTGTGCATCTCCGTACTGCTGGCGCTCACGGTCTTCCTGCTGCTCATCTCCAAAATCGTGCCTCCCACCTCCCTTGACGTGCCACTCGTCGGCAAGTACCTCATGTTCACCATGGTGCTTGTCACCTTCTCCATAGTCACCAGCGTGTGCGTGCTCAACGTGCACCACCGCTCGCCCACCACACACACCATGGCGCCCTGGGTGAAGGTCGTCTTCCTGGAGAAGCTGCCGGCGCTGCTCTTCATGCAGCAGCCGCGCCACCACTGCGCCCGCCAGCGCCTGCGCCTGCGGCGTCGCCAGCGTGAGCGTGAGGGTGCCGGCGCCTTCCTCTTCCGAGAAGCCCCCGGGGCCGACTCCTGCACGTGCTTCGTCAACCGTGCGTCGGTCCAGGGCTTGGCAGGGGCCTTCGGGGCCGAGCCTGCCCCAGCGGCCGGCCTGGGGCGCTCAGGGGGCCCATGTAGCTGCGGCCTCCGGGAGGCGGTGGACGGCGTGCGCTTCATTGCAGACCACATGCGGAGTGAGGACGAGGACCAGAGCGTGAGTGCGGCGGGCTGGGCCCCAGGCGTGACATACGGGGTCTGTCAGGGCTTGGGTGTCTGGAAAGCAGCGGCGTCCGTAGACGCGCAAGGCTACCAGGGTGGGGGACGTGAGTCAGGCCTGCGTAGTGGGCCTGGCGCTGGCTTCGGTTCTCAGTTGGCTTCCATGAGGCGGCGCGACCTGAATTGGAGTCGGTAGAGGATGACCTTGCGGCTCCCTGAAGACTAGTACCCAGGCTGAAATGCCTCAGCTGGGACATCATTAAGTGGGGAGTGGGGCTGGAACGTGAGGAAGCCCTTTAGGGTTTGCAGCCGGCCTGTGGCCGTGTCCTCTGGAGTCCCTCCCCGCTGCTTGCATTTCCATGTCCAAGTTGTTAATCTGCAGCTCTTACCACAGAGACGGGTCCTTTGTGTGCCCCATGGGGCGTGGGAGTGGGAGCAAAATTGAGGACAGTAGGGGGGTGTGTGTGTGTGTGTGTGTGAGAAAGGGAGGTGGCCGGGTTAAGAGATTCCGTGAGCCTGCTTGGCAGAGAGGACAGAGTCCCAAATCAATATCCCTTTTCTGCACTTCTGGGTCCCAGGGGATGGCCTCGTGAAATATTTATGGAGATGGAGGCGGGTGAAGGCTAGGCTCCCTAGACCCATCCTCCGCTTTCTGCACACTGAGCTTCTGGTTTTTTCTATAGGGGCTCAGAATAGACTCCTTGAGATGGGGCCAGGATTTGGGGGGAGGTATGATGGGTGGACATCCCCCCACTTTGGGCAGCAGCTGGCTCCACCCTGTGGTCAGTCCCCTGGTACCTGGCTGGTTCCAGGCTGAGGCTCAGCTGTTGCCATGGTGACGGGCCAGGTTTCCTCCAGGACCCAGCCATTCAGGTTGGGGGATGAGGCTGGGGGCACTGCAGTTTGTGTGGGCCAAGGGCTTCAGAGATCTGTTTCCCTGGATGGCAGGAGATGGAGTTGGAGCTGAAGCTCCGGCCAGGGAGAGTCTTACAGTCCTGATGGTGGAAGAGGGGAGTCTCAGAGTCAGCTGAGGCCCAGTGGGAGACACCAGTGCAGGGCTCAGCTGGCTGCAGTTAACCATCTCGCCTCTCCTGCTGCAGTCTACTTGTTGTGCATTTACTGAGCCAGGTGCTGAGGATGCAGTGACCTATTTGGGTGCTTCAAAGGCACCTCACACTCAACATGTCCCAAACTGAGTCCTTGATCTACATCCCCAGCACCAGCTTGCTCCTCCGCCAGTTTCCTCATCTTCTAGTACATGGCACCACCATTCACCCAGTGGTTCAGGCCAAAGCCCTGGGGTGATCCTTGACTCCATTCTTTCTCTCTCACCTCCCCCACCATCCATGTCATCAGAAGTCCTGTCCTGTGAGCATAAACTCCAAAATAATCTTCAACTTCATCCTTTCCCACTATCTCCACACTAACACCCTTGTTCTAGGCCACCATCAGCTCTTGCCCGGACAAGGGCAGAGTCTCCTAATAGTCTCCCTGATTTAGCTCCTGTGCTCCTTTGTCCAAATACGCAATGTCTCCCCCTCCCCTTGTGCCTATTCCCCCTTGCCCAGGTCACTGGCTTGTCTGCTTGACTGTCTTAAGCAGGCCAAGCTCTTTCTTGCCTCAGGACCTTTGCACGTATGGGCCTCTCTGCCTGGCATGCCCTTCTTTTTTTCCTTTTAAAAAATATTACTATTGGCCAGGTGTGGTGGCTCATGCCTGTAATCCTAGCACTCTGGGAGACCAAGGCGGGCAGATCGTTTGAGCTCAGGAGTTCGAGACCAGCCTGAGCAAGAGCAAGACCCCGTCTCTACTAAAAAAATAGAAATTAGCTGAACAACTAAAAAAAAATATATAAAAAATTAGTGGGGCATGGTGGCGCATGCCTGTAGTCCCAGCTACTCGGGAGGCTGAGGCAGGAGAATCAGCTAAGCCCAGGATTTTGAGTTGCTGTGAGCTAGGCTGATGCCACGACACTCTAGCCCAGGCAACAGAGCGAGACTCTGTCTCAAAAAAAAAATTACTATTACTAATTTTTGCTCTACTATTTGAGAGTAAGCTGCAGACACTGTGATCTTTTATCCCAAATACTTTAGCATGTTTGTCCTAAGAACAGGTTTAGTGATCAAATTCAGGAAATTTAGCATCAATTCCTTTATCTGATATAAAGGCTGTATTCAGATTTTTCCAGTTGTCTCAGTAATGTCCTTTGTAGCATCACTTCCCCACACCCAACCCAAGGCAGGATCTCAAATTGCGTTTAGTTGTCATGTCTCTTTAGTTTCCTTCACTCTGGAACAGTTCCTCACTTTGTCTTTCGTGGCATACACATTTTTAAAGGGCACACGCTGGTTGAACAGCCCCTCAGTTTGGGTTTAATCATTTTTTCCTTCAGCTTATTCCTGACACAGCTGGTTCCCTCTCACTCAGCAGATCTTGGCTTGAATGTCACTTCCTCAAAGAGGCTTGCCCAGACCACACTCTAAATTATATATTTTCCTCCCTTTCTACATCCCCAGCCCTTTATTTCCCACACAGTATGTAATTTTAAATTCTTGCTTATTTTTGTCTCCCTCTCCTTCAGTAGACTATAAACTGCCAGGTGCGTTTGTCTTGCTCAGTTGCATCCCAGTGCCTAGCATGGTGCCAGGTATACAGTAGGCACAGCTATGACACAAATGCATGATTATTCAGCTACTGACTAAATGAAGGTGCACAGTCACCTTCTCTGCAGCCTCTGAGCTGGCCGGGCTCCAGATAAACCTGTGGACAAGGGCCCAGACTTAGGCTGGAGTGGAGCAGCTCAGAGCAAAGGCCAGCCCTGTGTGCAAGCCCTGTAACCAGCTCTCAAACCACAGGGTGTTTTTTGTTTTTAAACAGGATCTTGTTTTGCTGCACAGGTTAGAGTGCAGTGGCATTGTCATAGCTCACTGCAACCTTTAACTCCTGGGCTCAAGAGAACCTCCTGCCTCAGCCTCCCGAGTAGCTGGGACTACAGACATGCACCACCAGGCCTGGCTAATTTTCTCATTGTTTGTAGAGATGGGGTCTTGCTATGTTGCTTAGGCTGGTCTCGAACTCCTGGGATCTAGCGGTTCTCCCACCTTGGCTTCCCAAAGTGCTGGGATTATAGATGTGAGCCACTGAACCCGGCCAGTATTACCTTTCTGACTGATTTGTTCACATCTGGAACCCAGTCGTCAGCCTCTGGTGCCTCTGTGCTTCAGGCGATGCTGTTGGATGGAGCTGCTGAGGCAGCCGCTCACTCTCTAACTCAGCACCCATTTACGGGGCACCCTGTTCCAGATGCGGGGATTACGAAGATGAATCAGACAGGGTCCCTGTGGTTTAGGAGCTTGTAGCTTAGTAGGGGGACAGACATGCAAGTTGAAACAATACAGTACAGTAAAAATACTGTGATGGAGATGTGTAAACAGTGCTGAGGGATCCCAGGGGGACAGTGCTTCACTCTGATCTGGGGGTCAGGGAATCCCTCATAGAGAAGGTGATGTTTGATTTGGGCTTTGAAGGATGTGTAGGAGAAAGGTAGAGAAAGGGAGGTCAGAATTCCCAGCCACAAAGGAAACCCACAAGCACAGATGCCTGAGAGGACACGTTAGGGTTTGGTAAGTCTGGGTTATAGGGTGGGAGAAGATAGGCTCATATTTGTCATGGCTGGGTCTTGATTCCAAACTTGGGAGTTTGGATGGGCCCTGAAGGCAGTGAGACCACTGGAGGCTTACAGGCTGGCGAGATCAGAGCCATGCCTTAGAAAGTCACTCTAAAGCCTTTCACTGAGGGAGAGGAGTAGGGCGTGTGTATGTGTGGTGGGAGCCGCTTATACCCGTTCAAAGCCCATCCTGCGTCATGTGACTGACACCTGCCTCCTTCGTCCCCAGGTGAGTGAGGACTGGAAGTACGTCGCCATGGTGATCGACCGCCTGTTCCTCTGGATCTTTGTCTTTGTCTGTGTCTTTGGCACCATCGGCATGTTCCTGCAGCCTCTCTTCCAGAACTACACCACCAGCACCTTCCTCCACCAGGACCACTCGGCTCCCAGCTCCAAGTGAGAGCATCCTCATCTCCATGCTCCTGCACCCCTTGCCCTCTGTTGTACAGTAGTGTTGGGTGCAGGATGGACGAGCGTGCTGCTGTGAAGGGGGGCACTGCCCCTGCAGATCCATCCTTTCACTCCTTCCTCCCCACACCTCCACCCACACGCAGCCAGCACGGACCTGGAGGTTTTGGCCGCTCTCCCTCTCTCGAACCTGCCCAGGCAGTAGTGTTGACAGTGGGGGATGAAGGCTGAGAAGTGGAGGACAGAGATGTCAGAGCCTTCCACCCAGAGGAGAGTGATGGGGACGGAGCCAAGCAGGGGACAGAACCATCTGCTGCCTCCAAGTCATGGGAGAAGGGGAGTATGGGAGGAGGGTGAGAGGACACAATGGCAGCTGAGGAGGGGGGAGCAAGAGGGAGGCCTGGGCGTGACCTGACACCTGCCCCTGTTTGAGTGGACGGCAGCTGGGCTGGGTGGGCCCCACAGTGGTTAGTGGTTCCTGCCCAGAGGGCTCAGCCTGGCCCTGCGGACAGACTCCTGGAGAGGCTTTCCACTCAACCCCACAGCCCCTTGCTTCTAAGGGATCCAGAGCCCAGTCCCAGGTCCCCTTCTGCCTGATGAAGAATTCTCTGCACCTCCTAGACTTCCCTCTTCTTCCTGTGTTGCTCGGGCTCAGGGTGTGGTGGGCAAGGCTGGATGTCAGGGGAGCCTCTAAGTTCTGAATCTTTGGGTAGCTGCTTGGAGTCTGAGGTCCAGATACTTGAACTGTGCAAAGTGCACGTTCACAGGCTTTTTGGAGGCAGAAAAACTATTTACAGTCATGGAGTCCAACATGAGCCATGTTCCAGATGAAGAAAGAGACCTGGAAGGTGAGACAAGCCCAAGTGGGTCTCTGACCCTTCCTCCCGAGTGTCCTGTTTTTCCCCATTTGGAATTGACTGGTTGCTTGAAGGAAGTAAACTTAGTCTGTTAGCTTTAAGCAGACCCAGCCTTTTGCCCACTGCAGAGCTGGGCAGGACAGGAGAGCCAGCCCTAGAGGCCAGCAGAGCAGGGGGCGAATGGCCAGAACTCTGCTACGTTGCACTGCTCGCTTCAGTCCTTGTTCGTAGCTCCTTCTGGCTCTCACTCCCAACCACACCTGATCAGGTTTGAAGCAGACCTTTGGAAGGACAGGTCTGCTGCTGCCAGTGACCCCCCAGAAAGCACAGCTTCAGTTTGCCGTCCTGTGGGTCCCTAGAGGCTGTGTCCTGACACTGCTCCAGGGGCCAGCTAGAGGCCACCTGGCCTGTTAGCCCAGGAAACAGACCTCTGAAGGGATCTCCTGCCCCGTCCCCTTCCCTGCCATATGACTGGCTCTGATTTGTGGTCCCAGACTGTGCTCAGTGCTGAGCCAGCACATGACAGGTCACAGAGGGGTCAGTCTGCCAAATGCACCCAAGGGACCTGGCCCCACACAAGCCATTCTGTTCTCTGGAGCCCAGCTGGGACTCCTGCTTCTCTAGGCAGAGTGGAGGTGGGAGGAGACAGCACAGGCAAAGAGCACTGAACAGGGATCCCAGAGTCTGGGTTCTCGTCCCAGCTCTGCTACTGACGGAGCCATCTCAAGCAAGCCTCTTTGCCTGCCAGGCCTCAGCCTCCTTGTCTATGAAATGGGGATAGTAATGCTCTCTGCATCGGTTTGCTGTGAGGATGAAGCGATGCTTGTGAAAAACTAGTACTGTACCTGGCACAGAATAGATGCTTCACGAATGCTGAGCCAAGAGGCGATTGGAACTGGTGGGAATGGGGTCACCTGATTGTCACGCCAGTCTCCCGCCCAGCCCCCACCTTTGCCCCTTCTCTTCCCTGAGCAAACCTAGTGTCCCCCGGTATGGCCAGGACCTGGGGGAGCTTGGGAATGCCACTGCTCTAGTGAGTCTGACGGGTGGGTGGGCTTCTCTCTGGCGCGTCCTCAGCAGAGTTTCATTCCATTTCAAGCCCTTGCCCTGGCCCTGCCTCCCTTCTGGGTTGGCCCTTCTGACACAGGTGTGTGCTCAGGGACCCCAGGCTGCTGTCGTCCTGTATTGGCTGTGGAAGAACATCAGTGGGACGTTCAGCCAGGAGCTGCATAGGACGTGCCTCAGTGCATTTCCCCACCTGTCAAGTGGGCTCATGGACAGCTCTTTTTGGTAGCAAGGGGAGTGTCTCTGCTCCATGGACACTTCCCTCTTCTAGAACAGAAAAGTGAGAATTGCTTGTATTGTGCCTGAACCCTCCTCAAACTCGGGCTTGGGGAAAGTGTCCTGGAAATCAAAACAGCAACAGGAAAGGACCTCTCCATCATAAGAGTAGGGTGCCAGCTTCAAGCCTGGGCTACCAGGGAGGCCCCATCGGCTGCTTCTGTGGCTGTACTTGCGTTTAATACTTCCTCCAAGTGGCTGTTCTCCAAGTAAGTCAGCAAACAGTGCTAGAGGGGATGGTAGAGAGCAGCTTGTTCAACTCCTCTCCACGACCCATTTAACACATAAAGAAACTGAGGCCCAGAGGTTGCTGTCTGACCTTGTATAAGCCACTTAACTCTGACCTTGCTGTTCTGCATCTGTAAAATGAGGATGGCTGAGGGCTGCAGCAGGGAAGAAAGAGGTCAATGTGTATGGAAGGGTTACCTGGGAAGTGCCATTCCCTCCATCTCTGGGTGCCTGTGGGGACCATCACAATAGGGAGGAGGGCAGAGGTGGAGGAAGGAGGGCTCCACTGCATGGGCAAGGTGTCACCATGTGTCAGGACAGAGTTGAACCCTTAAGGGCACATGAAAGCTTTGGAAAGCCAGTTTCTCCCACTCTTGGGTCCTATGTCCTCTTACCTTGGTGATGTCAGGGAAGCTCCAGGGAAGCTCCTTTCCATGGTGGGGGTGTCTCTGGAGAGAACTAGGTACCCAGCTCAGTGCTGGGCAAGGACTGGAGGAGGCTCCCGATCTGAAGAGGGAGGTGGAAACTGGATTGAAACCCAGAGCAAAGTGGGTTTGAGAGAGGTGAAGGGAGGAACTGAGCTGGGATTATCTCCATCAGAGATGGCAAGGCCACAGGTGATCTGGTAACTATTTTTATCTGAAAAGAAGGCATGCACAGGCTCTCTGCTTTTGACAGTTGGCATTATAGTGGGAGGAAGGCAGCTTCCTGGCAGTGAGGTATGTAATATTGGAACAGCTGGCACCAAGTTATTGGAAATTTAAAAGTAAACAAGACACAGACAGCCCCGCAGATGGCATGTTCTGCTGAAGGCTCCCTGCAGATGAAGGGCAAGACCATTTCCCCCTGGTGGTCTTGAATAAGGAATGCTCTTTGGACGATTTGGGAGCTTTGGCCTTTGTCTGCATCCTCTCCAAATCCCCAGATTAGCTGCTTTTTACTAAGGGTCTGCTCTGTGCCAGTTCCTTCGGATGCCTTGTCTTTATACCTCACAACAATCCTACAGGGAAGGGGCCCTCGTTTCACAGAAATGAGGCTCAGAGAAACCAAGTGACAGCCACTTAGTCATGTGGGGCCTGAAACCTGACTTCCCCAAAGCCCACACTCTTGCTGTAGCTTTGAGGCAAGTGGGATAAGAGGCTCCTTGGGAGGAAAGTAAGGGGCACTCAGGGCCTTCTCTGAGTCACTCCCCAAGCCAGAATGGAGTTGGTTCCAGTTGTCACCCTGTTTCTAGGCAGAGCTGGGCTGGTGTCACAGCACCCCTCACAACCCGACTGGTGCTGGCCAGACTCCCACTCACCAACCCCGATTAGACAGAGAACAAGCGGCCACCTTTTAATATTCATCCCGACAGGTCTAAAAGGTCAGTGTGACAGTCACATGGTTCCTCAGGGACTGTAGGTCTAGGGATCGTTAGGACACCTCACTCCCCCACCCTTGGTGTCCCCCATCTCCCACACTGCCCTTGGCCTCTCGTCAGCACTCCTGGAATATTTGCACTGGTCTAGCCCACCCCAAGCCACACTCATTAGGAACTCAAGATTCTCGTAAAGAAAGTTGTTTCCAAAGTTGTCTTGTCACTCTGTTGTGTTTGGGCTTGGAGGAGGAGCCCTCACGGGCCAGGGTTGGCAAATACAGTAAAAAGGGAGAATGCTGGAGAAATTGGACTCATGAAACATTATAAGAATCCAAGGAAAAGGTGAATGGTAACAGTGTGCTGTTGAATTATTGGTTTGTTGCCTTATAAATACATTCATCAGATTGAAAACAAATGGCCAAATGGCTGGGACTGGAGTAGATAGAGCCCAGAAATCGCCCCTGGGGAGGACTCTTTGTAAGGGACTGGGCAGAGTCTCCGGAGGCAGGGATGGCTGGGGTTTCCCCTCATGGCCCCTGCGCTCTGAAAAGTCAGCTACAGTCTGCATGAGGCCAGACCTGCTTCCACTGGTTTGATCTGGGCCCAAATCCTGGAAACAGTATCAAACTGTGGGTCCCCAAATGAAATGCAGGGTCACCAGCAACTGAAATGATGAGCTGAAGAAAATCCCCTGTGCTTCTGCAGGGCAGCCCTACTTCCCAGCCCACTTAGGGTGGGTGGTGGGAGGGCAGTCTTGTCCCTCTGCAGACAAGGTCTGGGTACTCGCCTTAGGCTTTAAGGAAACTGTCCACTTTCTACAAGACTGGCGCTCCATTTCCCTCAGAAACCAGGAGCTGCCTGAGAACAGAGAGGACAGAGGCACTTGAGGTTCCTGGTACATCATAGAGACATTATCTTTCACTGTCTTTAAATTAAAAACTGTTCAGTTCACCCAGCACTGTTTTTCAACAGACTATGAATGACGCCATGTGGAGCTCTGGTCCTTATGTAATATGCCCCAAAATGTGTCGCTGACCCTCCTGGCCTCAGTTGTTCCATCTGTATAATGGATGAGCAAGAAGGTTTATTGTGACTTAGCCTCACTGTTAGGTATTTTATGTCCTCTGCTATGATTATTTTTAAAAGGTTCAGGACGAGTCTTGTAGAAATTCTGTAGTAAGTTGCAATGTGGAAAGAAGTGCATTCTCTTTGAAATTTAAGATAGATATTTAAGATGCCATCTATGAAGTAAAAAGCAAACGGTCTGTCTCCTAAGACTGCAGCCAAGCCTGTCCTGGTCCTGGCCACAACTTTACTCCAAATATGCACATCCCTGCAGGCACAATGGCTGGGGATAGGGAGGTTCAGAGAGGTAGAGAAATACCCATGAAGGAGAGCTAGGATTATGTATATAATTGGTGATATTGTCTCAAGAGTGTTTTCCTACTCGGGGCCTTGAAATCTTACATGTCAAGTCCCTCAGGACAAGCTATTTAATAGTGGGCTCTGATGGGGAAGGGGGTTTGTGGGGCTGGGAAGGAACCAAGAGGTTCCTGACGTACCCCCACCCCACCCAGACGCAAGTCCACCTGCGCAGGGAGGTGATGGCTGCTTTCTGCAGGCTGAGGGATGACCTTATCCCCAGGTTGTACATCTGATGCAGCTGGTGCTGTTACCAGAAATCCCACGACCACAGGTCCCTGTCCCCACTTTGACGTCCCCCCAAAAAACAAGATTTAAAGCTAACAATTCAGGTGTTTCTTTTTTTTTATTTATGAGGAATGTATATTGTTAGTCACTTATTCAAGGGATAAAGCAGAATCATAAAACTGGACTGCAGCCATCGTGGCACCCAAGTCTATGCTTGGGCTCTTCCCCACTCTGCTCTTGGAGTCACTACTGTGACCCCCAAAACAAACAAATTCAACATAAAGGAAGCAGCTTCAAGCATTGACAGATTTTACAAGTGAATATTCAAAGAATGCACAATAGCCACAGTTCAGACAAATCAACTACAAAAATAATTAAAAAAAAAAGTTGGGGTGGAAGGGGTACTGGTTATTAAAGATTGGACAAAAACATGAAGAGAACAGCGGTGGAAGCTCTGCCTCCTCTGTCCTGTGTGACTCAGAGGGGCATGGGGACGCAGTGATGCAGGGCCTGACGATTAATTTCCAGCAGACACGTGGAGTTCAGGGATGCCTCGCTCTCTTCCTACAGCAGCAACTGAATACTGCAAGTTTGCTAGAGAAAAACCTTGGGGGCCGTTGGGGGATCTGATCTTTTGAGAGCCCCTGTTGTCCCCGTTAAAGAAGAGGAGCTAGGCTGAGCTCTGCTGGAGAGTCTAATGCCCAAGCTGGACCGAGGGGCCAAACATTCCGAGGAATCAGTAGGTGATAACCCTCCAGCCTGAAGAACCGAGAGGATGTGCTTCCTTCCAGCGGCTGGGAACCACAAGATCTCTCTGCCCCAGTTGTGGGGGCCAGGGTTGATTTAACATGCCTTCAGCAGACTCACAGGGCCAGGGAGCAGGCAGGCCCCTTCCACCACAGAAGACAGGTGCCATTTTCCTACCAGTTCCTTGGGATGCTTTGGTGTTCCGCAGAGACATCCTTAGTCTATTTTAAAAACTTGGGTTTTCTTATTTTGGTCAAAAGTACAGAGGGTACAGCGGGCCCCAAGAATAAAAGTGCAAATGTGGATGTATCTACTGATGAAGAGGCGGGCCAGACCATGGGTGAACTCGTCCGCAGTTTGGGGGTGTGGGGACGGAAAGTCACCTGAGGGCATTGGCTCAGCACGTTCCCAATGAAGATACATTATCTATAGGACGGAGGCAGGCTCAGGTCCTGAAGGCAGCAGCACCCCTGTAGTCCTCTTGAGCGTGTCTGGCTGATTTAGCCCCAGAGCTGGACTCCAGAGAGGCCACAGGCTCTGACCATGAGTCAACATTAGGTGGAGGTATAGACAAAGATCCACCTCAGAGTTTGAAGACAACCTGCCCTTTCACCTACAACTACTGCCTTGTTGTATGTTAACTCTGTAAGGATTCCCTAACAGGCAGGAGACCTCAGGTCTGTGCCCTGCCCATGAAACCTACTTCTGAAGCCATCTGACAAAGTGAAAGTGCTTGGATAAATGGAAAAGTACTTCTGAACTTTAAATCTGCTCAATTATAGGTTATCTGTAGCAGTTAAGAATCAACACCTATGGCATTCTTTTAAAACTCCTAATTTGCATATGACTTAGTCAATTTTCCTGGGCGTTGCCCTCATGAGAAATACTATGCCAGGTGCAACAGTGATCTGACCCAACATGATTTTTTGTCCTTATTCTTGCAAAGTCCTGATTATCTGAGCAGAAATGATTTGACCTTCTAGGACTCGCCTTGGACTTTTTTTCCCCACCACTTGGTTGGGGTCTATGGTCTTATACTCTACATTGGCAGGGCAAATTCTTAAGAATGTTCTAGGAGTAGAAGTGGCTGGAGCTTGGAAATATTCCAAGGAATATCTGTGCTCCCTGGGAAGTGGTCTGTGTCACCTGCAGGCGGAAAGCTCAGCTATTGCTTGGGCAACTCCCCTAGCCCAGTCTGGCTGGTTCTAGCCTTTGCTGCTGCGTGGGGAAGGGATACACTTCCGGAGTAGCAGCTTTCCCTGCCTTACCCCACCCCCCTGGCCCCCAACAAGCTGGCTAAAGTGCAAGATGGGAAGATTGCTAAGCATTATTTGCAGCTTCTGATAGCATTTCCATTGGCACTGACTGCAGTATTAAACTCCTGCTCTTGTAAATGTTTCACCAGATTCTTTAAATTCACCTCTTTACCCTCTTGGGGACGGGAAAGAGAAACTTTGATCACAAGGAAGAACTATCAGAAGGGGAGAAGGGGAAGTAGAGGGGCCTGCAGAATTCACAAATGAATCATCAGTCCCTGATGTGACGCACACAGAGTTGACTGAGCCTAATCAAGAGGTCAGTGTAGCAAACACAAAGGGAAAGGAAATGGAAAAAACTAAAACAAAACTTAAGAGGAAATGGGCTATAGGAGCTCAGTGACTATATATGCCTTGCAGTGAAGGAAAAGATAAACCCTTTTCCCTCCCCTTAGGTCTCTGCCTCTTCACATGGGAAAACAGACAGGCGCCGACCAGACTCTGCCTAGCAATCCCAAAGAAAGCAGGATAAATGGGAACCCAAAGTTCTCGATAACACCAACTGCGGGTGGGATAAAAAAAAAAAAGGAAGAGAAATAAATCCCTTAATCAAATAAAAAGGAATGCTACGACCTACCTCTCTCTCACCCCAGTGTGAAACACCCCTACCATCTGTCACTGGATCATACTATACTGGGCAGAGATAAAAGTTCTTTTCCTCCTGGGGTTTGCTTATCCAGTTCCCATAGCCCATATCCTTCAGGCTTTTTTTGAAGTAGTTCTTGGCTATCTCATAGTCACGGGCAGCTTTCTTGGCCTCACCATAGGAGAGTTTCAGTAGATCCCTGCGGTAACGGAAGGAGCAGAGCTTCTTAAATAGAAGAAAAATATTCTTTTTGGAGACCCGGGACAATTCATTCCGTGGCCTGGAGGAACAAAAGCACTCATTATTCACCTTGGACTAGAGAATGTGGGGGTCCTGACTGGAGAAAGCAAGGTAGGGTAGGCAGCTCTTAAGCTCTGAGATCGGAAGACACGTGGTGCGCCCCTGCGAGGGAGGGCAGGAAGCCTGGCCTTGTCTTTACTGCTCTGTCCATCTCCTTACCCGTCCACGGTGCCCCTGGTACCGTCCAGGATCTCTAGGTCATAGCCGTCAGCCAAACACCAGTTGACGCTTGTCTCCTTAGTCTTCCCGGATTGCCTTTTGGAATCATATACACTGACTCGGCCAACCTAGGAATCCCAGAAGTGATGGGAGAAAGATGGAAACCTTTCAGAAATAAGATTCTGAAGCAGGGACTCAAGACTCATAGGAAAGAGGGAGCGCGGGGCCATGATCTTTCTTCTTTATTTAGGATTCTGTTTGGCTAAGATTGGGCAGACTCTAGACATACTAACTTCACCTTGATTCAAATTAATTCCAGACTAAGAGAAGAGAAGCCCTTGGCATCCAAAAGGAGGAAAGGATAAGTTCTTGGGGCACCAACAAAGGTTCCCCTTGCCCACAGTGCAAATGTTTGCTCTGCTTTCAGGATTGGTTGAAAAGGAGAAACAAGTCAAGGGCAAATAGAATGGGGTTATAGCACCTTGGGGTGGTTGACAATAAAGGGATGTCGTAGTCCATCCTCAAATGCACTTCCATCTCTTGTCACACGACAGCAAATAGCACGGGTCAGATGCCCTTGGCTGAAAAGGTAACCTGGGTACAAAAACAAGAAATGTATACACCTGTGTTTGCACCAAATGCTGTTAAGAGGCAGAGGCATGTGGGGAATTTGGAGGTACAAAATAGAGTTGTCAAGACAGAGAAAAAGCCTTCTGATTGTGGCTACTCAGGATATATATGGGATCATCAAATATTTAAGCATAATGTAAGAGGTTCCAGGTAAGGCCAAGGACTGTGGAGAACAAGCAAACTAAAGCGCTACAGTTTTAAGCTGCTGCGTTTCTTTAACCCATCTTGAAAGGACTGGCCGGCGTGTTTTTACTTAGGTTTGCTGCCTAACCCTGTCTCTCTACTACAGCAGGCTGGACACTCAGAATCACTTCTGACTGAAGCAAGTTCACTTTGGAAAGGAGAATCTGGCAACAGAGCATGCGGTTTCCTGGGATTTGGGCATGAGGAAGACAGACTGGCTCCAGATCCCAAGGCAGGTCCTTACCTAATGTGACAGATTTGAGATACACGGGCTGCAGGAAGTGGGTCAACAGTGCCCCTTGCAGGCCCAGCACGTTCCAGCGTAGGATTTTGTCACTACAGGACATGGTACGGAGTCTTTCCCCGAGCCGAATGCCGTCCCACGTAGGCACAATGTCACTGGACTCCACGGGGATTGTGCCTTCCCCTGTGTGAGAGACTTGGGTCAGACCTACAGGGGCCACTGGGCCAAACCACTCCTTGGCGTGGTGTTTGTAGACCTTGGGCTTGGGGCATTCATTCATTCTTCATACATTTCACAGTATCTACTATGTGCCAGACACTAGGCTTGTGCTGGGAAACGGTGGTGAGCAAAACCAAATAAGATCCTTGTCCTCCTGGAACATTTGTCGGGCGGTGAGGACATAGAAAAGACACTAAACAAGTAAACCAATATATTCATATGAATTCTAGATGCTAATACTGCTCTGAAGGCTTTGAGGGAGCTATGGTGGAGGACCACGGGGGGAACCTCCAGGGACAGAAGAGTCAGGGGAGCTGAGACATAAAGGGGAAGGAAGAGGTAGAGTGTGTCAGACACACAGAGCAAAAGTGAAGGTCCTGAGGCAGCAAGGGGTTTGGTTGTTCAGGGAGCTGACAAACAGCCCGTGTGACTATAGCACATGTGAGTGATGGGGACAATGGTACAGGATGAGGCTGGGAGATCATGGCAGGTTTTGCTTTTATATGAAGTGCAGTGGGAAACCACTACAGGGTTGTTTTTTTCTTTTTTAAATAACAGCTTTATTGAGATGTAATTCATATGTCATACAATTCACCCATTTAAAGCATACAATTCAGTGGTTTTTAGTATTTTCACAGCCCTGCAACCTTACCACAGTTAATTTTAGAGCATTTCATCACTCCAAAAAGAAATCTTCTACTCATTAGCAGTCACTCCTCATCTCCCTCCAACCCTCCCAGCCCCAGCCCTGGCAACCACTAATCTGCTTTCTGTCTCTATGGATTTGTCTATTCTGGACATTTCATATTAATGGAATAATACAATATGTGATCTTTGTTGACTGGCTTTTTTCATTGAGCATAATGTTTCCAAGTTCATCCACTTCTTTTTATGACCAAATAATATTCTATTATATGATTATATCACATTTTATTTACCTATTCATCGGTTGATGGCCATCTGGGTTGCTTCCACTTTTTTTGGCTATTATGAATAATGCTGCTATGAACATTCATGTGCTAGTTTTTGTGTGGACATAGGTTTCCATTTCTCTTGGGCAAATACCTAGCAGTGAGCTAGGGTACTTAGCAGGGTTTCAGGACCTCTCTGATGACTACTGAAGCATGGGCTCAAGGGAGCAGGAGTGGATGTGAAGAGACAGTAGAAGATAGGAGAGAAGAAGGAGCTAGTGGACGAGGTGTAAAATCAGCAGCCAACTACACAGAGGGAAACCAGGCACGAGCACCCTCATCCGCCAACTCCTCAGGGCTTGGTTCTACATCACTTTCTTTTCCTTTCCTCCACCATCCCTGAGCTAACCCTTCCTGTTCCCACTACTGTAAAGATCCTATAGGAGGAGGATGCCCGTGTTTTTATTTCTAGCCAGGCTCTCTCTTCTGAGCTCAAGGTGGCCACCTCCACCTCCTGTTTGATTCGGAGATTTCCCACGTCTCCCAAACTAACAAATTCAAAATGCAACCTTGATCCTCCTACAGACCTCCTATACGCAGATCTTCCCTCTCCTGTAAACGACACCCCAGCGCCCAGTGGCAGTCCTGCAGAGACTCGGGGTCCTGCGGCCTGGCAGAGCCTTTTGTGGGAAGGAGGGAGAGCATGTGTCACTCACCATTCTCCACCTTGGTGCGGAGCTTGCCTTGTTTAGGATTCTCAAAGACGGGGTAGTGGCAGGAATCTGTGCTTTCCATAGCCCGGTCACTGCAGGACTTGTCAAAGAGGGCACCATCTCCACATGGGGCGGTGCTGCAAAACAGGGGCATCTGTTCAGACTCACCTGTGCACATTTTCCCCAATTTCCCGGGGCTCAAGAACAGTCAGTTGAGGTAGAAGCAAGGAATGTTTTCTGAGTACTACCACAGGATACTGGAGGTGGATAGCAGCATTTTGTGAGTCCTATACCGGGCATGTATCTCAAACCCAGAGTGGAGTGTGGTTTATTGTATAAGGTCTGATTTACAGGCCAGGAACACTCAGATACCCAATCCTGGGAGCCTGGCAGGGCTGGCTCGGCAGCAACAGAGACTATGCAAACCTGATATAGAGATGGAACGACACGGTCTTTTTTATTTGGAGCTTTTCTCCTCCCCTAGCAGGTTCAAATATACTATCCTTCGCAGTCTGGGGGTTGTATTTCATTAACTCGCTGTAGAGAAACCTACAAAAAGAAAA
This sequence comes from Cheirogaleus medius, assembly GCA_008086735.1. NCBI lineage: Eukaryota > Metazoa > Chordata > Mammalia > Primates > Cheirogaleidae > Cheirogaleus > Cheirogaleus medius. The sequence goes on along the minus strand of VBSM01000729.1, from coordinate 5,319,250 downwards.
TCTGGTTAGGAAGAGAGGTTCAATTCTGGGAAGAGCAGTTGCTTCTATAATCTGACCTCTATCTGAGCCCCAGGTAAGGAAAAGTCTTCATGATTAGACCTTTCACGATTTCCCAGATAGAAAGAAGTGGTGGGAAAATTCTCCATGGGAGACCATAGCCTTCCATAAAGCAAAGTTGGCCTTTTGGGTCAGTTTCATTTCTGCTGAGGGCTCCTCGCTATGGAGGCTACAGGGATTCTAGGGCAGAACAAATTGATTTGAGGACTACAGGAGGCTGTTGCTTCTACCCTAGTCTCTCCCTTCATTCATTAAAGAAAAGGTGAACTAGAGGGGAAAGCTGGCGGGGATGTTGAGGTTGTTCATAGGTCCTAAAATGGAGACAGAAGGCAGCCTCATTCCCAAGGCCCTGAGCACCAAAAGGTCATTTTGTGTTTTTTAAAAAGGACATGAAGCAGAGTTAGTAGATAAAAGGACAGCACTTAAAAACAGTCCCAGTAGCAGGATGCAGCCTGGGTCGCAGAGGAGATTGATTCTGTAAGACAGGTTCAAATGGACAGGCTAAAAGCAAAGGCTGCCAGTCTGATGGGGTTTCAGAGGCCGTGTCGGAGTCCCAGCACCCTGGGGGCAGCAGATTTGGGGCAGAGATGTGATGCTCACTCCACAGCCAGGTAGCCAGCCCACTCTGATCTCGCTCACCTGATGAAGCCTCTCCGGGAGATGATTTCCGCGTGGCAGTCGTTGACAGTTTCTCCCTTTAGGCTGAGAGAATCTCCTTTCACACAGCGATTCCCTAGGAAGGCATTTAAAACAAAAATGGAATAATTGAAGGAAAATGATGATGAATAGGGTGAAGCCTGTTTGTTCTTAAAGCCAGAAATGGCCTCAATTTATCAGCTCCTTGACTCCCATATTCTCTTCTCTAGGAAATAACACATTCCTCAGTCTGAATGGGCTGTAGCTAAAATGAAATATACAGTTTTTGTCCCTGCCTTGGGGTCCCTGTCACAGACTCCAGGGGAAGATGACAAGGACTGGTTTCTGAGCACTGTGGGAGGCAGATGCCTGGAAGAGCGTGTTCCAGGACCTCACTCACCTGTCCCCAAGCTGACTACAACACCCATGTCCTCAGAGTCTTTCTTCATGATGATGGCAGCCAGGATCTTGCGGCCAAGCAAGGACGGTTGGAAACTGTTAGTCAGAGCATTGAAGCACCTGTGGCTCAGCATGGCTATCTGGTCGTGGAAGGTGCTGCCAGTGAGAGGGAGCTGTGGGGACAGGAGGCTGCGTCAGGACCATGAAGCCAAGGCTGCGTCCACCACAGTCACAGTGGGCAGGGAGATCAAGTTCTCCTTGATACGTGAGCCATCTTTCCCCTCTCACATCTAGTGTCACAGTTATAAGCTCTACTGAGGCTGATATTAAAGCCTAGGAATAACTCACATGACAGCAAGTCAGAGCCAACTCCACCCAGAGAGGAGTCAGCAGGAACCCCCCCAACAAAAAAAGATAGCACCAAAAGTAGACGTCTTAACTGTCTTTGGCTGTGCTTCTGGGGACCTTGAGAGGAGGAGCAAAGTTCTTCTGAGACTGGCCCCTGTCACTGGGGTTACCTCTGTGAAACCCATGCGCTCTGCCTTCTCGTTCTCCCCGATCAAGACACGGAGAGCCGCATCTGCTGCTTCTTGCTTGCCTTGCTTCTTGCTGTGTGCGCAGACGGCTGGGAACCAGCGACCCCCAACTTTTGCTTGGTAAACGAACCTTTGGGATGAGAAGCAGGGAATAAAGACAAGCAGCAGGCCTTGACAACTGTTCCAGGGAAGAGCTAGTTTTGCTTAAGATGTGACCAGTCATACAAACCTACGGACCCATCAATCTGGACAGCTGTTTCTAAGGCAGCATTTTCCAGATTTTGGTCGTTCATGAATTACAGTATGACTTGTGCTAGATCCAGTATCACCTGAGCTATTACTTTTTTTTACCCCACTAAACTCTTTAAAAACATAGACACATTTAAAAAGGAAACTTCATATCATGGCTGTAAATGGAAAACTAGTATCACTTGCCATAAATTGAAGGTGGCTTTAAAACCGAATATGATAAAAGCAAGTTATTAAATTCTGACCAGATACTGTTACCTGCAAAGGCTCTGGGCCTGTCCTTCCTATAAAGGAAGATCAGGAGGTATTAGAGAGCGTTTAAAGAAATATTAGCACCAAAGTTGGACTTTCTTCTTAAATAGAAATGAGAAGGGAATAACTTTCTCCCCACGTGAATCACTGTTACTTAACACGCTGTCATTTTTAAAGTTCAATTCCATTTCCTTATTCACTCCCTGATTAGTTCAAGGGGACTTAGTTCAAGGGGACTGTCCGCTTGACAGCAGGTCATTATGTCAAGGTCTGCCTTAGGCCAGGGAACTGAGCTTTTCTGAGGGAGTTATTTTTTGACTTCTGGCAAGCCTGAGATGGCTGTGGGGGTAAGTGGATGGGTTTTGGGCCCATGAGCTCTGCTGACAGTAAAGTGTATAAGCAGGGCAGGGAGGGCCCCATTGCTCCTGGCTGGGGATTTCCACAAACACAGAGGGAAGAGCACGATGGAGCAAAACAGTTTGGAAACCTACCAGACAAGGTGTTAAGAATCCTGTCTTTCAACCAGACCCTAATCTACTGGCTAGGAACCCAGCTTTGGATAATCAAACTGCATATAACAGAGGCTTCAGTATCAAGATTTACCAGCTCAGGCAGTAAAAGGAATCAACCTTAATGTTCAACCACACCGAGTTTCTCACTATTCCTTGACTAGCCTTAGCAGCTGAATGTCTTCAGTCCTTTCTTTGCCCTTGCCGGCAGGTTTATGCAGGCTAGTGGGCTTGAGTTCATAATGAGAGGGACAGGGGCAAGAAGAAGATGGAGACGGGGTCTGGGCTAAACTGCGTAGGATCCTTCCCTGAGGGATACAGGAGAATCTCATGACTACTCTATGCATTGGAAAAGAATATGAACTCTTATGCACAAAGTTGTGTTGTTGTTTTTTTTTGAGACAGAGTCTTGCTCTGTTGCCGGGGCTAGAGTGCCGTGGCGTCAGTATAGCTCACAGCAACCTCAAACTCCTAGGTTCAAGTGATCTTCCTGCCTCCGCCTCCCGAGTAGCTGGGACTACAGGCATGCGCCACCATGCCCAGCTAATTTTTTTTCTATTTTTAGTAAAGACAGGGTCTCACTCTTGCTGAGGCTGGTCTTGAACTCTTGACCTCAAATGATCCCCTATCTCGGCCTCCCAGAGGGCTAAGATTACAGGCACGAGCCACCACACCTAGCCTTATGCACAAAGTTTTATATGTGTATGATATATACACATATATATGATAAAGTTTGTTAATTATGCAATTAAAATCCGTTAGAGCTGTGCTGTCCAATATGGTAGCCACTAGCCACATGAGACTATCGAATTTAAATTAATTAAAATGAAATACAATTAATAATTTAGTGCCTCAGACACACCAGCCACAGCTCAAGTTCTCAATAACCACACCTGTGGCTAGTGGTTAGCCTTTTTAGTGGAATGAATTAAGAAAGTGGAGACAATGAATATGAATAATTCTTTTGAGAGTTTTGGCTGTTAGAGAAGCAGAGAAATGAGGTGGTACCTGCAGAGAGATACAGGCTAGAGGGAAGGTTTTTACAAGATGGGCACCGGCATGTTTATAGGCTGATGGGAATGATCCAACAGAGAGGGAACAACTGGCGGTGAGGAGATAACAGAAGCAGAGTCCTATGGCAGATGAGAGGGAGCGGGGTCCAGGATGCGGGGACAGGAGGAAGGATGCTTCCTTCACTTGCTGGTGCAGATACAAGGTACAGATGGAGGTAGGGATGTCATTGGAAATCTGAAGAAAAAGGCAAAGGTCTGAAGTGGTTCTCTCAGAGTAGGAAAGAAAATGAAGCAGAAGAATGTTGGGAAGGGGCAAGAGTGTGGGGAGAGGGCAAGTGACAGTCCTTTATTACAACCTTCAATGGCTTTCTACTGCTTTTGTGGTAAAAACACAAACAGAACCTACAAGGCCAGGCCAACCATCTCCACTCTCAGCACCAGGCTGCCCTTGTGCCTTCTGCTCAACCCATGAGGACCTTCGTCAGCCCCTTTATCAGCTCTGCTCTCCTCCCACCTCCCACAGGATTCATACTATGTCCTTTGCCTAGAAACCTCTGTCTTTCTCTCTTAATCATCCTTAAGGCCTCAGCTCAGGCATCACTTCTTGGGGAAACCCTCCCTGTTCTCCTAAGTCAAGTCATGCTATAATAGATTCTCACTGTACCACGCACCTTGAGCCCTGTGAAATATTTATCGAATATGAGACCTTCCATTTCTTCAGGTGACTGTTGGTTAATACCTGGCTCCTATTCTAACAAACAGAAGGTACTCCATAAATATGTGTTGAATGAATAAAGTAGAGAGACCAGTTAGATGTCTATTGTGTTGGTCTAGGTGAAAGAAGACAGTGGCTCCAACTACAGGGCTGACACTGGAGGTGGAAATAAGAGGAAGGGATTTAGGATAGAATTGTAGGTATAACCAACAGAACTTAATAGGCTGGCCAAGGGGAGGTGAAGAGAGGTGGAGGAAAAGATGATTTCAGGTTGTTGGTTTGAGCAACTGGGTAGACAGCAGTGTCATTTATTGAGACAGGAAAAGACTGGGGGGAAAAGAGGGCAAAAATCAAGAGTTCTGCTTTGGATGTGTCATATTAGAGATGTCTATCCAAGTACAAGTGACAAGTAAGCAGCTGGAGAGAAGAATCTGAAGCTCTGAGTGGTCTCAGCATTTAGATATTAAAAGTCATTATATTAGTCAAGGTTGCCAAGAAGAAGAGTAGAGAGAAAGGAAAAAAAGAGGACCCAGCATAACTCACATTAAGAAGGAGGTAATGTCGTGTTACTGTATGAGATGGCCAATAAACGTAGCTACTAAGTTACTGACAGCATTTCCCCTCTCTATGCAACCTTCCTCGATCACCCAGGAGACACTGGCAGCAAGTCCTTTGCGTCCCTACAGCACACTGCATTTACCTCCATGTGGCACATTCTAACACTGTGTTAGGATTACACATCTGCTGCACACACAGAGGCAGCAATTTTTCATAACTTCAATCCAGTTCATAGAAAGTTCTTACATTCTGAATGAAAGACTGACTTGAAGTCCTAGAAAGGATCTTATAGAAAATTTTACAGAAGAGAAGGAGGAAATGGATTGACTTATCACATGAAGGACTTTGCTTTAAGATAAGGGAGGGCTTATTGAGAGCAAAGGATATGAACTAACACAAGGGCAGCTGGAGGGAGATCATATCTCTCCTTTCCTAGACTGCTTAAACATGAGCAGATGTATCTTGCCACGAGGGAGAGGGTTAGAGGACCTTTTCTGCCCCCCTCTAATCTGAATGTTCTAAATGATCAAAGAGCTAATTTTTTTATTATGTTAAAAGCTCTTACATATCAATAAAGAGTACAACCCAAAAGAAAAGGATAAGAACAGGTGGTTCACAGAAAAGGAAATGCAAATAACATATAAACATGAATAAATGAATGACATTACTTACTACTAAAGAGAGACAAATTTGAAATAACAAGATACCATTTTTATGCGTTTTTCTCCTTAATGACTTTTCAAAATTGAAAAGTTGGATACCACGCACATAAAAATTCAAAACACAGTTAAGAGTATACAATAAGTGTCCCTCCTTCCCCAGAAGCAAATGTAGTTACCAGTTTATTTTAAACCTTTAAAAAAATATTCTATGCATATACAAGCACACTATTTTCATCTCTCTGCTCAATTTATACCTTGCCTTTTCACTTTGCAATAGACCTTACAGATCATTTCATGTAGATGTTCTATTCTTTTTAATGGCTATTTAGTACTCCTTAGTGGATGTACCATAGTTTACTTGTCTGCAAATGATGCAGCTTTACACCATTTCAAGTCTTTTCCTATCATAATGCTGCAATGAAATTAATTGTACTTGTGATGTATACTTTGTGTGTGTATTGTGTCCTAGGTTGAAAGCATTGCTCTCTACCCTTGGCTATAATGAGGATTATGAATCACATCACTGTTGGTGTAAGTACACTTGTCAAAGTGTAAATTTAATTTGCAAGGTGAGATTGAGCACCTTTTTATTTATTACTAATTCATTATGTTGCTTTTTCTGTAAATGTATAGTTCATACACTTTGTCTATTTTTCTATTAGATTTTCTTTAGAACCCTTTATATATTAAAGAAATTACCCCCTTGGGCTGTTGTGTATTGTCACATATTTTTTTTCTCAGCTAGTCCTTTTACTACAAACCAATTTTTCTTATAGTCATATTTCCCAGTCTTTTTCCTTTAGCACTTCATGTTTTGTCTTGATTGTAAGGGCTTTGCCACTATAAGGTTCTAAAAACATCCTTATGCCTAGTCAGAAAGCCGTGGCAAAATAAATAAATATAAACATCTTTGCTTTCTATCTAGTGATCTTATGATTTCATTTATTTTACACATAAATCTTGGATCCACTGGAATTTAGGTATAGGGAAGGAGGTAGACATCCAGCCCTGCTTTTTAAAAAATTTTTCTTTTCTTTTTTTTTGAGAGTCTCGCTCTGTTGCCTGGACTGGAGTGCAGTGGCATCATCATAGATCATTGCAACCTCAAACTCCTGGGCTCAAGCAATCCTCCTGCCTCAGCCTCCTGAAAAGTTGGCATTACAGGCGCATGCCACGACATCTCGCTAATTTTTCTATTTTTAGCAGAGACGGGGTCTCAGTCTTGCTCAGGCTGGTTTAAAACTCCTGAGCTGAAGCAGTACTCCTGCCTCTGTCTCCCAGAGTGCTGGGTTTAGATTACAGGCATGAGCCACTGCACACCCTTGTTTTTTTTTTAAAGATGGACGGTCAGCACTGCCAACATTAATACTGAATAACTCACCATCTTCCCGCTGATCTGAAGCCTCATCTTTACATGTACAAAATTCCCACTCATATTTATCTTTACTTTTAGGTGCTCCATTCTGTTCTACTCATCTGCCCTTCTATCCACATGCCAGCATAACACTATTTCAACATCTGTTAGGGCCAATATGCTTTATTGCTCCTTTTTCAGAATTTTCCTAGCTATTCTGGGGAATTTATTTATCATATGAACTTTAGAGTCAAGTTTTCTAGCCTAAAATAAATTCTACTAGCATTTTTATTGGGATCACAATAAATGTATAGATTGATCTGGGTACAATTGCTATCTTTAAAATAGATTTTCCTATCTAATAATAGAGTTTTCTCCCATTTAATCAAGTCTTCCTTTATATCTTTCATTAGCATTTAACTTAATGTAGTGACTATATATTTCATATTAGGACTGTGCCTAGGTAGTTTATCTTTTTAACTGCTGTTGTAATGGTATTTTCTCCCACCACATTTTCTAATTGCTAATTGCTATATACAGAAAAGCTCTTGATTATTACACATTATTTTGTAATCCTCTGTGTTCCTAAGTTTTTTTCTTCAGTTTTCTCATGAGTATTTGAGGTATACAAACATACTGTCAGCCAATAATGATAACTTTACTCTCTCCTTCTTTTTAATACTTATTTCTTTCTCTTGATTAATGGCATTGGTTAGTAATCCCAGAATAATGTTCAATATTCATGACACTGGTATCCACATCTTCCGCCTGACTTTAATGGGGACAGTTCTAGGTTCTTCATTAAGTAAGCTGCTGGCTTTTGACTTCAGATGTGTATTTTTTAATCATGCTAAGGAGGTATTCAGTAATTCTTATTTTATTGACAGCTTGGTTTTTAAAAATCTGAATGGATGTAATAATTTACTAAATGCCTTTCCGGAGTTTCTAAAGATGACTATGTGGTTTTCCTCTTTTGACCTATTAATATGGTAAATAATAATAATAAATATCGTAATGTAAACTAATCTTTGCACTGTACTGAGATACTGTTTTTCATATTTTAGAATGCAAAGATAAACATTTTGATAATACCATATTGGTCAAGGTATAGCCAAGGAAAAGCCATTCTTATGCAGATGTTCTCCAATTACAAACCATTCTCCAATTACAATGGTTCAACTTATGACTCAACTTGGCGTGAAAGCAATACACATTCAATGGAAATTGTATTTTGAATTTTCATCTTTTCCCAGGCTTGATGAGCTGCAGCTCACAGTCAGCCACGTGATCATGAGGATAGACAACTATTCTAAAGCATACTAAATGCGTTTTTGACTTATACCATTTTTAACCTATGATGGGTTTATTGGGATGTAACCCCATCCTAAGTCAAGGAGCATCTGTATATTGCTGGTGGTAGCATAAACTGGCGTACTGTCATTGGAAGAAAATTTGACAATCTTTACTAAAATTTTAAATACTCATAAACATGTTATTTATTGCAGCATTGTTTATAATAACAAAAATCTGGAAACAATCCAAGTGTTCCTCAATGGGGGCTGGTTTAATAAATCATAATAAATCCATGTACTGTAACACTATACTTTGTGGCTATATTAAAAGAATATAGGGTAATAATGGAAAGCTCTCCAAGATAATCCTGTTATGTGTAAAAAGCAAGCTATAGATCAATGCACATATGTACTTCTGTATAATAAACAGGGAGATAACACTTGCTTATACTTATATGAAGGCACTCAGGAGAAATATATAATAATGGGTGTGTGTGTGAGATAAGTTGAGAGCTGGGCCGAAGGTAGACTTAGAATGAGCTTTTTATATTTTTTATTTTTAAATTATCTTATTTAAAAATATTATAAAAATTCAATTCTTCTTTTTTCTTTTTAACCATTAGACCACCAGGGATATATTTTTTATTTTTGGATGATATACTTTTTTTTT
>VBSM01000729.1:5293516-5310248 GCA_008086735.1 Cheirogaleus medius | reverse complement strand
AAAAAAAAAAAAGAAAAGAAAAAAGGAAAATGTACTAGTTATGCATAGAAATTTCTAGAAGAACTATAAAATTGGTACAGTCATGTAGCATAATGTTTCAGTCAATGACAGATGACACATAAGATGGTGGTCCCATAAGATTATAATGGAGCTGAAAAATTCCTATTGCCTAAGTGACATCATTGCTTTTTTTCTTTTTGTTTTTAACTGACATTAAGATATTCACACAGAAACATCATTGCTTTTGTAATGTCGTAGTGCAACGCATTACTCACGTTTGTGGTCATGCGGGTCTAAAGAGACCTACTACATTGCCAGTCATACAGTACGTAACACTTGATAACGATATCAACGACTATGTTACTGGCTCATGCATTTACTTTTTACCATTTTAAAAAATATGTTTTTTTAATTATTTTTTAAATAGAGACGGGGTCTTGCTATGTTGCCCAGGATGGTCTCGAACTCCTGGCCTCAAGCAATCCTTCTGCCTTGGCCTCCCAAAGTGTTGGGGTTGCAGGCGTGAGCCACCGTACCCGGCCTATCATTATTTTGGTGCACTCCTTCTACTTCTTAAAAAGTTAACTGTAAAATAGCCTCCAGCAGGTCTTTCGGTGGTATTTCAGAAGAAGGCATTGTTATCACAGGACATGACAACTCCATGAGCGTTACTGCCCCTGAAGACCTTCCAGTGGGACAAGATGTAGGTGGAAGACAGTGATGGTGATGATCCCGTCTGCACAGGCCTAGGCTAACATGTGTGTTTGTGTCTTAGTTTTTAACAAAAAGAAATTTAAAAAGTAAAAAAATAAAATATTTAAAAAATAGAAAAAACCTTATAGAGTATGGATATAAAGAAAGAATATTTTGTAGAGCTGTATAATGTGTTTGTTTTAAGCAAAGTGTTACTACAAGAGTCAAAAAGCTAAAAAAAAAATTAAAAGTTTATGAAGTAAAAAAGTTACAGTAAGCTGAGGTTCCTTTATTTTTACAGATAAAAAGAAATTTTTCATAAATTTAGTGTAGCCTAAGTGTACAGTGTTTATAAAGTCTACAGTGGTGTACAGCGATGTCCTAGGCCTCCACATTCCCTTACCACTCGCTCACTCACTCACTCAGAGAAACTTCCAGTCCTCACTTCCAGACTCACTCAGAGCAACTTCCAGTCCTCCACTCATAGTAAGTGCCCTATACAGGTGTACCATTTTTTATCTTTCATACTGTATTTTTACCATACTTTTTCTATGTTTAGGTAAGTTTAGATACACAAATACTTAGCATCGTGTTACAGCTGCCTACAGTTTTTAGTACAGCAACATGCTGTAGAGGTTTGTCGCCTGGGAGCAACAGGCTGTACCGCATAGGCTAGGTGTGTGGTAGGCTATGCCACCTGGGTTTGTGGGAGTATACTCTATCCTGTGCACAAGGATGAAATCCCCCAACGACTCGTTTCTTAGAATGTATGTATCCCTGTCATTAAGCAATGGGTCTGGGGAAGGAAATTAGATGTCTCGGATAGAAACGACAGTTTTCATTGTATACGTTTTCAATCAGTTTGAATGTTTTCCTATGTACATATATATCCCTTTAAAAGTTAAAATTAGTTAAAAAATTAAAAAAGATCATGCTCACTGGAAGAGTGATTATATCCTCTAGACGGCTGATCCAGTGTCTTCTAAAAGGCTGTGGAGACAGGGCTGGACTTGTTTCCCTCTACTCGCCCCTTCTGTCATTCACAGCTAATGCAAATCCTTTCTTTCCCTGAGTTATAAGCCACCCCCACACCAGGTGACACATGGCTGCAGCCAGGACTGGGACACTCACTTGGGCTCGTGCGGAGGTCCGGACTGGTCAACCAACTTGAATTCGGCAGCGAAGCCATGGGAGCGGGCGTACTCTAATAAGCCGCCCACAGGGTTGGTGTTCAGGTATCTGACGAGCTCGCCAATCCTCCTGACCTTGCTGGGCATCACAGATTCCAAGTTATCCAGCGATTCCGTGTTCGTACCTCCAGGCTAAAGGAAAATTAATCAAACAAAGAGGAATCATAAACACTCAAGGAAACTCTGATGGACTCACAGGTAATCCTAAATGACCTGTTGCTAAAAAACGACCTGTATCTTTTGAGTCAGAAGACAAGCTCACCTGGTTATCAGAAGCTGCGGAGTTGGTCGCCTCCCCGTGCAGGGCCTTCATGGCTTCCTCTGCGGCCATCTGCTTTGCCACTTTCTTGCTGGGGGCACTCACGGTGGGGAAAGTTTGAGCTCCCACTGCAACACAGTATTGGAACCTGACGAAGAGAGCAGAAGGATTAAATGGTTTTGATTGAGGAGCTTGCTAGCCTTTGTCAGCCTGTCATCCTTTACTACCTGCAACTTCCTCGCACACATCGCCTTTGTGCAGTCACTTCCCACGCAGTCATGTCTGCCTTCAACGGCCAGAGCCCTTCACCCACCAACTCAGTGTCGCTTAGCCTGGCTGACCCCTTTCAACATTTAAGCATCAACCCAGTTTCACCTCCTCCAAGAACCCTTCTCTTGAACATCTAAGTCTACAGACCCACAAATAGATAGCTTCTCAGGTCCGGTACCTGTTTGTCCCATCAACAGTAACCTCCAAGCATAGACTTCCCTAGGGCTTGGTTCCTTTAATTCCTAATCCCAGATTCTCTGCTCCATGAGCAGCACTCAGGCCCTCAAGGCCCCGCTTTCCCCATTTTGAAACGGAAAAAATTGCTCAGTGAAATAACTGGCCATCTCTGAGAAGACAAGGAGGAAAACATGTCTTTTTCTTTTTGCAAAAACCTCAGCAGAGATACGTGACACAGGAACATACTTGGGGTCATGTGCAGGGCCTTCTTTGGATAGGAGACGGAATTCACAGGAGCTCCCCAATTTGTGCATGCACTCAAGCAATGTAGTGACAGGGCTCTTCCCAGAAAATGAGGATATTGTTGAAGGAGTGGTAGGCTGGGACTCTGCAGTCTGGAGATGAGACAAGAAGAAAACAAAACTAAGAAAACACTAGTTAGTCCATTACGGAAGAGGGGAGGGGGATGGAAGAATTTCTTCTGACTCACTAAATGTTAAGGGGCTGGCTTTCCAAAGGAAAAGGGGCTGTTGGGGGATTTTCTAGGCATTGCAGCAAAGCATAAGTTATTTAAACGTTCTGGCTCCCATTTCTTATTTTCCAAGAGAGGAGATTAGACTCAATAATCTTTCAGGTCTCTTTCAACTCAGAAATTCTATAAATCCAGTTATGCTAGGAAAGGGGGCAAAAAGAGAAGCTGGGTAGGAGAAGAAGAAAAGTGGACTTGTGAGGTGGGGTAGAGGGAGAGTGGGAAGCTGACCTCAAGAAAGTGTCAGCTGTTTAGGCTGGGAAGGTCAGTTAAAATCTTGATACAGACATTGAAAGTGAACGGACACCCTTCCAGAGGGCGGGACATCTACCTTCTCTGATTCTTCGTCTGAGGAATAGTTGGTTGATTCTTCTGATTTTCCACTGTCCTTGGCTTTGGCTTCCTTAAGCAGAATTTTCATGGCTTTCATAGCTGCATCCTGCTTGGCCACTTTCTTGCTGCCAGCTTCTGCTGGGGGAAACTCTCGGCCACTGATGACAACCTGGAATTTAAATCTTGACGGAAAGCGATTAGATGCGTGAACACGAGTCTAAGCCATCCCTTCTGCCCTCTCCAAAGAGATCTTCACCCTGGAATTCCTTGCTATACTAAAGGGCTTTTTGACTTGGGGAGGAGATGGAGGGTAAGCCAAGGAACTCCTATTCCTCTGGAGGCCCAGCCTGTCCCTTTTTTGGGGAAACAAAGCAGCCAGTGACTCTCTCCCCAGTAGCTCAGCAGAGCAAACATAGCCACAGGTGATATGAAATGAGCTCAGGGGAAACCCACTATTTCTTAACAGTGAATCACAATAAAGCCCATATAAAAAATGATGAGCTAAAATTGCCATTACAGTCTTATTAGCAACCAAAGGTCTTTCTCCCAAAGCAATTGTGGTAGACTGGCCTCCTTGAGAAAAGGTCCTAAAAGATAGTGAAGGCTTCTTATAGCCTAGTCTCACACTCCCCAGCCACCTTCAGGGATCACACACCTGCCATTTATCAGGGCCTGTTTCGCCCCTAGCCTACCCTTAGACATATATCACTCTTAGAGTTTGTTATGAGTCATTCTATAGCTCTAATTGTCCCAGGCCTGAGATGAAAGGAATTTCCCCTTGTTAAGTAGAAAATTAAAAAGCATTATTTCTAGGCCTCTGGACTTAGCCCAGGTCTCCTTTGTTCAAGCTTTCAAATTTGTTCAGCTCTTTGCTCAATCTAGGATTTCATTTAGAAAAGTAGGTCAAATTCCTTATTTCCTAGGTCTTTTGAAGTAGTTGAACATAGAATCAATGTTTCTTACAGGTGGAGTCCAAAGGATGATTACCCACAAACCACTGCTTCCCCCTAACTCTAGGGAGGGAAAAGAAAGAGAATGATGGAGAATGACAGGCATCCAGTCTCCACCCCGAACAGAAATAAACCAGTTCTGGCCCTGCCAGCCTTTGGATAGATACACCCCCTTTTCTTAACAGCTTTCCTGCAATGCCAACTTGGTGTCATTAAGATCATCAAGATAAGGAGTAAGGACCACAGCCAGGAATTCTCACCCCTAGAACCTGGGTAAACATAAAGGTTAGTGGAATTCTCTGCCATTCTCCTGGCTCTCTTTAGCTGCAGCTTGCAGGCCCTGAGCTTCAGAGGTTTCGGCTCTCTGCTAGGCCCTTTGGCCACTCCTTTCTGGGCCCACCTGTCTTCCTCAATCTGTCCACTGGCCTATAGAACCCTAGAGTGCAGGGCCCCGCCAGCTGAGTGAAGTAATCTCTGATTTCACAGCTCAGAAGCAGCAGCAAGTGCTAGCCCGCCCATCTGTGCAGAGGAGGTGTGTAAAATTAGAACCACCACCTTCAATAGGCAGGCAGGCAGGCGTGCATGCTCTACACCATCCTTCCTCCCAGGAGTCTGTGCAGAGAGGGGATTTTGGACCTGCTGCTGCTTAGCAGCACAACCCACCCTCACGCTGTGTATGCAACCTGCCCCAACCCACCTGTTCCTGTACCTCTCTCAGGAACTTAGCTTGGGGAGAAGGGGATGGCTCACAGAAGGGGGTGGGGAGTTAAGTCTTCACTACCTCTGGCCTTGAGAGGTAGGCATGACACTGATGCACAAAAGCCAATCATTCCTAAACAAACTTCATTTTGGCCAACAGTGTCAACCTCCCCCTTGCTCAGCCACCATTCTGGCTGGTTCAAGGTCTATACTGCCTGATCAACATCTGGAAAAGGGCCAATCAAAGGTGATTTAGCCAAAAGGCAGAGAAGAAAAGGGAAAAGACAGGGGCCACCAAATGGCACAGCTCAGGAGTCAGCTGGGACTCTGTCAGGAGCAAGAGCACTGGACCCCAACCCTAGGTACAGTTCCTGGGTGGTCTCTTACCGAGGTTCATGGGATGGTCCACTCTGCTCTATCAGGTTGAACTCACAGGTCTGACTAGTGAACTGAGCATACTCTAACAGCCCGCTGACGGGGTTCTTCAGCTGGCACTCTGTCAGTTTCTTGTAGGTTGAGCACCGTGGCAAGCCATGACTGTAGAAGGAGGGCATCTCCATGATGGCTCGAAACTCACCTGGTGGTGCATGGATGCTATTCAAGTCATCTGGGATGTCATCTGTGGCCCACTGGCCATTTTCAAAGTCAACATACCCTGCTCTTGAGGGGCCATTGTTATGAAAAGGTGATTTCAGTTTTATTGGTTCTGATCTGGCCACTTGCCTGTCTTGTAACTTTATGACAGGTGCCTGCCCATTCTCCACTTTTGCTGTGGTTACCACGTTATTTGAGGCATTTGATGTCGGTAAGTTGCAGGTGGGGAACTCTGTGTTTCTTTTGGTCTCAGGGATGGGTGTTACAGTGGTTTCAGGAAAACTGTTTGTATTTCTCTTCATTTGCATCCTCTCTCGCTTCTTGTCTGTCAAATGCCATATGGGAGGGGTTGTCCCTTGCCTGTAGACATCCCCCTGCCTTTCCAAGTCAATCAGCACAGCATTCACATCTCGGGCCTTGCTGAAGCCAATATTTTTAGCCAAATTCAGGGCAGAGGAGTCAGACACATTAAATAGGTAGTCACAGATTTTCTCCTTGATTTCGGCCATGTCAAAAGGATCAGGAAGATCTTCCAAGACAGATGTGGCGTTTTTGTCTTCAGTTTCCAAACTAGAGTCTGAGTCTGGGGTTCCCTGACTCTGACTGTCTGATTTCACTACTTTACTCTGCTGGTTCTCAGCCTGAGCTGAGACTGCCAATCTCCACAAAGGGGGCGTTCCTGCCTCCTGACGTAGCTTACCCTTTTTTGCCAGAGAGTATAAAACTCGATTGACTTCCTTCTTTGGGACCTTGAGTTTCCGAGCCAGATCATGTGCTGTGGTGGCCTTCCCTTCCCCAAGCTCCTCCAAGAGCTTTAAGATCCTTTGTTCCTGATCCTGGTTGATACTCAGTTCCTGGAAATGTGTGGAAAGCCTATCAACACCTCTCCATGGCAGAATCCTGCCACGTGGCGAAGGATGCTGGAACCCTCTCTGGAACCCCTGACTTCTGAGATGCACACTTCTGGGGACACCCCAGCTCTCAAGCTGCCTGCCTCTGGCAGGTGGTTCTGGAAATCTTGGCCAGAGTCCTGGGAGGAGGAGTGGTGGTGGGAATGGTGTCTGCTTTCCAATCAGGGGCACTTCTGGGAGCTGCCCCTTGAGAAACTCTATTTGCTTGAGCTGGAAACCATTAGGGCAAGATCCTGGCCCCCGCTGCTGGTGTCTGAGCTTGCTGAGCTCATAGCCTTGAACTGGAGGGGGGTGGTATCTGTTAAGGGAATAACCCTGCAGAATAAGACAGTGGAAAAGAAAGTGCATTAGGGCTGCAGTGGTGAGCCTGTGGAGTACCCGTCCCTTCCCTGCCTGGGGGAGCTGCCCCTAATGGGTTGAGAAGGCAACTGAGCCATGGGCTCATGACCCAGCGAGGGTGACTTGTCATTTTGTAAATACTGCCTAGGGGGCCACCAACAGGAACACAGAGAGGGGAGCAGGAGGCAAAACACACAGAGGTTCTGATACCTTGGCACAGCCTCTCTAGCAACCTAACTTATTCTTTTCCCTTTCACAGAATTTTAGGAAGTTTACAAGGAAACTTTCCACTCACCAAAAAAATTACCCTTTTACAATCAGAAAAACAAATAAGTGTTATCTTGTTTTAAAAACAAACAGAAATAGAATACCTGAAAATGCCAAGGGAGTTAATGGACTAGGGAGTAGACGAGGTCATCCCTCCTCCTTGAGTCAGGCTCACCACCGCACAGCCTCCTTGCCTCTAAAATCTACCATTTGAATGACTATGACTAAAACAGAAATTTAAGTTGACTGGATGAACCCCAGCCCTCCACGGCTGTATCAGCACTGTAACAGGAACAGTGTCCACATGGGAAGGGCCACAGGACCTCAGAGATTCATCTGCTCACCACTGTCATCCCAGGAAGATCAGAATTTGGCTTTAGGGGAGCTGGAGCGTTTCCTCATAAAAATGGCACATTGTTCTCACTCTTCACTGTGGTATCCAGGCTCACAGGGAACACCTGGGAATTTTGCCCAAACCACCCAGGCTCACCTGGATGTGTGGAGCTGGCAGGGTCTACTCCTCACTACCTCAGCCCAGTCCTCCTCACTTCCCTAGCTACCTCCCAAGAGCTGCGTCCAATGCACGTTCTTCTGAACCCTGACATCCAGGGCACAAGTGACCCCATATTCTCATGTACATTTACCAGAACACTGAGCCCTTGTGACCCCTTCCCCCACCCACCCACCCACACACCGTGCTCCTCTTCTCCCCAGTGCTAGTCACAGGAGGGTGGTGGAGCCAGGAGGTACTCATGGGACTAGGGGGGTCAGTAAACACTTTGCTTCCCTTCCCTGGTGCTCACAGACTTGGAGGGGGACATCTAGCAACTTCTCCTCATGCTTATGTCCCCCTTCTCTGATTCTCCTGAAGGCTACAGAGGCAGCTGGGCCCCTTTCTTCTAGAATTCCAGCCTTCTACTCCCCCACATCCCCTGTCACAGTTGGGGAATTCTAGCATTCTTGCTAATCATTCTCATGGTGTCCCTGGTAGGGGGTTCCTTTACTTCTGTCCCAGTGACCTCCATCTCTACCTTTCAGCCATACGATTGGCTTGTCTAGCTATTCCTCAAACCTCACTATTACTCTAGCCTCAGCCACTACCAAGACCTCAAATCCTGAAACTCTTTTTCAGTGGGCCAGGAAACTTATTCTGTAAAGGGCCAGACAGCCCTGCCACTGTAGTGCAAAAGCAGCCACATAAATTGTAAATAATGGAAAAACTTTATTTATAATTTATTTACCATCAAATTTTATTTACAAAAACAGGTGGAGGGCTGGGTTTGGCCTGTGGGCCGTCGTTTGCTGACTCCTGCTCTTTTCTGATGGCGACTTCCCTGTGTTTCTACAACTTCCACTCCTTACTCTGGTGGAACCTGCTCATCACACGACTCCAGTGCAGCTGCTGGTCAGCCACTCCTGACTCTTCCCATTCTGGCTTCACATACCCGCTCACCCTGCCTGGATCTCACGGTCAGTTCCCTTCTCCACCCAAGGTCTACTGTCCCCTTTTTCTTCTCGAAAGCTTCCAAGTGGTAGTGGAGAAGGACCCTCACTTGTGCTAGCAGGGCCCATATAAATTCCTTCTCTTGAACCTCAGTGGGGTCTTCACTGTTTGCTGGCCAATCCAGTTCAACAAACATGTAGGCTCACTGTAGACTGGGCTCTCTAAAAAATTCTCCTCCCAGGGTTTGGTGACACGGCACCAAAGGTCTCCTCTCACCTCTCTTTTTCAGCCTGTCTTTGTTTCTTTCTTCCACTCCTTACATATAATCAGTCCCCAAGGCTTTGCTGAAAGACCCCTTCTTCCTTTATAATTTGTTCCCTAGGTTGATTGCATCTACCCCCCAGCCTAAACTGGCCCTCTTAAGCGACAGCACTCTAATTTACTGTCTCCAGCCACTTCCTTGTGCCGAAGCCTAAGATCTGAATTTCCAACCACCAAGATAATCTGTCTGCTTAAATATCCTGCCATTAACTCAAATTCCACACATTCTGAACCAAATTAATCACCCCCTAACCCAGCTCCTTCTCCTGTTGTTTTTATTACTTCCTCCGTTATTAAGGCTAGAAATCTGAGTCACCTTTGCTGCCTGCCTGCCTCCCTCACCTCTCCTGTTTTATCTACCATCTCTCTGTCGTCTTTTAAATGTGCCTTCTTCCAGTTCCAGCCCTCATTACCTCTTACCTGGGCCAATGCAATAGCCTCTAGTCCTTCTACACAGCAATCTAAGTGGCAGCTTCTCCCTCTACTACCACCTATCACAACTCTGACCCTTCCCTTATGTATCTCCTTAAATGCCACTTTCTTCAGGAGACTTCTGACTCTCACCTCCCCCAGCCCACGGGGTTTCCTCTCCTTGAACTCCTCCCACTCAGTACCCATTACACCATTTATCATAGCTGTTGGATTAAAAAAAATAGTGGCACACATAGATTGCAGCGTATCTGCAGGGTAATTTTATTTATTTATTTATCTGAGACAGAGTCTTGCTCTGTTGCCTGGACTAGAGTGCCGTGGCATCAGCCTAGCTCACAGCAACCTCAAACTTCTGGGCTGAAGCAATCTTCCTGCCTCAGCCTCCAGAGTAGCTGGGACTATAGGCGTACATCACCCATGCCTGGCTAATATTTTTTTTTCTGTTTTTAGTTGCCCAGCTAATTCAGAGACAGTAAGACCCTGTCTCTACTAAAAATATAGTAGAGACAGGGTCTTACTCTTGCTCAGCCTGGTCTCGAACCCCTGACCTCAAGCGATCCTCCTACCTTGGCCTCCCAGAGTGCTAGGATTACAGGTGTGAGCCACAGTGCCTGGCCTGCAGGGTAATTTTTAACTAACAATGTTAGATGTCCTAGAAATGATACTCAATTCTCCACTCCCAATATTCCCAAAGTAGCATCAATGGGAGTGCTGCAGTTAACTCTGCCGTGAGCTCGCAGGGAACAAGGACTATGCTTCGGTCATCTTTGCCTTCCTAGCATCTGGCACAAAGTTGATCCTGAAATAACATTTGTTGAGTTAATGACTGTATGAACAAGACACCCTTATGCAAGCAATCACATCCCTTTCCTTGCCCCTCTTCCTGCCCCCCAATATAGCTAGGGGCAGAGGCAAATGTGTCTTCTACTACAGAGTGAGTGCCCAGCTCACAGAGCTGAATTATAGGACTTTAGGGGGTTTCTGATGAGCTCTTTGAATGACCTTGGGAAAAAGAACTTTGTTTCAAAGTGGCTGAAGTCAGCTTCTAGCTAAATGCTTTCTAGATTTAAATTTTGACTCTTGGCCAAAATCTGGAAAATATTTGAATGTCCATCTATAGAAGAGTTGAACAAATTATGATCCATTCATGCTATGGAACAGAACTCAGTTTTAAAAAACATGTGTTACATCTATTTTCACCTGGAAAAAACTTAGAATAATACAATGTTAAATAAAACAACAACAAAAAAAGCATGTTGCAGAGTAACGTGTGCTATAATCTCTTTTTTGGTAAACAAAAGGGGAAAAATCATGAGAGAGTGTGTGTGTGTGTGTGCGCGCACAGGAGAACGAACACCGAGAAAAGAAAGAAATATTACATGAATTTGTTAACGGTTATTTTAGGTCAGTAGGATTAGAGGGAGAGAAAGAGATTATTAAATTTTTTATTTCACTCCCATTTTCCCCTTAAAAACCAAGCCACCACTTGAGAACAGCTATTTGTATAGCCACTGAATGAGAGTAAGAGCAAGAAAGTGAGAAACTAACCTGTGGCAATCATTCCTAAATCCCTCAATATCACCTCTCCCCACTTCATGTCCATTTACTATGTAAGCTATGTAATAAGTCACTTAATATCCATTGCCCCCAAATTTCACTTTGATCTCACATTTAGGGTCAAGAAATAAGACCCTCTGCCTTTATCATATGGGCTCCCCAGGGCAATACATTGGTATATACGAAGAAATTATTTTCCTTCAAGTCAGGCATCCTTAATCCTTCTGAAAAGAATTTTTTTAATTTTTATTTTTTGAGGCAGGGTCTTGCTCTGTTGCCAAGGCTACAGTGCAGTGGAGTGATCATAGCTCACTGTAACCTCAAACTCCTGAGCTCAGGAGATCCTCCTGCCTCAGCCTCCTGAGTAGCTGAGATTACAGGCTCACATCACCACACCTGGCTAATTTTTCTGTTTTTTGGTCTCATTATGTTGCTCAGACTGGTCTGGAACTACTAGCCTGAAGGGATCCTCTTACACTCTGCCTCCCAAAGTGCTACGATTGTAGGCATGAGCCACCATGTTCTATGTTAAAGGAAGGCTTTTAAATATATACATATAGCATTTTTAAAACTGGGGTGTAATTCACATACAGTAAAATTTACCCTTCTCGGTATATAATTCTACGAGTTTTGACAACCACCACCACAATCAAGTTATAGAACATTTCTATTTCCCCCAAAAGTTTTCTAACGCCACTGTGCAGTTTTTTTCTCCTCCCGCACCCAGCCCTTGGCATCCAGGGATCTGTTCTCTATCCCTATAACTTTGTTTTTTTCCAGAATGTCATATAAATGGACTCATACAGTATGTGGCCTTTGTGATTCTGGCTTCTTTTGCTTAGCAAAATGCATCTGGGAGTTACCCATGCTGTTGTACATATCTGTGTACACGTTCCTTGTGTGCAAGTTCCTTCCTTCTTGCTGCTGAGCAGAATCCCATTGTCTGGTTGTAGCCCAGTTATTAACCTGTTGAAGTACATTTGTGTTTTCCCAGTTTTTATCTATAATGAATACAACGGTTACAGACTTTCTCCTATGGGTCATTAAGGGCTATTTTTAATTCTCCAGAGGCCTTCAGGAGGTGGAAAGGCTGCAGAGAGGAGCGCTGCTAAAAGTAAGGAATGTTGTTCAAGCGGAGTTCCAGGGGAGTGGAGGGTTGCCAAGGGGCCCCAGCAGAAAGAGAGAAGCTGAGGCCTCACTACTCAGACGGGGGTGTGTTTTCACCCCAACCCCTCTTCCACTCACTGCTCAACAGAATTATCAGGATACAAATTCCTGGAACAGCAAGTTTGTGTTTTTGCGTGGCGCACAACAGGCAGGCATCACGCACTACAACACTACAACAGCACTACAACACGGGCGCACATGAGGTTGCCAGGTGAGCCCACGGGGCAGAGAGAGTCCCGGGAAGATGGGCAGGGCTTGCTCCGCTTACCTGCTTCGGGTCCATAACGCCCCCGGGACATGGCCCGGCCCTGGCGGCTGGCAGGGTCACCCAGCCCCTGCCCTGACGGCCCTGCCGTGCCAGCCTCGCGAGCCCTGCGCGCTGCTCCGCGGGGTGGAGGGTCGGTGCCTGCGAGCGGCGCCCAAGATGGCTCCGTTTCAATTTCACTTTCGTTTCCTCAGAAAGCCTTCCCCCTTTGGAAAGTTTGGCCAAGAGGAGGAGTCTGGGCAAATGAGCGAGAGCGCTGGGTTTCACACCGATTGCAAGTCCAGTCCTCCCTTGCAAGAGAACTGCGGAAGGGACTCTTTCTCTAGGAAAACGCCTATAAATACTGAACTCATAGTTCCTCTCAGGAACACACGGGATAAAGCAAAAGGAAAACAAAGGCGCACAGCGACAGCTCAGCCCTGGGCAAGCAGCAGGAGGCTCGGTCGGCCCTCTCTCCAGGCCGTTTGTCGCAAGGGGGAGGGGGTGCAGATCTCTTCAAATGACTAAGGTCCCCACTGTGGACTATTTATTAATGTTCCTACTATATTACAAGTAAGTAAGTGGATACCAGCCGGTAAAAGGCAGCAAGATAACATATGGCAGCAGTGAACAATTTAGGATCTACGTCATAAAACCACCCCTCCAGGCAAAGGTTAAGTACTTTACCGGCATTATCTCCCTCAGTCTTCACCACAGCAACAGGGTGGGCACGATTCCCCCTTTACACGTGTAGAAACTGAGGCTTGACTAAGGCCATGCTGCTGCTAAATCCGGATCTGACTGCGAAAAGCTCACTCTCCTTCGCTGCTCTACACTCGCTCGAGTTACACCACTGCTTTGAAAAAGATAACTTTTGTTCCCTAGAGGGGAAAATTCAACTTATTTCATGGTCAAGCTTATCTTGATTTTGTTCATGATACCTAGGAAAAGACTCTACAGATCAATTCCACTGCTTAACAGCCCCCTTCGCCTGTGAGAAATTTGTTTTTCCATGTTTAATCTCAGTTTCATCCCAACTACTTATGAGATTACAAGGCAGTCCCTTCACTGCATGATCTCCAGTTGACGCCCCTTCTCCACCGTCTCCTCATTCTGTCCATACTGTTAGTCACTCCAAATTTCACATTCTCTTTCTTCCTTCTGTGCCTTTGTACTCTATTCCTTGGCCTAGAATGCACTTCTTCCTCCACTGCTTCACCAGAAGCAGTCTTTCAAAATCTGCTTCAAATATTGTTACCTCCTAGGGAGGCCTTCCCCCACTGTGGGTGGGGGTGGGAAGTGCGGAAGCAGGTGCAGTGTGTGGTTCCTTATTCTGTGCTTCTAGAATAAGCTCCTTATTCTATGAGCTTTACTCTCATAGAGAGCACTTGCATATTCCCTTAAAAATGCCTCAATCATTTAACAAAACTTTACTCAGCCCCCAATATGTGCCAGATACTGGGTTAAGCATTGAGGATATGACACAGAAAAGAGCCCCGTCCTTCAGCTGTCAGTCAGTGTGGTGGGGAAGATGGATGCCTCAACAGTCACACAATATTATATATTACTTGTTTATATATCTGCCTTTACAGCTGTCAAGGCTTCTCAGGGGCAAGGAACATGTTTTAGACATCCCTACATCTCCCTGTGCAGTGACCTTCAGACAGGTGGTTAGTTGAACAAATAACAGACTGTTCGGTAGGTAGAACAATGGGCAAAACAGTTGAAAGGGAACTCTACAGGAGGAGAGGAAAAGTATCAAACTTATGAAAAGGTGCTCAACCTCATTACCTCAGGGAAATACAAAGTAAAGCCACAATGAGTTACCACCCATTTACCAGACAGAAAACATTAACCATCTGATCAGACCGGTGGGAGCAATGATGCTCCTAGTCACTGCAGGAAACCAGTTTGCCTTTAGCTAGGAAAGGTGTGGCTATACATACTCCAAGAAGTTCATAGTTGCATTATTTGCAATAAGCCCCCAAACTGGAAAGAGCCCAAATGTCCATCAAAAGTAAAATGGATAAATAAATGGTGGCATATGCCTATAATGAAATACTATACAGCAACAAAAATGAAAGATCTATAACCACATGCAACAAGGTGGGTAATTACCTAAACATGATACTGAGTGAGAGAAGCCATATAAACATACTATATGGTCCCACTCACATAAAGTCCCAAACCAGGCAAAACTGAACTATAGCATGCTCTTCGTTAAAGATAGGATGGTGATTACCTCTAGGGAGGAAGGAGGGAGTATTTTGACTGGGAAGAAATATTCTGGGTTCTGGTGATCATTCTAATTCTTGACTTGGGTAGTGGCTACATATATGTTTGCTTTCTAATAGTTCATTAAGTTATACATTTATGCTTTATTCACATTTTTATACATATATGCTATATTTCACAATTTTAAAAGGTTAAAACAAACAAGAGCCACAACAAACTCTTCCTGCTGCAATTCCAGCCCACTTTCCCACGTTCTTATCTCCATTAAAGTGTCTTACCTTTGCTTTCTTGCCTTCAGGCTAAACAATCTGAAAGCCTTTAACCCTTATTCAGAAATGATCCAGAAAAGCTTTAATCACATCTACTGTGCAGGGAAAGCTGTACTGCTGATCCCTCAATCCCTTTTGCAGAAAGGGGAAATTTCTTTCCTAAACAGAGTGAGGTCAGTTTATGCCTTGAAAGAACAACTGCTATTGTCATTTAATCCTAGCAGCTCAAGTAACTGCAGACAGTTTTATTCATAAACATTTCATCTCCTCCCACTCAGTAATTGTTTTAACTCTCCCATGGTTGTGAGGTGGTGACATAAATCTTTTTTTTGTGTGCTGTTCTATGATAGGGACTTGACAAACTAGATGAAGCTCCTTAAAAAATTAACCAAAAGTAATAGGTATATTGCAGAAAATTTTAGAAAACACAATAAAAATCACCTCCATTGTTAATTCATTGGTGCCTACCCTTCCAGTATTTTCCTTGTGCATAAAGGCACCACTAACACAGGTGGTCAGTTCTCTCCCAAGGCAGGGGCTCTTCCTATAAAGAATGGCTCACCGGAGGCCTGTGAGTACCTCCTGACAGGCTGTGAAGTGACCCCAAATGCAATGCCTCACATGTACATACCACCAAGGGCTACTTATTAATAACTGCCCAAATGACTAAGAGTTACCTCTAAAATGAAGCATTCATTAATAAAAAGAGTTTACACAGTGTTACAGCTCTTTTAGAGTTTGTCTGGCAGATTTTCCAGTCCTCACCGGAGGAACCCCGCTCCACGAAAAAAGAAAAAAAAAATTAAAAACAAAAAAGAGTTTACGGAAGCCCCTCACTCAGTATTCTCAGAAGTCTGCCTTCCATACAGCACTGCCAAGCTCCAGCTCCACAGGTGCCTTCAGGGGGCTGCACTTCCCCAGTTACGGAGAAGGACACTGAGTTGGTTTTATTTTCCAATCTCTGCTATTCTTGCTTTTTAACTATAAATAACTGTTAGTCTGGCTTTGCAATTATTAATTTTGTTTGTTGTGGATCTTCTGTTTAACCTTACTGCATGCAGGGATGCGTATTTACAACAGCAGTCTTTTCAGTCTATAATTTTCTACAGCCAGACTTTATACACATATGCACTACATACAATTGGATCCTCTATCTCCCTACTGTAAAGCAGATGTCTGCAAACTCCCTCAGTATTTGCTCATACAGTGATACTGTAACAGAAATGCACTGCCTGTGAATATATGCTACTTAACTTGCAACATATTATCAAAGACAGTAATAAGTTACTGAGTTATTTTTAAGTACTAGGGTATTATTTTAGAATAGAATATGCGTATAAATAGACTCATGTTCTTATCCTAACTCTTAGGAAATACATAAAAAACAATTCAGAGTTGCTAGGCACAAATTTACTGCCCTCCTTTTTTTGTTCTTCTTTCTCTTCAATTCTTTATCATTGGGTCTTTTATTCCATTGAAACAGTTACTACCATATCAACATTAATTTTCAAAATTTATGGTGTCCGCTCAGAATAAGCCCACTTGCTTTGATAACCTGTAAGGCTTTTGGTAGAGAGAATAGGGAGTTGCCCAACTGGCTGAGTAGTGCTCCGCATCTGTATTTATGCTGCTGTATATCCTATTGATGTTAATGACCAGAACTGGCTTTTGAAGTGACAAGAAAGCCAGAAATGCCTTAGGTACTCCCCAGAAGAAACAGAGGTCTCCAAAAGCAGTTAAGCACCGGGACCCCAATCCAGTAAGTTACCCAGTAAGAAAGAAAAAAAAGTGATATTTATCAACTATCTATATACACCAGGCATTGTGTTAGTAGGTATTATTCATATAATAA
>VBSM01000729.1:5273993-5293416 GCA_008086735.1 Cheirogaleus medius | reverse complement strand
AAAAAAAAAAATCCTGACATTCTTTAACTCGCTCTCCTATGCCAGACTGGTCTTGCATGCAGCACCTGGCTGTCTTCCAGTCTGGCTCTGGCCAGCAAGGAAGCTCAGCTACTGGCCTACATTTAGTTTCCACTTAGTTGGGACCCAAAGGGGAGACTTCCCATCTTCTTCTTCCCCAGGACCCAAACTATGAGTGGCTGGACACAGTCACAGCTTCCTGCAAGAGCAATTCTTCCATCTCCAAGGCTTGTAGGAAGCAGAGGGGACAAATGCAGTCTTGTCCCAGGCAGGCTTGAAGGCAGCTTCTGCTCCCCAAGTTCTGCAATGATTCCTGGGGAAGCAGGCTGATTTCACCAACAGCCAATTTGCTGAAAACCAATTTGCCAAATGGTCAATTCCCTGAATAACCAATTTTGCAAAACAACCAATATGCTGAATTTACTTTTTTCTCTAAGCTCCCTAGTCTTAATTGACCAATTTTTATTTTATCTTTTTAATAGAATTTAGGGGAAATGTGCTCTGCTGTCTCCCTGCTGCTGCAGAGCTGGAGACTGGGGAGGAAATTGGGGTGAGGGGTGGTGAGATTGAGGGGCGTTTATAGAACTGACTTTTAGCGGACTGATTTTCTTGGAATTGACAAGAGAGGCATTTCTAGGTGTCTACGGGCTCTTTTTTCCCAAGGGAATTAATAAGGCCAGGGCATTTCTAATTCGTGTGTGTGTGTGTGTGTGTAGCTCAGAATTAGTTAATATCTAATTCATTTTTAAAAGCATTTCTTTCAGTATTGACAAGTTCACGAAAATTGCCATCTACACACACAGAGGAGAAGACCATGTGAAGACAAAGTAGAGATTGATTTGAAGATGCTGGCCTTGAAGACTAGAGTGATGTGGCCACAAGACAAACAATGCTGGCAGCCACCAGAAGCTGGGAGAGGCAAGGAATGGATCCTCCTCCAGAGCCTCTGGAGGGAGCACAGCCTGGCCGACTCAGCCCGTGATACTGATTTCAGATTTCTGGCCTCCAGAACTGTAAGAGAATAAATTTCTGTTTTTTATGCCGCCCAGTTTGTGGTAATTTGTTACAGTAGACAGCCATAGGAAATCAATACAGTATCCTTGCTGGGCAGTACAAACAGGGAGCTCTGGGTTCAAGACTGCTAGAGACCTCAAGGCCAGCCAGGGATCTCTGCATTTGGGTATATCAAAGGGAAAAGGCTGGAACAGACTAGAAAAGAAAGGACATAGCCATAGTGTCCATGTTTTAGTTAAGCCAAACAGTACAGCCTTCTCATTACTGTCCAGCAGAATTAGAGCCCTTTGTTTTATCAGATTTTTATTTTTTTCCAGGAAGGTACCATTTATGTTTTTTAAATGATGAAGATAAATCTTATATGAAAGAAATAAATTTCCAAGGAAATAAACCTTTTGGTGTGATTGTGTTCTGTGTGAGAACAACCACCTCCTAACTGGTTTCCCTGAATATACTGTCCTCCTTCCTATCCAGTCTTCTCAGCACTGCCTGAATGATCTCTGCAGACTAAACTCTGAGCATGTCATGGAATTCAAGAAAATTATAACTAGAGATTGAGGGAAGGGAGGGAAGACAGGGAAATGGGTTCCAAGAAGGGACAAAGGGGGCTTCAGCAATACAGATAAGGTTCTGGTTCAGGGAAGGGGTTGGGTTCATGAGTATTTGTTTCATTGTTGTATTTCAATGACTTACACATATGCATATCAAATATTTACATTATGAACAAAAAAATACTTTAATGGCTTCCCAATGCTCTTAAGATAAAGGCAAAAAAAAATTTTTTTTTTTTAGACAGAGTCTGGCTCTGTTGCCCGGGCTAGAGTGCCATGGCATCAGCCTAGCTCATAGCAACCTCAAACTCCTGAGCTCAAGTGATCCTCCTTCCTTGGCCTCCCAGAGTGCTAGGATTACAGGCATGAGCCACTGCACCCGGCCCAAAGGCAAAAATCTTTACATGATGTCTCAGAGGCCTTGCCTAGCCTGGCTCTGCCATCCTTCTCCCTCCCCTTGTACCATGCCCCCAGTTTCTCTGCCCCCCTGCCTGAGACTTCTTTCCCTTTCTCTAGATTGCCATGCTCCCTTCTGCCACATGCTGTTCCCCCTCTGGATTGTTTCCCCTACTTTTCTCCTAAGTTATTATTCTCCTTTCAGATCTCAGCTTAGTCAACACTTCCCGAGGAAGAGGTCCAACCACTGCCCCCACCCACCATATGTTTCTAAACCCCTGCACCTCTCCTTTGGAGCATGTTTACATTTGTAATTTTATATTTTGTTATGTGGTTTCTTGGTTCACATCTGTCTCTCTTATCACAAGTTCCATAAGGTTAGGGCTATACTCTAACCTTTTGCTTATCTCTACCCTTATACTTTAACCTTTTGCTTGTGTTTTGCTTATCAGTGTGCTAAAAAATATTTACTGAAAATTGAACATGTGTATTTCCCTTGAAAGACAGTCCATAGCTTTTTGCAGGGAGGAGGGGGATGTGGTCTCACTCCATTGCCCAGGATGGAGTACAGGTGCACAATCACAGCTCACTGCAGCCTCAAACTCTTGGTCTCAAGCAATCCTCCCACCTCAGCCTCCCAAAGTGTGAGATACCATGCCTAGCCTGTCCATAGCTTTCAGACTCCCAGATAGATCTGGGTACCCCAAACAAAGAGCAAGAGGCACTGCTCTAAAGACTTTGCTCTTTCCACTGGTGCACCTCAACTCTGGCTTATGATTTCTTGACCTGGCCCACTGCCCTCTCCACTCCTTCTATCTGGAGCTCGAGTGGACAATGGGTATCCCAGAAGAACCTTTAAGTTCCCAACATGGAGCACACTAAAAAGTTAAGCAACAAAGCAATGAATCCTAGCCTGTGGCTTACTTCTACCAAAAACAATTACCAGGGCACTGTAATCCTGACTCATACACTAGCAAGAGATCACTTATTGACAACCCCAGCAAGTATCTTGTTCTGCTAGTTGCTTAGACAATGCCTAAGCCAGATAACACTGGCCAATAAGTGGTATTTGGAGACTTTGATTCCTAACATAGGACAGAGACTGTGTGTGGGTTTTAAAAACCTACCTCATTGCCCTTCTCACCCCAAGACTTATCTCCCAGAACCTATCTTTTACACTGCATTGGTTCTCTGCAGGGCAGTAAAACTTTCACTCAGCACTCAATCTTTGATGCCAAAGTCTATATTTTCTTTTTAACAAAGAAAGTTCAGGCCGGGTGTGGTGGCTCACGCCTGTAATCCTAGCACTCTGGGAGGCCGAAGCGGGAGGATTGCTCAAGGTCAGGAGTTCGAAACCAGCCTGAGCAAAAGCAAGACCCCGTCTCTACTAAAAATAGAAATTAATTGGCCAACTAAAAATATATAGAAAAAATTAGCCGGGCATGGTGGTGCATGCCTGTAGTCACAGCTACTTGGGAGGCTGAGGCAGGAGGATCACTTGAGCCCAGGAGTTTGAGTTTGCTGTGAGGTAGGCTGACGCCACGGCACTCTGGCCCGAGCAACAGAGTGAGACTCTGTCTCAAAAAAAATAAAATAAATAAAATAAAAGAAAGTCCAAGGAAGGCAGGAATTGTGGGCAGGGGTGGGATTCTGCATGCAAGAGACTGACCCTTCTGGTTGCCCCTCACCACCAAGCTGACTGAACCAACATGAAACCTCTTAATCAGGTGCTACATACCTGAACTAGTCTCTGCTCACCTGAAATGAAGGATAATTCATTAATATAACAAAGACTGTCTATCGTAAATCAACATCCAACATCATATTTAGAATGCAACAGTTAGATTATTACCACTAAAATGAGAAATAAAATAAGGAGGGCTACCATTACCATTGTTATCTTATTTTTTCAATTCTAAGATGCACTGTTTTTCACATCCGGACATTCCTGATACTGGAATATGAATTGCAATATAAGTATATACTTAATGTAGTGCCCCCTAAGTCTGTTATTAAATCAATTGCATGTTCTTATGCTCAACGGTCTTAGAATCAAAGAAATATGGTATTTAACATATGTGTTAAGTATATGTTAAATATGTTTTGCACATATTGAAATTCTTACATATACTACAAAACATAAATCAGAGACAAACTATTAAAAAGGAAAGAAAAACAGGCTGGGTGCGGTGGCTCATGCCTGTAATCCAGAAACTCTGAGAGGCTGAGGCAGGAGGATCACTTGAGGCCAGGAGTTCTAGACCAGCCCAAGCAAGAGTGAGACCCTGTCTCTACAAAAAATAGAAAAATTAGCCAGACATGATGGTGCGTGCCTGCTACTCATGAAGCTGAGGCAGGAGGATTACTTGAGTCCAGGAGTTTGAGGTTGCAGTGAGCTATGATGAGGCTACTGTACTCTAGCCCAGGTGACTGAACAAGACCCTGTCTCAAAAAAAAAAATAGAGGAAAGAAAAACAGATTATTTGCAGATAATATCGTAACCCTAGTTGATCCAAGAGGATCAACTGAAAAACTCTTAGAACCAATGCCAGTCAAGGAATATGGCTGAATATAAGAAAAATATACAAAATATAATAGCTTCCTTATATGTTGGGGAAAATACGATACTCTTCATAGCAAATAAAACATTTTTTAAAAAACATTTAGGAATAACACTAAGAAATGTGAAGAGCTTACATGTGGAAAATTACAAAACTCTGCTGGGGAATATATATCTTTTTTTTTGAGATGGGATTTGGCTCTGTTGCCCAGGTAGAGTGCAAGGGCATGATTATAGCTCACTACAAGTGCTCCTCCTGCCTTAGCCTCTCAAGTAGCTGGGACTATAGATATGCACTACCATGCCCAGCTGAGCCATATATATCTTAAAAAGAAGGATATACCAGTCCCAAATGTGATGGATGAATAGTTATGAATGCTAATTAATGCCAAATTAAATAGTGGTTTACTGCAAATTCTCTGAGGTTGGGGCAGTAAGGAGTAGGTACCTAATAAAATATGAAGTTCAAGTCCAAGAACATACAAGCAAGAATTGCCAAAATTTTTTTAAAAAGAAGACAGCTACACTAATTAAATCAAGCAGTGCTGGTATTAAACAAGAATGAAGCTACAAACTAACAGAAAAGAACCACACTCCCCCAAACAGACCCCAGTGTGTGTAGAAATCCAAGGCATGGTGAGGAGCCAACAGCAGCAGCAAGGGGAAGAAGGGTTATTCAGCAGATGGAGCTGGGCCAGTGGTTGGCTATTTGGGGAAAAAATCCTAGAGATTTGCTTTATATGAATAAGTCAAAACAAACTGCAATTGTATTAAGGGACTAAATGTAAAAAACTTTAAATAAAAATACTAAAAAACAAAGTCAGTGTATATAACTTGATCTATTTCACAACAATGGGAGACATCACAAAGGAGAAGATTGATAACTGTTCACTGCAGATAAAGTTTTATACTTAAAAAAAATGACATGTTGTTTGAAAATGTTTAAAGAGTTTTAAAAAATATAAATCAATATATAAACAAATGAAAACACACAGGAACCACAGTCACGACACAGATGCAGGACGGAGTTAACATGCATAGATGTGTATATTCAGCTCAGACACGTGGGTAAGATAGCATACACATCATGCGGCATTCAGACGGGCCAGCACTGTTCTTTCTTTTAATCCTCATAACCACCTTATGAGAGAGGTACATTATTATTGTCCCCATGTTACAGAACAAGAAGCTGAGGCAGGACAAAGTCTGAAGTTGCCCAAGGTTACACAGCTAGTAATTGGCAGGCAGGATTCGGACACAGGCACTTTGGCTCCAGAGTGGGTCGGTCCTCTCTGTGCTGCCCTTACACTACGCTGCCCCAGTAAAACTGCAGTTGATAAACAGGCACTTCACAAAAAAGGAGTGCAAAGGCCTGTCGAACATTTGGGATAATATTTAATCACACAGACATGAAAATGTAATACGATTTATGATTTCATTCATATAATGAGCAGTTAAAAAAGGAGATTATTCAATACTGGTTGGGGACTCCATGGCTACCCTCACAATCTAATCTTGTATTCCAGGGATCCACCCTGGCCCCCTCCAAAATGTTCTCAAAATCTGATTAGGTCACTGCCATCTCCTTTCTTTAAGCCTTTCTGTGGCAACCCATTACTCTTAGGATAAAGGCCCAAGCATGTAACATCCACAGTCTGCAGTATGTCTCCACCTCCTGGCCCATCCTCACCAGACTTCACAAAGAGCATCTTCCATCCTGTTTGCCAACAGCCACGTTGCACCCCTGCAGCCTTGAAAAAGCCAAATCAAACGCTGTTTTCTTCTCCAGCACTGTTCTTATGCCAGAGTGCATAAAAAGTTTATAATACCCACAACCCTAGGTGGCTTTCTTTATAACCTTATCCCTAGTTGTAGTTATACATTTGATTAATCGTTTCTGTCTTGCCTGAACAGTAGTAGTCTTGAACCCTGTGACCTAGCACGGTGCCTTGGCTGTGGAAGGTACACAACAAATATTTGCCAAATGAATATATATTAATGATTAAGTGAATGAAAGAGGAAGTAGAAAAGGAAAAAATGAGGAAAGGAGGAGAATCAAGCACTCTCTTGTACTGGTGGTAAGACTAAACTGATAGGTTCAACTTTTTACAAAGCAATTGGACAGTGTATGTCAAAAGCCTTAAATATGTTTATAACTTCAGTCAATAATTAACAACCATTATTAATAATGTAGGGGCCAGGTGCGGTGGCTCATGCCTATAATCCTAGCACTTTGGGAGGCCGAGGTGGGAGGATTGCCTGAAGCCATGAGTTCTAGACCAGCCTGAACAAGAGTGAGGCTCCATCTCTACTAAAAATAGAAAAAATAGCCTGGCATGGTGGCACATGCCTGTAGTCCCAGGTACTTGGGAGGCTGAGGCAGGAGGATTGCTTGAGCCTAGGAGTTTGAGGTTGCAGTGAGCTATGACGACACCACTGTACTCTACCCAGGGCGATGGAGTGAGACTCTATCTCAAAAAAAAAAACAAAAAAACAAAAACACCCAATAAAGGCTGGAGACATGGTCAAGTAGAGTCTGGTACAGTCATAAATCATACAAAACAAAAAGTGATATTTACAAAGAGTTAATGCCTGGGAGATGTTAATTTCATAATAAGTGGAAAGAAGATAAAATTATAAATATCGAACAACTGCAGCTTTGAAAAACAATACTTGAAAGTGGCGGACAGTGCTGGCTGCTTACCCTAGAACTATGCCTTCCTTTCTGAGAGAGCCCTGATTCTGTCCACTTTCCTATGAGAAGGCCAGACTCCCTCACCAGACCCAGAGGGAGGATCTTGATTAGTCTAATCTAAGCCAGTCTTGGTGATTCCACTCCTCTTGCCAGCGTGACACATGTGATACAAGTGTGGCCAGCAAGGCACAAAAAGAAGTCTGTTAGGGGCTTTCTGTGACAACGGATCCTTGCTGTGAATAAGTGACGACCTGAGGATGGCAGAGTAGAGGGCCAGGACATTACTGAATTGCTTAATTACCCAACATGGGGAACTGCACTATCTGTGGGCCAACCAACATAGCAATGCATGAAACACACCAAATATTAATGATGATGTCTAAGAGGTGGGCTAACCTGTGATTTTATTCACCTTTTAACAGTTTTCTACAATCTTCAAGATTTTTATAAGCATGTATCCCCCTAAAAATAAGAAAAAAAAATACCTACTTATTGCATGAACCTCATAATGCTTACAGTCTAGTCATGGGAACGGCCATGTAAATAAATGGTGAAAATACATGACAAAACCACAATGAGATACTTCACAGCTATCAGAATGGCTAAAATAAGAAGATGCACAATACTTATGATATGGAGCAACTAGAATCCTCATATATTGTTAGTGGGTACTTACCTAAGAAAAACATAAGAAATGGCCACCAAAAGACTTGCACAAAAATGTTCATAGGAGGGGGAAAAGGGGAGTTGTTTAATGGGTATAGAGATTTAGATTTGCAAGATGAGAAAGTTCTGAAGATTTGTTGCACAATGTGAATATACCTAACACAACCAATCTGTACACTTAAAAATGGTTTAAGATAGTAAATTTTATGTTATATATTTTTTACCACCACAACAAACAGGAAGAAAAAAAGAATAGAGCTTTATTCTTAATAGCCCCAAACTGGAACAACCTAAATGTTCATTAACTGATGAATAAACAACCTGATACATATTCACACAGTGGATATTGACACATACAACGTCATTGAACCTCACTGAAGGAAACCACACACAAAAGCACATAGTGAATAATTCCATTGATAAGGAATATGAGAACAGTCAAAACTAATAGACAGTGATAGACATCCAAACAGTGTTGGCCTTTGGGGGTAGTGGTGGCTGGAAAGGGGCACAGGGGAACTTTCTGAGCTGATGGGAATGTTTTATTTCTTGATTTGGATTATTAAATGGGTATATATTTTTGTCAAAATACATTGAAAGGTACACATAAAATCTGTGCACATATGTATACATAATTATATCCCAACTAAAAGTGTCTTAGAGAAATAATGAGGAAGGGGAGCTGGAAGAGATGAATCCATCATCCTGGTTACACGCTGAGAAGTTGTTTGCCAAACACGAGTGCCTCTTTAAACCAGACAGTCACACATAAATATCTTTTCATGCAGCAATTTATGGAAATGCTAAGAACACTAAAATTATGAGAATTATACATGTATTTGAATCTCAGTTTTGTGGAGAACTTTTTGATATTCTGATAAGTTACTTTAAAAGGAAACTATATATAAGTATAGTAATATAACCATCTTTAAAATAAAACATAGATCTTTATCTAATTAAAACTGATTTTATTTAAAATATTACAAAGTATTTTCATCAAATATCTTGTTAAAATGTGAAATAAAATGAATATTAGCTTTTTAAAGTCACATGTAAAAATGCACACCAAAAAAACTAGAATACAGAATGAGGAAAAGACATTTTTATGCTTACAAGCCAAGGAAGAAATCGAAAAGGATAACACTTGTCTACAAACAAATGAAAAATAAGTTTTGTATGTTTAATGACAAAACCAAAATTAGCTGGCAAACAATAAACTGAAAAAATATTCACAGCAAATAGTTTGTTTTTTACAATGAGCATATACTCATGTTTTTGGAGTATTTGTATAATTTATAAAAAATGACTTAAACACAATATATAGACAAAATATTAACTGAGAATTTAAAATGTGGAAATAAAACTGGCTAACAAGTATATGCAAAAGGACTCAAACTTAATCATAATAAAAAATGTAAATTAAAATAAGACACCATTTTCCATTTAGCTAAGATTTTCCTTTTTAGTTAAAATACCCAGTTCTGGGGACAAGAGCAGGGCGAGGAGACGCACAGTGAGCACTCCGGCATTCCTGACTGCAGTGGAAACTGTGTTCGCTTTCTGGTAAGCAAACAAGACTAAGCACTACAACAGAGTATTGCAGCTGGGCTGAAGTTGTGCTTGGATATTTGGGTAAGTGTGGGGTTAAATAATAACCCTGTCACCTCAAGTCTCTATTTGTATGAGAATTTTTTGTTGTTGTTAAAGAAGAAATAAACGGGTATTCCTCCCCTCTTTTTTGTGGGTGTGTGTGTGGCATGGGTTGGGCGCCCCGAAGACAGGGCATAATATATAACTAGGATGATGGATGTGCTCTCTAGGGGCCTAAGGATGCGAGTTTGGACGCTCCCTAGGAGAGTGCTGAAGATAGATGTTTGTGTAGCCCGTCCTGAAGGGCAGAGTGGGTTCTGGGCTACTGGTTCCCCACCCAGCTCTGCTACCGCATATCCCAAGGCAGAGCATGGCTGCATTTGGGTGAAAACCAGACAACAGCAATGGGATGCAGAGCATCATATTTACTAGCTATGACTAAAAACCTAAGGAAAGGTCAGGGAGGAGACGCACATCAGGCTATCAGGTAGCTCTACTTCTAGAGAGTGAGATGAACTGGATGGAGAGGAATCTTGTTTCTTTTTACAAACAAAAAAGTTTTAAAGTTCATAAGCCTTGGTCTCAAAACTCCAGATCAAGAATGAGTTATTTATAAAGGGCTTAGAATAGTACCTGGCACATTGTAAGTGCTCATGCAAACGTTTTAAAAATAAGTGCTCTAAGAAAAAAGTCTCAAAATATGGCAAAAGCCTTAATATACAATCTGTCAAAGTTTAGAAAGGTTTGGTGGGAGTAAAACATCACACAGGGTAGAATTTCCAGCTGCTGTCTCCTTGGGCCTGATCTGTGCAGGTTCAAACACACACAGGGTTCTGCCTTCCTTGGATGACCCACAGTACTCAAGTTTCAGATGTTTACAGTGAACACAGTACCTATCATGCAGACTGGAATCCTCATCAACATGATGTCAACATTTTCTTCCTGTGGGCAGATTTTCATTCATTCATTCATTAAATAAACATTTATTGAGCCATACTATGTGCCAGGCACTGTTCTAAGCCCCAGGACAGTTTTGTTTTGCTTTGCTAAAAATCAAAGCAAAATTCTTTTCCTCATTGTTCTCATGAAGCTGACTTTCTAATAAGGAGAGACAGGCAATATATGAATAAATATACAATGTCAGTTGGTTTTAAGTGCTATGAAGAGAAACTATGCTAGCTAAGGGTGGAAGGTAAGGAATACCAAGCAAAGGGCACCTCTGTCCTCAAGGGGCTCTCAGTCTAATGATAACTGACCAGTAAAGAAGGCAATTATCAAATAGAAATACAATCTACAAGAGGTTGTGCTCAGGTGTTTATAGGGGTAGAGAGAAAGGGTGCCTAACTCATTGAGGGAAGTGTCAAAGGAGACTTCTGGGAGAAGCAGCATGACCTGAATCCAAAAGGATCATCTGGATGAAGCAGTGGGGAAGGGCACCCAAACAGCAGATGCAAAGGTGTGGAAAGGAGAGAGGGCACCTGACAGATGGCACAACAGAGTAACAATGTGTGATGGACAAACCAAACCAGATGGATTCATTCCAGTTGGAAGGCTCTGGAAAGGCCCCAACGGAGATATGAGCACACATGCCAGCACATGTGTGCACACATACACACACACCTGCAGTAGTCACCTGCTGTTTTGCCTGCCTAGTACCTCTGCACTTCTCCATCCCATGTGGTTATGAAGGGGCAGTTTATTTCTTCATCCCAAGAGTGGGCCTGTGATGCAGGCCTGTCCAATCATGGTATCTCTAATTCCCTTGTCCACAGTGATTAGTTTACAATACTAGAAGACAGCCACAAATTCATAGGCTTGGGGCTGCTTTTTCAGTATGTATACAGAAAGCAGCAGGAGAGAATAAGGCCAGTAAAGAAAAAGGAGCAGAAAAAAGGTAGGTCCAAGAAGGTCCTCATGACATTATTTCGGCCCCAGGATCCAGCTATGCCTGAAGCTTGCTTTGGGCTTTCTAGTTAAATGATCAAAGAGAGGAAAAAACCCTTTTTTTGGTTAAGTTAGTTTACATTGGGTTTCTGTCATTTGCAACTAAATTAATACATACATTTTAAGGGGAAGAACTTTGTGTGTGTGGCAAGGGGTGATACAGAGGGAAAGGAAGAAGAGATGTCAGAGGGTCTCTCCCATTAAGTCTGATAAAGATGGTAGGTGCCTTCAAGGCATCTGGGAGAATATAGAAATAGCAACTAGAGCTCCTTGGGTGGAGGAACTGATGGGATATGTGTAAGTTACTATCTATATGGATGGGTTATATAAACCTTTATGCTTCTAATAGTTCACTATATAGCCCTAACTCATCTTTAAACAGAGAAATGACACAGAACAAATGATCAAAAACATCAAGAATATAATCTGTTTAAAACCATACTATTCCTACTATTAATGCACATCAGTCACAGATTTTTCCCAAATATTTAATTTTGAGACAAACAGTATTTTGAAGTCTTTATTCCTGATGCCAAGCAGTCATCCGGTGCTCTCCAGAAAACTCAAGCAGCTGTATCTATTAAGGTCCAAGTCTAACAGCTGTTAAAGCAAAACAAATTGCTATATCTCAAGAGAGCTCCACAGAAGCCCCAAAGCTCAGATTTTGTTGTTCTCATATTTAAAAACTTTAATCAGTTGGTCACAGATAATAACACCAATCTTGGTCTGAAACAGATCTTCAAATCTTTAAATCTATGAAGCAGAAAGATGCTTATATTACCACATGTTATAGTATAAAAATAGCTAGCTTAAGGAGTTTTTGAGTAATAAGCACTGGGCTTCTTTCTGGCAGAAAAAACAATGCCTCAAGATTTTTTTCTTCTCTCCACAAGCATTTTCCAAATACCTACTGTGTGCCCAGGATCCCAGCACTGTGCACCCACGAGCCTTTCCTTTTTCTTTGGGTGAAAAGGCCAAATCTTGGTTCACATCTGGACAATGCTGGGTAAAACGTAAAATAAAAGATAATGTGTCACTGGACAATTTGAGATGTTACTCTTGCAGCAAATGCTGGCCCTTAAAACTCTGTTTATTCCTCCCTTCCAGGTTCACACTGTGGGGCACTAGTCAGTGAAAAAGAACAAGATCCAAACCACATAGCCTGATGGCCTGGCTTCAAGTCGCAGTTCTGCTATTAACTAGTGTCAGGACCTTGGCCAAGACTCACCTTCTGCACCTGTGAATTTGGGATAATTCTGATTGTACTACGTTGCTGGAGGAATTAAATAAGTTAGTGTATGTAAAGTGCTTGACACAGTGTCAGGCACACAGCAGGTGCTCAGTATAGAGAAACTATAATTAACAGAATAAAGTGAGGTCTTAACCTCTTTCCAGTCCTAGAATCTTATGAGGTCTACAGTAGAGAGATTATGGATTTTGAGAACCCCCAACCCAAGTCTGCTTATCATATCTGACAGACTAGCAAACATCCAAAATAGCAAAAAGTTCCCCTGCTTCTCAAGCATCTGTACCAAGTGGAAACCTTCAGCAAGGGAGCAAGTTCAATGCCTGGGTACTGGGCCCTTACTAATAATAGCTAGACACTTCAAATTCTGACAATCCTGCAAAGTAGATATTATTATCATCATTTTATAGATAAGCCCAAGTAGGAGTAGAGAGGTTAAATAACTCATTCAATGTCAAACAGCTGCTAAGTGGCAGACCTGACTAGAGAGTTCATGTCCCCTTTCCACTCTATTTCCCTGCCTCCCACATAGCAAGCACTCAACTGTTTGTAAATAACGAAACAATGAACAAGATATTTCAGGATCTTTAAAAAGATGGGAACAAGCGCTCTTTGGTGGAGAAAGAAGGTGGCATCATCGCTCAACACTCGCCAACAGTTTGACGCTCATGCATTCTCTTTTCCCAAGGACCTGCTCTAGCAATCATGCCTCCCTGTCTTAGCAACAAGCCACTGTGCAGGCCTCTGTGTGCTAGTCTCCTCCGCTAGCAGCTTAGACTCTGCTCCCTCAGCTCAATGCGTAACTGGACGCCCCCACTGGCATTCAAAATCAAAACGACAGGTATCCTTTTTTGGAAGGCAAGTTTCCTAAACTCTGACACCAACATGGAACACCTGGGGCCGGCTTACCCTCTAGTGGGGCCCCTGAGTCAAGCCAAACAGATGAAGGGAGGGGTGGGGAGGTGACGCAACTAGGCCTCCTGCACCAGGCCAGACAGAGGGGGAGCGCGGCGGCCGTGACCCCGCAGTGGGCTCTCCACGGTGGCCGCCTATGCTTTCCCCGTGTAAGGCACGCAAGGGCAGTGGATATTATTTCTGGGATGAGGCGCCGGTCCTATGCAGTTTGGGGAAGAAGGCGCAGGAAGGCGCGTACCAGAACAAGTCCCAGGCGCCTCGCTCTCCAGTCACTCTCCGAGGTGGGGGAGTCGGCGAGAGGAAAACAAGGGCCTTTGGTACCCAGCTG
The DNA here is from genome assembly GCA_008086735.1 of Cheirogaleus medius. Lineage (NCBI taxonomy): Eukaryota > Metazoa > Chordata > Mammalia > Primates > Cheirogaleidae > Cheirogaleus > Cheirogaleus medius. Next base: position 5,279,493 of record VBSM01000729.1, on the reverse strand, counting down.
TTCGGCTCCAGCTGGCACGAGCGCAGAAGCATCCGTGCGCAGCCTCTGCCGCCCACACCAGCGCGCACACACGCATACAAGCACACGGGCCCTGGGCGCCAGCCTCCCGGAAGGCCGCCGAGCCCAGCCTCTGTCCCCCACCAGCTGCATCCCCACCCGGCTCTGTGGCCACCCTCAACGCCCCACCGGGGCGCCCCCGCGCTTCCCCTTCCATCAGCGCCAGAGAATGGAGAGGCCGCGCAAGCCGGGGCGTTCCAGCCCGGGCAGGTGATGGCCGAGAAGGAAAGACTGCCTCTTACCGGGTCTTGTAATTCCTTGGGACACTGCCCGACACCAGAGATTGCCACTGCTGCCCCGACCCTCCCCCCGCCCTCCCCCACCACGTAGCCCTCTCTACCTTCGGTCGGGAATCAATGGTCTGGTCGCAGATTGGTGACATCATTGGCGCGCCAGGCGTGGGAGGAAGTGCCACGTGATTCCTCCCTCTTTTGTTTGGCTCTAGGAAATCTAGGTTTTTGTTGTTCGGTTTTCCTTGGTTTTTCTACTTTCTGTTAATGCTGCTGTTATGGGCACGGTGGGGAGTAGGTGCTTGGGTTTGGGATGCTGCATTTTTGCTCATGGCCTTGATTAAACTCCTCAGTCATTCATAATCTGATTGGGCCGGAAGGCCTGAAAAGGTATGTAGGTACAATCCTCTTTCAAAAAATGGATCGCAAGTCCACAGGATTAATTAATAATGCGCTATAACCAGTAGCCCTTGGACGGCCCGTTTAAATTAAACTAATTCATTTTTTAAATAATATAATGAACACCTCCTTTAATTTGACACCTCACTGGAGAACTAAAATATTGCCAATTAACATTCATCAACTTGGAAGTGGTCCCCGCCTTCTGCCACTGCATCCCCCTCAGAAGTAATCCCCGTCCTGAATTTGTATTTTCACAACTATCACATTGCTTTAATCTCATTTATATTTATTACAAATTAATATATTTTTATTTGTCTTATGTGTGTGTTTTCAAACTTGCACCTAGTGTCCTGGGACTTTTTTCTTCACAAACATGTTATTAAGATTCATCCTTGTTCAGTGAAGTTGCAGTTTATTTTCGCTGCTACATAACAATCCATTATGTACCGTAATTTATTTACCCATTCTCCAGCTGCCAAACATTTATGCAATTTCCAGTCTTTTACTAAAGTTTGCATTAGGGCTGTTATTAGCATTGCCTTCTGGTTCCCCTTTACAAAAATTTCTCTTGGGTATATTTACCTAGGAGTAGAATTAATAGGACTTTGGTATGCCACTATTGAGCTTTATATGACAGTGTCCAATTTTATCCAAACTGACTATACCGGTTTACCCACCTACCAGCATCCATATCCTCTTTAACACCTCAGATTCTTGACTCTTTGCCAATAAAATGGGAGTTAAATGGTGTCTCATCCTGGCCTTACTGGCATATCTCTGAGGTTAAGCACCTCGTTTACTTATTTATTGGCCATCTGTAGTTCCTTTTCTGTGAAATGTCACTGTAGGGCATTTGAGGGATATAAGAGCTGAGCAAGGAAAAAGATATGACCAGGAGGTGGCAGTAGCAAGCACAAACTTCATTTGGGTGAGCTTTGGCCGGTTTGCATGTAGGGGAAGTCCCTCACAGAGTCAGGCGATCCAAAGGTCAGGTGGAGGGACCATCCACAAGGGGAAGAGAAGAGTGGGCTTACAGAGTCTAGGTGATGTTGTTTAGCAGCCCATGAGAAGTTTCTGGGTCAGAAATCTCCCAAGGGAAGAAGTAAGTTGGGGGTCTTTGTAGCCACAGGGCTATCTTTTCTGTGACTAGCAGATGTTGGGCACAGTTTCATGAAGTATACAAAGAAAGCAAGCACTTGTGAATGGCTAAAAATCTGCTTGTTGAGCTGCGTTTAAAACATCTGAATGTATAAACATTTGAGTTTGGTGCTGACCAGCTTTTAAGCTAATAGATGCCAGCCTGCTGTGAAGAAATAAACAACATATACAGAGGCCATCTTTGGCTCATTTATATAATAGTTCATGTCTTTTGACTATAATTTTAGTGAATAGTCAAATTCTTTATATACTTTGGACACTAATTCTTTGTCATTTATAAATGTGTTGCAAATTTATTCTCCCATTTGTGTCTTTTCACTTTCTAGTTTGATAAATAGATGTTCTTAACTTTGAATTTATAAATATTTATCCTGCTTTCCCCCTACCCTAATATATATATAGACTTACTTTTCTAAAAATATTTATTTTTGCTTTTGACATATCTTTATTTTCTCTGGAATTTACTTTTGTGTATGGTGTGTGAGGTAGGGATCCAATTTTTACATACAAAAGATCCCCCCCTCCTGCAGTTTTTTTTATTGAGTAGCCCCATCCTTTCCAACTTTGTGATATATCAACATTCCAGTTATGTATGGGTCTATATTTGAGCTGTTTATTTTATTCCACTGGAAAATTTGTATATCTTGGTGTCAACACCACACTAATTACTATATTGTTACAAAAAGTCTTGATATTTAGCAGTGCATAATCTTCCTTATTTTCTTCATTTTCTTTCTTAGCTATTCTTGGTCTTGTCTTTTCCATATTTTTCCAAATTTGAAAACAAGTTTCACAAGTGGTACACATACCAAAAAACACCTAAGATGACAACAACAACAACATATTGGCATTGCATTGAACAATAAATAATAAATAATAAATTTGGGGAGAATTGACATTTTATGATTCTAAGTCTTCCAATCCATGAACAAGAGATAACTTTCCTTTTTATCTTCATTAAAGTTTTCCATTCATGCTTATTATTCTCTGTGTCCAGATCTTGCACATCTTTTTTGGGGGGCAGGGAGTTTATTCCTAGATACTTTGTAGTTTTTGTTGCTATTGTAAATAGTGTCCTTTAAAATTATGCTTTTTAATTGTTTGATGCCAGTATAGAAACAAATTTATTTTTGTATGTTGATATTGTATCCAGCCACCTTGCTAAACTCTACTTTCTAATAATGTCTATTGATTCTTTAGATTTTATATGTAAACAACCATTATCTAAAAATAATGCCAGTCCTCCCCCCACTCCATCCAGCCCTTATTGCCTTTTATTTATCTTAAAGTGTTACCCTGGTTTGGGGGAGAAGGCAGTACATTGTACCAGCACAATGTTAATGGGAATGGTGATAGTGGGCATTCTTGATGATCCTGATTTTTGAAAGGCAAATTTAGAATTATTTTTATAGATTTCTTGGTAAAAAAAATTTAGATTGATATTTTTGTTAGCTTTTTGTAAACCTTCTTTATCATATTAAAGGTACATTTTATTCCTAGTTTGGTGAAATTTTAAAATCTTAAATGGATTTGAATTTAATCAAAAATTGTTGACATCTGTTGAGATGATCATATAATTTTCTCTTCCTTTAATATGTTAATATGATGAGTGACATTTATAGATTTTCTCATATTGAACTATTTATCCTTGCATTCCTAGAATAAACATCTTGACCATAAAGGATCAATTTTATATGCTGTTGTACTCAGCTTATATTCTGTGTAGGATTTTTGCATTTGTATATGAACAATATAGGATTGTATTTTCTTTTCTCATTCTGTCTTGGTCTGTTTGGGTTTCAAGACTCACAAAATAATATAAAGAGTCTTCTTTCTTTTTATATCCTTCCCTCTTTTTATATCCTCTGGAAGAATTTAAATAAGATTGGAACGATATTTCCCTTCAAGTTTCGGTAGAATTCACCTATAAAACTCTCTCTGGGCTGGATATTTTACTTGTAGGAAGATTTTAAAATACTGCTTTGATTTATTTAATAGTTGTGGGACTATTCAGGTATTTTATTTTTCCCTGAGTCAGTTTGATAAGTAATGTGCTTCTAGGAGTTGTTTTCAGTTTCATCTAAGGTTTTAAGTTCATTAGCATAAAGTTATTGATAGTATTCTCTTATCTTCTTAATCTCTGCTGTATTTGTAGTTATTCCTCCTTTTTCATTTACAATATTATTCGTGGTGAACTATATTATCGTTCTCCAAATATTTGCTCCCTTTCTTGTAAGTGGACTATACATTGCCACCTATCGGTATGTGATTTAAAGTGCCCTTTGTGGGAGGAGAATGCATAACCACTCAGCTGTCAGTAGGCTTGATCACAATGACATCATATCCGAACAGAAACTTTAAAAGATGTTGTGTGTGTTTCCACTTGCTTTCTTGTTCTTTTCTTTCTTCCATGAGAATGGCGTGTCCTTAATTGAGGCTCCCAGAATTAGGAAGGCATGTGGAGGAGAGCACAGCAGAGTGACAGTGGACCTGCAACATATATAGCAAGAAAGAAAGAAACACTGAGATTTGGGATTTTGTTAGTTACCAACACATATTATAGTGAAAAGTGACTGATAAATTATTTATCTATGCCTTTTTGTCCTTTTTTTTCCTTAGATAAACCATTGCAGAGGTTTATTTATTTTGTTGGTCTTTTCAAAGAACAACTTTTGGCCTTCTTGATTCTTGTTCTCTATTTCATTTCTATTTTGTTTTCTATTTCATTTTCTATCTCTATTTCTGCTCTTATAATTATCATCTCTTTCCCTTCACTCTCCAACTTTAGTCTATTGTTTTTTATTTCTTAAGTTATATGCTTAGTTCATTAATTTTCAGCCTTTTTTTCTCTTCTACGAAAAGCGTTTAAGGCAATAAATTTACCTTGAAGCACTGAGCCCTGATTTTTGTATCCCACAAGTTTTCATATATAGTTTTTACATCATTCATTTCTAAAATATTTAAATTTTTATTATGGTTTCTTCTTTAACTCATTATTTATCTAAAAACATGTTCTTTAAATTTAAAATCTATGGATATTTTAAATTAACTTCTAACATGTTTTGCATTGTTATCAGAAGATAATTTTTGTTATATTTTTCTTTGGTATTTGTTGATATATGCTTTATACCCTAATTCATGATCTGGTCTTATAAATGGAAATATGAGCTTGAAAAGAACTTGTATTCTGTCACTGTTGGATACAAAATTGATATATGTCCATTAGTGTATACTTGTTAATTTTGTTGTTCAAATATCATGTCTTTGCTGATTTTTCTTTTCTGTTTGAATTACTAGTCACAAAGAAGGGCATCTTGAAAAATCTTCCATAATGATGGTAGATTTGTCAACCTCTCCAGTTTTTATCAATTTATGCTTTTTCTATTTTAAACATATTTTATGTTTAGAATTGTGTTATCATTTTTGATGAATTAAATTTTATACCATGACATAGTTATCCTTTTCTATCCCTATAATGCTCTGTGTCTTAAAGTCTGTTTTGTCTGATATCAACATAGCCAAACTAGCTTCTTCTTAAGTGAGTGTTTGAAATATTTTCAGTCCTTTTATTTTCAACTTTCTAAGTTCTTTTATTTTAGCTATACTCATGTATACAGCTGGATTTTATTTTTTTGGGTTTTCTTTTTTTTTTT
>VBSM01000729.1:5233523-5273893 GCA_008086735.1 Cheirogaleus medius | reverse complement strand
TTTTTTTTTTTTCTTACTTTGTTTTTGGATTAACTGAGTTCTTTTTGCACCTTTTCCCCATTCCATGTTTTTCTCTCTAAAGATTTGGATTTATACTTTCTTTTTTAAGTGGGTACCCCAGAAATTTATTATGTATTTTAACAAGGTATAAATTTTAAATATAATGTACCATTCTCTTCTAGATAGTGTAAAAATTTAGAATAAGCTCTTTTCTTACTCTTTCTGACTGGTATAGTACTATCTAATTTTTTGGTTCTTTCTTTTCTTTTTAATTCCACATATTAATGATTGTTATTTTATGTTACACAGGCAATGTTTGGATTTATATACGAGGAAACAAGAAGAGCCAATACGAGGATGTTTTTGCACACTAGCTGCCACTAAGTGCAACTAGGACAGCTTAATCTTATGTGGCTGTCCTCTAAAAAGCTATATAACGTGTGTCTCAAGAAAGTCTACTTGAGGGAATATTTTAAAAATATGCTCAATCATTCAATAAACCGCCTTGGGAAAAAAAGAGAGGAATTTCTCTACTGGCTTTTGTTTTCATTCTGTTATAAGGTTTAAGTCCTCTGCCCTTCTGTGTTGTTCATGTGTGTCCCCTGGTGTTTTATGATTCAGCATCAACAGGAGGGATGAAAAAAAGATATGCAGTACTGGTATGGAGTAAAGCCCGTCGTTGTGTGCATGTATGGAAGTGGATGGAATCCATGTAGAGTTGGTCCCAAGAATAGTGGCTAGAGCTGGAATTAAAGGTCCTAGAGACAAGTGAGGCCAATAGCATCTGAAGATAAAGAAAGAAAGAGAATGTTCTCAAAAGAAGGAACAGCATTTTAGAGATACAAATATAGAAGAAAGCACTTTCCTTTAGTGAGATGCAAGAATAGCAGTCCCTCTCCAGCTGAGGATTTCTGTTATGTGAACTCTTGTAAATGTATTTTTACTTCTGTGAGAGCCTTTTCTTTACTCTCCAGAATTTAAGATTGAACATACATGAATCTGAATTCCTAACATTGACAATAATTAGAGAGAACAGGTTACTGGAAAGAGATAAGGGAAGTCTGTAGGTGTAGATGTTTTGCTTAATAGTTTGGGAGAGAGAAAGAAAGGCAAGGCAAAGAGAAGGCTTTGGAATGGTTCATCTCAGCATCACTGCCAGGAATGGTGCTGAGTTATATGTCAGGATGTCCAAGAGAGGCAAATTAGAGTGTCTTGTTTTGTCTGATGGGTTCTCAAAATTATTATTGGCAGAATACAATTACATTATTACATTTGAGAAGAAGTTTGAGAAATACCTTGGGGTGCTATTAAGGGCTTCCCTTTTCAAATTCACTGAGCTGGGTAAAATAAATAGAAATCACCCAAAGATACTGCAAACTAGACCAAACTTCCCATCAAGAACAAGTAAGAAAGCTGGATAAAATATTTTTAAAATATCTAATTGAAAGCATTAGAGAACTACTAAGACAGCAAAAGACTTAAGGATCAAGATACTAGATAAGAAGGAATCTCATAGATATGAGACCAACATTTGGTATCACTTGAGGTATTCACCAGTTTTAAAGTCAAGGATGAGAAGCTGAGCAGAGCTTTTGGAAGTTTCACAGGGCTGAGGAGACAATAACTGTGGTTAAAAAGGGATCCTGGTAAGCATTCCAGACTTTCAGTTGGGATCCCTAAAGGGTTAGGAGCAAGTATGAACCAAAATTGACTCTCAAAGACTGAAATTCAGTTTGAATTAACTCAATCTTAGATTTATTCAGGTGCCATGCCCCACCCTAACCCCTATAAACAAAAATAAGTCCCCTCTGGGTGAAGGTGAAGATAATGTCATCCAGTACCTCAAATTATCTCTATAATTTTTCATACACAGTTTCCAGCATTTAATGAAAAACGGGCATGCAAAAAAACACAAGACTACCAAAAATTCAGAGACAAGACAGACAGTAGAAAGAGACCTACAGAAGATCTAGACATTGGAGAAATCATACACAAAATTTAAGATAACTGTGATTAATGTGTTCTAGAAATTAAATGACAACATGGAGAATTTCAGGAGAGAATTGAAGACTATAAAAAAGAATCAAATGGAAATTCTAGAGCTGAAAAATACAATAACCAAAATTAATAACTCTACAGATTGAGCTAAACTTTTAACAAAAACAACGAAAGTGAGAAAACAGTGGAATAATATCTTAAAAGTGCTTAAAGAAAATAAGTAACAACCAACCAAGAATTCTACACCCAGTGACAATATCCTTCAGTAATGAAAATAAATAAAGACAATTTCAGAGGGGAAAAAACCCAAGAGAATTTATTCCTAAAAGAATCACAGTAAAAGAAATACTGAAAAGAGTTATATATGACAATAATTTTACAAAAGAAGGAGGGGTGTGGTTGATGGATATAAAGTTCTAAGGTACTTACATTGTCCAGAAAGTGGTAAAAGTACTAATTTCTTTACACTTTAAAAAGTTAAGGATGCATGAGTAACCATTGAAAAAATAGTAAAATAGTAGATTTCAGAATATCTCTCTCAGTGACTAGAAAACTAGGCAGACAAAAAATTCAGTAGGGATGTGAAATATTTGAATGATGCAATAAATGTTACAGATAGAACACTGCAACAGTTGTTGTTGAATATGCATTCAAATGTACATGAAACACTTACCAAAATTGACTATATGTTGATCATAAAACAACTCAACAAATTCCAAATGACTGAAGTCAAACAGAGCATGTTCTCTGGCCACAGTTGAATTAAATGAATCTAGAAATCATTAATAAAGATAACTAGAATATCCTCAATGTTGGAAATGAATAATACACTCCTGAATACATAGTAGATTAAGGAAGTCATAATAGAAATGAAAAGGTATGTTGAACTAAATAATATTGAGAATAAACTTACAGGGCACTTAGAGGAAAATTGTAATCTTTAAATTGAAAATATAACAATTGGACTATAGAATGTATATAGAAATAACAACATAGAAAAAAGAAAGCCTGAAAATTAGTGATGTAAGTATCCATCTTAAGGAGTTAGAAAAAGAATAACAAACACAGAGAAAGTAGAAAGAAAGGAATGATAAAGGTAAGAGTAGAAACAAATGAAATAGAAAACAAGTTTACAATAGAGAGACTCAGTAAACGCACAAGTTGTTTTTTGGAAGGACTGATAAAATGGAAAAAAAGCCCTGGTAAGATAGGTCCAGAATAAAAGAGAGGAGGCACAAATCAAGTCAGAACAGTAAGGGGGACATAGCTATAAATTCTATTAAAGAGTAGCAAGAAAAACAGATGCCTGAGTTCTATTCCCAGGGTAACATATTAAATTGGCCTAGGGTACAGCCTGAGCATAGAAATTTTCAAAACATTCCTGAAGTTTTTAAAAATCTCTTAAGCTGTTCAGATTCCCCAGTGAAAAATCTTCCAGTTTCCTGCCTGGGGGCTATAAGCATGGTTGACAGCTTTCTAGGAATTGAGCAGATGATGAGGTTCTGAGGTTCTGATTCAATGTCCTCAGTGATTATAGAACAATTCATTCTGCTCTTTCTATTCTTGTATATGTTTTGGTAAATTATATTTTCTAGGAAATTGCCCATTTCATCTATGTTTTTAATTATTGGCATTGATTTGTTCATACTTTTATGTTTTAAATGTTCACTGTACCTATAGTTATATGTTATATCTCCTTTTCCAATTTAAATATTGCTTATTTGTGCATTCATTCATTCTCTCTCTCTCTCTCTCTCTCTCAACTTAATAAATTTTTCCAGAAGTCTGTCAGTTTTCAAAGAATGAACTTTGGCTTTGTTGATCACTTTGTTTTTCACTTTCATTACTTTCTCTACTTATTATTTTTTTCCTACTACATCCCTAAGTTTTTTCTATTGTTCTTTTTCTGATTTCTTAAGTTGGACACTTAGCTCATTACTTTTAACCTCTCTTCTTTTCTAATTATAAGCACTTAAAGTTATTGATTTCTAACCTTTTAGATTTTAAAATTTTAATTTCAGCTATTTTATTTTTATAATTTGTTTGGTATTTTTTCATATCAAGGTCCTTTTTATAGTCTTTTGTTCCTTTCATGTTTTTAAGTCTTTTTTTTTTTAATGTATCATATATTTGGTTTTTTATGTATGGTCATTTAAATACTGACATCTTTGTGAGTCTGATTTTGTTGTTGGTTTTTCTGCTGACTTTCTCATACGATGCCTTTTTTCCTTGTGTATCCTGTGATTTTTATTGTGATCTCATGTTTGCTGGAACTGTACCTGTGAGTAATCCTTTAGACCTACATTAAGGATTTCTTTTCCCTTTGCTAAGTGCATCAGGGACATGCCAAACTTAGAGCCACTTTAAATTCTTGGCTTGGAGTTTTTTTGACCAAGCAGGTAGCATGAATTTCGGCATCAATGCTTTGTAAAGCCTCACTTGATACTTACAAATTATTTAGGGGAGATTTTACCTCACTTTATTCAGAGCTATGTCCTTCTCCCTCTATGAGGCTGGTTTTTCTTTCTAGTTCATTCTTTCACTAAGAGGATAGCCCTTTGGGGGTCCTGGCTTTATGGATGGTTTCACAACCAATTCTCCGGCTTGCAAGGGCACTAAGCTTTGCTTTTTCATTCATAGCATGGTTGATAGTCGGAGGTTACTGGGGATCCTAAGATGCCCATAAGAAAGCTGCTGGATTCAGTGCTCATTCATCCTCTGAATTTGTGCTTTTGATTTATTTTGGCTTCTAAGGAATTCCCTTACTTTCTTGCCAGCTCAGATATGCATATAGAGATTTTTAAAAAGATTTTACTCAGTATTTTAAGGAGGTATTTTAGTAGGAGGGTTTTTTTGTTTTGTTATGTTTTTAACCATAACTTGTCTTCTATGTTGCCAGAAAGGAAGTCCCATTCATTCTTCAGCCCACTCCAGGCTAGTTTCTCTCCCTACTGCTTCACTACGACTGTTCTTGTTGCAGCCATCAGCCATTTCCACCTTGCCACATTCAATGGACCTTTCAGCGTCCTTGCCTTATTTGACCTACTAGCAGTATTCAGCACATTTTATCACACCCTTTTTCTTGAAACATTCAAAAAGTAGATTCAAATACTATTAAAATTCTCTTTCTGGCTTCAAAACCTATTGTCTGTTCCACATGATGATGCCTCAACACTGGTACTGAGTACATACATACGTATATTAAATATTTATTTAATTGGTAGCATTGGAATCAATATAATTCATGGCAAAAGTATTTTCAAAACCTTTAGGCTCCTTACATGACAGCTGACACCTACTTATATAAAATGAAATCAAAGCAATATGCTGAGGTTAAAATTAATATATAACCAACTTTAAATTTTCTATGAGCATATTGTCTACTCTGTGAATTATATATTATGATGTAATGTATTTCCTTATAGTCATTATCACCCATGAGCCATCAGTAAGTCATTAATATGTCATAATAAGAAGAGAATATGTTTTGGGTGAGGATATTGATTAATAAGCATGGCTAGCCACTGCAGAGAGTAAACTTAAAATTTCTTAGTTTGGTATTCAGTTCCTAAATTACCCTTCCAGCCTCATTACTCCCAGGAAAAGTTCACCTTTCCCAACAATATAGTCTAGTCCTTCTCTGATTATGCTCATCTACTTTTCTACCTATGTATCTTTATTTCCATTTCCCTTCTGTATTCCTCTCTACTTTTCTCTCACTCTGCCCACCTGTTCATTCTTTCAAGTTGTACCTATTAAGTTCCTCCTCCTCCAGAAAGCTTTGCAGGCTATTTCAATGGTCATAGGAAGTTTCTGGCCTGGCTACCAATGGTCCCTTCCCCTGGTATTAATGCCCTTGTATAATCATATCCCCCTGAGTGTGGGCTGGACCTAGTGACTTGCTTCTACAAGCAAATGGAATACAGCAAAAGCAATGAGATGTCACTTCTGTGACTCCCATCTTGCTAGTGCTCCCTCGCTTGCTGGCACTTTCTCTTGCTCCTTTACTTGCTCACTCTGATATTGTGAGATGCTTCACAGAGAGGCTTACATGACTAGGAGCAGAAGGAGGCCTCAGGACAACAATACGTGAGGAACTGAATCCTGCTAACAACTACGCCAATGAGTGTGAGAGCAGATCCTTTTCAGTTGGGTCTTCAGATGAGACTGCCACCCTCGCCAGCACCTTGATTATAGCCTGATGAAAGACTCAGAAGCAGAGCACCCAGTTAAGCCATGCTTGAATTCCTGATCCACAGAAACTGTGAGGTAGTATGTGTTATTTTTAGCCACTACACAGCAATGGATAACTAAAACACCGACCTTCCTTTGAGCCCTAAGTATTTGTTATCCATGTTTATTATTTATTATAAAAGATACACATGTAGATGTTGAAAAACTTCAAATAGTACATATTTGAAAAGTGAAAAGTAAAAGTCTGCCCTCCCCCTCTTCCTGCCCATCCTCTAGGGTAGACGTTATCAGTCATTTCTTATATGTCCTCCAAAAGTTTTTTAATATAAATGGGATCATACTATACATATTGTCCTACAATTTATCTTATTTCATTTAACAATTCATCCTTTTATACAGATTTATAACACTTTTTGAAATAGAAATTATATTCATTGCTTTTTTCTGTTTATGAAAATAATGCATGATCTTAGTTGAAAATTTGATATATACCAAAAAAGCTGTAAAAAATTCACCTCTACTCCTACTATTCAGAGATAAATTTTAGAAGCATGGAATTGAATGTCTGTTTTGGTCTGTCCCCTGCCCCTTCAATCCCTCCTCTTGTAGTAGAATCCCTTTTTCTTGTGAGGAACCATCCAATATGGTCAGTTTGGGCTGACCACCCTCTTCCACGAGTGGCCTCATGACCTAGGTCTGGCCAGTCAGAACCCTCCTCCACTCTTCTGCCACCCAGATTGGTTCAGGGCACGCAACTCAACCAAGCAGGGGACCAGTCAGTGTCCTCCCTAGCTTTTGCAGAGGGAGCTAATGAAGAAGATGGACTCTTCCTTCTGGTTATTAAACTAAGAAGGTGTGAGACTAGGCCTCCTAGGGGCTGTCTCCCCACTGTTTAGGGAGTGGATGTCTGGAGAATGAAGCCAAGGAGGGACAATAAGTCTTACTGAAAGATGAAGAGGGCAAGCCCTGAGCTCATCGCTGATCCATGCCTGGACCCTCCAGAATCCAGGGGCATCCTTGGCCTTCTCAATTCTGGGAGGCAGTAAGTTCTCTTTTACTGCTAATGTTTATGTCAGTTTATGTCTAAGGGAGTCTTGCCTTATACAAGTATTGCATTGAACTTTATTTCATTTAATAGCACTCGAAAGTAGAAGAAATGGTGTGTACCTGAGATAAACCTGTTTTTTTTAAAAAAACAGATTATTTCTAAAAGGTTCCTTAAAGTTAAACAGAACATATTATGAAAAGCATTTAGAAGTTGAGGTAATTATGTTTTGTAGTTTAACTTGAAGTTTCTTAATAAACATAAGTTTAAATTTCCAGCACAACTTAGTCCAATGTTTCTAAACTTAAAGCCACCTGTAATGTCTAACCAGTTAACCAACCAACCAAACACATCCCTTTAACTTTTTAAAAAGGAGAACAAATTATTTGTTTCATAAAGCATATCACTTTAAAATGGTTTTTACTCCTGTGACTATGATGGAATATTTGGGATTTTTAAGGAGTAATGACTGTCCAGCATTTGGTTTTATAATGTTTGTCACCAGATTTTTATTATTGATGTAAAAAAAAGTCAATTTTTTTAAATAGTTGGACTTTGGCAGCTTTGTAAGGAAAGTTGGAGATGTTTAGGATTGCTATCAATTTTCAGCATTGTGCTTTTGGGAAGTGTTTTTGCTTTTGTCTGCTGCTCTGGGCTCAGTTTTTATGTTTATTTTAGAAGACAATTGTTGCATCAGTATATTATGTTTCTTGGCATTGTTCAGTATAGGTAATGTGTACACTTTTTGTGTATACAATCATATTTAAGTTTTATGTATAAAATAAATGCTTCTAGATGTCAATAAATAAATAAATAAATAAATAAATAAAAAGGAGAACAAATATCCTTTTAAATATAAGCCATAAGCCTACATTTAGGGCCATTCTTTAAATTATTAGGAGAAGAAATTAATTAAGGAAGACTGATCTGTAACCAAAATGTAATTTTTATGTGAAAAACCCCACATTTTAGGAAAAATGAAAACAATTAAAACAGGAGAGAGAATTACAGCTACTGACTGCTATAGACTTGATGTGCACTCACTTAATCCAGATGGTTTCAGTGCATGATTCAAATTATTCCCTCATCACTGTCTTAGCCAGTGTAAAGCCAGTGGTTATTATGTTCTTGGTTTCCAATTTATTTTGATGTCCCAAGGGTAAGAGACATAACTCTTCTTAGAGAATCTTCAGAATTTTTGGAAAAGGATTTAAGCTAATTTGGCTGCTGGCACCAAATATTCTCTGGTGCGTTTTACTCCTGGAAGAACCATTCACATTCTACTAGACGTAATGTAGTTATCACAGGGAAGAGCCTATTTGATCTAATGGCATATTTAATAAGGGTAAGGTAAGGTAAAACATACTTTATATTACTGTCTTCTCATCCCAAGAATGCAAGATGTTCTGCAATGGGAGTTTGACCTCTTCACAGTTTCATAAACTTATTAAAGATCAACCTCAACCTGAGCAGTTGTACGTGGCTTTAGGGAGGCCAGCTGAGCCCCCACTCAGTGAATGTTATTGGTGATCAAAATTGTCAGTGAGGAAAAATCCACTCAAGCTCACATCTCTTGTGGCAGGTTAGCTATCCTGAGAACACCTTTCACCACAGACTTTCTCATGACTTCATAATAAATGGATAAAACCCTTAATTATATTAGTATAAAATTGTAGTTATATTTCAGTCAGTCTTTGGGGTTTTTTTTCCTCCTCCCTGAAAATATTTATGTCCGATTTTCAAGCTGACAAGAGACCTTGAATAGTTGAAAGTAGATTTCTAAATGAAAGACAGAACTAAAAGGGCCGTGTGGAGCTGCCAGGGCGTCTGGTAGCCTAAGATCAGGCCTTTGAGTCCTGGCTCCCCTGGGGGTGACAGCTCTATGACCCTCCTAGGTCAAGTCCTGAAACCACCTGAGCACCAGTTTCCACATCTGTAAAACTGGGCTAATAATATCCTTCTCGCTTACTCCATAGAGTGGCTGTAAGGATCAAATGAAATAACAGATACGAAAGGGCTTTGGAAATGACAAAGGCTGAGATGAAACTGTTAGTTATTACCCACATGGCATTCTGAACTGTTGCTAAAAAATTCCTCCACTCATTAGAACTTATACGCCTAATTACAAAAATGCCAATTCCTACACAGCTCAACCATTTCTATGCAAATTCAGTAGAGCGGCTTCCTTACTTAGTTCCTAACGACACAACAACAATAAAACCAGTTAGTGGGATGTAAAAATGGGCGGTTTTAGCTATCTGCCCATAGGGTAATGTGTTTCCCTTATGCCAGGGGTGGGGAACCTGTGGCCTTAAGGCCGCATGTGGCCTTCTAGGTCCTTGAGGGCAGTGTTTTGGCTGAATCTAAATTTTACAGAACAAATCCTTTTATTTTTATTAATACATTTTATTCATCTTTTATAATTTTATTTTTAAAACACCAAAGAAGAAAATAAGTTTCAATGAAATAATCCTCCCAGACTGGCCAGCACGATTAGAACATTAGTAAGCCATAAGGGCTAAATTGATGGCTGCTGTGCGTATGATTTAGTTCTAACTTCCCCACCTGACTGGCGCCACTACTGCATGAGGCTGGTTGGCAAGAGTTTATAGGGGTCAAATACACCAGTCTGTTACCAGCTTTTGACAGCAGGGCACTGTGTTTCTGTTTGAAGTGGAGTTTGTGGATGGTTGCACAACTCACCAGTGTTTTTTAATTCTGCCTGCTTAACAGTCCACCATGTCAAAGAAGACCAAGAGAATACTGAAGGAAGAAAACAGATTTTTAACTGAGGATTGGGAATTGCAATATTATCTTGTTTCCACTAAAGATAAGATGATTTGCTTGCTTTGTGATACTGCAATATCAACATTAAAGAAATTCAGTGCTCATCAGCATTATAACACTCATAAGGATCACAAATATTTTAAATGAGAGGGAGAGGCATGAAAGGTTGCATTGCAGAAATTAAAAAGTGAAAATCAAAAGCAAAGACAGGCTGGGCGCGGTGGCTCACACCTGCAATCCTAGCATTCTGGGGGGCTGAGGCGGGTGGATCGTTTGAGCTCATGAATTCGAAACCAGCCTGAGCAAGAGCGAGACCCTGTCTCTACTAAAAATAGAAAGAAATTAATTGGCCAACTAAAAAAATATAGAAAAAATTAGCCGGGCATGGTGGCGCATGCCTGTAGTCCCAGCTACTCAGGAGGCTGAGGCAGAAGAATTGCTTGAGCCCAGGAGTCTGAGGTTGCTGTGAGCTAGGCTGACGCCACGGCCGGCACTCTAGCCCAGGCAACAGAGTGAGACTCTATCTCAAAAAAACAGCAAAGACAATTCTTTCAAGCAGGACTAAGACCTGGAAATAACGCCACTGAAGCAATTTATAAAGTAACTTACATGCTTGGGAAAAAAGGGAAGCCATTCAGTAATGTAGAAATTGTGAAAGAATGCGCTGCCGAAGTTGTAGGATGCTTAGACCCTGATAATGTTTCAAAGTATAAACAACTGCCTTTTTCAAGGAGAGCCATAACTGATTGGCAGCATGAATTAGCCTTCAGCTTAACAGAATAACTTCATGCAATACTTCAAAAGGAAAATATATATTATTCAATCACTTTGGATGAATCAACTGATACCACTGACTCAACGCAGGTTTTATAATTCATTTGGGTCATAACAAGATTTTTCTTTGCTACGAAGAGTTACTTGCTTTGGGCATTCTTGTGAACAGAATACGGGGCATAGATACCTTCAACAACTTTCTAGATAAATGTGAAGTTGGACCTAATTTGGTAAATTCAGTGAGTGTATGTACAAATGGTGCACCTTCCATGACAGGAAAACATGAAGGGTTTATTGCACAGATAAAAGTATTAACAGATCCAGATGCTCTCATTTCTTTTCAATGTATCTTGCATCAGCAAAATCTCTGTGCTAAAGCTACTATTTTAAGTGACATTTTGCAACAAGTTATAAGTATCATTAACTGTATTCCTGCAAATGCAACAAGGCATCATCAGTTTCATGACATGCCAAAGTTGAAGGATGAGGTACTCAGTGTGGATTTGCCATACCATTCTAAAGTGCATTGGCTCTCACAGGGACAGGTGTTAGCCAACATTTTATCTCTATGAGAATGAATAGTTAAACTTTATGAAGAACAGAATCAGCAATGTGAATTATTGAAAGAAGATTTCTATAGGAATGTAGCATTTCTGTATATGTCAAATCAAAATGACTTGAATATTTCTTTGCAAGAATATTTCTTTGCAAATATCTTGGAATATTTCTTTCCAAGTCTATATATGATACATAGCAAAAAATCTAAGCATTTCAAAAAAAGCTATCATTTTTCAAAACACATCTTCTTCAAAAGGAAAGTTCAAATGAACATTTTCCCCAGTTAGCAAAGGTCATTGATGAACAGGATGATATTAATATATGCAAATCATTTGAAGAATATGCAGCTGTTATAGACCTATTAATTGGAGAATACAATGAAAGGTAATCTCACTGACTTTGAGAATCATGACATCACACTAAATTAGCATTTCAGCCTCACCTAGTTGATATCACCAAGGCACCTAAAGAACTACAAGTAGAATTGATTGAGCTCTCAGTAGATGACATTTTAAAGCCATTGTTTGATGCTAAGAAAGATCCAATTGAAATATGGAAAAATGCAGAATACCCACATCTTTGGCAACGTGCCCAAAAAATACTTTCTTGCTTTTCAACCACTTATTGCTAAGAATCTGCATTCTCCTGCCTAACCCAAATCAAGACATCCTTAAGGTCGCAAATGACTGATACCCATCTAGAGGACCAGATGAAACTGTAGACCTCCGTGCTGCAGCCAAATATTCAAATCCTTTCCAACAAAAAGCAGACACAGCAAGAGTCATTATTATAATAAAATGTTACTTAACTTTAAAATTCACAATAGTTTTCATTTTTTGAAATTATTAAGTACATAGTATTAGTTAGATTTTTACAAAATAATGTACATTTTAAAGTATATCTAATTGAAGTTCCTTGAATGCAGCCTTATTTGATTATAGCTAAATGAATGTGGCCTTTCAACATGAAAAGGTTCCCCACCCCTGCCTTTGGAACTCGGTTACAAGCCAAAGGCCTTCCTCATTGCTTGCTGCTCATGCTAAGCTACATTTTAACAAATAGCACACCACTTCCTGGAGAGGAGCTTTCAGGGATCTGCTGCCTTTCCTGGGGTGTTGGCATTCGCCCCAGCCCATCCTGAGAGGCTGTGATCAGGGTTCCCCCTGTAGTTGATCAGCTCTGACCTCAGCAAGGGGCTGGAGGCGTGGCCCTGCTGTCTTTGAGGAAAGGAGCCAGGGAACCAGCTCAATTTGCTATTTGGCTACTTGGCTGCCACCCTGCATAGTGGCTCTTTCTTTAAGTGCTGGAATCCCAAAGTGGCTGGGCATTTGGCTCAAAAATAAAATAGGCGATTTAGTTAATGGCTGCCTTTCAGTTCATCAACTTGGAAAGGAGAATCAAGGCTTTAAGATGCCATTTACAATAGCAAAACTGTATTAGTTATATATAGGAATAAATAAAGCTCAGCTCTCCATGGAGGAAATTGTAAAACTGTTGAATGACAATTAAAAAAAAAACCAAAAAAAAAAAAAATGAAATATGTTCGTGGATAGCATGACTCACTCTCATGTCATTTCCAATTCCAATAAAATTCTCCTGTCTTTCTGCTTTGCCCCCATGTCTACTCAAAACCCTAAGCCCTGTTGGTTCTGCTTCCTTCTCTTCCATTTACCCACTTCTCTTCCATTCTCATTGATTCTAATTTATTTTGAGTCCTTATTTCTCTCTGAATTACTGAATCAGCCCCTAATGGTTGCTCTTCCCAATCCATCTTTCAAGTGCAGCTCAGTTTTAACTTTTGAGATGCTTATCTAAGCATGTCATTCCTGCTTATCACCCTCTGACGACTTGGCATCACCCTTGGAATAGAGCCCAGACTCTGTGGCAGAGCATCCCAGGGCCTCTTCTCAGGGCCTGCCCCTCCCCAGCAGCTCTCTAGGCGGAGATGCTCCTCGTCCCCCAGGAGGCCCCTGTTCCTTTCTGCTAGGTGCACTGCTTTCTGCCCTAGCCCCTTCCATCTCTTCCCCCCTTCCCTTTGTCACCTGATTAATTAGCTCATGATAATTATTCAGAACTACACTTGGCTCTAACCTCCTCTGATCTGCCAAGGCTCAGTTAGTTGTGCTTTTTCTAAAGACCATAAGCCTCAATTACCTTATCTGCAAAATGGGGCTAATAAAACTTGCACTATATGGCTTTGGTATCTGCCTAGTGGTAGGTAGGGTGACCATATAGCCTGGTCTATGTCTGTTGTCCCTAAGTTGTGTCTGGTTAGTGTCCTCTGAGAATGGAAACCATTTACAGTCACACAGTTTAATAGGATTAAGAACCTATTAATACTGTATTAACATGTCTTGAATTCCAGGAAACTCCTGCCCAGCAAAATGAAGTCGCAAATAGCTTTCTTGTTTGTTTCAGGAACTTCGAGAAAATCCATTTATCTCAATATAGACAACTCAGCTAGCCTTCATCAGATTAATAATCCCCCTTCTCAGAGCAAGAGATCACCCAATTGGCTTATCAAACAGCCGTTTACTCTTCAAGCCTGGCTTCAAAACCGTCTCCTCCCTGTCTCCACCAATCCTAAACTATTATATCATGAACTTTGCCTGATTGCAATCATCCCCCGAGGCCCCTGCATTGAAAGACCCAACTTCAACACTCTTTTTTCTTTTGTGTTAATATTTTGTGGACAGTATTTTAAAACTATGTAAATATCCTATTCTTCATCAAAACTTCTATTTATTTAATTGATTTGCATCAGTTTAGACTCATGTTTTCTATTTTATTTAGTGGGTTGTAATCTGTTGCTTCATTATTTATTTCCATGCCTTAATTATCCTAGATTTGGCCACGGGGAGTGCCTTCAAACGGACTTCTGTATCTTTTAGCATGCTGTATCCTTCTTTCAAGCAATTTCTTGTTTTAGTAGATGGATAAATATTTTTTATCTGAAAGACCAAATTAGGTATATGTAGAATCTAAGTTAATTGCATTTGCTCAAAGGATGGTATTTTATGTTAAAATGAAATATCCTCTCAGAATTTTAAATCATGTGGCATGAACAGACATAAATGAGAACACCAGTTTATCAATGGGAACTCTCACAGAGTGTCTGTTTTATCAAGAGAAATTAATCCATTCCATGTTTTCTCCATTAAGAGACTATAATTAGAATCTGAGTCTTTGAATAGCATTTTTAAAGTCATTCTTAATTTTCAGTTTCTCATTTAAAAAATCCATATATTCGTTGTTATGTGAAAATGTATTAATAGTTCTGCAATCTCTCTGCTGCCCTTAGGAAACAGACTGTATATTTAAATAGTCTTTGCAGGCACTTGAGAGTGAGTCCCTCCCTCCCCTGGGCTCCCATACCTGGTACACACTTACCTGCGTACAAGCTCATCTCCTGTCCTGAGCGAGCCCCTCAGGGTGTGCCTTCAGCGTCTGCACCCTTCTACCTGCCTGCACCCCTCTTTGGTACCGACGCCCTGTAGGTGCTGGATGGTTGGTAGTACACCATGTCTCTCTTCTGCCCACAGGATGGCAGCATTTAGTCAAGGCTCTAGCCCTACCAGGGGCCAGGCTCTGTTTGGGAGTTTGAAAAACCTGATTTCTCCCTGAAATGAAACAGTGCATTAGGTCTCCTCCTATGAGGGAAGCTTCCATAAAATAATGCACAGTGTTACCTGCCCACCCTCTCTTCAATGTGCTTCATGGAAAGTGACATCTTTGACTGAGGTGCATTAGGTGATGCTTTTGGACTGTGGGCGTCCGTCCATCTATAAAGGGCTGTCTAGGTCCAGAGTTTGGGTTAGCTACAACTGAGGGGAAGCATGCTGAATTCACAAGCTCATTTCATGTACAAGTCATTAGATGCAAGGAATTATATTGTAGTTATTTAAAGAGAATGGAAAAGGAAGGAACTATTGAGCACTTGCTGTTTGCTATGAGCTTTCAACCAGGGGTTCTCAGACTTGGGTGGGCATCAGAATCCCCTAGAGAACTGGTTAAAGCACAGCCTTCGGGGCCCTCCCCCTGCTGGCCTCCAGCTTCTGATTCAGTAAATCTGGGTTGGGGCCTGAGAATTTGCATTTTAACAAGTTCTCAGGTGATACTGACGTCACTGGGTCCAGAGAATGACTGCTTTAAACAATCACATATACTCACTCCTTAGCAGCCCTTTGACATAGGTATTATGGTCTCCATTTTGCAGATGAGAAAACCGAGATTTAGAAGCTTAAATAACTTGCCTAATGACACACCCTAGTAAGTGGAGGTCTGGAATGTGAACACTAGTCAGTCTGAATCCAAACCCTTGCTCTGTCCACTGTACCATTCTATAAGAAAAAAGGGAATGAATCATACTTTGGGAGCTTCTCTGAATCATATGGCTTCAAAAAATATGAAACAATGCCAACATCAGTGTGATGCTTTTAATTTTTAAGAGTTTAGCAATAATTAATCTTTGCAATTCGTCTGGAATGAAAGTAATGGAAACTGCCAACGTGAAATAAAGAGGTACACTTGTGTGCGAGGGGACATGATCCTTTGCACTATTTGTTTAAGATTAAAATGTCTCTGGCAATGAAATATTCATGTTATAGGTATTTCAATCACTAAACTCCAACTTTGAAACTGGAATACAATGTGAAAAGGCAGAAATAAGTAATTATAAAATCCATCAGCTTGCGCATGAAGACAGGACGCCGTTTGTCTATGGAAATAAATTAGAAAATCAAAGCTGGGCTTTCTCTACAAGTGATGCAGCAACTTAATGACTCGTCTGCAGGTTCCAGCAATTGTTGAGCCCCCGACACGTCAGCCTGTGATGTATTGAGAAGCTGTTCTATAGTTATTGTTCAGGCACAATTTTCCTCCAACAACCCCCCCCAATTTTATATCAAAAATTAAACCTGATCTCTTGGAGGCAGGGATGGATTTTATTCTAAATATTTGCGGAGAAAAGGGGTAGGACATAGAAGAAGATGGAAAGAGAGAGACAACCTCGGCTATGGTCTCCTCCCCTGGTCAGGCTCCTGTTTCTCTTCTGCATTCAGGTCTCACCTGGTGGGTGCACACTGAACAGGCTTGCTCATGCTGGGCTTTCAAATACAGCCAGAGAGACTTCACCCAGGGACAGGGGCAGGCAGGCCTGGGGGCCTTTACATTTAGAGAGGATACCTGCTGTGCTGGCCACTTCCAGTCTCACCTTATAAGGGCGCCACTCTCAAGACCTAATTACCTCCCAGAGGCTCCACTATCATCCATCATTATCCTTCCTACTTTATAGAAAGAAGCACAGAGAAGTTGAGTGACTGGTCAGGCAGCTGGTTAGCTGCAGAGCTGGGCTTCAAACCCAAATGTTTGACTTCAGAGCCGTGGTCTCAGTTGCTACCCTGCACGGCACAGCTCCTCAGCCATGGCCCTGCAGTAGAACCACCTGGGAGACTTTGGGAAAAGGTAAGTGCTTCATTCCCACCCTGGAAGGTTCTGACTCAGTAGGTCTGGGATGAGGCCCAGGAATATGTATTTTTGAGAGCTCCCCAGGTGGTCTTGCTGTGCAAGTTGAGAACTAATGGGTGTTTAAATAAATGGTAGCTGTTGTCAGAGTGAGGGAGATGGGGAGGGCTTTATAGACGTGGATCTTGGACCAGGTGTGGTGGCTCACTCCTATAATCCCAGCACTTTGGGAGACCAAGGCAGGAGGATTGCTTATTGGCCAGGAATTTGAGAACAGCCTGGGCAACATAGCGAGACTCCCTCCCCAATCTCTACAAAAAAAAAAAATTTTAAAGTGGATCTTGAAGGGTGTTGTAGAGTTTTCTAGGCAAAATGTAGATAAGAGCCATTGGAGGAACAGCATGTGCAAAGTTTTAGGGAATTAAAGATATAAAACAGGTTTATGAAACCCAGGTGTGTGTGTAGGTGTGAGGCAGGGTAATGGGGTGGGGGGTGGGAGTGAGGGGTTGAGGAAAGGAGGGTAGTAGGTAGAGAGGGGAGGAGGCTGGAAAGGTGGGTTGGGGCCACCATGTGACAGGCTTAGAAGTCATGCTAAGGAATCTAGACTTTATCCTACAGACAGGGAGAGCCCCTGAAGAATTTTCATGCAGGAGAGAACATTATTTGAGCTCTAGATGGTCTTTATTTAAAAGCTCATCTTTTTCTATTCCACAAATTTTGACATATTGAAGGAAAATGAATATAAGCAGGAAAAGGAGGAAGATCATGATTTATAATTAATTTCACCAGAAGCCTCACAGCACTTTTGGTGAGAGAAGAGAATAGACTGTTGAAAATTGCATGCACTGTGAAGTGGCTATTATTGCACTGACTTACCTCACTTGGGGAGAACAAGAAGGAAAGAGTGTTTTCACAGTGCAGGATATGGAGGCACAACTGGGGGAATCCGTCTCTGTGCCGCCATAGCCAGCAGAAGGTAGGGCCTAACTCACTGCCGGCTGGGGTGAGCACAGGGGCGAAGAGCTGCAGGCAGGAGCTGAGCCCCGCCTGGGGTGAGGAGTGGGTGGGGGCCCTGCAGGGATGAGGTGGGAAGGAGACAAGCAAGGACAGGCCACCAAGGAGCCTCCCCAGGGCCACGTAGTTTTCCTGAGTGTTCTGTGCTTGCCTTTTCAATGGTCTTCTTTAAGAAGTTCAGATCTCTGTAAAATTAGATTGGGAGGAAGTGTTTGTCAGTTCTAATGATTTCTTGATGATTGGGAGGATTATCAAGATTGTGCTTTTGAAGCAGTAAAGCCTCTTTTTAATCACAGTGTATGATGTGCTTAGACTCCCCCGGTGTAACATGAGCCGCGCCAGCCGCGTTCTTGATTTGCAGCCCTTGGGACACTATGTTGGGATTTCCAGCCCTCTTTATTTTATGCTGAGAGTCAGTTGAAGCTGGATGTGGTAGAGACTAGAAAGCATGATCATTAGATGAAAAGAAGCAATTGTTGAGTAAGTCAAGTTCCACTGGGTAAAACACAGCGGAGCCTGGAAATAAGCAACTCTACACAGCAGCACAAGACTTGGCTAGCCACATGCCTGCAGAGGTGACCCTCACATGTGATCTTCGCAGGAACCCTCTGGCAAAAGTACCACTATTCCCATTTTACAGATAGGGACACTGAGGCTCAGAGTTTAAGTGACTTCCTCATAGAAGGTTACCAGCCAGTAAGTACCTAAGTCAGGATAAGAATCCTGGTCTAGCTGACTCTGAATCTAGGTATCAGATATTTAGGTTGTTCTTGATCCAGTAAGATCTTCTTAGCAGGGCTCTTTTTCCTCTACGGAGACCTGAAGGGCTGCTTTCTCCTTCGTCTCTTCTCAGTTTGCAGGAGGTTCTGTCATGTGCTCAGGGCGAAGCTTCTCTGGAGATAAAAGCTTTGCTCCTAACTGAAGAAGTGTGGATGCCATTTCTGGGCATCTCTTTTGTTTCCTGAAGTCCAGACCGCGCCAGAGACTTCCAGTGTGTCCCTGTGGCTCTGCCTGCTTCCCTGGGTGTCGGGTCAGCTCTGTGCCAACCAGCTGCATAGGACCAGAGGGAAAATCTTGCATTTTGGGGGTGCTGCTTTATTAAGAATTTTTAAAACTATGAATTATAGCAGGCATTCTAGAGTGTATAAATACATCTTTGTTCAAGTTAAAGAAGAATAAAATGAACATCTGTGTGCTGTCTACCCAGATTGAGATCCAGAGCAGTGTCAGGAGCTTAGAATCCCCTGGCACTCCACCCCAAGCCTGTCCTCTTTCCTCCCCCCCATGACATACCAATGTGTGTATCTTTTTTTTTTTTTCGAGACAGAGTCTCACTCTGTCACCCCAGCTAGAGCGCAGTGGTGTCATCACAGCTCACAGCAACCTCCAACTCTTGGGCTCAAATGATCCTCCTGCCTCAGCCTCCTAGTAGCTGGGATTACAGGCACACAACACCGTGCCCAGCTAATTTTTCTATTTTTAGTAGAGACAGGGTCTTGCTGTTGCTCAGGCTGGTCTCGAACTCCTGAACTCAAGCTATCCTCCCGCCTCAGCCTCCCAAAGTGCTAGGATTACAGGCGTGAGCCACCATGCCCAGCCCCAATGTATCTTTAAGCAGGTTATTTAGTTTTGCCTGTTTCTGAACATCATTTCACTGGGACATAGAGTATGTGTTCTTCCCTCAACATTACGTGGCTGAGAATCATTACTGCTGGTGCACACAGCAGTTCATTCATTTCATTTTCACTGCTGTATGATATTCCATTAGATGACTACTCATAATCTGTCCATTCCATTCTTGATTTGGGTTGATTCTAGTGGTTTTTGTTTTACAAATAACACTGGGTCTTTGGATATGCACATATTTATTGTAACTTGTCTAAATGCTTGTACCAATTACTCTTCCACTAGTAGTAGGTTTCAGTTGCTCCACATACAATGCTTGGTATTTTCTGATTTTCAAATTGTTATTTTCTGTTACTCTAGTGGATATGAAGTGATTGATACTTGGTGATTTCGTTTGCATTTCCTTGATCACTAATGAAGTTGACCATCTTTTCATGTTTATGGTCATTTGTGATTCCTTTTCTTGTGAAGTTCCTGTTCCTTTCTTTTGCCTGTTTTTTTCTTTTTCCTATTGGGTTGCTTGACTTTGTAAGTTATATGAAGTGTAAACATCTCCCAATTTGTGGTTTGTCTTCTCACTTTAAAAAACAATATGGGACAGAAGGTCTTAATCTAATACAATCAAATTTGTCCATCATTCCCCCTGTGATTTGAGCTTTTGGAGTCTTCTTTGAGAAATATTTTTTGTTGCCTTCTGAAAGTATCACGATTTTTCTTTACATGTATGTTTTTAATCTAACCAGGATTTTTAGATAACCATTGTTCCAACACCATTTATTGACTAACCCACTTTTTTCCCAATGGATTTGTGAGGCTAGCTCTATAATAAATCAAGTTTCCATCAATGTATAATATGAATCTGTCAGCTCTCTATTGTGTTCCATTGTTCAATTTGCCTCCCTCTCCCTTCACATAGACCTCATTACCTTAATTATTAGAGCTTTATGACAAATATTCTTGATATATGGTAAGGCAAATCCCTCCACCTTGTTCTTCAGAAATGTCAAGGCCTCTTTTGTTTTTATGTAAATTTTACAATCAGCCTCTCAAGTTCCACAGAAAAAATCTGTTTGGATTTTTGACTGGCATTGCATTAAATGTATAGATTAATTTGGGGAAGAATAAACATCTTTATAGTCCTGAACATGGGTATTTCCCCATTTATTTAGATTTCCTTTATCATCTTTTAATAACATTTCATGATTTTCTCTGTAAAGCTATAAAAAAAAACCTCTTGTGAGTTTATTGCTAAGCTTTTAGTATTTTGGGGTGCTATTATAGATAGTTTTTTTTTAAAAATTCACTTTCCAGCTTTCTAGGATATAAAAATGTAATTAATTTTTATATATTAAATTTAAATCCAGCAACTGTATTGTCTTATTAATTCTAATGAGTTATCTTTAGATGTTTTTAGGTAGACAAGTAGATAAGCAGAGTGGCTGTGAATAATGACAAACTTTTCTACATTTTTAATCCTTTTCCTCTTATTTATTTTTCTAGCCATATTGTACTGCTAGAACCTCCACTATGGAGGGAGTAATAACAGGCATCTTGATTTCACTATTAAGAATGATGTGTGCTTTAAGAAGATACCATTTGGTAGATATTATTGATTGGATTAAGGTAGTTCCCTTTTAATTAATTTTCCATTGCTGCATAACAAATTACCACAAATTTAAAGACACAGAATGACACACGTTTATTACATCAGTTTCCATGGTTCAGGGGCACAGCTGAGCTGGGTCATTTGCTCAGAGCCCCACTAGGATGCAATCAATGTGTGGGCCAGGCTACATTCTTTTTTTTTTTTTTTTTTTTGAGACTGAGTCTCACTTTGTTGCCCGGGCTAGAGTGCCATGGCGTCAGCCTAGCTCACAGCAACCTCAAACTCCTGGGCTCAAGTGATCCTTCTGCCTCAGCCTCCCAAGTAGCTGGGATTACAGGCATGTGCCACCGTGCAAGGCTAATTTTTTTTTTCTATATATTTTTAGCTGTCCAAGTAATTTCTTTCTATTTTTAGTAGAGACGGGGTCTTGCTCTTGCTCAGGCTGGTCTCGAATTCCTGAGCTCAAACGATCCACCAGCCTCAGCTTCCCAGAGTGCTAGGATTACAGGCGTGAGCCACCACTTCTGGCCCAGGCTACATTCTTGTCCAGAGGCTCCACTAGGGAATCTTTTCTCCAAGCTCAGTTAAATTGTTGGCAGAATTCGTTTTCTTGTGGCTGTACGGCTGAGGGGCCCGGCTTCTTGCTGGCTGTGGGACATCCTCAGCTCCTAGAGGCTGCCCGCAGTCCCCTGCCACATGACCCTGTCCATTTGCAGTTCAAAACACATCTGTTTGCATCAAGGCCAATCACAAAATCTCTCCGGTCTGCTAAGATGGAATCTTATATAACCAAATGTAATCATGGGAGGGACATCCCACCACCTTCGCCATATTCCATTGGCTAGAAGCAAGCCAAGGCCCAGCCCATACTCAAGGCAGGGATTATACAAGGCCTGACTCCTTGGGGATCATGTCAGGGTGTGTCCACCACACTTTCTATGCCTTGTTTGCCCAGGGTTTGTTTTTTATATTTAATTAACCAATGTCGAATTAATCTTTTTAAAAACTCTATTATTAGATGATTTTTCTTCTTTGATCTGTTCATTTGTAAATGTTATTGTTTTTCTAATATTAAACAAAAACTTGTATTCTTTGAGATAAATCTAATTTAGTTCTGGTATGCTTCCCCCCCACCCCACACTTATTTCTAGATTTGGTTTGATAATAGCATGTTTAAGATGTTTGTATCGATAGTTATAAAAACTGGTCTATAATTTCCCTTTCTTGTGCTGTCCTTATCAGGTTCTGATATCAATCCTATTCAAGCCTCACAAAATGAGTCAAGGAGTGTTACTTTTCTTTTTTCTTATGCTCTGAAAAAAATGTAAAAGATTGGAATTATTTTGCTACTTAAATGTTTGGTAGAATTGGCTGATAAAACCATCTAGGTCAGTTTTCTTTGTGGGAAAATTTTGAACCACTTGTTTATTCATTCAATTATATTTTTAAAAAATAATTTATGACTATTCCATTTTTCTAATTCTTCTTGAGTCAGTTTTGGTAAGTAATTTTTTTTTTTTTTTTTTGAGCCAAGGTCTTCCTCTGTCACCCAGGCTAGAGTGCAATGGCATGACCATAGCTCACTGCAGCTTCAAACTCCTGGGCTCAAGCAATCCTCCTGCCTCAGCCTCCCAAGTACCTGGGACTACAGGTGTGAGCCACTGCATGTTAGAAATCCTTTTCATTTATTTCCAGATATCCTCATATTATCTTTTAATGTTTGTAGCATCATTCATAACATTGTTTTGTATTCTCTTTCTCCCTTCTCTCCTTTTCTATCTTTCTGTCTCTGTCTCTTGTTCTATCCTGCTAAAGGTTTATCCATTTTATTACTGTTTTCAAAGGACCAACTTTGGGCTTTTTAAAAATCTTATCTAGTGTATGTTTATTTTCTATTTAGTTATTTCTGCCTTTATCTCTATTTGGCCTTCTACTTTATTTAAAATTGTGTTATTCTTTCTAAATTTCTTAAAATTACATTGAATTCATTTTGAAATGTAGTATTTTCATGAATGTTTTGTTTTACATATTTAAAATTTCCATTATGATTTATCCTTTGATTTGTGAATTATTTATAAGTATGCTTCTTAATTTCCAAAGATATTTTTTTAGTTACAATTTTTGTTTTACTGATGTTTAGTAAACAAAACACTGAAGTCAGAGAATTTTGTTTGGTAACATTTCTTTACAATTTGTTGAACTCATTTCAGGGTCTATTAAATGGTTAATTTTATGATAGTCTATGTTCTAGGAAAAAGTGTTTACTATGGATTTTATGGTTATGTCATTCAAGTTTTCTATATCCATATCCTTTCAGATTGTTTTATTTACTTGATCTACTATGTACGTACTCAGAGATGTGTTAAAATTCCCCACTATAATTGTGGGCTTGTTTATTTTTTTGTAGTTCTGTAAATGTTTGCTTTATGTATTTTGAGGCTGTATTAAATCTATTATGTAAATTCAAAATTTTTATATGTTCTTATTAAACTCAGTGATTTTTACATTAAAGTCTCCCCCACATTTATAAAGTTATACTCACTTTCTTTTGATTAAATATACCTGTTGTATCTTTTTAGAATTTGTACTTTTGATTTTTAAGACATTTGGTCTGACTATCCTTTTCTTTTGCCTAGAGTCCACAACTTTCCTTGTGATTATGGAAATATTTGGATACATTTATACCATTTTGTCTTGTCTTTTCAATTGGTTCTAACTTTTCTGTGTTTTTTCTCTCCTTTCATACCTTCTTTTAAATTATTTTTCAAACTCTACTAGTTTGGAAGTTGAAGATTCTATTTCAATTATATTAACTATAAATCATCAAATTTTGAAGTTATTAATATTTACCTTCCTTCCTAACAATACTATTATGGTTTGAATGTGTCCTGTAAGAAGCATGTGTTGGAAACTTAATTCCCAATGCAACAGTGTTGCAAGGTGGGGCCAAAGGGGAGATGTTTGGTTTATGAAGGTGAAGCTCTCAGGAATGGATTGATGCTGATTATAAAAAGGGCTTGAGGCTGCAAGTTCACTTTTGTGTGTTCTTTTGCCCTTCCACCTTCTGCCATGGGACAATCAGCAAGATGGCTTGTGCAAGCTACCGATCCCTTGATCTAGTACTTCCCAGCTTCCAGAACTGTGAGCTAATAAATTTTTGGTCATTATAAATTACCCAGTCTCAAGTATTCTGTTACAGCAGCAAAAATAGACTAAGACAAATATCAAGATCTTAGATCACTTTGATTTTACACATTAACCTCCTCCTTATGGACAGATCATTTCTTATGGTAGTCTTTTTTTTTTTTTTTTTTCCCAAACCAAGGAGGATCATTTAACAGAATCTCATTCTGTGGTCCTTTCCTTTCCCCATTACCCTTCTAACTTGGTGGTCAAGGTTGCACTCTAGAGTCAATTTTGACATTTCCAATGTTCTCGTTATCCTATTTAATTTTTGTGTTTTAAACTTTTTAAATGTCAGAACTACTGAATAGGCATTTCTCTTTAATTCTCATTCTGGTTACTCCTCTGGGAGATTTGACATGTGTCCAGAGTTGGTTCTTCTCCATCAGGAGTCTTTATGTTGGATGTGATGGAAAATTCACCTCCACACGGCTTCAATATAAAGCAAAGTTCCTGGCTCAGGTAATTAGAAGATTCAGTGGCTCCTACGATGTTGCCGAGGTGGGGTATTTTCCAACACTAACAACCAATCTCTGATTCTCCAGACACCAACTCGGTGTTCAAAAAAAATCATTTCAATTCTGACACAAACTACCTGGAGTTAGCACAGACCCCACAAGTTAAAGGCTCAGCCCCACAAAACTGCCTCCCACTTCAGATGCCAGTCATAAGCCCCGAGCCTCCCATGCTTCTGACTCGCTAGCTACAAATCAGGGCTTTCCACTACTCCCTCCTCAGGTTCAACAATGGCTCACAGAACTCAGGAACTCACTTTACTTGTGTTTACCAGTTTATTATAAATTATTTTATAAAGGATACAAATGACTAGGTGAAGAGTGAAGAGCTACTTAGGGCAAGATCCAGAAGGGTCCTGGGCACAGAAGCTTCTGTCCCACGGAGCTGGGTTATGCATGGATACATTCACCAATCTGGGAGCCTCTGAACCCCATTGTTTAGGGTGTTTTAATGGAAGTTTCATCACATAGGCAAGATCAATTATTAACTCAATCTCCAGTCCCTTTCCCCTCCCCAGAGATTGGGGGGCACAAGGGGGCTGAAGGTTCCAAGCTCCTAATCAAAGCTTGGCTTTTCCAGCCCTCATCCTGAAGCTATCCAGGAGCCCATTAAGAGCCACCTCATTAGAACAAAAGATGGTTCTATCACTCAGGAAATTATAAGCAATTTAGGAACTCTGTGCCAAGAACCAGGGACTAAGTCCCAATATGTATTTCTTATGTCACACAAGATCCCCATTTCTCTCCTCTCCCCTCTGCCTTTGGTGGTTTTGGTTTCATCCTCATGTTCCACACAGTGGCCCTCTGTCAACCCCGCCCTCTCCCCTCATGAAACAAAATGGCTGCAGCAGCTACAGACCAGATTCTTATACCACACTTTCCTGGGGCAGAGGGTCTTTTCTGGTAGCCTCAGCTCAAGCCCTGGACCATGGGATTCATTTGCTCCCATTGGCCTGATTTGGGCCATGTACCCATCCCTAGGCTAGGGTGATGAGGTGCTCTGATTGCCCTAAGCCTGCCATGGCCCACCATGGTTCTGGAAGTAGGATTAATCCCACCCAAGTGCATCAAGGGGACAGGGAAAGGGTAAATTCACTAGAGAAAAATGTGTGTACTGTCTGCTAGAGAATTGGGGAATGGGTGCTGTGGAGGTAATGAATAAATGTTCTCCATAGGTTTCTCACACCATATTCCCAAATAGAGAACTGAGGATGTCAGTTCCTCTTGTTGATGTTCTGACAGTGCTAGATGAGCATTTTCTCAATTGAAACCACACAGGGTCCTATGTTCCCAAGTTTGTAAGTCAAGTAAACATTGCATTATTATTCTGAGAAAAATTCTCTAGGAAATCCTAAGAGTAAATTGGTTAGGATTCCTAAATTCTGAAGCTCAGGATGAGCTATATCTCTACCTTCTCATTCCAAGAGGTGGGAGGTGAGGAGGGTGTTTGCAGAAAGGGCAATTGAATCACAGCTTACAGGCACTTACAGAAGACCTGACATTTCCCTTGATGAGTGACTGGGGTGTGGGTGCCCTATTGCTGTATGCATTCTTTCTTGAGAAATACTTGATTGCTTTTAAGTGATACCCCAGTGTTTGAAAGTAGGAGGCAGAACAGATTTGGAAAGAAGCTTTACCTAAGTAAAGAGGAAATCGCCCGTAGGCAGCGGTAACATATTACATTCGTGTTTTCCACCTTTGGTTTCCAGGGGGCTGGAATGCATTTTAAGAGATGATATTAAATGTGACCTGTTCTCAGAAAAAATAAAGTATAAATTTCAAATTCATGCTACAAGCAGATTAAGCTAATTTTGGATAATCTTCATGTACTATTTGCAGTGGTGACTGCAATGAAGATTAAGAACCTTGACCATCATTAGCATAATCCACTGTAATGCTGGATATAAAATCACATCCTTTTAATAATCTAATGTTTCCTAATCAGTAGGGGTTCTTGTAGCTTTGCAAGTATTAGCTGTAAATTCTTTAAACTAAAGGCAGATAACTTTGAAAATGATCAATGCCTCTGGAATATAAAATACATAATGAAATAATTTAACCAGTCACAATATGCATATCTTTGTTTTCAGTGAGAGTCTGATAATGTGGCATATGTGTGTGTGCGTGTGTGTGTTGGGAAGCAGGGCCTTTTCTTTTTGCTAACGTTTGCAAAATCGATAACTGACTGCTACATGAGAATGAATCTAGGAAGAGCAGGGAGAGATTCTGGGCAGGCTTCTGTTTGCTACATCAGCCCAGAAGGCATTCTCAGTGCAGCACGACAGAGTTCCAACTAGTTTCTGCCTCTAATTCTCCATTTGATTTTGGGCAAATCGCTTCTCTTGGACCTCCATGTCCTATGTGTAAGGCGAAGGCCATGACCTAGCTGAATAGCTCCAACAGGTATGGCCTGCCCTTCTCATCTGCATCCACACACAGTGCTAGCACCCTGTTTGTGACAGATATACAAATGAGCCTTCCCCCCCCGCCCCCCCCCGTGCCTGAGGTGGTTCCTTTTCCCTCAGATGGCCCTATTTCTGTTGGCCTGCAGGGGGCGCTCTTACTCAGAGTCCCCCTGAATTCTGAATTTAGCGGAATTGTCTATTTTGGAGAACTGGGCCCACCTTTGAGTTCTAATGTCCTGTTTTTCCAGCTTTCACAGTTATGCAAAATGTAATAATGGGTCAAGTTTTCTTATTATAGGAGACATAACTTTATTTAATGGTTAAATATAGTAAGGAAACGATATATGGGTGTAACACGGCAGGTTATCCTATTTTGGGGTTAGATTTAGTGAGATACCTGCTAGCAAGGACAATGTGTTATTTTAAATTTTAACTTTTCTTTGCCTGATGAAAAATGTCAGAAATGGCCCTCCCCCAATCCTCACCCAGAGCTAAGGCCAAAGCAAGACTTTGAGCCCAGACAGACTGCGTGCCCGGAGAAGCCGGAGAAGGCTCCGCAGCCAAACAGAGAAATACGGTGTGAGTGAAAATAACCTGCAGCGTCGTTTGCCAATATACAGACAGCCTGAATGCAAATTAGCACGCGTTCATGGGGCCAGGGCCGAAGAGAAACGAGGGCAAGATGAAAAGGAATGAAGCACTGAGCAAATCACCATCGATATAAGAATCCTGCCCCCCCTTCCCCACTCCCTACCGCCTCCAGGGAGGTCAGGGACCCCAGAGAGCGCTGGGCCAGGCTGATCAGCCATGCTCAACACGGGCGTCCCTTAGAGCCACTTGTGGCGCTTCAGGGAAGTACCCAGGTGTCACCCAGACTCTGCTTCTGAATCTCCAGGGGTTGAGGAGACTGGCTTGGCTGTTTTCAAAAGCTTCTGAGGTGATTCTATTATACTGAGAACTTCTGCTCAGACAAATGGAACGAATGTGGTGTTTAGCCGCCTGATACTTTATTTGAACACAGGCTGCAAGTTTGCTTTGTCACACATCGATGTGTCTAGCTGTTCTCATTGATGAACGGCCATTCACCTCAGGAACAGTCCTCTCTTGGTTGTTAAAACTGGGTTAGGTACCAAACCCTTTCATGTGTCTTCCTGTTGGCGGGGCCCATCTCCTGAGTCAACACTGCCACTAAACCAGGACAATCCCAGCCTTGCTTAAAGAAGCAACCTTTTCCAGGGGACTCTGTTTCCGATCTAAATTAAGATTTCCTTCTTTAAAAATTCCTGTTTTCACAACTGTAGACATTGGGAAGGAAGAAGATAAAATGAAAGGAAATCAGCCACTTGCTTTTTTGGTTTTTGGTTTTAGTCAGTTCCCTTCTTGTTTTTATTTAATGTTATCATATTGTATCAGCATACGCCATAACATTTAAAAAATGCCCGTTCTCTCCAGCTTCAGTTCAAAGGGAGTGGGGAAGGCCATGACTAAGCCCACTTTCACGGTCACACTCCCATACTTTGCACAAAAAAGAAAACGCAGTCTCCTCCCCAGACCCTCACACCCTCACACCAGCCCACCGCTTACGTTCCAGATGCCCAAAGCCTGGATCTTGACAACATGTGGTCAATACACACCCTGGGTCCTACCCATCCAATGGTCACCAGCAGTAGAATTTAAACCTCTAGGTTTCTATTAACTCCTAAAAGGTGCTGAGAAATCCTAGGTTGTGGTTTCAATGTAACTCTTGACTAGGCCGAGTCCTTTGCTGCTCAGTTCTCCCATTGGAATCATGGGAATAATACTTGTCATCCACTCTACAGGGTAACACCTAATTTATTGGCATTTGAGGTCCTTAGATGAAAGGTACTACTGTTTATAAGTATAAAGTATCATTATTTAGTAATCACTGAGTTGGTAAATGTATTCATTCATTCATATGGAGTTTTGCGGAAAGAGCTTTAAGGAATGAGCAGTAGTAGAAATACAGCTAAACATATATTTTTAAAATGTTTTTCAGGTCTACCAACTTAGAAAAAGTCCCAAGTATTAGACACTCATTCTGAAAGCACCTAAGTTGCATTTTTATAATGTTTTTGTCTAGAACTACAGAAAAGTCCATGGGGAGGAAAGTGAGGGTACGGGGCTACCAACCTGGAAACTTCATTTCCCATCCCCTGGCTGGCTGCCCAGCCTTCCTAGTCACAATTCCATAACTGTGCCTGCAGTGTGAGGACAGCCGGGGAGACCTGTTGTCTTTCTGGTCCCCTTTGACATTTTGCAGTGTGTCTTCTGATTGACACTGTATACAAGGCATTACTTCTCGGACTTGGTCCTGGCTGTTGTGAGAGTGTCACCACAGGGGCAAAGAGCTAGAGAGATTCAGTTGGTTTGAAGAAGTATGTGTCCTTGAACTCATGAGCACAGCAACAGAAACCTGGCATCCTTCTGGAGCTTTGGGGACTTCTAACCAGGGAGAGTTGGTTCATAAAGCTGTCTCACGATAGCAAGAGAAGACCTTTGGCTGGGATGGAGACAGGTTGATTCCTGTAGATGATTGTGTTATTGTAGAAAGGCAGGGCCCATGGAGCTCTGGAGAGTTCTCTGGGGCCCCTCTGCCAGCCTTCTAGGACACAGGCTCCTATCTGCTTCAGGGAAAAAGACTCCCCACCCGTCCTCCTCCTGTGTGCATTACTGAAAGAAAGCCCTATTTGGAGCTGATTTAAATTCCATCCCCTGTGATTTAGTCTGCCTTCTTTTAGTAAGGAACACAATAGCAATGCCAACAAAACCATGCATAGCATGTGAAGACCAGGCCCTTCTGGTGCTGATGCGCGGAGAACATTGGGCACTAGACTGAACAAAATTTTTGCTGATGCCTTATGGGAACCACAGAAATGGACTAAAATAAAACTTACAAAAACATTTTAACCATTCTTATTTATGCACTTCCACCAAGGGAAAACAAAGTCACTGAAACAGAAAAATGTTTCCCAAAGGAAAAAGTCAGTTTCCTCTTTGGAGACCTGAGAAAGTTTACCATAACTCCATTCAAAACCTTCAGGCACTTGACTTTTTTTTTTTTTTAATATCCTTTACCTTTTTAATAAAAAGTAAAAAACAAACAAAAAAATACATTGATGTTCTGAATAGAACCTCTCTATGTAAAGGTCTCACTAAACAAATAAACATAGGACCAGACAAAAGAGATGGAGCTGTGAATAGCAATATGATATATTATGAAGCATTTATATATGTATGTATATATTATATATGAATGTGCAGGTATATGTGTGTGCACCTATGTATGTATAAAGATGTAGATATTTGCCTACATACACGTCACACACACACATACATATTTATACTGACCTCTTTAGATTGAAGTCCAAGGCACTTTTACAATGAACAGGTTAAAGCCATTAATTTAGAACATAACTGTTTCTGGGTACATATCAATTTATGGCGCCAACATCAGAATTCACATCCTTCCTTGCCCACTTTTGAGTGTCTCTGATTGGTGCCATGAATGAGAGAGTTGGCTTAAAAAGGGATTAGGAATGTTTCTAAATGGTTAAACTAACTTCTCTTGCTAGTTTCCTCTAGGAGAGTTCTTACTGGTGGGATGCTGAGTTCCTAAAGAGGGAACACAAGATCAAGAAATGCAGCTATTTCTGCACTGAGCTGAGCAGAGACACATGGAGCTTTCCAGGGGACCTGCCCTGAGGCACCACCTGATACCCTGATGGCCCTGCCAGCATAGGCTAAAATGAAAACCTCAAAAGGGGCTTTGAGGTGGCTCAAGGCTATGAAGTGAGCGCTTTTTAAATTAGACTGGAAAAAGACTGCCTCTTCCTGAATTTACTGTGTTTTATGTACACCTTCCAAGCTATATGACCTCAAGTGCAATTTTAAGATGCATTTGTCTTTATCCTTATGATCACACAGGACCTTTACATTATCAAATAATTCTGTGAAAGAAACTCAAGGAAGAAATGGTTTAATTCTCCAATTATTAATGGGGTTGGTTATCATTGTGGTGTGGCGAGGTCAGCACTTCTCAATATTTACGGGGCAGACAGAGCATGTGGGTATCTTGTTAAAATGCCAGTTCTAATTAAGAAGATTTGGTGTGGAGCCCGAGATTCTGCATTTCTAACAAGCTCACAGGTCATGCTAATGTTTCTGGTCTGTGGACCACACTTTAAGTACCAAGGGTTGGCATATAGCCATGTACTCGAATTACTGGGAAGAGGTCTGCTTTCCTCAATTTAGGAATTTGTTTTGGTTTCCTTGATTCTAGACTGATCATAACTTTGAGGGGAAAGGTCAGAATATATTTGCTCTCTATAAATGTAAAAGTCTTAGAGAAGTGCTAGAAGGAAAAGCCAAAAGAGACAGTTCTATTTAGTAGCAGAAAAGTATTAAGAAATAAATCGATTACCATCAGTACATTCATCAGTCGATTGTAAAACTAAGAATAAGGTAATTTCCATTATCCAGTGAGTAAAACGCCTGCTAAAGACAGGTGCCCTGGAGTTCTGATGGCTTTAATGGAGCTCAGCTTAACATGTAACTGAGGGGTAACACAGACACTGAGAGAATTTACCCTCCTTAAAAATAAAACGCATACAAGTTAGGGGTCAGCTGCAGATTGAAGCTGAGCATTTAGATATTCTCTTTCAGATGGCATGAATAACTAATGCCATTACGGCCCAAGCCTTATCTACATTATTTACGCCCAAATAAATTTAAATTTGAGAGGATTCTACCTTTTTCCCCAGGAGAAAATCTGCTGTTTTATGCTATCTGGAAATCTATGGGAATTTTCCGAGTTTGTGAAGGGAAGAGACACATAGGCTCAGTTAAGTCTACCCTGACGCGACTTGGTTTGGACCTGTGCGATATTACACAAAAGTCATGCCAGTGAGGGTCCTCACGGACAGGAGGCTCACTGATTCTAGGAAACCTTCGCTCTGTAACCAACTTCATACTGATTTCATCTAGAAATAGCGCCTTGGTCATTCAAAGGAGGAAACCGAGAAATCCTACATGTGTATCTTGGCCGCTAGAGAGAGGAGGGCAGTGGATTTTGAGTTGTTTGATTTTGCAGTAAAGAACAATATCTCAGTTGAAACTCCTATTTCCTCCCAGCTAGAGTAAACTAGCAGAAAAGGCAGCCCAGCTCTTGGCTGTGCATGTCCTGCTCCTCCTCCCGTCATTCCCTTAGGAGCTGGGCTCGATGGTGCTGATAAACATATGGAAACCCTGCTCCCGCCAGGGTATTGCCAACTCAGAAAAGCACATCTGCACATTGGGCTTTCATAGGGCCCTGTGTAGATGGAGCTCCAGTCCCAGTTTTACTTACATAGAGAAACCTGTAATGCCTAGAATTTTGAGTATTTTGAGTCACAGGAAAACAGGACTCTTCCTTATGCCCAGTTCTGACATTGCCAAAGGAAAACTGGCTGGCTGAATGTGAGATGTATATAATTTATGGAATGGGCCTTTGAATTTATACAGAAAGAGCCTGCACTTTTATTAAACTGGCTTTGCACAGCTACCAAAGGAGTGATGGCTTTTAAAATCTCTTCTGAAATGGCTTGATAGAATTTAGGGTAGAATTATTCTTGTAAGCTTGGAATAATGTTCTTTTGTCTCTAATACTCAGTCGTGGAGAATTAGAATATGGCAGTTCAGTAGGCTGAGGTGCGAGGACCCTTGGTCTGGGTGTCAGGCAATCACTAACAGTGATGTGTACTCAGAAACAGTTGTTGGGAGAGCAGGCTGTCAGTCAACCTGCTAAACACTAGTTTGATACAAAATGTTAATTGAAAGTTACAATATATTTTATAATATAGCAATATATTTCATATTTAAAATAAACTGTTATGCTTTCTCCTATCATTAAAAAATAGCAAGCAGTACAGAGGCAAGATGCAAATTCATATCGAAGCTTGTCTGATTCTGAATATAATAAACACTTCAGTTTCTGAGTTTGCCATGAAAATGTTTCCTCCATTAATATCCTGTCGCTCTCTTTTGTTGTTCTCTTGTGGCCAGTGCAGAATGAAGAGTCTGGGACCAAAATTGATTTGTTGCGCCATTAAAAAATGTGTCTGATGAAGGTGGATCAATCCTGGTTGAGACTCAAACACTGAGACATATGACACAGGGAGAGAATGTTGTTTATTCCGTCCTCCTTCTGTGAGGCTGGACGTTGGCTGTTCCAATCAGATTCATATTTGTTGGGGGTTTTTTGCTGTTGTTGTTTTTTGGCTATAAGTGACAGCATCTCTTTGGGATCCTAACTGCAGGTTGGTGTTGAATTTTGTGCTTTTCCTCCACCAGCTCGGTTGGTCACGACGTCTCTTTTGTTTGTTTCAACACATAGTCCAACACATAGCCCAAGATTACAGCTTCCAGAATACCTTTCTCGGGTGTGTAAACAACTGTCGCAGGGCACTTGGCACCTAGATTTGGAGGTCATATGTTGAAGATTTGACAATGGTTTTGTTCAGAGGGAACTCCAGTTCATGTTTGGGTGTTTCCAGTAATGGTGTAAAACAAAAAGATCACAGTTATTTTTTTCTATCTGTATACACTTATATACCATTGCACTAAGTACTTTTTAAGAAGCTGCGGTCTGTTTCAATAAAAAAATCTACATATTACTTGTCTGACAAGAGTTTACTGTTAATTTCTATTCATGCAGCCTGGCACAAGCTTCCTACTTACCACAGTTAGACAGTTAATATTGCTATCCCTGTAATACTGGTATCACTGATCCCACTCCCATTACGTTTGCTTTGGTGGCAGTAGAGAAGGAAGGGAGACTGTCCAGGGCGTCATCAAGCCCACTGACTGCAGAGGGAGAGAAGGGGCTGTTCCATGCCTACCAGGAAGCCACCAGATAGCTGTCTAAGGTACTGAAATCAAACACTGCAGAGTCAATAGGATAGCAAAAGGACAACTAACGGATCCTTAATCTGCTTCTAGAAATTTTCAGGGAAGTAGAATGACCATATAAAACTAGGGACATATTTTAGGATTTAGAAGTAGTCACTTAAGAATAGTAACCTACCGGTAGTACAATGACCTCACAGTATCTCAGATGTGGTACTGTGACGGTAGCAACACCATTTGTTCTGGGATGAAATACTGATTCTTAATTTGGGGTACAGTGTGTCGAGTTACTCTCTGGAGGAGGAGGAAGGTTCTGGAACTATATGCTAATCCCATATTTCTCCCTACTGATTTCACTACCTATTTGGTATGTAACAATTACTTTTTGGTAACTATTGGCTACATTCAAGTGCAACCTCAAAGTGTAGACTAGATAGAGTCAGTCTGGGCTGCTGTTGACGACAATAGTGATTTCCTTTTTTTCTCTGTTAAAGACTTTGTACTTAAGAATATTAACTATTATCTTAACTTTTAAGTACAGAGAAACTGAGTTATAAGGTAATCGGCCAAAGATGTGGATCCAGTTTTAATTTTTATTTATTCTGATTTTGTATCACTAGTTTTCTTCTTTTCCATGATTGTTTATTCACAAGAAAATTACTGAAAATTTAAGAGGGAAATCCCCCAATATCGTAAAATAATTTTTCTTCAATGCTGTTCCCTCTTGGCCTTTAAGAATAATAATAGCTTGCACGTGCTCAGCACTTTAGAATCTACTTTCACATCCATTTTCTACATCTCCTAATTTACAGAATTGCTGTGAGACCACCGGTGGCCGCTGAGGTCAGACCATCAGTGGTGAGTCGGGGCCTCCCCCTTTTGTTATTTTGGATTGTATGGACATTTCTAGAGATATGACATCATGAAGTACATATTATGAATATGGCAAGAGCAGTTCATAGACACTTTATGGCAATTTGTTGATGACGATCACACACATGTGGCCTTTGATCCCAAGGTGCAGATTTTTATTTGGACTTCAATCTAAGGAGGAGTGAGCCCCTAGTCTGGTATAATTTACCAACTGATGCTATGTCCTGAAATTCCACTGGGATTAGTGGTCTTAAAGTATCACAGTACATCCCTGACTTTACAGTACTTGAAGCTATAATATGGCTTGAGCGCTGAGGGGTGGCTCTGTGTTTCTAATTCAAGTGTCTAGATATTTTAGGGAATATTAGAGTGCTTCTACCTGTCACTAAGTTATCAGAAAGATTATAGGAGGGGCTCTGCCACGGGGTCAGCCTTCCAGGAGTGGGCATAACTCTATTAGTTCAGTATTGGAGTGAGGTTACCGTAATTAATAGTTTTTACATACAGCCAATTCTTGAGTAGATAATTAAACCTCCTCCACTACCAAACTTGAAAATTAGGTACAAGAAGGCATGGCAGGAGAATCCACCTGACCCCTTTTCCCATCTGACTGTGATGCTGAGGTGCAGTGGAATTAACCAAAAGATGTAGAAGAAAATGTGGGTGAGCTACACCTAGGATAATCAATACCTAAGTCATCAAGGGTTGATTGTACTTGCAGGAAAATGGGTAACTTTCCCACATAAAGCTGAAATACTAGTACAGAGAAGTAACCTTCCATTTGCCATCGTGGGATCAACATGCAGATTAGATCACTTATTTTGGGGGGGGGGGATAAGTATTCTTTTGCCAAGGATAAAAACCACGTATAGCTATTGCACTACCAATAGGTCAAGTCATGCTGTGTGTTTCTAGGATACCAGCAGCTACTGCTACTGGAAATAATTCCAACCACTCCCTTGACTAGTGTTGCTAGCTTGGTCTTTGGGGTTTACCTAAGTAAGAGCATCAGTGATGCATTAAAGAAGACTTATCCACAGACCACAATGGATAAATCGGAGTCTGTGCACATTTTTGGGCAGGAGGAGTGATAGTGGAATCTTGCATGTCATTTATTTGAAATTGAGACTAAATCCCCATATGTGCACACACCCACGCCCACACGCATGCATCCCAGGGTTACAGCAGAATGAAAGGGGCGAATTGGAATTAACAGTTGAGGGCAGTAGGTTAAATGATCAGGATTGGCACACTTAGGTTGACCCATAAGTGGTCTCCACTTTGTGCAATGGAACTAATGCTACAAAGAAACTGCATGGTTATTTCATCCGTTTATACATTTGCTTACATGTTCGGCTGAACTGTCACTGAAAACAGGAGCACCATTCTTGGGACATTAAAAAAAATGGGGGGAAGGATCTTTCATAAAATCAGTAGTTAAAAGAACAAGTAAAAAAAATAAAAAGCCAACAGCAGGTGTGGCATCTCTGGTATGCAAAACAACTAATGAAAATGCTCAGAGGAGTTATCTAGACAAACCATTAAGAAGATAGAGCATTAAAGGAACAGCAGCAATAGGAAGAGACAAAAAGAAGAGGTTTAGCAAGAGACCAGATCTTCTCAAAAAAGTGGCCTTCATTCTAGATTGTCTACCTTTTGCTGTCCAGCGATTCCATTATCCTTAAAAGACAAGACTCAGTGCTGCAGAAGAAAAATCTCCACAGCAAGCTCCCACTTTCAGAATGGTGATTATGCCTTTTTACAAAGCTAAATCCAAAATGACAACCATATTCAAAAACCCTTTTCTTTTATCTTAAACAGATGAAATATTCCATACAGTATCATTTAATTTCCCACAAGCAGAAATCAAAGACCTCAAAATGAGAAAAAATAATGAACAACATGATGGTTTGCACATCACAAATGTTATGTGTGGTATTATGGAGCAATGAAGAAATTTTTCAGTGCCTGTCACTACACTGGACCTCGATGTTTCTGAAGTCTCTTGGAGTTTGAGACGTATTAGAATAGTTTTTGCACCAAGATTAACATGGTACAGTAGGAACAGGCTACTGACAAATCTATGTCCTCTTATCCTACCTACATGGATCCCTAAGGGCTCCCTTTATTCTTACAATATTTCATTTTGAGGTGACTTCAGATCAGGTAAAAGGGACCACGTAGGCCACACTCCATCACTCCTCCTCCCAGCTCAGCAGCTTGCAGGTGAGGACCTTGACCCTTTTGTACTCCTAACCTCTGGGGCTAGAAACCTGTTGCTGCCTAAATACAGCTCAGCAAATCCCCAAACCATACTTCTATTCACTAAGGTGTTATTGGGTTGTCCTTGTTTGTGCATGTGCACGCACCTGCATGATCCCCTGTCCCCTCCCCCCAACACATACACCTGGTCATTTGGTCCATGGAAATACAGCTTGTTTGGATGTAAGAAGAAAACTCTGCAGAAGCTGTTTTGTTGTTGTTGGCTTTTTTTAGAAGCCTGATTATCCCTCCAGAATGCCAATAATTTTGGCCTGGCATCCATATGAAATCAAGCATGGTGCACATCTGGGACAAAGCAACCTGCATGTGTTTGAAGGGACCTGCGTCTTCAGTGAAGCTCAGGATGTGGCCAATACCAACTACCTGAACTGAAAGCATCCCACATTCAGATTCAAACCAACTTGACCCATTTAGAGAGTGCCTACTGTGTGCAGAGCGAGGTACCAGGCCCCTTTTTATTTGGGTTAAGCTCAAACAAGAAAGGAGCTGGATTGAATGTGGGATGTGCACGTGTGTGTACATGCACGTGCTTGCAAACACACAGGTTTATATGGGTATTAATATTGGATGGAAAATCTGGCTTTTTATTTGTCTGTGGGGTTTTTTTTTCAGTCTAAATTGGGTATGTCTGTTTTGGCAAGTTGTGGGCAGCTCTCTTTTACTTTTGTCATCCAGAGGCCCTCCTTAGACAAAAGGAAAGGAGAGAGGTGTGCTCAAGGACCCCAGTGGTGAGGAACCCATCCCCCAAGCCTGGCACGACCCCCCATCCCCACAGGCCCCTCTTCCGGGCTGGCTCCACTGTTGGCTACTTCAGTGCACCTGCCCCCCAACCCCCCACGTGAAGACCTGAGATTGAGCGTGGATTTCTGTTCTCCACCAACTCTGCAGCAAGGGCCCTGCCAGAGGCGTCGCTTCCTGTCATCTCCTCTTCCCGCTCCCAAGTAGAGGCACCTAAACAGAGATTAGATTTCTGGTTTCAAGGCATATCGAACCAAGCACGCTGAATGAACATGAGTTAGTTAATTAGCTCGGTCTCTCTTCTTTCTGTTCCCTGGTCTGAGAGTTTCTCGATGGCAAAGTGACCAGGAGAGTTGATTTGCATCTTAAGACCTATGGGTAACGCTTCTGGAGTGGGGAGTTTTATTTAGCAACTGCTTGAACTTGTGTACGGGGTCGGGAAGGAGGTGGAGCTGACCCCAATCGGGCTATCGGAGAGCGGGGTGTGGGTGGTGCCCACCGCCACGCTGACGCCCCGGGCCTCGAGGATGGCGGACAGGAGCTGCTGCTGCTGCTGGCGCAGGGTGTCGGCGATGAGCAGCGGCAGGGAGTTGAAGCTGGCGGTGAGATGCTCCAGCTTGGACTCCAGGCTGCCAATTTGCTTCTCCAGGTCTTCACTCCGATCATTGAGCTCTGTGATTAAGTCGTACATGACATTCTGCATCTGTGTGGAGAGAGAGAGAGCGCTGAGAGACGGGGAGACGGCAGGTGGTCACGCAGGTATCTGCACTAGGAGGATGAAACACCCTCCACGTGTCAACACGAGCGCCCTCCACGCCAGCTGTGTCTGATCTGGCCGAGGAAACGAAACAGGTCACTTTCCCGGAGATGAAGGGGTGGGGGCTGGGGTGGGCACATTTTTGTCTTATTACAAAAGTAATGAGTTTTAATTATAACACTTTATTAGAAAATATGTATAAAGGAAAAGAAATGGCACTTTTTTCTTAAATAGAGTGAGTCTCTAAACTGTCTTCATGTTCTTACAGGGACCCGTCCTCTCAACTCACATGGCTACTGGCATCTAATAATTCAAGAGAAGACACCATGGAGAATGGACAGTGCAATAGATTCTTACTAGATTTATACTTCGTAGGCCAGGGTTCAAGTACAAGTGTGCAGCTCACTAACAATGTGCCCTCTGTCAGGCCACCCGACCTCTCTCAACCTCGGTTTCTTTATAAAATTGGAGTTAATAATAACGACACATAGTTATGAGTTATGGGGCACCCCACCTCCCATTTCACACAGCAGCCAGAATGTGACATGTCATTAACAAAGGGAGCTGCCTCGCTGAGGTATGGCCCTTCCCCTGCCTAGTCCACAGCGCCTCACTTTGGGACGTCCTGGAAGTGCTGTTCCACCCAGCTGAGCTCTTTGCTGACACGCACGGTTCATACTCTCCCTCTGACCCACGGTTTATACTCTCCCTCTGACCCGTCCTGCTCCCCTCACTCGGGGCAGGT
This sequence comes from Cheirogaleus medius, assembly GCA_008086735.1. Classification (NCBI taxonomy): domain Eukaryota; kingdom Metazoa; phylum Chordata; class Mammalia; order Primates; family Cheirogaleidae; genus Cheirogaleus; species Cheirogaleus medius. The sequence goes on along the minus strand of VBSM01000729.1, from coordinate 5,234,426 downwards.
GTCTGTCCCGCGGGGGTGCTCCCCAGTCCCCCTCCTGCACTCAACCCCGCCTCACAGGGCTCCTCCCCCATATCCCACGGCCCCTTGCTGGTCTGCAGCGTCCTGGTCTATGAGACAGCCATACTCCTCCCAGCAAATTAACAAATGCCACCCTCAGACTCAGGGGCAAGATTCACGGGAGCCTTCCCACTCCAGGTATTCAGGACCGCCAGGTTGGTGGTTGCTGGGTCACCCCCTGAGATACTGTGGGTCTTTGGGCTTCTGGTCATCTGCCAGTGACACCCTGATCCTATTTCACCTGAAATTTCAAGTTACTCCAGGAAGCCATGGAAACCACTTGTGCCTTAGGGTCCAAAGGAGCAGGAAATCAGGTGAGAAAAAAAAAAAGTAGTAGAAGAAGGTGGCAAAATTTGAGAAGCCAGAGAGGAGAGGAGGGAAGGGGGGACTGAAAGTGTAGTGACACCTCCCCAGGGACTCCACATCCGCAAGGAAACTCACTGGGGCAGCCTGAGGAGGAGGCGTGGAGGTGGCAGAAGATGGCCAGTCTGTGTCACGGCCGCCCTCAGAGAGGGCACTTTAGAAAGGAAAGTGCTTCCTTCCTTCACACTCACAGAACCTCCTCAAGGTGCACGTTCTTCCCTGAATGCACAAAATCACAGATCTATTTGCCTATAGGGGCCCCCTGATGAGCTCTGCACCCATGTCCAGCCCCTGCGTTGTGGCCCAGGGCTGGTCCTTGCCAACTGCCCGGACTTGGGATGGTCATTTTGTTCCCTTGGATCTTGGTTTCCTCATCTATATTCATAATCAGAACTACCATTTGCAAAACCTTTATAGTTTACAAAGCATTTTCGCAGATATCATCTTATTTGATCACCTGAGCCTCAGATGGAATTATTTTTA
>VBSM01000729.1:5192355-5233284 GCA_008086735.1 Cheirogaleus medius | reverse complement strand
GCCAATTAATTTCTTTCTATTTATAGTAGAGACGGGGTCTGGCTCTTGCTCAGGTTCATATCGAACTCCTGCCCTTGAGCAATCTGCCTGCCTTGGCCCTAGGATTACAGGCATAAGCCACCTTTTTTTACATTTCAATTGAAGAAATTGAAGCACTGGAGAAAAGAGACCAAGCGTCCCCAGCTGTCACCCCATAAGATAGCTATTCAACACAGAAAATAATATCTGGAGGCCACGTGCCATATTCTTAATCCAGAGAAGACCAAAGGGCAGGGGTGGGAGGTGGTGGGCTGGGAGGGGGAAGCACAGAGAAAGAAAAGGGAGGGAGCACGGCATTATCGTCTCCCCTGTTGCTTGGTGACAGGATGCCAGGGGGATGCGGACCAATGTGAAGTACGCTGAGCTGCTACCAGGAGTCTCCTGGGAGGAAAGACAAAGACTGGACGAATGGCAGAGTTCACCTCCTCCCCAGATCTCACGCCATGTCCCCTACTGGGCTCTGCGGGACCTTCCCTCACCGTCTCTCCTGCACACTCTTTCTTTCCAGGTAATTTGCTCCCAGGTGACTTATGGCTTAGCTCCCCCACCCCATTCACAAGAGTGTCTTTCCAAACTTCGATGTCTGCTTCACCCAGTCTGCTCTGCTGGGCCTCATCTCTCTGACAGGCTCTGGGTGGCACTGCTGAAACGCAGCCTTGAAAGTCAGGTTTGCTGATGTCCCCAGGGGACATCAGCCACAGTGTGTCCTGCTGGATAAGACGTGAGACAGGAAACATTGCTACTCATAGGAGACACATCTTGGGGCATCTCGTTGGGCCATTTCTGACGCTTACAGGGTGGGCCCCTGGCCATGTGTGCTCTATTTGACCCTCTTCCTGGCCACAGCTCATTGGATCACAGGTGGACACATGGCCCACCCTGGCCAATCATGTCTTCTGAGAATTTAGAATTAAGGCCAACAGGAGGCCAATTCCCTGTGGCTAAAACTGTAACACATACTCTCAGGATTGAGGCCTGTCATAGTCTGCCATGGAGACAGGAGGTATGTGGAGGGGGAGAGAGAGAGCAAGAAAGAGAGAGGGAGGAAGGAAAGAGAGGATGGAAGCAGGCACTTGAACAGCTGGAGAAGAAGAGATGGTGAGAGAATACCTTCCGGGTCAGGAGGGCTCCCAGGCCTGGTTCTACCTAGTCAGCTCCTTCCTGGTGTCCGACCACATGCCTGCTTTGAGGTTTGCCTTAGAATGAGACTCCCTAAGATCCTTAGAATAAATCCCTCCATTTTTAAACCTTGGTCCTGTGGGTTTCTGATATTGGAACCCAAGAGTATTAATCAACACACCCGAGGCCCCAGGAGCTCTCTCCTGTGTGCTCACGTTCCATTCACGTCCTACCCACGCCCAGGCCCGCAGGAACCTTGCCCGCCACCTGAATACCTCCTCCGCAGCACACAGGCCCGTGGGCTTCCTCCTCACTGTGCCAAGCCAATTATTCCCTGACTGCGGTCCTTGCGGGCTTGGAAGGCCCTTTCTTTGGCTTGATCCCTGTATCGAGCAGGGTGCCTGTATGTGGCCCCATAACCAGTAATTTCTCTGATTGCACCCTCTTTTCTAAGGGTGCTTAATCTGCCTGAGGGAGTTTCTCTTGCTTACCCAGAGAACGTTTTCCATTATGATAATTGACATTTGCTGGAATGTTCTGTCAGCCTGGCCCTGGCTGTACGCTTGATATATAATTTCTATCAAGAGGCGATGAGGAGAGGGGGCTGCGGAGGGGAAAGCCCTTTCTTCAGGGGTGCCTACTCTCAGCTCTGCCAACAGTGCGGCCTTTGGTTCTCTCACTTGGGTGATGTGCAAGAGGAGTAAGTTTTTCTACAGCATTTGTGGCAGCTCAGTGCAGGAACACAGACTGACTGCGCAAAGTCAAGCCTCAAGCCCCAGGGTTCTCAAAGGAGGGCTGTCGTTGTGGGTATCTTCATGTTGATTGTAGGCTACCTGCCTCTTGAGAAATAAAGAAATGCACCCCCCCACACACCGATTTGGGGCCAGAAAAACTGGATGGCAAGAACTGGAGGATTCAGTGAAATGGATTTCCAATGACAACTGCAAACTGGAAGTATCTTCTCAGGTGTGACCTGGGCGGTCCCCACGGCCGTCACCACTGTTGTGTCCTCACTAATGTGCTTCCCCCCTGTGCAAACCATAGCTAGTCCCTAGGGGCCCCTCAACGCACAGCTAGTAAAACAACACTTACAGGTTTAAGTAGGTCAGCTAATTAATTCTAAGCAAAGACAAATCTGAGCTGTTTAACTTAAGAAAAAATGGCAGGTTTTTAAAAGACAACGAGACACGCTGGTAGTTGTGAATGTCAAAAATTTGAACCTAGGTTATTTTTTAACCAAGGAGAAATTGTTCTTTGCTTTCCTAGCCCTGCACTGTCCAGTGTGAACATAGCCAGGTCTCACAGGTACGCCGGAGGAGTCTACATGCAGGCACCTGAGAACCCTTCAGGATGTCTTCGGATTCTGCCACTCACCTTGGAAAGGTCCACCAGGGTGTTGGCTTGGTCACTCAGCTTCCTCTGCTCCATCTTGACGCGCCTCAGTCTGTGGGGGAGAGTTGTAACAGGCAAGCCCTTCAAGTCCATGCTAAGGGTTAGCCCAGCTGGCAGATTCCACAGCCCGATGGATTCCTCTGATTTGGAACCCAGCATGGGGACCTTGAATATGGGCAACGACTAGCATAAGGGGCTGGCAGGAGAGCAAACGCTTGTCTCTGTGAACGCTCACCTGCAGTCACTTTAGTCTCCTTGCCATTCCCAGATCTTTTCCCTGTTTCCCTTTTTCTAGGCTGTGCCTTCCACCTGGAATGCCATAGTCTCCACTTTTTAGGGTTTTCCCAAACCTCCAGGTCAGAATAAATGTTTTCATCCTTTGCTTTTCCACTATGCTTTAAAAAAAAAAATTCCTCCATCATAGAAAGCAGTAGCCACAGTTTGTTTTGAGTTGCAATGCATGGGGTGCATGTGCGTGTGTGTGTGTGTGTGTGCGCACGTGCAGAATGTGAGCCCCTAGAGGCTCTTTCTCTAATTTTTACCTTCCATAGCCCAATGCCTGGCATGTGACAGGTGCAGAAAAGTGAATGAACAGACTGATTTGGGCCCAGTTCCGTGGAACAGAATGGATTTCTTCTGTGCCTCCTAACCATATGAGAAGATCCTGGCAGAGTCGAGGGGTCCCGCCATTCCTAATCTGGTCGTCTGACGGCTGAAGCGCTCTGGCATACTCACTGGTGGATAGCTTGGAGGAACTTCCTCTGGTGTTTCCTGACTTTGGCGTGGTCAATCTTCTTTAGCAGCTTTGTGTGTTTATAGATTAGCCACGTTTCCCGAAGGACGTTGGCTGCAGCATTCTTGATCTAAGGGAAAATAAATAAAGCGGCTGCTATCAGCTTCATTTTCCTAGGTTCAGAGAATACATGTTTTGTGTTTGCTGCTGTGGTCTACCTCATAAGGAAATGATTCTGCAGTGATCTATTTTCTTAATCAAAATTATAGAACTCTTAGAAAAGTGATTAAAATTCATCTCTTATTAATCCTGTACTTGACACTGTAGACCAGAGCTCGAAGTTGAGGGGTGTTTGTTTTGTTTTGTTTTTTTCCTTAATTATTTCAGTGCTGCCTCTTGACTGCTGTTGCTGAGGCTATATTTAGACAGGCTGCATTAGCAAGACCTTGAGGCCCAGGGTACCCTTTGAATAGATAAATATATGCCATTGCTGCCTCACATGCAGACTTCCACACTCTACCTGAGACTTCCATTTAATATATATGGTACATTCCTTGGATTCAGAGAATGAACAGATTTCCCATCAGCTGGAGATTTAAAAAGGCCTCTCTGAGAAAATGTCTTTCCCACTGATTGGAACTATAGGTATCAACAAGTCCATTGTTTCCTTTCCCAAATGGCCAAAAACGTGTACACTGCAATTTTACATGAAAATGTAATTGGCACAAAATGGAATAATTTCAAAGCAATGCCTGAAAATCAGTGAAGATATTTAGGTGTGAAACCGGAGCTGCCTCTTTCCCAAGGCTGGCTCTTTGGCTGCACACTGCAATCACACGTTTCAACATATGACGCTGTCATCTGTTGACATGGAAACCACTGATATCACTAGGCTCACGACTGAGCTGAGACATATCAATGACATCCAGATGGCAGGGGACAAAGTTTTAATCCAAACACAGACATCTTCAGCAATTAGTACCAAGAACAAGAGAAAACATTCCTTATTAAGCACAAGTTAAACAGATTTTTGATTAACCATCCCCATTTCTGTCAGCCATGCAAACTGGCACATGGCCACAGGCCCGGGGCCCGGAAGTACGTAGTCCAGCCTCATAGAAATCAGGCCACCAGCCAGAAAGGGTTTTAATAAAATTGGAGAATATAGACCTGCTTCTTCAGGCCGACATCAACAGATGGGACGTTGTTAAAATACTAAGACATGTGGGAAGGCAAGGAAACATTGTTTTGCAGGCTGATAACTTTTGTGTGTGTATGTTTTAAAAATTTATTACTAAGGCTGGGTTATATTTTTCATTGGCGCTGAAGTGATGTTTTTAAAAGAACAGCTAAGTCTTCTCAGAAATGTCTAAGGGACATAAATATTGCTTTTTTGTTCAGTAAAAATCCACTGTGAAAATAGTTTAAAATGACTTAATTGCCCGCCTCTGGTACTTTCTTGCCTGAAAGGAAGCAGGTGGAAGTGAGTAGAAGCTGGAGATGGTGGGTGCCCAGGAGAGGAGGGGGGAGGCAGAGGAGAGAGTGGTTCTGGGCTTCTGCTCAGGGGTTGGAGTGGACAGTGGCCTCCTGGCCGAAGAGGTGACATCAAGGGAAGTCTTTCTCTTTGCAGAGCACATATTACTGCCGTCCTTTGGTAGGGAAAGGGGACAATTTGACACATAATTTCTTTAGTTTCCCCAGGCACTTAGCTTCCAAGGAAAGCCTCAAAGAGATTGCAAAGCCTTCAGGTGAATCCTGTTCTGCTGATTATTAAGCAATTTAGGAGCAAATGCTTAATTATCTATAAAATGGGAAAAATAAGTCCTTACCTTAAGGGTTGCTATGAGGCCCAAATGAGCCAGTGAAGATAGTATGGTTGGTGCTGAGGGCAACAGCTAACATTTAGCAGGTGCCAGGCACAGGTCTTAGCAGTTCACAGGTATACGTTCAATTAATCCTTGCAACAACCTTCTTGGGCAGGTACTAATAGTATCCACATTTTACAGATGAACAAACTGAGACACAGACCAAGACCAGAAATGGCAAACTGAGTCAATGTGGGTCTGAGTGCTATGTAAAATGTAAAGCACCTTGCACATATTAATTATCATCATCTGGCTCAAACCTCCCATTTCAAGTCTGAGGAAACCGCTTTAGAAATGGGATGTGCGTGCCAGAATCACACAGCTAGCTAATGGCAAAGTCAAAACAAGAGCCAGGTCCAGGAAGAGCATACGGTTTTCATGTGGTCCGAAGGAAAGACCTGAGTAGATTTCATCTTTACACAAAATCATTTCCTGTTTTCCAGGATTAAGGGATTGGAAAGGACATTAGAATTTTTTTTTTTTTAAATTATCATGGCCCTCCCTTAGCAATGTGACAGAACACGGAGTCCACATCCTGCACTTATCTTCAGCCCAAATGCAAGATACTGAATGCACAGAACAGCTCGCATAGCCGAGAGAGGCAGTCACATCATCTTTATGGGTTTGAACAGGAGGCCCCTGCGCATTCGGGAGAGTGATGTTAACTGCAAGCTCTTGTGCTGACTCTGAAATTAATTGCCAGCAAACAGCCTGGCACAAAGCTAAGTAGATCAATATCTGGAAGAGAAAAACAAATAGGCTTTTAACTGCATTGTGCTTTCCCAGGTGGACAGTAAATGCTATCATGGCCAGGGTCTGCCTCGAATTCACCTGGCTGATTGCTTTGAGCACTGTTGGGATGGGGAGCACGTGAAGGTCATGTGCCTCTCCTTGGATTTGCTGATCTCCAAAGGGCTCCATGCACCCTTCCCTGATGGGGGCTTGGCTTCCCTCTGAGCTCTCCCCGTGGGCAGGGGCACCAGGGCCAAAAGATGCTCCCAGGGTGCAGGGGTAATGGGAGCAGGGCTTAAGATGGAAGCAGCAAACTGGGAAGTATTGTGCAAGGCTCACTATGATGGGATGGATGGGTTTGGGGATGGTTAGGGGAGGACCCTTTGTGCATGGAAGGCCTGCTGTCCTGCCTCCAAAACCCAAAAGCATATGGGCTGATTGTTTTCTGTGGGTGCATAAACTCTACCAAAAAAAAATTCCTTTCACTCTGATTGGAGCCAGAGAATGGGGGGCTTTGTGACCTACGTACTTTAGGAAGGGTTCTAAGACTAATGGGCCTGGGAAAGAAAGTGGTCCAACCAAGATCCTGCAAATAATAGTGACAGGTAACAATTACAGAGCACTTACTATGTGCCAGGCTCTGTGTTAAACACTTATCTCTGCATTGTTTCATTAACCCTCAGAAAAACCTGACAAGTAGATGGAATTATGAGGTGGACCTTGGACCTTGGACCCATTACTGACACTCACTTTCCTTATTCATCCATTCAAGGAACATTTAATAAGGCCCTACCATGGGACACTGTTCTAGGAAGTGACCATGCTGAGATGAAAAAACCAGTAACATTCCTGCCTTCATGGAATCTATAATCTTGTGCAGGAGACAGTAAGCGGTTTGTAATATAGTGTCAGGTAATAAGTGCTTAAAAAAAAAAAAAGCAGGGTACAGGCCTAGAGAGTGATGCAAGTACTCCTGACCTGTGAAATGGTATTACTGTGTTGATTAAATGAGAATACACTTACAACACTTAGCACGGAGCCCAGCAGCAGTGTGCCTCAGTTCATGGTATTTTTATTAATGTTCTCCCCTCTCCGCACCCCTAACTTTTGCTTTCATCTCTCCAATTCCCAACAAAAGAAAACATACAGCAGAACACATAAATCTGTTTCTGAGCTCTTGGCCATAGCATCCCATGTCAACAGCTTGCTCTGGCCACCTCCCTGCCAAGGGAACGTGCCACTTGGTATTACAGTGGGGCTGTCAGTTGCAGGAGGAACATTGGGGGAGGGGTACAAGGTGGAGAAAGGGGCACCCTTCCTGGGCACCCCCCACCTCCACCAGCCACAGGAGCCCTGGGAAAGTAATTCCAGGAACCCCATTAGTGGACCCCCCCCCACCCGGGGAAGAAATCTTTAGTATGCCCATTATGCTGTTAGGAACCCTTCCCAGGGAAAAGTGTCACACCTCGACGTTGGAGAGGGGGAAGGGAAGAAGCCAAATCAGGCCCAGCCTGTAGGTATGACTTAAATATACAGTCATGTGTTGCTTAAGAATGGGGATATGTTCTGAGAAATGCATCATGAGGTGATTTTTGTCATCATGTGGACATCATAGGCTTACACAAACCTAGACGGTGTAGCGCACTCCACACCTAGGCTATGAGGTACAGCCTATTACTCCTAGGCTACAGATCTGCACAGCATGTTACTGTATCGAATACTGTGGGCAACTGTAACACAAATCACTAGGCAATAGGAATTTTCATCTCCGTTATAGTCTTACCGGACCACCGTGGCATATGTGGTCCATTGTTGTGTGGCTCATGACAGTAACTTCAAGGAGTTACACAGGTTGAATCTAGACTAGCTGACTAGCATCACTATCAGAGAACCTGCAGGCCAGCCCTGTCTTCAGACCCGAGACTGAATGTGTCCATCACACACAGGGTGGGAGAAGGAGACCACTTCAGGGGGCGCTACTTACAGAGGGGTGTGATATGTTCAGAGGTTAAGTGTTAGAGTCTAAGGCCATCCATGGGGAAGCAAAGTGCAGAAAGACGGGGGTGAGGGAGGCCCAGGTGAGGAGAGCAGGCAGCTAGCTGTTTTGACGGGGCAAGACTGAGAAGATAGCGGCTGTAAGAATGGCGGGGCAGGGGCCCTGGAGAGGCCGGCGTGCGTGAATAGCCACAGCAAGGTTGAATCAGGCTCAGAAACTGCTCGGACCCAGGGATCCAGGGCATAGAGGAGTCAGAAATGGTGCTACGTCTTTAGGCCTGGTGACTGGAAGAACAGTGATGTCATTAGCAGACCAGGGAAGTTAGGAGAAAAAACTAGTTTAGGGAAGTTATGGGTTTGGTTTCAGTCTTACTCATTGATTTCGTGGGGAAATGTACTTAGATGAGGTATCTGTGGCAAGAAACCCCCGCAGCAAGGAGGAGAGACGATCCTGAGCCAGGTGCACACCCCCATCGTGCTGTCTGAAGGTTTCACTCGCCGTGGTCTGACGTGGAGAGCACGTGCAGCACACAGAATCTCCCGTCCACAGTACATCTTAAGCCACGTGTGTCCATGGCAGCCCGCCCTGCCTTTTATAAAGGGGAGTGCTCTCTGAGGGCAGTCAGCCACCAGAGGTTAAGTGTGAGGGCAAGGACCACCTCTTACTCGTCTTGGTGTCCCCAGAGCACAGGGTGTGACACCCAGGGAGTGACCTCTGTGGTGGATGTGTTTAGTTACATAAAACAGAAAGATGGGGCCATGGAGCACTGGGGTGCAGGAGAGATGGTGCTCTAGTATCTTCTTTACAGTCTCTCTGTCCGTCATTTACTCATATATTATCTAGTAGCCCAGAGGCTAGCAGTAAGCAATTATTGTAGAATAACGATGACAGTGACGCTGCAAAGTCAGTGTGAGAAGATCCGATCACATTAAACACAGAAGTGACGTTGCCACCAGGGTTGATAAGTTATACAAGTGAAAGACGACAAGCCATGGGGTTCAGGAAAACCAGAGACTGAGTTCTCACCCAGACCCTCTTCCCTCTGCACAAATGGACAGAAATAATGTTGGCTCTAATGACAAAGGCTGGGCTGCAGCCTTTATAGCAGCACAGGTAGGATGAATAAATACTAGAACACTTTGAGTATTTTTATGCTCTAATAGGCTACAATTCCTTTTTCCTTTTTGCTTAGGTGCTTGAAGAATCAAGGTTGCACACACTGGTAAGGGATTGCTTCTAGCCGTTCAATCTGCTAATTGTCCACTCCGAAGAGGTTTGCAATTAAACCACAATGAGCATAATCTTTCCCCAAGAATTCACTGAGATCTTATGAATAGACTGAGATTAGCGTCTTGTTGACCCATCGGCCACTCCGGCTGGACATGATGGGCCATCTAAAGAGGACAGAAGACAGACTAGGCATCCCCAGAAAATAAAGGTGGGCTTCTCAGGCGAGCAGGTCAAAGTGAGCTCAAACCAGAGTAGGCTAAGGATGCATCCAGTTTCATTTCAGTGAAGGTTATGTAAAAGAACCTGTGGAAGCCCCAGTCTCACCAGCTTTGAAAATTGTCTCTCTATAAAAACCATCCTTTTTGTGTTGTTTATGTCTCTGGGAAAAGATATTAGACAGTAAAAAGACATTTCAATGGATTTAAGTGTTCTCAGAAAAGTAAAATGTTACTCGATTAAAAAGGTAACTTGTATTCATGGGTAAGCAATAAATATTTGTTGATTTGATTTTCAGTCCTACTTTTCAAAAAGTAAATGGACTTGAGGAGGATTTCAGAGAATCATTTTTGAAAGATTAAAATTAGCAAGCACAACCTCATCTTCTTCTACAATTATATTGCAGAAAAATTGTTTATTTTCCTGGCATATGAGGGAGCTGGCTTTTCCTCAGCTTTCTTTTCCTCGAGCATCTGATTTACTGGGTGTAAAATGGAGAGGACAAAGGAATAATGTGAAATACAAAGAACACACTTGGTTTAAACAAGCAAACCTCAATAAATAAGAGACTGGTAATGTCTCTGCTCTTGGTAAACAGCTTCTGAGCAGGTTTTGGAGGCAAAAAAAATTCTCTCTCCCCTCACTCCTGCATGTAGTTTCCATTCAGCCGAACATCACTAAATTGCTTCGAGGTAATAGATGCAAGTGTATTTGCATTTAGGTGTTCTGACGACTTTAGTAATTTCCTCAATACCAGCATGACTTTTGCACCAGCATTAAAGGAGGCTGAAGGAGAGTGGGCGAGTTGCCAGGTTCTGTGTGAAATCCGGCAAGCCTGACCATGGTGACAGCCTTTAATCGCTGTCATCTTGATGCTGTAAATCATGGTTTTTTGGGGGTACAACTGATAGCTCAGGGCCATGATGTACCAAGTACAACCATTTGTATGTCAACAACATAAGGATATTTGCCTGTGCATGTTCCTTTTAACATCTGTGGAGGCTCTTTAAAGAATCCAATAAATGTAATCAAAGACCAAACAATCAAACACCATAAATAATTCTGCGAGAAACTGGAGAGCCTGGCAACTGCACATTCCCCCACTGCCTTCCCTAGGAGCTCGCTCGCCGCTCTCTGTCATTCTCTCTCTCTCCCTTTTTGTTCTCCCTTCCTGCTTTTGTCTCTATTTCTAACACATTTTTACTGCTTGCAACATTAATCACTGAATAGTTTCTCTAGCTTTCAAAAACCCAAATCAAAATGTGGTCGCTCATGGATCCCTTAACCCACTTTAGTCCTAAATGCAAATGACTTACCAAGGAGGCTGAGACCCCAGCCCCAGGCTCTGATTCTGTCTCATCTCAGAAAGAGGAGAGTCTTGCAGGAAATCAGACTACTGACCTTCCTTCAGGCTGTAGTTCTAAAGAATTTTCCATAAAAGCTGTCATTAAATAAACAGCTCCTGCCTTGCTCATTTGGCCTGCTGCTATCCTGCAAGGCTCGTTTCTGTCTCTTCTAAATGGGCCTTTTCTCCTCTAACAATTCAGTGGGGTGTCAGACTTTTAGCAGCTCAGCGATCTCCCCATCCCTGCATATTTTCAGCTTTTCATCCTCCTTAACCACTGTCATAAGGGTACAAGTGAGAAACATTACCCAGAAAACTCAAAAGGGGGAAATTGGATGATGACGTTTTGATGAACAACATAATTTAGGAATGTGGGCTCTACTGGAATGATTGTTTCAAATGATTTTTTTATAGGATTAGATTTAGATACATTTCCAATATAGTTCTAAGACTCTCTACTGCCCTTCCTAATGAGAATCATGAAAAGATTTGAGCGAAAACAAAAACATTGCCTCATGCTGGGTAATTTATTTGGTACCATTAGGCAAGTGGGCGGGTTATACCATTGTATGCTATTGATTTAATTATCAGGAAAATTATTTGGTTGCCTGAACCATGCACAGTGATTTAATAGGAGCCTGATGTGCTAAGACGCTGTGTCCATTCTGTGCAGGCTGTTTGCCTATGTCTGGGGCTTCCCCAACACTCCGTTTAAAAGCGTGGCCCTAGCCCAAACCGTGGGACTATTTTCTTTCTGATTGGCTTCCACCTTGGTCTGAAGGCCCCCATTAAGACGTGGATGTGTGACATCTTACCCGTTTGGTGAGCTGAGTGTCCATCATGAAGTTGTGAACATGCTTCTCCGCTTTGGTGAGTTCCAGCTTTCGGGCCACCACGGCCACCACGAGGGCAGTGCAGCCTGCACCCTGTCGGGGGATGTCAAGAGGACCAGGGGGAGAGAACACATCATCAAGTGGCAACGTGAGAGACTCAATGCGCCCCCGTGCCCACTGTAGGGTTTCTTGGGAGTTGAATGGGGACTCGAGCTCTCTGACTGGTCAAGACCAAGCCATAAACCCTGTCAAAACCTGTCAGGACGCTGATTTCCCAACCATGAATGGATCTGCCATGCCTCCTGGATCGTGCTCCATAGCTGACCTCTGGGAGACTAAGTCTTCAGAGAGCTAGCCGGTTCTCAGGGGAGCAGGGTGCTCGACACAGCTGATGCTTTGGGGAATTCAACCGATAGGTCATTACCAGGTCCCCTGCCAGGCTATGCAGCACAGCAGAAGACAGGGCCCAGCACACAGGCCCTCTTTCCCTCCCGCATGTCCCAACCCCACTGCCAGTTCTAGACCAGTGGGCCCAGAGGAAGGAAGACTATGCACCAATGGGAGTATGGATGGAACCCCTGCTGTGGTTCAGAGTTTTCCTGAAAATAATCTAATGAGGGGGCCATACCTTCTCCCCAAAGATTGCTCCCCAGAGGCAGCCCTGGCTGGCATGAACGTGTGCCCTCCACAGCCGTGCCTGCTCCACGGCAGGGCTTCCTACCTGGCGGTAGGCTATGACTCAGCACAAGGGAGCAGTTCTCTCTTACCTTTGCCAGGAGGCTCATGAATTCACCACCAGGCAGAGATTTTAAAGACAACACGTCTGCCTAAAACCAGGATTTTATGTGAACCCGCAGAAGACCCTCAAGGATTTTCCAGAATAGCATTCCTAGTCTGCTCGGGTAGGTCTGTGCCAGGGGAGCAGAGGGTAGGGTGAGTGAAGAGGCAGGTTTTGCTGCAAGGGCAGGGCTCACTTTCTCTCTCCTAATCCTTTGGGTGCGTGCTTGACTGCCTGGGAAATGAGCAGGAAAGGGAGAGGGGCACATTCCAACATTCTTGCAACGGATTTCTGTGACATAAATCCTCCTCACTGTGCTGTTGGCCTGTGAGCACTGGGGAAGGGAGAGAATCATCACTCCTCTGGGTCTTCTGTGGGCAGTGGCAGCCAGCCCTGTCCTTGCTGAGACTGGACGCTCGTCAGAGACCATCGCCCTCTTCCTGCACGCTGGGCCTGCCCTGCCCTGACCACTCACGGCAAGAGATGCTGGACAGATGACAGCCAACAATCAGAGCTAGATGCCAAACAGTAGTTCCAGTTGCCACAGAGCCGGTTTAGCAATCTGAGGTCCGGGATTGAAGGAATCCATCAGTAACATTTTTGGCCCATCGGCTCACAGAATGTGTGAGAAGAGGAAAAGAACATTTTTCAAAGGTATATAATCTATAACCCAGAGGGGAGGGTTTGCATGTGGGTGACCAGTTCCCTCCTCTCTCCTTGACCATCCGGCTCTCTTCTCCCGCAGGCTGACAAGCATGAGCCTGGGTGAGGTTTTGGCCTGGCCGAAGTTGGCAATGCTTTCTCCCAGTTTCTCGCAAGGGTTCCCATTAAAACAATCTACTGTTTGTTGGTACAGTGGTTGGCCTCCCATTTCTAGCACAACAAAGTGAAAAGAACTGAGCCCGTGTGAACTTTCCTTTTCTGACCTCATTTTCCTCTTTTGTTCGGGGACGGCTGTGTTTTTTCAGCTTCTGTGACTTGCAGGAGACTCTGTGCCCAATTTTCAAAGGATCTGGGCAGTTGGACATCCTGGTTTGTAGCTGTAATCAATGTGGCCAGGCCTCCAAAAGCAAAAAATAGCTTAAAAGAAGCTGTCCTAGAGGGAAGATGTGTGCTCCCTCTCCCCTCGGCCAGACCGCGCACCATCCCTCTCCTTTATGTGGAGTTCCAAAAGTACTTTGGGCTGAAAGCCCAAAAAGAGGGATATATCATCGTGTTAAAAATGGAACATCAGATGGAGAGGGTTCTCCCCAGGCTCCATTCTCCCTCGTCTCCCTGGGTCCAGGCAAAACTACTTAAATCATCCCTGAGAGCTTGGGGGGACAATAAACCTAAAGAGGGAGTCTCCCCGCACCATGCCACTTTGGGAATTTAATCAAAACACCCCAAATTTCCGGAGTCTAGAAGGAGTGCTCCACAGTTCTTGCCATGGCCCGCAGTCTAGCTGGTTGAATGCAGGGGGCTTTTAATTAGAAGTTGGAGTGCTTTATCTAAGGAACCATCTGTCTTATATGATTAAGATAAATTTCTGTGTGGAGGCAGGAAGGTGGCCCAGATGATATTTCCCAGTTTCTTTCAACTTAAAGATGTCAAGGCCTTGTGGATATTTCTCTGGAGGATACTGCATTCTTAAGCCCTAATTCCAGCTTGAATAGATACTCTGTTTTTCTTTCAGATAATCCATTGTCTGAATGTAATTAGAGAAGTCACCAATAATGAAGCTTAACCTGGTCATTTCCACTAAGAGGCAGACTCATAAAGACGGGTCAGACATCCACAACCTTCAGAGAGTGGAGGGCAGTGTGCTTAAATCCAGTCTACTGGTCCTCTGCAGGGTGTGTGTGTGTGTGTGTGTATGTGTGTGTGTGAGAGATAGGGGGGGCAGGAGTGGGAGGGAAGAGGAAAGAGAAGACAAAAGAAGAGGAGAGAAGAGAGGAGGGTGCAGGCGAGCTAGAGCTGGAGCAGAGAATGAGACGGAGAACAAGTTGTGCTGCATCCTAAACAGCAAGGGTCAGGAGAGGGACAGAGATAAAGGAGGATCGAGGAATAAGACAAAGGATGGGCTGATGGGACTGAGAGAGAAAGGAGGGAAGAACAAGGAGCCCAAGACTTGAGTGGGAAGTTATTGGAAATCTTGGCCTTTAGAAGAAATGAAGGGAGCACCATGGGATCCCCCCGCCCCGCCGTGTTCATCTGTCCCCCGAGTCCCTTCTGGGATGATGGGCCTTTTTCCGAAGATGAGCCTATCAGTCTGGCAGGGCCACAGCAGCGGCCCAAGAGTGCCTTTGAGGCGGGCAGGGGCGCAGATTGGGTGAGAGACAAGTCGCCAAGGGCCTGGCTAACTGTGGCATGTGGGAGTTCATGCTGTCCTAGCTGGAATCCTAGAAATGGCTGGAAGACGAGGGGGCGTGAGGAGAGGGCGGAGTGGGACAGGGAAGGGTGAGCAGCTGCTGGTGTAGCTTCCATGGGGTCAGGCTGGGGGACAAACTCATGACTCTGCCTTTTGCCTTCAGAGGTGCCAAGTCCTGAATCACAGTTGACACCAACTAGAGTCCCGGGGTCTGCTGTGCCCGATTCATTCTATCTGTCCATGGTGGGGAGGGGATGGGGGGCACCTCCGATGAGGTCCCACTTTCCAAGGTACACGGCTGAGTGGGGAGCACAGAGTGTGTGGGGAGAGAGTGGCTGGGGTGGGGTGAACGTGCCTAACTCAGCTATAGACGTGGACCCAAATCTGGACCCAGACTCCTCCACACCAGTCCTCCCACTTCTTGTTTCCAAGAAACATTTTCCAGCTGGAAAACCTTAGAAGCTGGAAAAACAAGTATCCCAAGGGGAAAAGTATGAGGTGTTCTTAACTAAAGAAGCATAAAATAAAATAAAACATAAATGAAAGTGACAAATGGAGGAGGGAAGCCTGGAGGATTTACAGTTGGATTCTGTTTCTGCAACAGATTCCATGTAACAACTAAAATAACATCAATTGGTTTGAAACCAAGGTGTTTCGGGAGAAGCTCATCTTCTAAAACTGACATTAAGCAGATGTCTTGCTGAGCCCTCTTTTGCCTGCTCCCAGATGACTCAGTTTGCGCTACCTCTTACTTCATCATCACTTTCCTTTTGCAGTTCAGAGGCATCACTCATGAGGCCACTGGGGAAAGCTCAGCATCCCAGCAGACATCCAGGAAGCTTTCGCCTACTTGTCCCTAACTCACGCGGGGTCCACAGACTGAGTCCAGCTTCAGAAAGGGGCTACAATGAAACAGAGTTACCTCCAACCAGACTTGGGGGCCCCAAGGGTCTCCCACAGACCCGCAGCAGCAAAAGGCCAGCAGTGGCACGTCTCTGAGTCGCACCGTCATTTCCAATTCTGGATGCTCAATACTGACAGCTTTTTCTCTGCTGCATCGTAACTGTTATCATGAACATTCCTTATGGAAAGATGCTGGACTTTGATAGATCTGCTTTTGTGGGTGAAACCTCTCAAACACACCAGGTCTGTGCCAGCAATGTCAAGTTGCTCAGACAATTATATACCCTGCTTAATGGTTGATAATTACACCGTTACTGGGATTGCCAAGAGAAAACAGTGATTAAGACTATTTACAGGCCGCACACACAAACCCTTCCTTTCCCTTCCCAAGCAGCCCTTGCCTTGGCCTTCATGGTGTCCATGGCAACCAAACAGGAAGCCCTACCTTTAGTAAAGGCGCTTGCGATAATAATCGGGAGCTATACATAGTGTTGGGAGGCTGGGAGGGGGAGAGGAGCCTCAGCAATGCGAAACCCTTGAAGGGAGTGACTCAGCCAGAAAAGTCACATTTGTTAGAAAAATGCCACCAGGGTTCCTCACCGTGGCTGACCCCAGAGTGAGGCAACTGACTTTAATTTGGGTAAAAACACTGCCAATGGACGGAGGAAACCTCCCTGCTCTTGCCTATAGAAAGGCATATATTTATGCAGCAGAGTTTTGTGCAAAAAGAGACGATGAAAGGCACGTGCTGTATTGTTAATGCGGAAGGTGGTTATCGGTTCCTCCTCCACTGTTTGTTCTTTCCACTTTGATCACACCTCAATCCATAAGGAACAAAACACTCCCTTCCAAGGAGTGCTGTAGACCCAGGCAGCAAAAGAAGAAGGTGCTGGAAGACCAAGCAGCCACCAGAGCCCACACCCCAGGGAGGAGCAGGGGTGGGGCGGGGGTCCTGCCTGTTCCACTCAGCTTTGTCAGAGCAGAGGCCAGGAGATTCGGAGTCAAGGAACCAGGAAACCGGTCCCTAAGGAGCCGTTTCTTGGATGGGGCACGGCTCCATGCTGGGAGGGAGAATGGCTGGTATTTAAAAATACCAGAGGCTCCCAGCAGGGCCCATCCACCTATCGGCAGCCCCACAGTCCCGCTCTGTGCGGCCCTGGCTGAGAGCTGGTTCTGAGGCAACAAAGCCCACGCCCCAGGAGCGGCACTGAGAAGGAAAGCTTTGGCCTTCAGGTGGCATTTCATTCCTTTCTGGTAGGAAGAATCTTTCCCTGGTTTCCTCGTGACAGTTGGCGCTGTGCCAGTCAGACTCCTACTAACCGATGGGAGGTGTTTGTTCTAAAGCCCTGCACTTGCCCATGGTTCATCCCAACCCTGGGGCTGAGCCTCTGTCACCAACTGCTGTCGCAGGACCTGCCTGCTAATGGGGGCCTGCCCAGGGTTTGGGTCAGAAAATTGGGGAGAGCCTGGTCTCCCCCTCCTCACTGGGCCCTCGCCCTAGGCCTCTGACCCCAAGGCCTCCTCTGCTCCAAGTGGCCCCAGTCTTGTTGTCCTGTCCAACAAGATCAGCCCCAGGAGGGTGACAGGCCCAGTGAGGGGTCACTCGGGCCCTGCAGGAAGAGCTGCAGCCCTCCTTTTCCCACATAGAAAGGAGTCATTTCCCTTTCAGAAAGAGGGTCTCCATCTCCCCTGAGAGCACCGGGGTGATGAGGAATCTGAAGGAGCACTGTAAGGAGTGACTGTCACAGAGGCAAGACAGGGGGTATGGGGCGTACCCTGAGGGGAGGCTGCAGCATCCAACCACGGAGACCTACAGCCACACACAGACATCCTGCCACACCCTCACCCCACCACCACCCCTACCACCACCCAGGCTTATGTGTGCTTTCCGCTTTGAGCCTCAGTTTCCTCCTCCTGCTCTGACACTGTTCTCAGCTTCTAAGACAAAGGCCAAAGAGCAGCAGCTGCCTGTCCCGGGCCCAAAATGCAGCAAGGCCAAGGGAACACCTCACCAACTCGAAAGTGAGGAGCTGTCAAGGCTGGGGACACTGAGGATGCCACCAACAGACCATGTGCGTGGCTGCTCATTGTTTCTAAAGCACTGTCACTTAAATCATCACATTTAGTCCTCGCACAAGCCTGAGGGGGGCAGGGTGGGCCCTGGGTCTCCACTTTATACTGGAGAATGCTGAGGTCCGAACTGCTGAGTGCCTGGCCCAGGGTCCACAGTGAGCGGAAAGTCAGACCCCACATCTGACCCCAACCTGACGTCCCTCCCATGCACCATGCTGCAATGGCCACAGGACGGGTGGCAGCATGTGCCCCTGCAGGCGTGTGTGGGGTGGAAAGAACTTGGCACTCGGGGCCCAGACCTCAGTGTGCAGAGGTGGGAGCTGAAGCCTGGGATAGGCAAGAGCTGGCCTCGGGCCATGTAGCCAGACCAGGACCCAAAGTCGGGGCCAGGCCAGTCCAGGACACAGGCCTTGTGTGGCCAGAGTGACACCCTTTCCCCAGCCTATCTCCACGAGCTCCAGCTAAAACATCATGAGAAATGGTGCCAAGTCTGTGGGACCCAGGGGACAGGAAGGGGACAACAAACCACAGCTCTGATGCTTGCTGCAGGTGAGCAAGCTGGGTGGCTGGGGGTGGGGGGGGGAGGAAGGGAGACAGAGGGCCAGACCAGCAACCAGCTTCACCCAGCCCATGGTAAGGGGGGGGCGCTATGAACAGACCATTAACTGTCAGGAACCAGGGCCTTAGCCCTGCCTTAGAAAAGTAAGCTGAAAAGTGAGAAACCATTGCAGATTTCACATCTGCCTCTTTATGTGCAGGGGGACCCACATACAGGCCTGTTAACTAGCAGCTGCCCCCCCCCCGTGCCCTGCAGGAAGGCCCCCCTGTGCTGGCACGGACGGGCTCTGCTCGTTGCCACACTGTGAGGGTAGGGGGGCGGGCAGACGCGGGTACTCACCATGATGCCAGTGAGGAGACAGACACCTTTGCCACAGTATGTGTGGGGCACCATGTCCCCATAACCAATGGAAAGGAATGTGATGGAGATGAGCCACATGGCACCCAGAAAGTTACTAGTTACGTCCTGCTGGTCATGGTACCTGCCAAGGGGAAGACAGGAGTTAGTGGGTGGAGCAGCCATTCCCGGGAATAAAGGCTGTGGACAGACCTAAAAGCGGAGAGGAAATGAGAGATTTTGCTGAGGAGGAGACAGCCGTGATGGCGGCACACGCAGGTCTCTCTAGGCTACTGAACGTGCTGTGACTGTGCCCACAGGTCCTGTCTGTGGCCCCCCGGCCCCCCACCCTCCTGCCACGAGCTCGGTCCCAGAGGTAAAATATTTTGTCATGATTTGCACCATGTTGGAGACATCCTTTTAGTATTGGTAAGATAGCTTTGGATGAAATCATGCAGTAATAAAATTTAAATTTTTCCTTCCAAACCGACAGTCTGAATGTATGTGGATATGATTAATCTGAAATCACAAGCTTCTGAACAGGGAAAATGTCAAAAAGATTACCAAGCACATTTAGTGATTTCCTCTAAAAAAGTTGATGGATCCCAAAAACTGGCACCTCCTGGGTATCTGGAGGGAGGTTGTGGCAGCCGGGGCTCTCTTGGTGCCAACTCTGGGACAGACTCTAGAGCGTCCACAGAGGCACGGCCTCCCCTTCTGAGCTGGACGGGGCCCTGTGTCTGCCCTGCCCTGGGAAGAAGCTAGAAATATCATTACCATTCCCTCTGCCCGATGCTCACTGCACCCTACCCCTTCCCTCTCCCTTCGTCCCCAAACGTCAAGGCCTGCCGCGTGCCGGGCTCTGTGCCAAGTACTGAAACACAAAAAAAGAGCAGGCCGTAGCCCCTGCCCTCAGGCACTGTCAGCCCAGGAGACGGGTCTGCTGAGGATGCAGATATCTGCAGAAGGGTGCAATAAGTGGGTGGGCAAGGCTCCTTGGGTACCGAGGGAGAGGGCAGTGGCCTTCACCCAAACACACAAGGGTTAGTCAGAGAAGGCCCCACAGAGGAGCAGGGCGTGAGTTTGCCAGGCAGGCCGGGGGACAAGGTGCTCTGGGCACGCAGCTCTAACGAAAGCCCAGGGCTCCACAGAAAGTGCAGCGGGGTGGCAGGGCTGGGAAAAGTGGGTCCTTTTTCAAAACATTCTCTAACAGGATCAGCTTGAAAGATATACTACGGACTCGGCATTTTATCCTACAGGGGTTTCACTCCTTGATAAAGTCTCCCGGTCAGCCACTTCCAGGCCACTGGATGGAGAAGTTGAGACAGGACCAGGGAGACCAACCCAACTCGGTTGGATAGAGCAGAAAGCCATTTAGGAATCTTAATCCACAGAAGTGAGTTACCAAGGAACCTTATGTGAATTAATGCACGTGACGTGCTTGGGACAGATCTGGAAGGATCAGCTGCTGTCATCAGTGTTCCGCACGCCCCCACAGGGTCTGGTGCCCAGCGAGTGACAGGCAAATGCTGCTTGTCCTGCCCTTATCCCCTAGGCGAGGTGCACAGGGAAGGCTGCAGGCACAGTGCCTCTCGAGATGGAAGCCCTGCTAGTCAGAAAGGAGGTGGGGCCATCGAAGTCAGGGGACACCAAGAACATAGTATAGTGGGCACCATTTTGTGTGCTCCTACTGTGTGGTTGGCACTTTGTATACAAACACTCCAATTCTCAAAACATCCTTTAAAGTATTTTACAGACAAGCAACTGGAAGCACAGAGACACTGAGGGACCTGCCCAAGGACACACAGGAAGCAAAGCCCATGCTCCTTCTGCTGCTCCACTCAGCATCAGAGAGGCGAAAGTGACTGGCGTGTGTCTAGGAGAATGATGAGAAGTTTTAATGAAAGGAGGACACCTGGGCTCCACAGCAGGTCATGAGGTGGCTTCAGAGACAGGGGTCAGATTTTGGAGGGCCTGGAATTCTAGGATAAAAAGTTTGGATTTGGTCATAGAGACCTTGAAAGTGATTTTAGGTTCTTGTACAGAGGAATGACAAGATGACATGGCTTTCTGGAAACAACGGTCTACAGGTGGTGAGCAGGATGTCTAAAAAGACGGAACACGGAGGTAGGGTGGCCAGTCGAGAACAGGTGCGCAAAGCTGGGAGGGAGATGACAGGCTGCACAGCCTTTATCATCCGCTGAGCCCGGTCCTAGACGATCCCAGAGAGCACGTCACTGGCGGGCTGTCCAGCCCCAACTTGAATCCTCAACCAGCAACTAGAGGGGGTGGCATTAGCCTTCTATAACTGTCTGCACAAGGGCGTGGTGCCTGGTACTTCAGGGACATCTGAAGAGCAGACATCCCCTCCCCAAAGCTCTGCTGGTAAGACAGCCTGGCCCGCCCGCCCCAGCTGCTACACTTGCTCCCTGCGATGCTCTGTTGCTACACTAAGGACCCTCTGGCCGGCTGTGTCTTCCAGGGAGCCCTGTTTCCCCAGGGCTGGGCCTGTGTCTGCTGCTCTGGCGATCTCTGAGCAACAAAGGCTGGTGGTGCCCAATGCCAATCCCTAGGATCAAGTCTGCCCTTGCGTCTGCCCCAGAGTGTCTGCCCCATCCCGGCTCTGACGCGGGCCTGGACATGCAGCTGCCTCCCCCTCCCGCTGGCTCTGCCCTGCCAGCCTCAGACTGAGGGTAGCCCCTCCGCTCCCGCACACTGCTCCTGGCTGGAGGGACGGCCGGGCCCTCAGGCCCTGTGCTGAGGCGTGGTGGGAACTCAGACGTAGCGTCTGTGAAGCAGAGCGACTCAAGACTCAATGACTGTGGGGGGCGGGGGGACACAGGAGACAGACACTTAAAGGAAGCGCCACACCACAAGCCAGCAACACATACACAAATGCAGCAGAATCAGAGCCAGGATCATCAGTCCATCAAAAAAAAAAAAGAAAAAGTTTCCTAGAACAAGAAGTCCAGGGTCAGGGCTGAGAACAAGGTTGGGGAGGTTTATTAGCGAGGAGGTGAGCCGGTGGCCTCGGGCTGGGCTTGCCTTCAGGCTCCAGCTCCACCGTCAGTAGCTCCATGGCTGTGGGCAGGGGACTCAGCTTCTCTGGGACTCAGTTTCCTTATCTGCTGATGGGAGGATGAGGTGAAATAAACCACAAGCAACACTAGCACAGTGCTCGGCCCACAGTAAGTGCTCACTAAACGCCGGCGATTACTGACTGTTGTTCAGAGGGGCGGGTGTTAGTCTGAGAAACAATATACAGAAAAATACAGGGGCCCAGGCCACAGGAGCAGTGGGGAGAGAAGAGGCATTCGTGAAGATGGCTCGAAGTTTTGGCTGGAGAACTATTACATACCGGGACAAAATAAATCTGTAAGTTCTTACACAAAGAAGGGACATGAGACACTTGGTATCTGAGAATCATTTTCCCAGCAGCTACATGCAAGACTGATGAAAGAGGTCAGGCCTCAGGCAGGGGAACTGCTAGAAACTTCGCAGGTGCCCAGGGAGAAGCAGGGGACAGCCTTGGATACCGAACCGGGAGGTTGGGATTTAATCTGAAGTCTGTCCTCTGTGCACATTATTGGTTTTGCTGCACACATAGGTCTCCACGGTCCTCCTTTCCCTGTAAACCCTCAGGCTTAAACTCGTGTCCCCGGCTGCCCGGCTGCCTCAGGATCACGGACCATCCCATTCGTATGTGGGTGGACTCTGAGGTGAAGAGATTAGAGACCAAAGTGGAATGAGGTATAAAGCAACAGACAATGTCTCTCTTTTTAAAGTTGATGCCTGATTTACTGCTTTTTTAAAAATAAATTCCCTCTATGTTCTTGTGGGTTTCTTTTTCATTCACCATATAAAATCCTGTTGGTGCTGTGTGTGCTGAGGACACAAACAGGTCCCAAGAATGCCATTTATTCATTGTCAGACTTCGAGGATCGCTCCTCTGGTGGGGACTACAGGAGAGGCCAGTCGGACATGTCCCCTGGTCTCCGGTGGCCCGGAGCATCGCCATGGAGATAAGACAGCATGCCACTCACTGAGCAGGAAGTGAGGAGCGAGCAACTGGGCTGGTGATTCAGGACTGTGGGAGTAGGGAGGAGGGAGAAAAGGTTTCTAAACCTATTCACAATTTTAGAGTGGTTTACACATGTCACAAATTCACATACTAATCTGCTATTTTCTGCAGCTATAAAATTTTTTGAGGGAAATAGTTCCATGTTTTTCTTTAAGGGCTGAGGAGGAAAAGATGTAATTTTTCTTTGAGCTCAAGGGTAGTTATTATGGTTACTAATTTATCTTTCAGGGTGTAGACCATGGTTTTTTCTTTTTCTTTCTTTTTTTTCTGAGACGTGGTCTGACTGTTTTTCCCAGGCTGGTCTCGAGCTTCTGGGCTCAAGCCGTCCCCCCGCCTCAACCTCCCAAGTACCTAGGATTATAAGCGTGCACCACCATGCCTGGCTCCTTCACTATTTAATATTATGAAATAAATGAGAGATCTGAAAGGCTATATAACTGGGCAAAGATGGCAGACACACATCTCCTTTTGCTCCCTCAAATCCCTTATAGCTAAGTTTTTGGTCTTCCACTTTTAAAAATAAGCAGGCAACCAGGAATCCCCCAGACATCTAAGGAGAATGTCTAACATTAAAAACACAGATCAAATCAGTCAATTAAGCAAACAAAGAAAAGGGCCTCTGGATCAAATATAGACCATTCAGAGAGAAGAACTCTTGGGGGAAAAATCCTATAATTAACGTTGTAGGAGAGATAAAATAAGATATTGGACCCATGAGACAAGAATGGAATGCTATACAAAAAAAGTCTCCCTAGAAAGGCTGGAAGATAAATTGAGGAAGTCTCCCAAAAGGCAGAAAAAGACAAAGAGGAATGAAAATGAAGAGAAAATATGACGCTGGGCACAGTGGCGCGTGCCTACAGTTCCAGCTACTCTGAAGGCTGAGGAGGATCACCTGAGGCCAGGAATTCAAGGCTGTAGTGAGCTATGAGCATGCCTGCGAATAGCTACCACATTGCAGCCTGGGCAGCATAGCAAGACCCTATTGTCTCTTAAAAAAGAGAGAGAGAGAGAGAGAGAAAATATGAGAAAATTAGTGATCAGTTTACCAATTCAAATAACAGTAGCTCCAAAAAGAAAAAACTGTGGGGGTGGGGGAGGAAGAGGAGGAGGAGAAAGAAGAAGAGAAGTAATCATTAAAAACTTCCCCAGCACCGAAGGGCATGAGTTTCTAGATCAAAGGCCCACCATCCCCAGCACAGTGGATGAAAATAGACTCACACCAAGGCACATTATTGTGAAATTTCAGAACGCTGGGGTTGGGAGGCAAAGGAGAAGATCCTATAGAGCTTAAGGGGTGAGGGTATGGGGACAAAAGAGGTCACATACAAAGAATCAGAAATTAAGATGGCTTTGGACCTTTTCATAGCAACACTGGAAGCTAGAGGCCATGGAGAAAAGCCTTCAAAATTCTGAAGGAAAATTATTTTCAAATCAGAATTCCAAATCAGAGAGACCAGAAATAAGAACCAGCCAACGTATCAGTTAAGCCCAAGGGGAGAGTGAAGACATTTTCTGATGTGCAAGCTTCTCAAAGATGTGCCTCCCACACCCCCTTTCTCAGGAAGCCATGGGAGAACGTGATTCGTCAAAACAAGGGAGGGAACCATGAGGAAGACAGGGAGACAGGCAAAGAGATCCAACAGAGGAGAGAGACGGCCCAGGGTGACGGTGCAGGGAGAGCCCCGCGGGACAGGCACACCCACACGTGCAGACTGGAGACGTTTCCAAGAAGATGAAATTGATAGAAAACCCGACATGCCTGAGAAAAGATTTAGACAACTGCCAGAGATTGGAGTTGAATTAGTGATACATAGAAAACTAAGCAAATGAATAAACATGGTAATTAACAATTCCAGGAAAAATAAAAAGTTCTTCAGGAAAGGAAAAGTTATCCTATTTTACTATGAGGCTCAACTAGGAATAGAGTCAAATTAATGTTGACTGAGTAATGTAAACACTGATTTACCCAAAATTATGATGTAATTATAAAAGGAGGATGGGGCAGGAAGAGTGGGCCGTGAGCAGATGGAGCCTAGAGCAGGGCATCAGAGAGGAGCAACTCCAGCACCTTACGTAGCGATATGGAGGTAAATTCTGCAATTCATTAGCAAAAGGAGGTCAAAGTAGCTGCCTCTGGAGAAGGGTGACCGAGAAGAGCTGGTAGAGGAAGGCAAATGCTATGGTACGCATGTATAACTTTGGCAGTATTAAACCGAAAACCAAGCCAAAGAGAAAAAAACCCAAAATACATACAACATGAAATTATGTTATGAAGCATAAAGAGAAATAAGCAGCCCTGAACTCACCATCCAACCCCAACCTGTTGAATCTACTGTGTGTTCACTCCGTTCTCAGCACCCCCTACCGATTCAGAAGGTAATCATTATTCTGAATTTCATGTTTATCATTTCATTTTTCTTCACAGTGTTTCCACATAGGTATGATTACCTGAACAATATGTCATTTCTTTTTTCCTGTTTCTGAACTTCATAAAAATGAAGTTATACTACAAGAGTTTAGGAGGAAGCTTCTAAAAGGGCCCTTAATATCCCCCTACTCCTGAGGAAGTCACACACTTTTGTCATCCTTTCCTTTTGAATGTGGGCTGGACCTAGTAACTTGTTTCTAACAAACAGAACGTGGCAGACGGGACGGGCTTTCATTTCCTAAATTAGGTTATAGTAAGCTTGTGGCTTCTGTCTTGGGTGATCTCTCGCTAGTTCTCTTTCGGTTTGTTCTCCCTAGGAGAAGCTACCTGCCACGCCATGACTCAAACCCATGGAGAGGCCCACGTGGCGGGTGAACCTGGCAACAACTACATGGGTAAGCTTGGAAGCACACACTCTTCAAGCTGAGCCTTGAGATGAGACCACAGCCCTGGATGACAGCCTGCCTGCAATCTCACGAGAGACCTTGAGCCAGAGGTACCCACTGGAGCTGCACCTGAATTCCTGAGCCATAACCACCATGAGATAGTAGATATTGTTTTAAGCTAAATTTGGGGGCAATTTGTTAGGTAGCAATAGACACCCAATGCGATGGACTCTTCTACGAATTGCTTTTTTCCCACTCAGCATATTTGCTGACGTCTGTGGCTGTAGTGTATTTTCATTCCTGTATTGCATTTCATCATATGAAATGATGTATTTATTCATTTACCTATTGATGGATATTTGGATGCTTTCCAGGTTTTTCCTCTAATGAACAATACTGCCGAGAACATTTTTAATCACAGCTTCTGGTACATTGTATAAGAGTTTCTCCAGGACACATATCTAAGAATGGATTTGCTGGTTTGTAGGATATGTACATATTTTACTTCCTTAGAAAATGCCAGGTTGTTTTCCAAGATGGCAGTACCCATTAGGCTTCCACCAACAGTGGATAAGAGTTCTCGTTGCTCCATATCCTCGTCGACACTTGCCATCATCTGGCTTTAAATTTTGCCAAACTTGTGGATTAAAAAAATGGGGGGGAAATCATCTTGCTTTTACTTTGCATTTCCATGATAAAAGCTTAAGTATCCTTTCATATGTTTATTGTCATTCATACATTTTCTTCTGTGGCTGCCATTCCTGACTTCTGCCCATGTTTCTATTGGTTTATTTTTGTCTTTTTCTTATTAATTCTAAGAGTTCTTTACATATTCTAGATAATAAGAACTTCGACAGTTTATGTGTTGCAAATATCTTCTTCCAGTTTGTAACTTGTCCTTATTTTCTTTACAGTATTTTTGATGACTAGAAGTTTTAAACTTTACTGTAGTTACATTTATCATCCTTTTTATTTATGATTAGTGACTCATAAGATTTTTAAAGAAATCCTTCCTTACCTGAGGTTATAAGACTTTCTTTTAAATGTTTTAAAATATTGCCTTTTTCATTTAAGTATTTAATTCACCTGAAATTGATTTTTATAGATGGTGTGAGGTAGGGATACAGCTTCATTTCTTTCATATGGATACCCAATTATCCAAGCTCTGCTTAATATGTAGTCCACCCTTCCTCCCGCTGACTTTCCATTCTTCCTCTGTCATATAGATCAGGTGGCAGTGGTATCATTCTGGGTTCTCTGTTCTGTTCCATTGGCCTATTTGTCTAATCCTGAAGTTATATTATAGTTCTCTTTGTGGTCTTTTCTTGGTACCTTCTCAGGGTCTAACACATAATAGTTGCTCAGTAAATATTTGTGGAATGAATATGGCCTGCTTGATGCTTTTCCTGTCCTCCTGTGAAAGCAATGCTTGCCTCAGTAAATTCAGAGAAGCATGTTAAAATGCCATTCTCTTCGGCAGATAAACTCTTGTCAAAGTGGCCGCCAAATTCCTTGAGCTCGGAGTTAGTTCTAACTATTAATAAGAACTCTGCATTGTGACACTAGCTGTGACCTGTTACAGCAATAGGGTAACAGAAAATAAACCAAAGTGAAATGGTTGCCTCTTCTCCAAAGGAGTTTCAATATTCTTTAAACTATTTCTTAAAAACTCTTTTCACGTGGATCCGAGGGATACGATGGCTCTAGCCATTTGTCCTGGGTCTGGCTTGTCTATTGGAAATGTTCAGGAGTTGAGCCAGGCCTTCTGCAGGACTCTAGCCAAAGGAGTTGCTTTGTCCCCACCTTCCAGTTGGGCTTCAGATTCTCAGTCCGACCCCCCAACCCCCACTGAGCTGCGGGCCCTGTGCTTGTTAAGTTCTCCAGTGAAGAATCCAATGACATGTACCTGGCTTGACCCTTTGGCGGCCTTTGACCCCATTGGTGCCTCCCACTGACTCTCTGCCCCCCTTCGTGTCTTCAGCGCTTGTTTTCCTGGTTTCCTCCCACTTAGACCAGGCATTTGGGCTTCTTCCTCTGGCCTCCTCTTCAGTGTTGCTGTGCTCCACACTTGCCACATGCACACACCTCTCTTGCTCCTGTCATGCCTGCCACTGTCCTCACTGATTTCTTCTAACTGATCCTTCAAGACCCAACTCAATCCCACCCTGGTGGGCCCAGCCAGAGTGGGGTTTGCCTCTGCCCCACCCTCTCAGCATCTGCACCGTCCCTGTGCTCCCACACGCTGGCGTGTGAGGGAGACCACCAGGCTGTCTGGTGTCAGGGTTGAACCCAGCCTCATGGCTAGACCAACTACGTTTGAGTCCAGGCTTTGCACCTCAAAGTCTGCATGGCCTTGTCCTCAGTTTTCCCACCTGTAAAAGGGGCAAATACTCGTGCCAACTCCCACAGAGTTATGGTGAGGGTTAAACAAGCTGATATGTCCAAAACAATTAGAGCAGTGCCTGGTGCCTAGGCGCACTAAAGAAATGAACTGTCACCATCTTGTGTGTTTGTAGTTAGCCTTGGCACAGCAGAGAGAACACAGGATCCGAAGCCCAAAGGCTGACTTTCATGCCCAAATGGCTTTGCGACCTTGAACAAATCGCTTGACGGACTCAGGCTCTGCTTTTTCTCCAGGGAAGCAGGATAATAACGTCTGCCCCGCCTCCCTCGCGAGCTGTGGTGAGGAGCAAATGTGGACAGGCTTTGTCAGCCTTCAGCGCGCGACACAGACAGAGGCGTGTGACTGCCTTTCCAAGAGCCTCCCACCTGGAGCTTCGTCCTAGCGACAAGGGCAGCGCATGGTGGTGAAGGAGCAAGAGGCAGCAGACACTGCCGAGTAGGGAAAAGGTAACTCCTCCCAGGTCCGGATTAAGGGCCGCAGCCCCTTCCCTGTGTGTGGTGCTTTGCAGTTTAAACCCCTTATTTCCATGGAATTCTGTTGGCTCCACTTGCAAAGTATTTCCAGAACCCACTGCTTCTCACCTCTGCCCGCTATCACCTTGGCCCGACCCCGTCCTCTCCCTGACCTCTGCAGTCACCCCTAACTGGCCTCCCTGCTTCCCCTGTAGGACACCTGCTCCAGCTTGTCCCATTACAGCAGCCAGAGCGGTTCTTTCACAAAGACAAAAATTCCTGTATCCCCTGTAATAAAAGCCGAAGTCCTAGAGGCCGACAAGAGCATAAATCCCCCCAAGTCCCTGGGGCCTCTCTGAGACAGCCAATCTGCCGCCACCCTCCTCTTCACCCTCTGCTGTGCCATCAGGGGCCTAAATAGCTCCTTCAACAGCCCAGCTTCCCAGGTCCCAGAGCCTCTGTACCTGTTCTTCCTTCCACAGACAGTCCCGAATTAGGACAGTTCCACTTGCCATCTTTCAACTTTACGATGGAGGGAAAGTGATATGCATTCAGTGGAAACTATACTTCAAATTTTGAATTTTGATCTTTTTCTGGGCTAGCAATACACTTTACAATTCTCTCTCCAGGCACTGGGCAGTGGCTGTGAGCCACAGCTCCCGGGCAGCTCTGGGATTTCATTCACGAGGGTAAACAACCGACACTCTACGGGGTACTGTGTTGTTAGATGATTTTGCCCAACTGTTGGCCGATGGAAGTATTCTGGGTGCGTTTAGGTAGGCTAAGCTAAGCCATGATGTTCACCAGGTTGGGTGTATTAAATGCATTTTTGATTTCCGATATTTTCAACTTACGATGGGTTTATTGGGCTGTAACCACATCATAAGTAAAGGAGCGCTTGTATTAATACTAAGAAGGCTCTTAGCCCAGCTAATTTCAGGCCTTTGCTCGAATGTCAGTTTCTCAGTAAGGTGTTCCCTGACCACGCTATCTACTACGGCACCGCTGTCCACACCCTCCGGGCCCAACTTCCTTTCCTGCGCCGTCCTCCTCCGCAGTGCCTATCACCACCTGATGTGATGTATATTTGGCTTATAAAAAAAAGCTAAGAAATATGTTTATTGACTGTCAACTCCCATTAGAATATAAGCTTCATGAAGGTAAGAATTGTTTCTGTTTTGTTTACTGTTGTATCCCTAGTGCTCAATAAATATGTGTTAAATGAATGAATTAATGAATGAGTGAATGATCCCATTTAGTCTTTATCACATGCCAGCAAGACAAGGTCAGCAAGATAAGAGCTGTTACCCTGGTGTGACAACGAAGCAATGAGAAGCTCAAGAGAGTAACCGGCCTAACCAACCTCTCATAGCAAGTAAGGGGAAAAAGACTGGCATCCCTATTTTTTCTGATATCAAACATGGCAGCTGCAGTGAGTAGAGCTTGGGGTGGGGCGTGGCCCAGCCCCCACTGATTCCCTGCCAGCAGATGCTGGCCAGGATGCTGTGTGTGACCACTCCCAGTCTGTGTGTGACCCTAAGGGAGCCCGAGAAGCTAGTACTAAAGGGGAGATGTTTCCGTGGAGTCCTGGGTTTTCTTCTCATCCTAGTCTGCCTTTGTCCAGTCCCAGTATAACCCACTCCTCATTACCAAGCGCCCTCAGCATGCTAGGGCATGTGATTCCGGCTCTGTGGAGAAAATGGGGTGAAATCACCATTTCTTACAGGTATTATAAGCCTCAGTTTAGGAGCATTTGAGAAATGCTTGAGTTATGTGAATGAATCCCGCTGAAATTCAAAGTCAGCTGAGGAATAAATGGCCTTTGGTGACTTCAGGGATTATTACTGCTTATTCCAGCTAATGGTGAATTGATATAGAGGCAAAAAATAGAAATTCTTTCTTTTCTTAAAAACAATTTCCCTTATAAACATCTTAAAATGTGAAACATGGTTCTGAAGACCCAGGGCTAAGCACAAGCCTACTGGACCATGTGCCCATGACCACACATGCATACATAAAGTCACCTCCATCGCTTCACCTCTGTAGATTGTGTCCTATTTTTCAAGAGTTGGCTTTGAATTTAGGAAAATAAGGACGTTTCCCTCTACCAGGTAATTCAAGGTAACAGCCCTGTATCTTTTCCCAAGGCAAATCTAAATCTAGTCTTTTTATTTCCAGTCCCAAGAACTAACAGCATGGGTGCAAGGCCTCTAGTTATTTTTAAAAGGAGAGAAAACCAGCACCGCCAAAGCACAACAGCTCCAGCAAACAAGCTGCGACTTGCCGTCAAACAAGCATGGCTCGTTCCCTTCCTGTGAACATGAGGGTTCGGCTGTGTGGCTTTATTCTGAAAGAGATGGCAGCACCTTTGTCTCCATTAGCGGTTTTTTCTGTGGAGACTTTTGAGCCACTATGGAAGAGGTGAGACATCTGGCTGTTGTCACACGTCTGGATTCAACCTCTCTGCGGGCCTTGGTGGGGAAGCTCGAATGACAGCGCCAGCTTAGCTTTCTTGGATTGAGTTTCTCTTCGTCTCTGTCTTGCTCAACGTCCCCACCTTGCAAATGGATGGACCACTTGAGGGAAGCCAGCTGCCCTTTCTCCCACAGTCCATTTTCTTCTTAAAGGGGAGCACTGTCAACCTCTTTAAATGGTTATTAAATTAAAAACCAGATGGCTCATCTGGCAAATCCTTCTGAGTCAGTTTCTCAATTTGCAATGTTTTCTTTCTTCTTATTA
Organism: Cheirogaleus medius; assembly: GCA_008086735.1. Taxonomy (NCBI): domain Eukaryota; kingdom Metazoa; phylum Chordata; class Mammalia; order Primates; family Cheirogaleidae; genus Cheirogaleus; species Cheirogaleus medius. Next base: position 5,202,292 of record VBSM01000729.1, on the reverse strand, counting down.
AAAAATATTTCCATGTTTCCTGATTTGGAAATGTTTAATAAAATGCATGAAAATGGAGAAAAACAATATGTTTGGAAGAAACACTGTTCCCATCGGAAGCGTGTCCTCCATGGTATTCGGAGGTGGCCTGGTGGGGAGGCCATGGGTGGAGAGTCCAGCAGATGGGGGCTGGACCCCAGCCCTGCCACCTGTTAGCTGTGTGGCCCAGGTAAGGCCCCCGTGTCTCAGGCTTCCCTTCGTAAAAAGGAGGCATGTGAAACCTCTCCCGGGATGGTGCAGATGAGTACAGAGATAACAGATATAAAACTCTGCACGGCAGCCGGCACAGATTTGGGGCTTAATAAATGACTTCATTCAGTCAACAAGTAGGAATGAGCCCCCTACTATGTGCCAGGAAGCAAGCAACACTAAAACAAAAGAAGACCGAGTTACGACGGAGACAAGTGCTGCCAAGAGGCGGCACAGGGCGCACTGAGCTTGGGACTTTCTCTGAAGAGGTGACATTTACATGAAGCCCCCTGGGAGTGCCCAGGTGGAGCGGCTGGCTCAGGAGAAGGCTGCGGTGGGGAGGACCGTGGAAGGAGAGGCAGGGCAGATAAAGCAGCGCTCTCTGGAAGTCGCCAGCCCTGGGCTTTAATGAGCAGAGCCACATGGACTCACGGCACTGTCACCCTGCGCCTCCCAGTCCCTCATTTCCTTCCTCCCCTCCTCTCTCTATTTTTCCTGCCATTGCCTCTCTCTGTCCTTCCTTCTCTTTTCTCCTCTGTTGAAGTGCTGTCCCCACCTCCCTTTTCTCTCCCGTCTCTCCTTTCCTCTTTCACTTCCTCGGCCTCTTCCTCATCCTCACCTCTCCTCAGAGGAAGAGGAAGGGGAAGGGGAAGAGGGTTTCTGCCTCCAGCAGTTGACCCCGGCAGGCCACCAGTCTTTGTGTTGGTTTTGTTTATTTGGCAAACTTGTATCTTGTACGGGCTGGGTGGCCAGATACAGACGGCATAACGTGAGACAAGGCAGGGTCCCTGCTGCAGAGAGTCCCCAGCGGAGACACAACCCTGTGGTGGGAAGTGGGGGGTCTCCACCAGGAGGAGGTACGCGTATCCCCAATCCTGCTCATTACCTGCCCTCTTGCCGCTGCCCAGGTCCCCTCCAAACCCACCCCTCTTCCTCCTGCACCTCCTCCTCGTGGGAATGCCACCAGTGTTTCCTCTGGCCTCACCAGGTACTTCCGCCTGCCCTGCCCACCCCACATCCAGAATCTGCCCTGTCCATTGTGGCCCCTCCAGCTCTCTGACCTGCCCTCCCCCTTCGCCCCGGCCACCGCTGCCCTTGGGGAGTGGCATCCTGGTCCCAGGCATATACCTGCGGCAGTCTCCCCAGCTGGTCTCCTGTGTTCCCCTCAAATCCCCCTCCACACCACAGCCGGGGGAATCTTTTCAAAACACCAGCCCCTCCCTGCCCCAAATCTGCCAGTGGCTGTTACTTGGCCTGGGGTGCGGGGAGCAGGAGACAGGGTGTTCTCAGCCGCCGTGTGCAGACACACTGGGGTATGCAAACAAGCTCTCTGGGACTAATAGTAGTAGAAGGGTTGACATTTGTGAACAATTTATCCTTCGTGCTACGATAGTTTCAAGGCTATCCCTGTGATAATATCACTTTCTCCCTTGTACTCTGATTTGCTGACTTCGGTGGGAAGGAAGGGCTGGGACTCCAGCGAGCCCGATGGAAATGATTTATGACCTGGGGTACACCCACCGCAGAAGCTGGGCGTCTGAATACCGTCTCTCCTGCATCGCCGGAATAAAATAAACAAGGAAATAAATAAGGCTGGGAACTGTTGGCTTTCATAGGGAAGTATAATAATTCTAAAATCCTTAGACTGGTGAGAAAGGCCCCTGCCTTCCTCTCTAGCCTTGGGTGCAGCTGTGGCCTTTTACTGGCACGCCGGCATGTGTGCTCGTCCTCTCCCCTGGCCCACGCTGCCCCCATCTCCGAGCTTTGCTCATGCGGGTCCCTCTGCCTGGAGTCCCCTTAGGCCTAGGGAGTCACCTCCTTCACAGAGCCTTCCTGGATCGAACGCCCTCGAGTGGAGTCCCCATAGCCCGTGCTCCTCTCTGTCACTTCTCACCACGGGATCCAACCGTGTGCTTTCTCCTGGGACTTGCCCAGCCCCGCAGCCCCATGCCAGCCCAGGTCAGCAGGCGCTGGGGGAAAGCTGGACAAATCTGCTGAAGGAAGCTGTGAATGAACCAGGGATTCGGGGAAGGTGACGTTGAAGCCCGGTGTCGTCTCACTCCCTCGGTGGGCCTTTGCTTTCTGTTTAAAGCCATTCCGGGTCTCTGCTTCCTCTCACAGCTGCTGTCTTTGGTTTTCATTCAGCTCTGCCCTGGCGCCTGCAAGCTTTCTCTCTCCCGGTTGAGCCTCTTCCCGACATCCGCCATCAGTCACAGAGCGTGACTCGGAAGCAAAGGGGCTTCACAGTTCTTAGTTTTTTATATACGGAGACAAGAATAACAGTAGTTGGGATTCTTGCAAAATATTTCCTCAGAGATCTTAGAGATGATCTGTTTCTCATCTCCTTTTATTACTGGCACTATCTCTGTGAGGTAGGTAGGACTGGATATTCATCTTATTTTAAGAGATAGCAATCATCATCATCATTTATCAAGTGCCAACCATGTGCCACACAGGCCAAAGCTTTCTGTGCCTTATCTCATTTAATCCTTGCAAAAACAAGACCATAGTTGTCATTGCCCATTTTCTTGAGTTGGAAACTCAGGCTCAGCTAGATTAGGAAACTTGCACAAAACAAAACATTTAATGAGTGGCAGAGCCTGAGTGTGAGCTTGGATTTTCCTAAATCTACAGCCCCATCTTTGACCATATTAAGCCTTTGAGAAAGTGGAGGCCCAAAGAGGTTGAGTGGAGAGGTTGCTGGGGATTCTCCTTTTCTCAGGTGTCTGATCCTGAATTGAATTATAACAAGCCATGCTTCACAGGAGAGTAAGCTGGAGCCACGGCTGCCCTGTTTAGTGGCACAGGTTGTGCACTGTGCAACTCCAGCGAGTGCCATTTGTAAAGACTTCAATGTGAACGGCACCCCCTGGAGGGAGGCACTGCATGGGATCACTCCTGGCTAGAGCCCCAAAGGAAAGAGGGTGTCCTTCTCTTCTCAGTTATGCTTTCCAAAGAGAATTAAAGGCAGGCAGCTCCCCAGGCAAGCAACTGTTGTGGAGGGCACAGAGCTGCCTCATCTGGAGGAGGTTAGTGTGGGAAGGAGGTGGGAATCACCCTGTGACCGAGAACAAAGAGAAACAAGACAGGAGAAATAACCTGGGAAGGAGTTTTCTCGTTTCTATTTCCTAGAGCAGTAGGGTTCCCAGGGCAGGACATGGGAGCTCTGGTTGTGTAGCTTCCCTGCCACCGAGAAGAAGGGGTGCCAAGGAGGAACAGACAGCAGGATGAGTGGGAAGAATTCTGACTCAGTAGAGGTTGCAAAGTAGCCCCTAGAGAATGAGAGAGAGAGGGGGGGAGAGAGAGAGAGAGAGAGAGAGAGAGAGAGAGAGAAGAGAGAAGAGAGAAGAGAGAAGAGAGAAGAGAGAAGAGAGAAGAGAGAGAAGCAGAGGCTGGAGGAGGAGGGACCTGAGGGCAAGGGCACCTGGGGAGGGTCTGGCCCGAGTGTAAGGGGCCTGAGGACAGAGGTATCAGGTCTGGGGACGTGGCTGTGGGGCTTGGGAGGACTACAGGATGCTCCCTGACCACAAGCGACCTGCACAGAGAGTGCAGTTTTCACAGGCCTGGCGTGTCCAGGAAGTCAGACTTTCCCCACTTTCTGGGAGTGGGCTCTGGCTAAATGATGGGTCACAAAGCCGGGGGCAGGGATAGGTTTTCAAAGGCTGGTCCAGATCCACCTGTCCTACAGCCAAGTCACCTAGGCCTTGGTTTCCATGACTAACTGGAAAATTCTGGAATACATCAGAATAATGTTAATTCTGAAGCTCAGTATTATATGGAGAAAGAAAGAAATGAAGACAGCCAGTCACACACACACAGCTTTTCCCCCCAAGAGGGGCTTTCTTGCTAGAGAAGCTTCTAAAAGCCTTGAAGCTGACACACCCCAAGATCCAAGAGCGCAGTGGCTGGAAAGGAAGCAAAGGGCTCCCGCGCCCCTCCTCACTCATCTCCTTGGCCCCAGGAGCAGAGCGAAGCGATATGGCTGGGGACAGACTGCTCTCAGCATCGGAATTCCTTTTTTCTGACTCTTGAACTGAGAGATTCTTGCTGGAGGGAAAGGAGCAAGACAAAGAAGAGATGACCCATCTGGAGACGACTTCTCCTTTTGGGGCCTGCAAGGAACAGTGCGAAACCACCTTAGTATCAGCCCTCCTGTCGCTGGGCCTCCATCTCCTCACCTGAGAAATGGAGGGGCTGGGCCCGTGAGCCTTAGGGCCCCTTCTGGCTCTGAGCAGCTGCAGTTCTCAGAGAACCTTTCCCTGCCCCACGCCCACACAGCACGGAGCACTGTGAGGTAGTGGAGTGGGCAGCTGCCACCCCCAACCTTGAGGAGGATCTTAAGGAGGCCACCTTTGGAAAGACACAGACTCACAGGAAGTTTGTCCTAAATCAGCCTGATGGTGACAAGTGTCATTGGGAGCACAACAGTGGCAGTGCTGAGAGTGTCTGTCGCACAGTGGGATTCTCAGAGGCCCAGGAACCCCTCGACTCCTGGGCTTTCCTAGGGAAAGGACAGAATAGCCATGGCCACAGGGCTTTGCCTAGTGGGTCCGCTTCATCACCGAGCCTTGGGGCTCCCCGTAGCCCTGCAGGCCTCATTCTTGTCAGATAAGGAAATGGAGTCCCTGGAGAGGTGTCCAGGCCCAAATCCAGCTGCTTCTCAGCACTGTGCTGCCTCTCTCTAGCCCATGGGGCAGTCACGTGAGCCCTGCGAGGTCCAGCCCTGGGGACAGCTCCTCCGCTAGGAGCTCAGACTGTCAACTCCTTGTGTGGCTCTGCACAAGTTGCTTCCCTTTTTTGGGCCTTGGTTTCCTCGTGTGTAAAATGTGAGGATTGGCCAAAAAAGCTCAAAAGCCCCTTTCGGCTCTAAGTTAGGTGGTTTTTTCTGTTTGTTTGTTTGTTTGTTTGTTTGTTTTTTTGATCACACACTGTTCCCCTTTTCTGTCTGCCTCCCAGTCTCTGGGGAACCTGTAGCTGGGCTAGCCGCAGACACAGAAGCAGGGATCTTCGCAGGCAGGAGGTCCACGGCATCCCAGGGGAACAAGATAAAGCGAGAGCCCCGCTCAGGTGGAAACCACATAGCAGCCCTCACCCAGGGCTGGCCGTGCCTTGGGGGGCTGCAGCAGGTGACTCCCAAGTCACACAGAACTTCTGATGGTTCCCAACCCAAGGCTTCTTACCTGTGAACACCTGGGATTTCGGAAACAGGGCAGGGAGGGAGAGCTGGCGCCAAGGTCATCATAAAAGAGTAAGAATGGCTACACTCAGAGCCACCAAGGAAGCCAATCTGTCTGTCTGTCTGTCTGTCCGCCTTCTCTGCCTCCTCCCCACGACCCCAGAGAGGCCCCTGGAGACTCCTTCGTCCCAGCGTCCCCAGACCCGGCTCTGTTTTAGAAGCAGCAGCCACCACAGAAGATGCTTGTTACATGTTGCCAGGCAACAAAATGCTGCCTGAAAACTACAACCCACCTCTGACACTTCCTAAGAGTGGAAACTGGCAGATGAGAGGAGACTGCCAAGGAACAAAGGAGAAGCGTCAGGAGGGAAAACGTTGGAGTTGAGCAACCACAGAAGGCAAAATGAAAGAGCCCAGACAGTTGTGTAAAGTGCCAAAAAGCAAACAGATGGGGAGGAAAAACTGACTCACTGAAATTAGGGAGACAGACAGAGGAGACATGGAGAAAGTCCTCCGGGTGTTAAGTCCTCGAAAAGCCTTCTTTTTTTCTTTTTTTTTCTTTTTGGTCAAATCTGTCATGATTAGAGATGAGGCTATTGATAAGGAAGATGATGATGATGATGGTGATGATGGTTACGATTCCTTAGGTGAACATTTGTCTACTACTGGCTTCTACTTTTATCTGATGAGTGATTTTTATTAAACACCCCTCAAGCAATGGCACAATTCTCTACAGACTTTCCAGGAAACATGATTATTCTCTACAACAAAGATCTCCACTGCCATCTCATCCGCTCACTCAAATACAGGGCCATCTGCTTGTCAGTTTAAGTGACGTTGGGCTCTGGGATTCTCAAGCACTGAGCAGATCAGTGAGGGAAGGAGCGAGTCTCTGCAGAGCTGAAGCCAGGCCCTCCGAAGCCAGGGGGTTCAGGCTGGATGGCCATGCCTGGCTGCCAAGGGGACCTCGGGGGCACCAGGAGCTCGGCACGGGAGCGTTCCAGAGGGAGGACCCTCTCGGCAGCAGCCTTGGCTGGCAGTGAGATCCTAGCTCACTGACCTCCCGAAGCCTCCATTTCCTCATCTCTAAAATGGGAAAATGACTCCTGCCCTGCTCACTTCACAGAGCTCCAGGCCACAGAGAGAAACTGTGTCCACTGTGCGGCCGCGACTCTAACGTGGGCTCCTTATTTATCCAAACATAATGACCGTCCTCCGATGGGGGCTGGGCACTCGAGTAGCCCAGGGAGAGGCGATTAAAGGAGCAACCTCACACCATAGTGGGAAAGTTACCCCACTGCTCTTGGCCTCAGTTTTTCCATCAGTGAAATGGAGACAATAAACCACAAAAGCTCGTTGCGAGGGTTGCTGTTGGACGTTGGACGTTAGCCGGCAGCGCTTAACAATGGCGGCCCTCTCTCTCCAGCCACAGGCTCGCAGTCACCCTTGACTGGGCTCTGAGCCCCGGGCTCAGGCTCGCCAGCCCTCCCGTTTGCATCACTCACTTGGCCGCAGTAACCTCAGGGGGCCACAGTCTAATTTCTGAGATAATGAAAAGCCTCAAGACACACTTACTCCCTAAACAAAATCCACAGTTTCAATTATAAACAAGAACAAAACAAAACAAATTAAGAAGACTGGTAACTAAGTGGGAACAATTTCATGTGTTAAACTTGACAAAATAATTACAAAGCTACTACCCGGTTAACAATATTCACATTTACTTAACTATGTGAGTTTGACAATGTAGGTGTTTACTTTATTCATGCTGATATATATTTTCTCAGGAAAAGTCTAGTCTGTCACCAAACCCCACCCCACCCCTTGAGTACTGACATCGTGGCTTTCAAAGACAATGGGCCATTTCTGCCTACACCCACTAATAGGAAGTGGCTTCCCACTAGAAATCAGTTTTTCTAGAGTGCCAGTCACAATTTTTTTCTAGGTAGCAGACAGAATGAACTCAAAGAAATTACAAAATGACCACGCAGCCCAAACTGAAAGAAAAACTTAACACACTTCGCACATTATGTTCTTTCTCCTTTTGCCCCAACACAGCCTCACTCCATAACACAACTCTCCAATTTAACCAACACCCCAAAAGCCCTGCAGCTGCCTTCAGGCCCCCCAGGGTCCAGGCCTCCCCTGCCCTGCAAGTCAGTGCGAATCCTCCCTCAGTCACCACGTGCTAATCCACGAAATGGGAGCTCTGGGTTCCCGGTCCTGCCTGCTCTCTTCTTAGGGCCATTGTGAGAAGGGCACGTGTCCTGTGTCCTACGGCTCCCCCAGCTTTTCACGCCTTCTCTTGTTTAAACTTCATAAGCCGCAAAGGAAGTAGGTAGGACAGGCTCGTCTCCAATCTACAGATCAGAAGGAGGAGGCCCAAGAAAGCAAAGGAGGCAGGGTTTGTCAAGAACCAGCCGCAGGCCTGGCGCAGTGGCTCACATCTGTAATCCCAGCACGCTGGGAGGCCAAGGCAGGAGGATCGCTCGAGGTTAGGAGTTCGAGACCAGCCTGGGCAACATAGTGAGACCCCTGTCTCTACAAAAGGTAAGAAAAATTAGCCAGATAGAGTCCTAGCTACTTGGAAGGCTGCGATGGGAGGATCACTTGAGCCCAGGAGTTTGAGGCTGCAGTGAGCTATGATGGTATCACTGCACTCCAACCTGAGCGACAGAGCAAGAACTTACCTCGGAAAAAATAAATAAATAAGAATCAGCCACAGCCATAGGCACTTACTCAATAGAGGGCAAGTGATTTGCCCAAGGTCACACAGCTGGTCCATTATTAAACTAAGCTATGAGCACAGGTTTTCTGACTCCAGGTGCTACATGCTTTCCCTTCTGTAGGCAGTAAAATCTAATGTGTAGAAACATGAGGTGCCATTATTATGATCAATGCTAATGTTACTAAAATTGAACCAAACTGGTTTTTTCATGGGTTGACTAGAGTTGGACTGCAGAAGGCCTCGTACGCTAGATTAAGGGACATAGACTAATCTTCTCGAGGGGGCAGCTGACGGTTTGTAAGGGGTAAGAGAATGTAGCTAGTGGAAGTGTAATTGGAAGCCAGAAAAGCTGCTTCCGTGGTCCAGTGTAAGATGACAGAGATCTGTGTCAGGGAAGGAGCAGGAAGAGATGAGTTTGGGAGATATTACAGAATAAGAAGCATAGAGTCTAAAGCCGGAATAGGGTGCTGAAGTGGGGTGAGGCGTGGGCACAAGGATGACGAATGATTTTGAACCTAAAAGATAGTTGTGGCCCAACAGGCCTTTTCCTCTTCTTCATTAATAAGAGAACCCAAGAATGAGCAACGGTTACCAATAATAAAGACTACATTTTTCCAGCCATGTGAATGACCAATGGATGTGAAAAGAAGTGACATGTGTTACTTCCAGGAAATGTCCTTAAAGATAGTGAACATACCTTATTTTGCCCCTTCCTCTCTCCTGCTAGCTAGAAGGTAGATGGGATGGCTGGAGCTCCAGCAGCCTTCTTGAATTATGAGGAAGAAGCCACATACTAAGGATGGCAAGGCAACAAGGAAGAAGGATCCTGTATCCCTGATGGTGCCATCGAACATCACACCTCCTATGGACACTTTTCCAGATTTCTTTTGTATGAGAGAGAACATTCTGTTTTGTTTAAGCTATTGTTATTTTGGGTTTCCTGTCACTTGCAGCCCCAAACTAATACTAACTGATAAAGTTCCTGAGACGAAGAAAAAAACCAAGGAGCACAGAGAGAATTCAGAGGCAACATAATGAGTCTGATCACAGACTCAATGCATGGGACATCAGTGCATGAGGATGTGAATATCAAACTCAGCCTGGTGAAAAGGATGTCTTCAAGAACTCTTCACTGCCGCCTCCACCCTTCTGATCATTCTCTCTCTTGCCCGGCCTCCTACAATGGCCTCTTCTGTCTTCCTTGTAGTTTTCTTGCCCTCCCTCAATTTACTCACAAAGATGCCAGAGGGACATTCTTAGAATGAATTAGACTGTATGATTCTCCCATTTAAAACTTGTCAATGGCTTCCCACTGCACTTAGCTTCAACCCCTTGACATGGTCCTCAGGGCCTTTCTATCAATCTCCCGTCCCCTTCTGTGGCTCAGATCCTGCCTCGCGCACAAGCTCCACCCATTTACTCTCCTGCCAGGGACTCCACACCAAGCTCTTCGCCAGCTCAGCCTATGCACACGCTGTGGCCCCTTCTGGGAAAGCGTACCCTCTTGACCTGTGAACGGCTGGTCTCCTCTCACCCTTCAGCCCTTAGCTGAAACACCACCTCTCCAGGGAGACCTTCCAAGCAGGTCCCGGCTGAGCAGGATCCCTCTCCAACTCCATCACTTAAAAAAAAAAATCATTGCAACCTAGTTTTTTTCTCCTTCACAGTATATATCATAGATTTGAAATTACATACTTACTCATTTATTTATTTATTTGTTACCTGTCTTCTCTGGTAGACAATAAGACCCATGAAGGGAAAAAAATCACGTGTGTTTTATTCTCTAAAGTACACTTTTTTTTTTT
>VBSM01000729.1:5175095-5187164 GCA_008086735.1 Cheirogaleus medius | reverse complement strand
GCCCACCTTGGCCTCCCAGAGTGCTAGGATTACAGGCGTGAGCCACCACGCCCCACCTCTAAATAGTCTTTAATAGTTGTTTTGAATTCTCTGTTGACCAAGTTAGAATTGAGGAGATTGCTTTAAAATTTCTCTCAAAAGTTTCCTTTTAATTGAAGTTTTATGGGCTTGTGGTCAGAGAATGCAGCCTGAATAATTTTTCTGATGTTTTGAAATGTGTGACCAAGAAGTTGGTCAATTTTTGTTAATGCTCCATGTATGCTTAAAAAGATGTATTATTTGTTTATAGGCTACAAAGTTCAATATTTCTCAATTAATTAAAACATTTAATAATTCAGATTCTTGACCTCATTTTTTTGCATAGAAGTTCACAGTTTTACTGTATATAGCACTTTTATCCACATTAAATGGTTCTTTTGAATGGTTCACAAGAACCATTTAATGATTTTTGCTTTGAATTCAACTTGGTTTAAAATGAGGATTTCTACTCAATTGCCCTCTGATTTGCACTTGCTTAATAAATCTTTGGTCTTCATTTATTTTTTGGGTCCTTCTGTTTTAGGTACCTCTTTTGAAAATAGCATGAAATTGAATTTTGCTTTTAAATCCCATCTAAGTAAGAGACATTGTCTCTTAACAGGGAAGTAAACTCAATTATGTTATAAATTTTAAGTTTAGTTTTCTGTCTTCTTTCATACTTCATTTTTAAATTCTTCTTTCCTACTTCCTTTATTTTTTCTGTCTTAACTACGTGGGCTCTGATGTTGTATGGAAGGTGGACATTCTCCAAGTAGGGAAAAGTGAGGCTCTCAAGCAGGGTGTTGGGGTTTCAGGTCTGCCACTCCCTTGCTCTGTGACCTGAGACACATTGCTTAAACTCTCTGTGTCTCAATTTCCTCATATATAGAATGGAGGTACAATAGTCTCCATATCTCATACAGCTGTGGTATGGACTGAATGAAATTATACATGGCCAATGCTATTGTCCTTCTTGTTATACCTATAAAATTCTACCTGTGGTTACGTTTAGGTTTAAAAAATGATTTAAACCATATTTCTTTCATTATTAAAATTGAGTAATAGGGCTTTAGGGAAAAAATCCCCTCTACAAAAAATGATGAATTTAACATGCTTTTACTAATCCCTTTTAGCCTTCTCCTCTCAAATTTTTAATCTGAAGATTTGCAACCCTCTCATTATTATTGAGTTGCTGTTTTTATTTCATAGATCTACTTTTTCCAGAATCTACTGTTTCTTTGACATTAGAATTTGCTTTTGCAACCTTGCATAAATGTAATCTTGATTTCAGTTTACCTGGTTTCAGTGATGTCCACCTGTCTTTCTTTCACATCATTTCATTATTAAGATCTTGATTGCAATTCATCCCTTGGTCAACTGGTATACACGTTCCCCCTAAAAGTGTAGGTGGTTTACCTTCTGAGCCCAGAAAACTCCAAGAATGACTTTTGTTCCTTTTTTGTTGCCTCACTTGAATAGCAGGATGGATCATAACTTAAAATCCTGTGGAAATAGTCTAATGTCTCTTGGAATTTAGGGTTCCCAAGGAAAAGTCAGTTCTGTGCTACCTGTGTGCCTCTAGGATTGTTTAACCTTATGATTCAATAACTTTTCTAGAAAAAGAATTTATTAGGATATGTCTAGAGGCGGCTCTCCCCTGCCCCTCACATTCGAATTGAAAAACAGGAAGACTTTTTGATCTGCCCACTCTAACACCCCCCACGTATCCCCCACCCTGGGCCAATTCTGGAAAGGTTTTCTTTGTGTATATCTTTGATTATGCTTATATCCAAATTATTCTGGTTTATTCCTCCAAAATAACTCTAATTCTTGGATCGAACCTGGATTCTATAGCCTTCAATTCTGTCCTATTCATCCCTTTTTTCTTATCTCTTCTGCATTCGGAGAAAACTTTTAAGTTTGGCCTTCACATTCCACATTTTAAAATATTCAGTGCTGTCAATATGGGTTTTCTTTTTCCTAAAACAGTTTTAGTTTTCTGGAATTCTGCTTATGTGAGCCAGATAAATTTTCATTTCGTATCTGCCCACTTATCAGAAAGATCGTATTTTCTTGCACCCTATTAGAGATGCCCAAGAATTTTCTAATGTTGATTTTTGTTTCTCATAATTAAGGAAACTTTAGGATTATTTTCCTCTTCCTTAATGCTGCACATTTTTTTTCAAAAGTCTCAAGTAAGATGCCCGTCCTCTGCCCCGACACCCCCTCCCCTCCCTGAATGATCCACGCATCTAGACCTGGCACGTGACAGGGATCACCTTAGGGTGCTCCCCTTCCCTATAGGAAGCCAGCTTCTCGTTTCTCCAGCTAGAGGGCAGGGCTCCTGGTCTAGCAGGCTTCATCCAACATGGTAGGATACTGTCCTGTCCTCACTAACTGGTCCTCTGATACCCTAAACTTTTAAAATCATGGACTCCTACCAATAAAAAATTTTTGAGCATGCACTGCCCTCCCATATATTAACACAGATATTTTTTATAAATTGTGAGCATATATTACTCTCTACATGTATATTAAATACTAGGCAAGCTTACATTTTTTTTTAGATAAAAATAACTATGAATGGAAGTTGTGATCATTCCTTCCCATGGTCCCCATGGATCACGGTGCACGCACCCTAGACCGAAGAAGGTTGCAGCTCAAGCCAAAGGGGCCCACGGGAAACCACAGTGCTCAGCCTGTACCTTGGAGGCTTCCGTGAGCCCCGGCACTGTGCTTCATCCCTCAGCCCATCTCGCTCCGGTTGCCTTGGGTGGACTCCCCCGACAGAGGTGGTAGGAGGTTGTGGGAAGGAGATGGGGAGGAGCAGGGAACTGTGTCCTTCCTCCCTGCTGCTGGAGAGTGCAGACCTGGGTGTGTGAGGCAGGGCAGAAGAGGAGGAAGAAGGAAGCCTCTTATCGTCTTCCTCACAATGGGAGTGGTGGCCTCTTCCAGTGCAAGAAAGAATGGCCGCTAGTTGTTTTCTCCAGCTCCCGGAGCCAGGTCTCCGGAATCAAATTTCTCATGAAAATACCAGTATGCAGAAAAATGAAAATTCACACCATCACAGCCAAAACCCTGTTGACAGACTGGAAGGCCTGCAACACTGAGACAGCCTGTGCACAGAATTGGGAGCTTCAAGAGGGAAGAGGCCGTTCAAGAGGCTGAGGTCATTTACAAAGCATGGCTCTAGACAGCAAGACTCAGCCCACTTTATCAACTTTACGGAGGCCTTCTTGCCCCTCCTAAGGAGATAAACATACAAATGTGAGCTGGCAGGCCATTGTTCAGGGCATGCCAGGAAAGCTGACTTCCCCAGCCTGCTGCAGCAGTTAGAACCCGGGGCCTCAGATGGTCTCTCCAGCAGTAAGGCTGCTTGGCGTTTGACAGTGCATAATGAGGTTCCTCCCTGGGAGGCTGTGGGAGGTGGGCACGCAGCCAGGAGAATCCCAGAGAATGCCGAGTGCCACAACTGTCAGGCCTCGGAACCCATGATGTAATGCCTCACTGGGGGCCAAGGAAAACAAGCCTGCTGTTGTCACTGCCCTCCCGGCAACCAGGCACTGCCCTCCCGATAGCACGGCTGCTCTGCGTAATTACTAACTCCCTCTCCCTCTTCGGGAAGAGGAAATGTGAAAAAACCTTTATTGTCACATAAAAGCCAACCCAAGATATGAGAAATGTCTTTTAAAATGCATCTTGCTGAAGAGAGATTTCCATAGCAACTTCAGAAGTGTGTGTATACAACTAGAGATAAGTCCGGGCTGATGAAAGCCACCTGGGATATGAACAAGCCCTGCTCTGGGCATCAGCAGCCATGGGTTTTTCTAGAACCTGTCGTGCTGCTATATGACCCCAGGCAAGTCACTTACCCTCTCTGATGTCTAAGGGGACAGAACCGATGTGAGATCAGGCTGAGAGAGATCAAGGCCATCTTGTCCACACACACACCACCCCACCCTGGCCTGATGCTTCAGTCCCCCAAAGCATCCACTGCTTCCAGTTTCTGTCCAGTCTGTGGCTGAATAATTCCTGTCTCAAGGTCTCTGCCGGCAGGGCGTGGTGGCTCACGCCTGTAATCCTAGCACTCTGGAAGGCCGAGGCGGACGGATAGCTCAAGGTCAGGAGTTCGAAACCAGCCTGAGCAAGAGCGAGACCCCGTCTCTACTATAAAAATAGAAAGAAATGAATTGGCCAACTAAAAAATATATATATATAGAAAAAATTAGCCGGGCATGGTGGCTCATGCCTGTAGTCCCAGCTACTGGGGAGGCTGAGGCAGGAGGATTGCTTGAGCCCAGGAGTTTGAGGTTGCTGTGAGCTAGGCTGACGCCACGGCACTCTAGCCCGGGCAACAGAATGAGACTCTGTCTCAAAAGAAAAAAAAAAAAGGTCTCTGCCAATCTTACTTATTCTGTTATTGGGGAAGGACAATGACCATTCAAGCGTGATTCTAAAAGAAATTATTTAGTCTGTAAGAGAAGTGCCTGTTTAGGAAAAAATATACATGTTTCACAGTTCCATAGATCAGATTCCTGGGAAAGAGCCTCTGAGAAGCTGAGATGTGGGGGTGGGAGTTTTACTGGGGATGCTCTCACTATGGGGTGTGAGGGAGCACAGGGCTGGGTGCAGCAGGAGCAGAGAGCCTGGGGGATCCCTCAGAGCCCTGGGAACCCTGGAGGCCTGCTTAGTGTTCCCGCTGGAGGCAGAGGGCCTGGGCCTCTGAGCTCCTACACTGACAAGCCCCTAGATACTTGTTGCCCCAGGCCAGGGGCTTGACCTTGAGCAAGGCAATTCCCTTCAGCCAGGGCAATTCCCAGAGAGGGACTCAGTTGCAGCCAACACGACACTCCAGCAACCGGGATGAGGGCCTGGATCCTGGAGGAGGGATCCGGGTGATGCAACGCAGCATCCACTACCCGTGGATGTTTGAACTGAACACCAAGTCAGCCCAGGAGACAGTGTGATAAAATGGTCAAGACCACAGGCAGTGGAGGCTGGCAAAACCGCGAGACTGGGATTTGAAGTGTCAGTCTACGCAGCCTGGAGACGCTCAGATTGGGCAAGCTGCCAGGAGCATCTAGGCCACAGTTTCCTTCTAAGTGCAGGATTCAGCCTGGGTTGGTGACACAAGCATGAAGTTCAGAGTCAGAGTCAGGTTCAGATTCTGGCTCCACACTTAACTAGCTCTGTGACCTCGGGCCAGTTACTTTACATCAGTTTTCTCAACTCTAAGACAGGAACAGTCATGGTACCTCTATCATAGCTCTATTGTGAGGGACAAGCTGGCACAAGATAAAGCATTTTACACAGAACTGCACAGGGTAAGCTCCGAAAACACAGGGGCAATGGTAACAGCACCATGCTTTCATACACCTCTTGTTATGTCTAAGCAGAAGACTTTTTGCCAAATGGCCTTTTCACAAGAGAAGGGAACTGTAGGAGAATTTCTGATTTGCTCATTGTTTCTCTGCCTTCGCTTTGGTCTTCAGCGGGGGGGTTGGGAGTTATGTTTGCGGACAGAGAAAGACCTAGTGGCCTGCCGGGGGCCTTGGCTTGGAAGCTAGGAGGGCCATTCAGTATCAAATAAGATGCAACAGAGTACTTTGCAAACTACACAATTCGAAACATGGTTTGTTGGTTTGTTTTCCCTAGTAAAAAATAGTCACCCATACTTGTGATAAATTCAGCAAACAATGAAACTCACTTGCAGGTACTTTGTTGGGTATTCAGCCCCTTTGCTCATCTGAAATACATGCTAAATAGGGTTGATTTGAGGAAGTGGAAGATTTCAAATACCTTAAAGGGCTATGCAAATTCAATTATTATTGTTGTTCAAAAACTTGGCTTCCATCAATTAGAAAAGGAAAACAGGAAGACTATAGGCCAACATATGGTAGAAGTTGGTTTGTTCTAATTATAAGAAAGCAGCCACAAAATTCCCAAGAGTTCTCAAGGGATCTGTGCTATTATTAATTTTCACTGTCATTAGATTGCAATTACAGTTCATATACATTACCTTGTTTGACTCTAACAATAAATCCTGTAAAGTAGGTGTTATTTATCCAGCTTACAGATGAGAAAACTGAAGCTCAGAGAGGTACAGTGGCCAGCACGATGCTGCTTAGCTAAGAGTACCAGGAGGAGTTTGTGGTTAGAACTCAAGCACATGCTTTCTCTATTGCAGGAAGAGTGTCTGCTTACCAGAGAAGGCTCGCGAAGCATCATGCAGTATGGTCCCACCTAGAGCAGGTGTTGCAATGGCAGCTGCTGAACAATGGCAGGGTTCTGAATAGGTGGGTATGGTGTGTCCCTGGGGCTCTCTCTGTATGTGACAACAGTCTTCCAACACTGCACTGGCTCTCAGAGACTGAACCTGCCATCCTTAACGGCCCTTGTTCAGCTGCAACAGAATGTTCTCTCAGTTTGACCATGTGTCTGCTGACCAAAAATCTGAAAGAAATGTCTGCAAACAGAACATCTCAAAATAGGTGGGAAATATGGTTCAATGTACCCATGTGAGATGTGTTTAGGCTAACTCCTCTCCAGACTTCCTCGTTTTGTTTCTGCCAGGACACTGGTGCAGGGAAGATTCGGCAATACAATTGTAAGTGCTGACCCATTAAAGGTGACTACCGAGATCTGTGCAAATTACATGGGATACTGGACCGTGCCTCCCAACATGAAAAAAATAACCTCTCTCAAGTAAACATACCTTCATTCTATCTCCAGTGGTCCTCATTTTAAAATGAAGAAACTGAGACCCAGAGAGGTTAAGTCACTTGCTTTAGGTCTCGCAGCCACTTAGGGGCAGAACCAAGGTTTCTAACCTAGATTGAAACTCCACATACGAAATCAGATTAAAATGAATATCAGGGCCAGCTTGAAACAAAGAAGAGTCACGAAGGGCAGCTTGAGGGTGGAGGCAGAAGGAGCAGCAGTCCTACCCTTGAGCCTTCACTGTGGCTGTGCTGAGGAGCTGGCATTGCACTCTAGAGCCGGATCTCTACCAGGCTACATCCCCCTTCTCTCCCATTGGCTGCTTCTCTGAATCCACCCACCAGCCTCCTAAAACGTTTCCCAAAGTACGTTCCACCAGTACAGTGCTTCTCAAACTTCAAGGTGCATATGAATCACTGGGTGAACTTGTTAAAATGCAAATTCCCATTCAGTAGTTCCAGTGCAAGCCCTGAGAGTCTGCATTCTAACAAGTTCCCAGTGATGCTGATGCTGCTGGTCTGTGGACCAACTTTGAGTAGCAAGGTATCATAGTATTTTACTATAAAAAGGGTTTGTGGGCAAATATTTTTGAGAAAGTCTAGACCAAACAAAAATAAACTCGTTTCATTACTGCAGGACTTCTCAGAGCCTTTAAAATGCTAATGGTCATCATTAATCCCCAAGAGGGAGAAATTTAAAGTGAAGCGTTATACATGAGTTAGGGTTAATGATGTAACCAGAATGCCTTGATATATTGGTTTACAAAGAGGGAACATTCTATGTGTATTTTTCCTGGCTTCCCTTAGTTCCAAAGTTTCAATATTCCAGCTCATATTGAGCCCCAACTTGGCCCTCCCCTCTTTCCTATTTTCTCCTTTGAGGTGTTTGGCTACGTGCCTGTCTCTTCCAGCAGACCGTACACCTCCTGGCACCCCTGTCCTCTCCCTGCCCCGTGCCAGCGCGGGCTCTGGGTGCAGAACACGCCCGGAGGAAATACCTTTCACAGACGCGGACTGTCCAGGCAGCGATGATCCACAGCGAGATGCTGAACACGAGCAGTACGGTGCCGGGGCAGATGGTCATGAGTGTCTTCATGACGAAGCGGGTGTTGAAGTTGATCTTGTTGAGCGCCCCGATGCTGCGGGAGGAGGCGTCGGTGAAGAGCTTGCTGTGCAGCAGCATGACGCGCGCGATCAGGTACAGGCGCAGGAACATGGGGATGGACAGGATGATGTCCACGTCCGCCTCCGCCCGCGACGGCGTGTAGGAGAAGGCCAGGCGCGCCGTCCAGAAGAACTTGTACTCTCCAGGAATGGGGTGGATGGCGCACACCAGCATCTCCAGGCTGATGTAGAGGATGCGCTCGTAGGTCATGGCTATCCGCCAGTCGTCCGCGCCGTTGTCAATCACGAAGAGCTGGCGGAGCAGAGAGCCAGTTAGTGTGGCAGGGCCAAGGGCGGACGGGGCAGGCTGCTGGGCTCGGTCAGCCTGACCACCTCGGCACCTCTGTAGAGGCCTCCCTGGGTGGTGACAGCCCTGAATGCGGACTAGGGAGGCCTGGGTTCAGGTCCAGCTGGGAGGCCCTGGAGAACACAATCTCTGGGTCTCACTTTCCTCCTCTGTAAATTGCATCCTGGGATATAGTGATTTATAATAAGAAATAACACATTTGGTCTTCATGCTGGTTTAGGCACACGGTTCCTAAAGCCCTAGGAACTTCTGAAGTGATAAATGTCTTTTGTATGCTAATGAGATGACTGATGGCTGGGGACTCCCAGGATGGCCTCTGGATGGGGGCTGGTTGCCAGGGGAACCAACCTTGTGATTAGAGGGTTGGAACTTACAGCCCCACCTGCCACCTCCTGGGAGGGGAGAGGAGCTGAAGGTTGAGTTGACTACAATGGCCAATGATTTGATCAGTCATACTATGTAATGAAGCCTGCATATAGACCCACACGGACAGGGTTTGGGTGGGCTTCCAGAGAGCTGAACATCCAGAGAGGGCAGGGAATCTTTGTGCCTCTTCCCACATACCTTGCCCTACACATGTCTCCGTGTGGCTGTTCATCTCTATCCTCCGTAATATCCTTTACAACAAACCAGCAAATGTGTTTTCCTGAGCTCTGTAAGCTGATTTAGCAAATTAATCAAATCCAAGAAGGGGGTCGTGGGAACCTCAGATTTACAGCACAAGTAAAACCACCCGGGGCTCGTGACTGGCATCGGAAGTGGGGCAGTGTTGTGGGACTGAGCCCCAACCTGTGGGATCTAACACTAACTCCAGGTAGATAGTGTCAGAATTGAGTTACATGGTTACACTCAGTTGATGTCCACTAGGGAATTGCCTGTGTGTGGGGAACCACATTTCGCTGACCAGAGTGTTCTGTGTTGAGCCAGTACAGTCGGAGGAGCCAGTTGGGCTGTTTTTTCCCTACTATACCCTTCCCAAGGTTCCTTCCAGCACCAAGGTGCCAGGCTGTGATGAGGAGGAAGAGCAGCTCACTGGCATTAAAAACACATCCCCGAGCCCCTGCCAGCCCGAGCTGAAGCCTGGAGGGGGATGTGGAAAGGAAAAGTCATGTTTCCTGCATGAGTGAACTCCCGAGGGCTGGCACAGAGTCCCCACTCGGAGGGGGACCAGTAAGTGTGCGCTGGCAACACCGTGCTCTCAGACAGTGCAGTGGAGTGTCCACGGCATGGGCTCTGGGCCAGACTGCTGATCTAACACTACCTAGCTGTGTGATCTTCGGCAAGTTACTGAACCTCTCTGTGCCTCAGTTCCCTCATCTGAGGATGATGATAATGTCTGCTGCGTCGAGGTCACCATGAGGCCGCGATGGATTAGTATATACAACACGCACAGAATCCTGCCCAGCACCCAGCACACATTAAATAAGTATCAGCTATTCTTATTTTTAGCATTATTAATAGATCTATAAAATGAGAGTTGGGCTCAATTCAGTGATGTCTAAGCTCCCTTCCAGCCCTGACCCACGAAGCTGAGATTCTGCTGTCACATCACGTGGATGCGTGTTCAGACAAGCTCTGACTGAGCGCCTGCTGTGTGCCAGCCTGTGCTCGGTGCTGGGATTCACATATGGGGAAGGCCCAGCCTTTGTCCTCAAGGAAGTCCCACTGTGGGGTCCCGTCATGTTTGATGACTGTGAATGGGATGTCACATCCTTCCCCTCTGTGGCCTCAGTCTCCACATCTGTGAAATGAGAAGCCTATAAGGTCCTGTCCCGCTTGGACGTTCCTATGGTTCTGATTCTCGGAGGGTGAGGCCTGAGATCGGGCATGTGTCGGGTGTGAGGTCTCCCGAGCAGGGGTGCACCTCACTTCTGAGAGGCGGTGCAGGTGCTTATCGCCACGCCATGCCCTCTCTGTGCTGGGCCCTGGCCCTCCAGCAGCTCTGGCCGTTTCCTGTCCCAGCTCCCCCTCCACACACACCCCCACTCAGGACTCCGGCCCCCACTGCCTGCGCCACAGAAAGCCACAGAGAGCCGTTGCTCCCCAAGGCTTACGCTGGCCTTCAAGGAGGGAGGGAAGGCTGGGTCCTGTGGCCTAACACGAGCCCAGGAGGAGGGCTGCCAGCATGGGTACCACCTGGCCAGGGGAGCAGCCCATGAACCTGGGGAAGGCCTGCGCTGTGGGGCCAGAAGGAAATAAGGCTGGTTTAGAAAGATGTTGATGTCAGAGCAAGGCTTGGGTAGAAGGAGTTTTATGTAACCTGGAAATATGCCCTCAGCACGGAGTAACAGAGAGGCTCGGGGAACGTGGAGTGGGTGTGGTTGAAGTCTGAATGCAGCCTTCTTGCCCTGCCGCCCCGCCCTGCAGGGAGGGTAGGGAATGAGGGACTCTACTCTGCCAGCCTCGCCGTCTCCTCCATGGTCTGGGCCACAGGAAGCTTCTGCTCTGTTTTGAAGTTAGTTATCAACCAGCCTTGTCTCCTCCCCATTCCCTGCCTTCCCTACAGTTCACCAGGAACTGAGCACGAAGGAGGGGACAAGCGGTACCGGGTCTGGGGGCTCTCCTGGTTGCCTTGCTTTTAGCGTCTGCCTGTGGTATTTGTCTGCTGCAAAGGGCAGATTCCAGGCAACTCGGCGGCCCTGAGAGGTGAGGACGGCTGGCGAAAATGCATGGGGAAGGAGGCCCCACTGTGGGCAAGCCTCTAACCTTGCTGAGCCTCAGTTTCCCCTTCTCCCTGCTCTGTGACCGTTCAAAGACATAATGGGGAGTAAAAGAGATAATGGGTGGAAAGGGCTTCATAACCCACAGAAGACCATTTTTTTTATTCATTCATTCATTCAACACACATGTGGAAGGCTTTCTATGGGGGGTGCTGGAGATTTAGGGTTATGCAAAACAGCTCTGCGCAGCCCCAGTGGAGATCGTGAGGGGGAGCTCAAGGGCGGTGTGGGAGCGACTGGCTGAGGGCCCTGGCCTCACCCAGTGGCTCTAATCAGGAAGGTGTCATTGTCATCTCTGAACAGGAGAGGGTACCCAGCACAATGCCAGCCGGAGACTCCCCCTCCTCCTTCCCCACTGCAGCTGAGCCTGGGTTTTTCCAGACACAGGTTTCCCCCATCAATTAGAAAGCTTAATGGCTTCTCAAAGGGTTCCCACTGCTTCTAACTGCCACCCAACAGGCCAAGCCATGGCAACGTGACTGCCTGGCCAAACTCTTCAAATACGAAATTAAAACCATCTACTCTGTAATAAAGAATCGCATCCGGTTACTATAGTAACTGGGTTCACTCTGGGCAGGAATTGAAGCAAGGAGTACCGGATTCCTTTGATTGCTTGGTGGGGACGGGATTGTATGCCATCCAAGCTGAACGGGAGGGTGCACCAGCAGCTCTGCCCAGACTGACAGGAGGGTGCTAGTCCCAAGGCAGTGTTCCCACCTGCCTCTGTTTCAGTTTCCTGAAGCGAGCAGGTGGGGGCAAGCCTGGCTAGGGGAGTTGGAGGCCAGTAAGCAAGCCTGAAGCCGCCCACATCCGGTTATTAGCTGTGTGATCGTAGGCAGGTCACACAATTTCTCTGTGCCTGTTCCCACATCTCTAGCATGGAAATATTGACCTTGACCCTGCCCACCTCTCGGGATTAGAATCAGGATCCAAAATACAGATAATAAGTGGGACTGTGCTTTACTAACTACTCTAAAATGTGAGGGGTTATTAAGCTGGCTGGCCTGGCAGGCATTCATAAACCATGTGTGTATGTGGAGGTGTGTTTGGAGTAGGGCGTAGGAGGGAGATATTTCAGGTTGCAGTTTGAAAACCTCTGCTAGACAGGGCTCCATTGCAGAGCTGCGTGTGCACCTGCAAG
>VBSM01000729.1:5144417-5168981 GCA_008086735.1 Cheirogaleus medius | reverse complement strand
TCTTAGCTGGCCTCTTCCCACCCCCAGGTAGGGTTAGATGCCTTCCTCCAGGATTCCCCAGTACCTGTTCCCCTCACTGCACAGAGCCAGTCCCCAAATGGCAGCTGGGGAAGGATGAGCAGAAGGTTTGGGAGTGCTAGTTCCAGTGTGAGGGCGGTTGGGGGCAGCAGGGTGACTGTCTCCATCAACAACAACAACAACAGGCACCAGTGTCTCAGCCTCACTGTGTGCCAGGCCCTGAGCTGTGCACTTTATAGGCATTATCTCATCCAGTCCTTACGAGGCTCTGGGATAGGTATCATTATTCCCTATCTTACAGATAGGGAAACTGAGGCTCATAGATTAAGTAATTTGCTAAAGGTCGTACAGTTAATAGCAAACCTAGGCTCTGAAGCCAGGGCAGACAGTTCCCAAAGCCCCCTCTCTTAACCACTATGTCCTGGCCCCAGGCTGTGCTGGGAGGGCTTTGGGCTGTCTTCCTGGTGTTCGCCCACCTCGGGTCAGGCCGGTGGGTTATCTCTGGTTCTCTGTGTGCCTTGGCAGATCTCACAGTCAAAGGTTTCTGAGCACCTGCTAAGTGTGGGGTAAGAGGAATTTTTTTCTCAACAGGAAGTTTCTGATTAAATTTCCATTTTGTTTTGACACATAAAAGGATCCTGCTAAATGCTTGGGGGTGGAGGAAACAGCACCATCACTGGGGCTGCCCGCCCTGGTCTGGTCGGTTCTAACGCCAACCTGTTTACTGCTCAGGGAGAGATTCCTTAACCTTGGCTTAGAGGCTATTTTTAGCAACTAAAAATAAAGAGGTTTTTGAATCTTTGAACAGCATGGGGAGCTAAAGAGCTGAGGTCAGGACCAGGTGTCAGTGGTGGGCTTGGATGTTGGTTTTCTCTCCAAGTGACTAAAATTCCCTTCAACTCCTCCTCAAGAACCAGCTGAAACGCCACCCCCTCAGGGGAGCTTTTCCTGATCTCCCCAGCGGTGGGAGGGGGGCACTTCGAACAGCAAGAACAATCCATTTGGTGCTTGCAACTTGCTGGCTCCATCCTAAGCACTTGTCTTTCTTTATATTAACCCTTTCAGTCCTCACAAAGCCCCACAAGGAAAGTGCCATTATTATCCCCAGTGTTCAGATGAGCCAGCTTCCCTAAGACCTCATAGCAAGTAAGTGGTGGAGACAGGATTTAAACCCAGAATCCACACTCTCATCTATTAAGCATCTATTTCCAGCAGAAACCTTCCTCTTGAACTCCCATCTGAGCCATGTGCCTGTCCGCCTGTGTGTCAGCACCCTCGCTAACTCAGGGCTCCTCGAGGACTGATGTCTTCTCGGTCACTGTTGATGACAGTGCCAGCCACAGCACTCAGGAAACACGGGCTGCCCGGCTGCGTATATACATGGTGTAAGGTGTCAGACGATACCAGTGTGTTATACACTGATAATCAGTACGAAAAGAAAAAACCATACCAGTATGACTATAAAGAAAAATATTTTAATTGTTCACCGTTTCTATAATTCTCCCAAGGCAATAGTCTTTGGCAACATATGCACAAGATAAAGAAATCAAAGAATATTTTTAAAGGAACTGCTTATTTATGATTTAAAAAAAAAACAACAAAAAATCTGGAAACAGCCTGAACACACATCAATAGGGAAACAGCTGAATAAATTATGGTGCTCGGACTGTGGAACATGATGTAGCTGTTTTTAAAAATAAAGTAGATCTATACCAGCGGTCCCCAAACTTTTTGGCAGCAGGGACTGGTTTCATGGAAGACAAGTTTTCCACGGACCAGGGGTGAGGGGATGGTTTCAGGGTGGTTCAAGCGCATTACATTTATTGTGCAGCCAAACCTCTCTGCTGATGATAATCTGTATTTGCAGCCACTCCACAGCGCTAGCATCACCGCCTCAGCTCCACCTCAGACCATCAGGCATTAGATTCTCACCTCCTGCTGTGAGGCCCTGTTACTAACAGGCCACTGACCATACCTGTCGTGCCTGGGGGTTGGGGACCGCAGATCTGTATGTATTGACTTAGAAAATGTTCCCGATATATTGTTAAGTAAAAAAAAAAAAATTGCAGCATGACAGGTGTAGTGTGATTCCTCTTTTTTTAAAAAAGCAAACACCAACACATAAAAACAAAAATCCCCGTACATGTATATACATGTTGGTATATTTTTGTATAAGCGCACAAAAAAATAGCGTGTTAATCACCTCTGGTTAAACACCAAATTGTTAACACGGGTACCTCCGGGGATGCAGGGGGCAGGAATCAGGGAAACTATTGATTCCTTTCCTTTAATAATAAGAACACATCTCTGGGCTAAAACAAGCCCATATTGCTTTTGTAATTTGAAAAACCCAATAAAGTGTTTTTTAAAAGAACTGTTGTAGAGAAAGCCGCTCGTTGAGTCCAATGGGGATGTTTTGAGCAGGGCCATTCTTGGAGGGAAAAGGATCTCCTGAGTCCTTTCCTGCCCTGTAATTTTCTATGCAGAGCTTCGGCTCCCCCAGGAGCCCCCAGACTGCGTGGATAAAGCCCTGCTGAGGAGTGCTAACAGCTGGCTCCTCTCCAAGGCTGCCCCCTCCAAGGCCAGCTCATTACCAGCTCCATAGCCCTCCTGACTAAGCCACCCCGTGAAAAACAGTTCTAGCGCGCAAAGATTAGACAAAGGCCCTATCGCCAGGCCCACCTCTCAGTGCGCATTCCTGTCGTAGGCGCTGAAAGCCACATTCGTCAGCAGCCCGCCCTGCTCGCCCACCGGGGGGCAGGAGCCCGGGCTCCCTGTGGGAAGAGGTGGCTGTCCCCACAACTGATGACATAAATCACTCAGGAGGGAGGGGCCAGGGCCAGGGCACACGGCAGCCCCAATGACCAAGGTGACTGGTAAGGTGGGTGAAGGCTCACTGTGGACCTGGCCTGCGTGGGCCAGGTGCAGGGCCAGGCTCCATGGGGTACAATGGAGTTGAGGATGCAAGTTCCTGTAAACCAGGAGCTTAGAACAGTGTGTCTCCAGGAGATACCCAGAGTAAATAAAGGTAAGGCTGTGGGGGTGACCGGTTTGACTAGGGGAAAAAGAAAGGTGGGCACTATGTACAGTTCGGGGTCTGTGCCACTGCACCGTCAGCGTCCACCCCTGGTGCCACCCTGGACCCAGACACTCCGGGCTCCTGCTCTGGGCACCCCACACCAGAGGGCCCTGTCTGACCCCTGCTCAGCTACACTCCACCTCCTGGAGCCAGAAGCGCACAGGGCCAAGAGGCCTCATCCACTCTCACCCTGCAAACCACCCTGTGGGTATCCGGGACCCCGTCCTAAAGGCCCCGAGCCTGCTTCCAGGGCCCACACCTCCTCTTCCCTGCCTGTCCTCCCACATGCAGGCCACAGCTGCCTGTATGTATGTCCCGTGCCTGAGAAGTGGCCAACGGGCAGCTGGAGGAAGGGCTGGATTAAGTTTAGACCTGAGGGCTGAGGCATCCACAGTGTCCTCAGGCTACCGGATGAGCCAGGGGAGGGAAAAGTGGGGCATGCTAGTTGCTGGGAGCTGGGAGTTAGATGCCTCTGTTGAGGGCTAGCCCAGGCCCTGAAGATATCAGGGGTGGACTTGTCCAGAATCCTTTCTGACTGTCTGGGATATGAATTGCAGCAGCAGCAGCAGCTATATTTTCTAGTTTTTTCTGAGGGCAGGCATACAGAACCGTGATTCCGTCTCAGCCAGGCTGTCCCAACTTCACACGCCCTCTAACAGCCCCAGGCTCCCAGACTCCTCTGAAGCAGGTTCTGCAGAACACTAGTCTTGCAGGAAGCACCAAAACAAGGGGGCTAGTGGGCAAATGTTTGCAAAATGCTTCTCAGAGATTCACTAGGCTCGTTAGCATATTAAAGGTTCTGAGACTTCTAAAGAAAAGAAAACCAGTCAGCTCTGAAATGCAGTTTCTCAAACTTGTTTGACCTTGACTCTTGTTTTGAAGTCACAGCTATGAATGATTCAAGGAACACTGGAAAATGCAGGGTGTGAGGACTCCGTGTAACAGATAACTGAGGGTTCGTCCCTTCAAGCATCTATGCTTCATTTTAACGAAGACTGCAGTCCTTCCCAAAGGCATCCCATGCTCCCCTGCCTTCTCCAAGTGACTCTGCTGAACATTCTCCAGCCTCCAAAGCAGCCGGGGCCAGCCGGCACTGTCCAACAGCCTCCTTCGAGCCAGGCACGCGCCAATGCTTTTCGGTTATTTTATTTAACTAATACTTACATAGTGCTTACTAGGTCCCAGGCACAGTTCTCAAGGATTTACAACTGTTAGCTCCTTTGCTGCTCATAGCAACCCTATGCGGTGGGCTCTGTTATTGAAAGACGAGGGAACTGAGGCGTGGAGAAACTGACTTGCCCAACGTCATGCAGCTGGTAAGCGGTTCCCCCAAGACCCAGCCCAGGCAGTCTGCCCGCAGAGCGCATGTGCGTTAGTTCCCATTACTGCTGTAACATATTTCCACAACATTAGAGATTTAAAACCACACAAATTGGTTGTCTTACAGTTCTGGAGGCCAAACTGGAGTCCAGTTTCACTAGACAAAAGCCGAGGTGGTCAGCAGGGCTGGCTCCTGCTGGTGGATCTAGGGGGACCGGTTTCCTCGCCTTTTCCAGCCTCCGGAGGCTGCCTGCCTTCCTTGCTCACAGCCGCTTCTCCCATCACTCAAGCCTCAGGCTTCACGCATCCTGTGTCCTACCTCCTCTGCTGTAGTCAAATCTCTTTCTGCCTCCCTTTTTATAAAGACCCCTGCGATTACATTTAGAACCCACCCAGATAACCCAAGATACTCTCCCCACCTAAAGATCCTTAATTTAACCACATCTTGCAAAGTTCCTTTTGCCAGGGTTTCTGGGGATTAGGCCCTGGATATTTTGGGGGGGCCACTATTATTCAGCCTACCACGTCATGCTTTTAACCATTGTGCTAAATCTAGATTAATCTTCCCTACAATTCTGAGATGTGTCCTCATCCCTGTTTTACAGATTGGAAGACGGAGGCTCCATGAAGTCAATTGAAGTACCAATTGAAGGACACCCAGGAAGTAAACCTAGCACAGCTAGGACTGGAACCCCGATGGGGGTGACCCGTTCCTCCACACCCCCACCTGCTGCTGGAGAACGCTCAGGACAGCTGGGGCGTCAGGGGCTTCAGAAGCAGGTGCTGCTTTTGTTACCCTCTAGACCGAACCGTTTGGGCACCCTCACCCTCAACCCACTGAACACCCGATGAGAGCTATGCATTTGCTTTCCCCAGAACGAGATGCACTGACATGAGCACACCACATTTTGCAGATGGTTTCTGGGAGTTCACGGACCCCAGATTAAGAGCACTTGCTTTTGAAGGCAGAGTCTCAAAGGGGTATTTGTGCACCTTGTTCACAGCAACATCAAGGAACAGATGTTCCTTGACTTACGATGGGGTTACATGCTGTTAAACCCATTGTGAGCTGAAAATATCCTGAGTCGAAAATGCATTTAATACCCCTAACCTACCAAACATCATAACTTAGCCTCGCCTGCCTCCAATGTGCTCAGAACACTTACATTAGCCTACAGTCAAGCAAAATCACCCAGCACAAAGCCCATTTTATAATGAAATGTTGAGCATCTCATGTAACTTTTTGCACACACTGCACTGTAGAGCACAGTATCGGTTGTCTACCCTGTGACCATGTGGCTTACTAGGAGCGACTCACTTCTACCGCCCAGTATCACCACGGAGGATCTACTACATATCACCAGCCTGGGAAAAGATCAAAATTCAAAGTACGATTTCTACTAAATGTGTATTGCTTTCACACCATTGTAAAGTCAAAAAAATCTTAAGTTGAACCTTCATAAGTCAGGGACTGTCTGTATATATAGGGTTTAGTACCATTCACGGTTTTAGGCATCCATGGGGAGTCTTGGACTATATCCCCCAAGGATGAGCGGGGCACTACTGTGTAGAATTTCAGTTCTGCAGGATGAAAAGACTCTTGGAGATTGCTTACACAACAATGTGAATATACTTAACATCGCTGAACTGTACACTTAAAAAATGGTTAAGGTGGTAAATTTTATATTATGTGTATTTTACCACATTTTAAAAAAAGACTGTTTGCTCTAAACCGAGAGCTCCCACAGGGCGTGGACCACATCTGGTCCATTCTTGCAGCTGGTGCATGGTAAGGGCTCAACAGATGTCTTTCCGTGACCACTCCATGTGTGGAAGGGGTGATTCCGCTGCCTCCCCCGGCTGTGGGCTGGCACCTCTAGAAGCCCTGCACACTAGCGATTAAACAACTATCCCGAGCATGTGGTTAAAAACAAAAGCACTAGGAATTAAGAATGGGAAGGAGGCAGGCAGGACAAGAATAAATCCAGTAACCGCTGTAGTAAGGAATGGTTGGCTCTCTCCCATTCTTGAAAGGAATCCTTAAAGGGAACAAGGGGTCCTGATGTCAATTTTACAAATGACGTGAGCCTCCATCCCACTTGAGAGTGACTCCGTGCCTCTCCCATGGCTTGAAGTGCAAGTGACAGTTGTGCTCCTCTGTTGCCAAATGAATGGGGTTATAGTATACTTGAGGATTTTTTAAACTTCTCTGCTGTTCACATGAATTCAGGAGGAAAAACCAAACCTATTTCAAGAGCTGACTCATGTTCCTTTGGGCATTATGCCAGCCCCTAAGAAACCACCTCATCTGCCAACCCGTCTATAATACCCTGTCCATAAAAGCATCCTTCCTCTGGCCAGGAAGACAGCAAAGGAAACCATATAATTGCAAGAAAATCCAAGCCAAAGTGGCAGGTGACACCTGTTTCATGATCACTGAAAGGCAAAGCCATTGAGGGTTCAGAATTGAGAGTGGGTGGAAGCATAAATCCTGTGGCCGTTGTGGTAAAAATGGGTGGCGCTTACTGTGGGAATCTTGAAAGAGAACAAAGCGCCATGATGCTGCTAATGGGTGTCCCTTTGCAGAGGGCCAGGTGACTCATGCAGCACCCTGGGGTGGTTTATTCCCTCTGAGTCCGTCTCTCTCTGCCATGTTCCAACAACGACGCCAAATCCTCTTCCCTTTAATTGGGATCGCATTAAATAGCCTTTCAGCCAGCAACAGAAGGGGGTGGGCTCTTAGTGGAGCCCAGTCTACAAATATAGGGTAACAATAGGAACCAGAATGTTCCACTGGAAACAGGTTGGACTTGCCCTCCCTACATAGAGTACAGAAGATTTTCACAAGGATTTCTGCAACCATTCTCCCAAAGTATAATCCCAGAATGGTAATGGCAAGCTGACGGGTCTGTTCAGGTAATAGCCAGAAGACATATTCCTCTTCAAAAGGAAAGGGAATTCGCACATTTTGTTGTGGATATCCCTTATTCCAGTTTAACTGGTCCCTAAGAGGCTCTAACTATAGCAAGAGGGATTTTGGTTAGAGAGATTGTCAAACCTCCAAGAAGGGGGGAGAGAGGGAAGAAAGGAAGAGGAGAGAGGGAGGGAGGGAAGAGGGGAGAGGGAAGGAGGGAAGGGGAGAGAAGGAGGAAGGGAAGAGGGGAGAGAGAAGTTGAGAACATTCCCCCCAGGAAAGTGCTTCCAAAACGGAATCTGGAGGGATCCATGTGGGAGAGAAAGCCCACTCCAGAGGCAGGAGAATAACCTAGATGGATTCCAAAGCCCTTTCCAGGCTGTTTTGAATGAATCTTCTTCCCTTGCCTGTGATCCAGGCAGAAGTTTGATGTTTCTCTATCTCCAAAGGTGTTGGCAAAACAGAAAGTTTCTCTGCATCCATACCCTCTTTAGCCAGGCCCCCAGTTGACTTCTAGCATATACTTCTCTATCTCCTTCATTTTCCAGCCAGATAAAGGGGAGTCCCCTGGGTTGTGGTCCTCAGTTCTGCACTGAGCAGGAAGTCCCTAACTCAACACCGTTGCACTCAGGAACATTCTCACCACAAACACCTAGAAGCCAAGCTTTCCATTCCAAATGGATACGGACAGTTCAATCAAGAAAGAAGAGGCTATTGAACAGCTGCAATAAATCATGTGCCAAGTGCAGTGTCTGGCGTGCAAACCAGGGAACACCACGTCAGAGAGTGGCCAATGAGGCAGCGCATTGCATAGGCAGCAGTGGCCTGGCTCTCTGTGCCGTGGCAAAGGCCCAGGCCCAGGTTACGCACTGCCCTGCCTCTTGGCCAGGAGGTACTCAAATATGTGCTCCTTGGTAAGAGGCTGACACTGAATATTTACTCCTGGATTTCCGTCCCTGTACCTTAAAGCAAACCGGGTGATGGGGAGGGTTGTAGGGGGCATGGGAGGAGGAAAGCAACCAGTAAGGGTAGCAGATCCCAATGCAGCCTAGAGACAAAGCCACCAGGCTTGGGAACCAACAGACCCCATTTGAAAGTTATAAACCACATAAAAGGATTGCCATTAATAAGAGTGATTAATGTAAACTTCAAATCACCAATAAAACATTAATAATACTTTTAATAAAGAAAAAAAACAACAAATCAATATTAAATCTTGTAACTTATTCAAGATGCTAAGGACTGTTGCCCAGCTGTCAGGAGTGGGGAAAGGCAGAAATTGAACACAAAATGCCTGCAGTGAAATAGCTCTAAGAATGATTGGAACAGTTAACTTAGCTTGACTTAGTTAACTTAATTGACTAAACTGACTTATTCAAGGAATGCTAATGACCCACAGTTGAAATCCCAATCTGCCCCCGATCCCCAAAGCCAATGTGGGAAGTAGATCCATTCCAGGGTTTGCAAACACTCCAGGTAGAGAGCATCCATCATTCCATCACCCTTGATCCTTCCATCCATGGATCCCTTAATTCCCCACTGATGGATCCAATGCCAAACATGTGCAGCACCATCCCAGGGGCGAGAGGCACAGAGAACTAGTGGTTTTGCCCAGTGGTTTCCCAATGCAGGTAGAATGTAGACAAATCATCTTCTCAGGGCCTACAGGGCTGCCTACTTATCTCCTTCCTGACACACAAGTTTTGTGCATGCTGTTCCCTCTGCCTAGAATGCTGTTCCCTTCACGCTATGCCACGTTGGTGCCTATTCATTCTCTGACCAGATCAATCCCAGGCTCCTTGTGTACTTCCTACGGTTGCGATATCACAGTTGTTGGTACCATGCTCTGATGAATGTACAGCCTGTTCTGAGCTGTAAGCTATTTGAGGCCATGTCTGTTTCTATCTCCATTCTCCCCAGAGCCTGTCCTTAACCATGGGTGCTTAACAAACACTTGATGAATGGAAAAATGAGGCATATCTTGGAGAAGCCCAAAGTCCAAGTGGGAGAGACCCTCTTTGGCCCTCCACGTAAATGACTCTGAGAGGCCTTTCCTGCAAGGCCAGTTTTGCTAGGGAAGAGTTGGGTCCTCTGACAGTGGTCAGGACCCTCTGAGAGGAGAAAAGGCGTGAACTGTAGAGGGTAGACTATTGTACTCCTTGTTGACTTTGACTATTGCCTTTCTGGTCTCCCTTTTAAAGAGTGAATTGTTCAGCTGTATTGAGGCCCATAAGAAACAGGCATTTTGGTCCATGGGTGAGCCAGAGAGTTGCAGCAGCAGCAGGATGCCTGAAACTGGGCACCGGGCATCGAGGTGGCATAGAAGGGAGGAAGCACTTTGAGCTCATCTAGAAAGAATGCCCAGATCAATTAGTTATGTCTGCTACAGGTGCAGCACGGGAACACAGTGGGTACACCTGTCACGTATTGGTCAGCCCCACTCCAAGGAGGCAGGGAAGCTCATTGTTCACTGACTTCCTAGAGAGCTCTTTCTTGCCCAATCCCTGAGGATATCTTATCTGTATAATAAGGGAGGCCATTTCTTCACAATTAGTGGTCACAGCTGGAGTTCTCACAGCTAGATGGTTCCATAAGTATCTTATACTTAAGGTACTGAAGCAGACATCACTTTAGGTCTTTCACATTTTCACGAAAAATTCCCCAAAATGCTACTAATGGAGCCCTGTGAGAGAATGACATCCTAACATGCCCAGGGGAACAGAGGGACCGCCACACCCAGGTCCCAGCCTCCGGTCTTATGACATTTGTGCAGCTATTGGCTAAACAAAAACTGAGGTTCTAGGATTAGGTTGCCTTTGTGTACTCTGGGCAGCCATGTCGGTTCTCTGACTAGCTTCCGAGGAAAGAGCCTGGTCACCCGTTGGTAGGCGGACTGCCTGAAGGCAAGCTCTTTGTAAACACAAGAGGGCACAGAGGGCCACACCACAAGGCCACTTGCACTGGTGGGCTCGAGTCCCCTGCCTGCTGATCACAATGAGGTGAGGCTTCTTGGAAGGTGGAGGCTCAGTTCCAGGACCCTGCCTTATGTCTAAAAGTACGGTGGAAGCTGTCATATTCACTCATTGGCCAAACGTTCCCAAGCCCCTTCTATCGGATGCCATATAAGGCGTGGGGGGTTCAGAGACACACGGGCCTGGACTGCACTCAGAGACCTCACTCAAGGAAAACGGCCATGTGAACAGGCCTGTCTTGCTCACCAGAGGCACAACAAGAGACAGCTGTATGCATGATGCTCGGTGGGGGCACCAAGAGGGCGGTCAGGGAGGCTTCCCGGCAGGGCCAGCTCGGGCTTGAGAGATGAGAATGGCACTCAGGAGGGGCCCAGAGATGTGGAGCCATGGGCACAGGGGACTCCAGGGTGACCGACACAGTGTTGGAGGGGGAAATAGCACAGATGTGGCTGCAGAGCAGGGCGGGGCCAGTCCTGGAGGACCCCGTATGCCCCGCTGGAGAGTCTCGACTATATTCTACAGACAGTGAGGAGCTGCTGAAGGTTTTCAGACAAGGACAAGGTCACTTATGTGTGTCTGTTAGATCCCTTGGCAGCAGCAAATATAGGTGAGGTGGTCCAGGGAGGGCAAGGGGGCAGGAGTACTAGTCAGAGGCTGCCCTGACAGTCCAAATGAGGCCCCATGTGGGGATGTGAGTGCAGGTGGCAAACGCCACAATCAAAAGGCATTTTATGCCCATAGGAAAATACCTTAGAAGATATACACTCAGCAACACTGAGAAAAAGCTCATAAATTCTTACTGCCAGATCCACATTTCTTGGAGAGCCCAGCCTCCCAGGATCCTTTTCATAGTCTCTGCTCCATATGTGAATTTTTGTGCCTCCCCTGGTCTCCATAGTTCTTTGTTATTAGTCTGTCTGCCTTGAATTACAGCCCATAGCCTCGCATCTCCCACCTGCCTGGGAACAGGTTGAAGGCAGAGCTGGCGTTCTACATATCTCTGTATTTCCCATCCGTGCCCAACACGCGGCTGGTACCCAACCATATACACATACACACAGACGTGCTTGCATGCATACGTAGATGTTTAGATATAATTTTTAATTGGATGAAAAATGTAGGTGCATGGACTGCGTACGTTACAATTCATCTGGCTGTACAGGCTCACAGCGAACTGGTAACAAATTTGTGGTTTGGGAGACAAGTCATGATTCAAGAACTGATTGTGTCCATAAAGCAGCCAGGTTCAGGAGTGTCTGAGCCTGGGAGCCCTGGGGGAGGACCAAGCCCCTGAAGCTGTCATCATGACAGCCTGGTGGTTGACATGCTCGGCAAACACTGACCACGGCGTGCAAGGTGCTCCAGCGGTGCTTGCCAATCATGGGGCAGGAAATGAGGCAGCGCCCAGAGAACAGGACACATCTTTTTTATTGTGTGGCTTGCTTTCATGACGAATAAAAGGGTTTTTGAAATGAAGCTGGTGGAATGGAAACAATCATGAAACCAGAAATGAAAACGGCATTTGGGAACTGGGACTCGATGTTATCAACGCGGTATGCTTGTGGAAATAGTGGGTGCTCTGCCTGGCTTCACAGAGAGCCTGCAACAAACTGTGGCCTGCAAAAGCTGGCCCCAGGACAGTGTCATCTCACACCTAATGAGGCAGTCCTTGTCAAAGAGGAGAGGGAAGGGCCATCTGGATTACCCACCCTGTCCCTTTCCCTAGAATGGGAGGCAGAGAGAGCAGTGAGGTTTGACTCAAAAGCCTAGCCTTGGGGTACTTTAATTCTCATATTAATGATCATCATTATTACCATAAACATTTACGGCAGAGTTATCTCAGTTCCTGGAGACAATCAAGCATGGTGGAAAGCACCTGGACTTTGGAGTCAGGCAGAATAGAGTTCAAATTCCGGCTCTTCTACTCAAAAGCTGTGTGATCTTGGGCAAGTTAATTAACCTCTCTGAGCCTGAGTTTCCTAAAGAGATGATATTGTAGTACACGCAGGAAATATTAATAGAAATAAATCTGGCAATACCAAAATCACCGTCAAAGGAGTCTTTCCTGAAACCCCAGTGCTAATTCATTTCTGTCTCCATCATTCTCTATCACTGCTGCTTTGTTCATTGCCATCTGAATTTATACTGACTTCCTCAATTCTTTCCTTGTCATAGCCTGTCCCTATGCCTTCCACTAGACTGGAAGCTCTGCGAGGACAGGGAGCATACCTGTCCTGTTCGTGATTGTGTCTTCCAAGCCAGAAATGGTGTAAGCAGCCTTTTTGTTTTTGGTAAGTGAATTGAGTGCAGTACACAATGCCAGGCATATAGCAGATGCTCGAGGAATGGTGGTTGGTGCGACCCCAGCAGCCTAGAAGGACTAGAGGCATAGACACAGGGGCCCAGCTCTGCCTAGAGCCAGCGAATCTCTTCCCCTTCTAGGCCTCAGTTTCCTCATCTGTCCAGTGAGGAAGACGGTCTGAAGATGATCATTGAGGCCGTTTCCAGCACTCCCTGGCTCTGTCTCAGATTCTCCACATGGGCTCTGAACTGAACAGGGGCACAGGGAAGTCCAGCTCCATCACTGGAGCCCGTGTCTGTAAGTTTCAGCTTCAAAATTGCCAGACAACATCAGCCCGAGAGGCCCGGGTGCAGTTCCTGCGGAGAGGCGGGTGTGGGAAATAGCCAGCATGAAGCACTCTCTTGGACTCACCAAGACTCACCTGTTAGCCTCACACCTGGTTTGAACACACGGGAAGAAAAGAAAGACAGAAAACAGGTGGGCATAAACCTGTAGCAGGCCCTAGCCAGGTGCTCTGACGTGCACCAGCTTGTCTGGTCCTCTCCACAGCCCAGGAGACATCATCACACCCATTCACAGATGAGGAGGGTGCGTGCGTTATACCCACGGAAGCAGCGAGTGGCAAAGCAGGAAATAAAGCCAGGCCTTCTGACTCAAAGTCTCCCGCACTGAAGAATTTGGTGGCGTTTAGGCTGCAGTCCTCTTGTCTATGACTGTTAATCAGCTATACCCCAAGTGTAATTTATGGCAAGAATACGCTGCTAATTCAGGAGCAGCCTCTACAGGACGCATTGTTTAAACTGATGCAATAATAAGGCAATGAAAAGAGCTGACATTTATAGAGCATTTCCTAAGGGTGAGCTGGGCCACGGTGCCAGGCATGTTACAAGCACACTTCCACAAGAACGTAAGGAGTAGGTGCTGATGCTATACCCACTTTGCAGATGAGGAGCCTGAGGCTTAGAGAGTGCCTGAGGTCACACAGCTAGGAAGCAGGGGAGCCAAACTTCAAGTCCTGCTCTCTCTAACTCTAGGCCTTCATCCTACCACCTTCCCATACCGTGGGCAGACTGGTGAGACCATTGGGATGAGTTAACATTTAATTACATGACACTGACATTTATTATATTATATGTAATGTAGATTATTAATGTTTTATATATGCTTTATACATAATTAATGTTATATTAATATGAGATTTACTGTGTATATATATATACACACAAAGCAAACTTTATATAATAATATACTAATACAGGACTTATAATATGATCAAACTGAGAGGAGAAGAGGTCAGTGGTCTCTAGTCCCAGCCAGCACCTTTGCCAAATGGATTAGGTCACACTGTGGAATTAGGTCAAGGGCTCAAGATCACTGTCACTCACTGGGTGAATGCACAGCGGTGCCAGGCATCCCCATGTTCCAATCAGGGCACCTCTATGGATTGTCCCTGTGAACCATCCAGAGCGTAGCCAGAGTCTCCAGGGAACAAGGACAGGTTGACCTGCTTTTGGAGCCCACAGAGACTCCAAGCCCATAAAGTGACGCTGCTAGGGGTTGTGTCCCCTCCCCTGCGTAGGGTCGTGCAGGAACTTAGCTGGAAACGCCCTAGAGAGTGGCAGGTGAAAGTGCCTAGCTCCTACCGAGGGCAAGGAGAGCCTCCTCCATCTCCCTCCTGAATGCACAGGTGCCCTGAGGTGGGGGACTTGTGCCCCTGTGGCTGACCATGAGCCAGCCACGGCCTGGAACTGCCCGGTCAGCACGGTGGCCTCACCCCACAAGGGGTCAGACAGCAGGACACAGGGCCAGGACAGGTCACTGAGATTAGTGCTGCAGCTGAACTTGAAACAGACTCGAGTGCTGGGGAAACTGAGGCTCTGCACCCCATTTTGGGAGGCAGCACCCCTGCCTTTTACTGCTGGAAGCCCCTCAGTGATCTTACCTGTAAACAGAGGCTACAGCTTGTTCACGTGCCGGTGAAGGATGAGTGGGTCGTGCATGGGAAACAGCTTAGGGAACTGTAGAGTCCTCAACAAATGTAAGGGACTCTGGTTTGACTATTTGGGACCCTAAAGTCATTGTCGTCATTGTGCTGTTTGATAGTTTTGTTGGCTGTGCTCTCACAGAACGGGGCACATAAGGAGTTCACCCTGAAACCAAAGGAGGGCTTGTCCCTCTGTGTTCCCCTGACCCAGCCCACAGCAGATCACAACCACGGCCCAGAGTGTCATATGAAGACCCACCTAGTCTTGCTGGAGAAGCCGTAAGTTCCTTCCCTCATCCCTCCACTCTGTTGCAGGTGAGTAGTTATTGCTTCCCCAGCGGGGCCGGGCTCCCTGCACCCATATTGGTGCCACAGTGGCTCCCCGGCCTTGCTGTGTCCTCACAGAGCTGTCACTTTACCGTAGGTCACAGATACGGAAGCCAGAGTTGGCTTACGGGACTTTTCTGACTCAAACCCTCATCCGGGAGGTGAGTGCTCAGGGCCAGCGATTGCTAGGAGTTCCCAGAACAGAGCTCCGAGCGGGCCAGGATGCCGGGCCCACAGGGAAAGCAGATATCACCCCACTCTGAGCAGACCAGTGCTGGCACTTCCTCCTTGGGCACCAGTCATGCATCAGCCAGACTGAGAAGGGGTCTTCCCGACGGCCCATGAGGCGGGAGCTCCTTCCCCAGACTCCAGGCTGCGTCAGGAGATGCCCGTTAGAGGGAACTAGATTAGGACTCTATCCACCAAGCTGTCTTGGGGCCAAGCTGGCCAATGGACTCTGGCCTCCAGCCTCCTTTCTTTGGGATTCTAGGGGGACATCAGGAGAAATCACCCCACACAAGGGAGGCCCTAAAATTTTACATGGAAAGCCCTGCTTCTCTACTCACTGTCCCTGACTAAAGAGGACCATTTAGCCTGCAAAGTGGAAGAAGGCCCTTTACATTCCGAAATGAAGTGTCAGCATGCAATGACAGTTAAGGTCCCAAGATACCCCCAGAGTCACTTTTTATTCTTTTCTATCCACAATCATTAGGGAAAAATCTCTCTGCAGCTTCTGTAAAACCCATTCACTAGAGGGAAATAGATCAATGAGAAAGCCACAGCCCAGAGCGCCCGTGCTGGCGGCTCTGACGCGGGCACATCCATTCTTCCCCCAGAGCCCACGCCAGAAGGACAAAGGATGCTCGCTCCCACCCCCTGACAGAAGAGCTAGCCGAAAAAGTTCTTTAACTAGGTATCTATTTCTTATCTTCTATACAGTAAGAACAAAATCTCTTTCCGAGAGTGACATATCTTACACTTCAAACAAGTGCAACTTTTGCCACTTATTTTTAAGTGCTCTTGCCTGCTAAAGTGACAGCAAAAATCCAGGGGGAGGGAAAGGCACGGTGGTGGAGGCACAGCTGTTTCCATAGCTGGCATCTCCAGCCAACAGCTGCAGGACCTAGAGCGATCCCCGAGGTTGACACCCAGGGAGGATGTGCAATTCCGGGGTGAAAGACTCGACCTCCAGTGCTCTGTTTGCTGATGTCGGAGCCAAGCCTGGTGCTCCAGGAGCTAAGGGTGGCCCAGTGGAGGGGTGGGCATGCAGGCACCAGAAGAGGAGGGGCCCGCACCCACGGGAACAGGGGAATAAGAACACAGCTCAATCTTCATTCACTTGTTTCCTGGTTG
This sequence comes from Cheirogaleus medius, assembly GCA_008086735.1. Lineage (NCBI taxonomy): Eukaryota > Metazoa > Chordata > Mammalia > Primates > Cheirogaleidae > Cheirogaleus > Cheirogaleus medius. Next base: position 5,152,712 of record VBSM01000729.1, on the reverse strand, counting down.
GACAATTCTTAGTACCCACTGCGTGCCAGGCATGGGCAATGGGGTGAGATGAAATCACAATAGCAACGAAAATAATAGCAGTATGGAATTCACACCCTGCACGGTGCTTTCTGAGCATTACTTCATCTAATGGTCACAGCAACCCCTTAAGGATGGTACTAATATTGCACTGCTTTACAGATGAGGAAACTGAGGCAGAGAGGTTTAAGCAACTAGCCCAATAGCTAATAAAAGGAGGAGCTGGAATTTATATGCAAATCTGTTTGACTCTCAGCTCGAGAAAGGCAAAGTGTCGACGTGTACTTACTGAGCTCATCAGCATGAGCAAGGCACTGTGTTCACCCAAACCTGCATAGAGGAACACAAGTCACATCCCGCAGCCAGGAGCTCACTCTAGAGCTCAGGAGGAGGAAAGCTTGAACAAATGCAGGGAGCGGCAGCTGGCCAGGGCTGGACCCAGGGAAGTGTGGAGGCCAGCCATGCTGTGGAACCTTGATGTCCAAGCTCAGGGGTTCTAGAACCTGTATCTAGAAGTCACCAAAGGGTAAGAGTGGGTGGACAGAGGACAACCTACTTAGTCATGTTTTAGGAAAACTAACAGCTGCAGACTAATAGGTATAACCCAAGAATATGAGGCAAAACATCATATCTAGAATATTACAGGGGAAAAAAGGATCCATCCATTGAAACCCTCCTGCCAAGGCTAGGCAGGAGCCTCAGCCCCAGGAGGCCGGGGTTTCCCCGCACGGCCCCACCTGCCAGCAGGGATGTGCGTGTTTCCCCATCACACGAGGCAGACCGATGACATGTCCGCAGCTCCTGCCTGGCTTTCCTCTGGCTGTCACTTTGAGGCTTCTTCCCTGGCCTTATTCTCCAGCTGCGTCAGCTTTTTGCTTAGTTGTTCTGCCCAGTTGGGAGGGAGAGGCTGCCTGTCTTTGTGAGGGCCCTTTTCATGCTGCGCATGACAACTTCGGCTCTGGCCTCTCTCACGGCTCACCAAAGCCGGTGCCAAGTGCCGTCTGTGGGGATGGAGCCCTTTGCCATCGCGTTGCTCCTGCCCCAGCTGTGCGTGTCGGGCTTTGGTCTTTGGCCACACCTTGAGAGGGGGCTCAGAAATTCCCTCAGGCCCTACCCACCCCTGAGACTCTACTTCCCTGCACAGAATTCCCTAGAGACTTTGGCAGCCCAGGAATAAGAAGGGATATTTCTGACCACCAGCAGGGCACAGGGATGGATTACCAGGACATTCAAAGAAAGCCCCAGGCTGCTGTAAACACTTTGCCACAAGCCACGTTGGGGCCACAGCTGGAAAAGGTGGGCAGTGCAGAGCAGGCTGCCCTGGCAAAGGCCGGGTCTAAATGATGTTTCTGGCAGTAGCACCCTCTGAGCTGAGGTCAGGATCGACATCTTTCATTTTGGTAATGATCTGGTGTCATTATTCACTCAGAGCACACCCTTCAGAAACAAATACACTCATCAGCATCTGTCTGCCTTGAGACAGCTGGTTTCCTTCAAAGCAAGAAAACCTACGAACCTATCAGACATTTGCCCCTCTGTCCTCCCCAAGAAGACACGCGTTTGTGTCCTCCGAGCAGCACATTTTACAGTTAGGAACCAAGGAGCACTGAGTCCTGTTTTTAAGTATGTTCAACAGGTGGGGATGGGAAACGTGCCCGGGTGGGACGGGGCCCCGGGTGGCGCACAGCTGTCCCCACAGCTGGCAGAGACACCCACAGCTGCCCGCCACACTGGCCAACATGCAGTGAGCTGGGATCCAGCTGGTGATCCAAATGACAGATGTGTGACCATTTAGCAAGAGGGTACAGCAAGGACATGTTCTGCCCCAGAAGCAATTCTTCTCTCTAAGGAGCCTCACACGCCAAGGACTCACCCCTCCCTTCCTGCTAGCCCCATGGCCACGTTCACAACACGAACGTTCCCATCTGGGCATTTTCCATCCCTACCCCTGTGGGGTTTTAAGGCCTGCTGGTCCCGTGCAACTCCATATTTTCCTTGTATGTCCATTTTTAATCGCCATCACTGCCCTGCACGAGTCCCCTTCACCGCCCCCTGCGTGGATTCCGGCTGTCCCTGGGATGTGCCTGGAGAGGAGGGTGGAGGGTGGAGCCACAATGCAGAGACTGTGACTGTTTTCTTGCAGAGAGCCATCCCTTTCTCCCTGTCAGCGACACGTGCAGCAGGAATTGGGCTGCCACTCACCCCTGCCAGATTAACTGTGTTTGCATCCACTAGCAAACACTAAGGCGATTTACCTGAAACCACAATTCACAGAACTAGTCTAAAGGGCTTGATGGTGTTACAGCCCATGATTTCGGAAGTGTAGCCAGTAGAGACAAAACCCACTGAGATCTTATTAGCGCTTAGAATTCCTGCTAGGCTTCCCATCCATGTTGCCATGGAATCCCCAGGCCATGATGTCCCTACCTTCATTACCCCACAGCAATTCGGTTCAAACTCCTCCCACTGTATTCTAATTAGTTGCCCATCTATTTGACCCTTTCCCCTTCTCCTCAGCACCTCTCTCCCTCCCAAGACCATGGGCTATTGGAAGGCAGAGAACACATCTTACTCTTTCCCATTCTGACACTAAATAGGGAATTGGTGTTTGTTGAACTTAATTGAATCCCACAGGTCTAGGTTGAGACAACACTAGTAGCAGTAGAAGTAGTAATACTAGCAAATACTTAATTGTCTTAATCCCTTTTACATCTATAAAATATGAATTTTCACACCCACCCCAGCTAAATGTTATTCTTATAAGAAAACTGAGACACAGAGTGGTAGAATTACTTGCCCAAGCTCAATTAGGAACTAGCAGGGCTGGGATTTGAACCCAGAGCAGTCTGGTTCCAAGTCTGATCTCCACTTCGCTACATACACAGCCTCTCAAGCTGAACTGATGCAAACTCCCTAAGACATAGCTCATTGCATTTTCTAGGAGAGACCCCTTGTAGAAATACAGCATGTGCAAAGGGGAAATGAAGAAAGTTCAGTTCTGTAGTCAGCCATGCAAGAGGGATGTGAGAGACACCAAAGGAGAATTCCCCGTGCCCCAGGGGAGGGTCCTCTGTACACATCTGCTGCTGCTGGGCACATAGCCAGGGATGGAGGAGGACACAAGGAGACACGGCCATTCAGGGAAGGGGCCCAAGAGCAGAGTCCTGGGGGAGTGTGGGGGTGTGTTCTAGGCATGGTTCAATGAGACTGTGAACACAAGTGTCAGGCTGGGAGCACGGCTGGGGCCATGGATTCGCTCAGAGCTATGATTCTCACAGGCTGCTGTACTTTAGAACCACCTGGGGAGCCTAGAAAAATCCCTATGCTCAGTGCCTCCCCAGAGCAATTAAATCAGAATCCCGGGGGGCGGGACTCTGGCACCAGTATTATTTTAAAGCTCCCAGGATGATTACAAAGTGCAGCCAAATTTGAGAACCACTGGTTCAGAGTCTATGCAGTATTATTCACCAGAGAAGTCTGGTCCCTTCATCATGGGATAAGATGATGAGTGGGGACTCACTACCTTAGTGGGACTGAGGTGGTGGGTGGGCTGCTGCACTCTCCCCCTCCCACTGTGGTTGGCTGTTTGGGGCTACTCTGTGGCAGTGTGTCTTCTCTGTTTTCTAGAGAGCCCTTCAGGGTGGTGGTAGATTTTAGATCACGCAACACCAGTTCAAATTCCGACCTTGCCACTTACAACCGTATGACCTTGGGTATGTTATCGAATATCCTAGCCTCTGTTTCCTCCACTGCAAATAGGGGGTTGTGGTGGGTATAATAATGGCCCCCCAAAATGTTCACCTCTAATCCCCAGAACCTGGGGATATGTTACATGGCAAGGAGGGATTAAGAATGCAGATGGAATCAAGGTCGCTGATCGGCAGATTTTAAAATAGGGAGATTCTCCTGGATTATCTGAGTGGGCCCAACATAATGACAGGGGTCCTTAAATATGGAAAGGGAAGACAGGAACGTCAGTGTCACCGTGATGTGCTATGGGAGAGACCAGCCATTGAGGGCTTTGAAGATGGGGGGGCCGGTAGCTTCTAGAGGCTGGAAAAGGCAAAGAAATAGATTCTCCCCTCTAGGAAGAAATGCAGCCCTGCTGGCGCCCTGATTTTAGCTTAGTGAGACCCATTTTGAACTTCCGACCCCCCAGAACTGTAAAATAATAAATGTGTGTTGTTTTAAGCCACTAAATTTGTGGTAACTTGTTACTGCAAAATAGGAAACTAATACAGGATGGATGGGAATAAATTGGGGATGGTGTGAAGATTAAGCGAGATAAAATTGAACAACACGTAGCACAGCTCTTAGTGCTTTGTAATTATTAGTAGGCATCACTATTTTTACTGTCCCCATCCTATTAGGGAGCTGCCACCTCCTGCAGTCCGAGCAGCTGTAGTGGGGCTGCCCACTCTCTGTCTGCCATCCTCAGATCCACTTCCTGGCTCCTCGGGTAGCTGAGTGGTCCCCTGCCCTGTGCGTCAGCAATCAGCTTGGTTTCAGGACCTGGGCCCAGTCTGGTGGGAACTGGCCAGTCTTTGCTGGACAGGGCAAGAGGCTCCCAGGAGGCCCACGATGCCCGATAACACAGCACAGATCAGTGTTTCTACTTCCTGACTCTATTCATGTGAAACAATAGGAAATGGGGCTTGCGGGGCCCTCAGGAAGCATTTCTGAGCACCAGCTAAGAAAGGACCTTGGGAATGGTTGGCAAGGGCTTCAGAGACCTCACCTAAGGGCTGAAGGTGTGGAGTACCTCCGTAGCTGCCAACAGCAGGCAAGACCTGCGCTACCGTGCCATGAACAAAGGGCTCAGGTTTGCAGTAGTGATCTCCTTAAGGAGAATCCAAAATTAAACCTTCACCAAAATCCCTTATTTGTGCCAGGCCCTCGTGGGCCCTTTCCCCAGCTCTCTTAGCTGATGCTCACAACACCAGTGTGTGCCTGGCATTGTGATCTGTTTATTCCGAGCAGAAAATAGACTTGAGGAAATTCAGTGATTCACCCAAGGTCACCCATTAGACAGCAGCAGAACTGAGGTTCAAACTCTTGATTCCAAATCTGGAACATTCCATGCCATACCATATTTCATTTTCTTTCCATAGAGGCCTAATTAATATTTCAGTCATTACTGATTTAATCCTGGGAGCATTAGAACACAACTAGTAGAAGCTATTCATCTGCATTTCCTCCTCGAGATGTGCCAGCCATAAAAATGAAGATGCTTCAAAACCTACAACCAACTAGAAGGGGGCCTGAAGGAAATTTGGTGCCAGATGAATAAATCTCATGTCAGCTCAGGGTTGTCGTAATTGCAGCACTGCATAATGTTCATAAACCTTGGGTTTCCTGTGGTCCCTGAAATAGAGCAGGCAGGTGAGGAAAGACGCATCCCCTCCCCACCGTGGGGGCCCGAATTAGAATGTTGCACCAGCCCTGGAAGCTCAATTTACCCTGAAAGGACACCCAGACTGGAACGTTCTCTGCTCTAAAAGATCCTGTCCCTCACTGTCCTCCTCTTCCTCTTTTTCAAGAGCCAGGTGGTATTGGCTGTAACATTTAGCCCTGTCAATTCAGCTTGAAAACCACACACACACACACACACACACACACGCATCAACCCACAGTGACAGACACCACATGTTTAGATAGGAAAGATGGGAAAGATTGACGCAAGCGAGAAAAGAGAGCCGGAGGATACGTAAGAGAAGGTGGAATCAGGCAGGTTTAGGCGAGGCTGATAAGACGATCTAAGAAGAACAGAACAGAGGGAGAAATGTATTCGGGTGGCTGCTGGCAGCCCTAGCTTAGTAACCTAACGGCAGCCAGTCAGTTCCTACAGAGCACCAGCTACTTCACAAGCCACAGGCAGCACATCTCCTCCTATCTCCCCTGCACTTGAACCTGCTGAGTCCACTACAAACTGAGAAGCCCCCATGTCAGCTTTGGGTGATGTGCTGCTGCTGTGGGTGACAGCCAGGCCTTAGGAACAGGAGCCTGTCCTGCTGACACTGTGGGATGGTGGCGGTTTCCAGCCACCCCACCAAACCTGCAAGGTTGAATCCTGCAGGCAAAGGCAGGATGTAAACTCCCTGCCTTGGGGAGAAGCTAAGTCCCTGAGGCTGCTGGGGAACAATGTATTTTTAGGTGTAGGCTTCATTTGGGAACAATAAGAGAAGAGCAAAATTGTAAAATCCTAAGGTTCTTGTAAGGTCTGACTGGCTCAGCTCCTGCTAAACATCCAAAAGGATCCAACAGAGCAAGACAAACTCAGGCTCCCCGCAAGTCGCTGGCTCCAGCTGGAGCCATGTTCAGTGAGATCAGGAACCTCAAGCTTCGGGGGCTGGGAAGAGTGTTTTTCCATTCCTGACTCTTGAACAAGTGTGCACCAGGTGGCTGTCATCTTTAATCCTAAAGATCCCCCAAGGAAGGAGATTTGTCAACCTTTCCTCTAGCCCAGTCCTGTGCATTAAAGTCAGAGCGGGTGACAGTGATTGAGGGGGGCTCAGCACCATAATCTACACCTGTCTGCCACCCCCCTTCCCACCCCTCAGCCTTTGATACAGACTATTGATGTTGTCTCAATTTCGTGCAAAATGCTTTGCCAATGCAACCCGGAGCCAAATTCCCTAGCTTCCCTGTCCCCACATCAGATTGCCACCCCTGTGCTCCTTGCCATGGATAGTCTGGGGCGCTACCATTTTAGACATGGATGCCTGATCTCTCCTGCTCCTCCCCAACAGGACCCAGCCCACCCCTCTTTCTATTCTCGCTTCTTGCCACTCCCTTTATGGCCAACTGCATCCCTCCCTTTCCCAAAAGCCCTGAATTACCCACTTTTCACAGCTGCTCGAGCAGGGCCTTTCCCCAAAGGCCCCTCACTCCACCTGCACCTGCTAGAACCGTGCCCAGCCCTCACGCCCATCTCAGGCGCCCTCACAGCAGCGTCCTCACTCCCACCCAGACTGAGGTGCTTGCGTGTCCTCCACACCCCGCCCCGCCCGCAGTGCAGCGCTCAGCGCTTGCAGCCAAGGCGTGTGAGCATTTCCGAGCTTATCTCTCCATTAGATCACAAGCCTGTCTAGGGCAGGGACCTTGCCTTCCCCGGGTGCCTGGCTCAGAACAGATCTTCAATAGCGCTGTGCTGAATGAATTAATCACCTTTTGTCCAGTCCTCAGGGGAGGTAGAGAACAGTTGCTATTTCTAACAGCAGCAGGAAGACAAATATCGCCCTGCCCACTCTCCCCACCCCCACTCCACACACACACCCAGGGGTGGTAATTTCTCTTTGCTTTCAAATCGATAAGGTTTCTAGCACATTCTAGTAAGAGGCATCACAGAGAGCTGGAAGGGACCTTGGAGAGCCCTTAGCTCCCTGCCCGATTGCACACTGAGGGAACTGAGGACAGTGAGGGGCAGGGTCTGTCAGCAATGACACAGCAGGTGGGTGTCAGGGACGTACAGGACTCCCCACATGCTGGTCCCACAGAGCTGCCTCGCAGCCCTGAGTTCAGAGGCTGCGGCTGCTGTGCACCTGGTAGGTGGCTCCACCATGGCTGGTCGCTGATCTGTTTGTGGCTGTGGCCAGTGTAGTCACAGCTCACTGATCACAGCTAAGGCCAGCTGCTACAGCTGAGTAATGTCTTTGAGAACGTCGAGCCATGGTGGCATGTGGCCATGCAGCAACACTCTCCTGTGACATAGCCTGTTGGGGTGGCATTGCTACAGCCAGTCCCACAGGTGCCCAGGCGTGCCACTTCACCCTTTCCCAGACCGGGAGCAGCACAGAGGCGTATCCAGTCTGTCGTCCTCAGCTCCGTCCCAGACCAAGTGAGCACCACGCCCCTCGAGATCATGGCTCAATAAAACTTGTCACATGCGTGTGTAGCAGGCTTGCTGTGGGGGCTGGGGTGGGTGGGCACCTAAAACCACAGCCTAAGGGGAGGCCGCAAAGTTTTTAGAATGAAAACAATTTGCAAATCCTTGAAATTTTTTCCTTCATTTCTCCTATCTTTAATCCAACAATAGAAAGTTTATGTCCCAGATTCAATTTCTGGTTCAACATTTGTATCAATGGTTTAGATGAAGCTATCACAGTCAGGCTCATCAAATGTGGGAGGACAGGAAGCTGGGAGGGCCCTCAATACATGTTGCTGAGTGGAATGCTAAAGGCCTGGACGACTAGAACGAAGGGCTGAGACAACCACAGGGAAACGTAACAGAAGCGAACAGGAGGTGCAGCTCTCGTCCTCAAAAGCCAAAGGCACCGG
>VBSM01000729.1:5104252-5136800 GCA_008086735.1 Cheirogaleus medius | reverse complement strand
AAAAAAAAAATACACTGTTTTTGTGTTTTCATTTCTTTCCAGGACCCTCCTGCCTGAGGATAAGCGATGCCTGAGTCTTTGAAAGCTCCACGCTCAAAAATGCTGAGAGAAGAGGCGACTGAGGAAAGACGGGGGCCATCTTCAAGCAACAAAGGCTACCACGTGGGAAACACAGGGGCCTTCTTTTCCCTGCGCCAGAGGCAGAGCCAGGGCTGAGGGCAAGTTCCAGGGAGGCTGTCTCCTCTCAGTGAAAGGATGAACTTTCTAAAGAATCATGCTGCTGGTCGGGAGGGGAGCCTCCGCATCACGGCAGCACACACACAGGCTAGTGGGGGTCCCTGCACTTGGTGGGTGCTATGGTTTGAATGCCTCCCCTCCAAAATTCAGGTATTGCCAATGTGACAATATTAAGAGGTAGGGCCTTGAAAAAGTGATTAGGCCATGAGGGCTCCTCCCTTGTGAACGAGATTAAAGCCCTTATGAAAGAGGCTCCATGTGGCGTCCTGTCTCTCAGCCTTCTGTCCTCTGCCATGTGAGGACACAGTGCTCCTCCCCTCCAGAGGATGCAGCAGTGGGGCACTATCTTGGAATCTGCCAGCACCTTGATCTTGGACTTCCCAGCCTCCAGAACTGTGAGAGATAAATTTCTGTTCTTTTTAAGTTACCTAGTCTTAGGTATTTTGTTATAGCAGGAGAAAATGGTCTAAGACATTAGGGGAACAGACCAAGTCACCTCCAAGAACCTTCCAACCCTGAGGCTCCAAGACTTTAAACCAGAGGTTGGTTGAGAGTTATCTAACGATGTTTCAGAATTCTTCTTCCTCGAAAACACAAGCCGTCTAGGCTAACAAGTAGGAATACTGTTCTAGAAGCTATCCGCCAGCCTCACGTGTGTGCTGGGCCAGGGCCTGGGTGTGAGCTTCCAGGGCAGGGTTGGGGGAGGTGGGGACAGGGTCATCTGGTCCCTTGCTAGCCACAAGCCCAGCGACTGCTGTGGATGAGGGAAGTGGGAGCACATTCACACAAAAGGCCCTGATGTCACGCCCAGAGGACATGCAGCAGCCACACCCTGTCCCCGCCTCTCCTCCCAGACGAGCAGCAGCTGGCCTTCCCCACAGGAGGAGTCCGCCAAGCGCTCCCCTCTGGATGACCCCACAGGCACACTTGGGATAACACCGTCCCCCGCTCTCAGGAAGCAGGTCCCTGGCTGGCCTAAACCAGAGAATTGACAGATGAGGAAACTGAGGCCCAAGGCCACAAAGCTAAGTAACGGCATAACAGCTTTGGAAACCAGTTATCCTGAATCCAGCACCTCTCATTCAAAAACCTGCAAACACCTGCTCTTTGTCAGACATGGTGGGTCCCTGGAAATGCAAAGGTAATTATCTCTGAGGTGGAGGAGAAAGACACTGAACGGAAAACTACAATGTGGCCGGGTGAGGTACAATCGAGGGCTCCCTGGAGAAGCAGGTCCTGCCTTCCTCTGACTATCTGGGCCCACGCCATTCCCATGAGCACAAGGAACTCTATGGAAAGGTAGGAAGCACAAAGGGAACCAGGTGCTCATGACTTCCCCACGTGACATGACGGTGCGTGCAGGTAGGAACAGGCTGGGTGATGGGACCATTAGGGAGGAGGCCCAGCCACCTGCTGGCACTGGGCAGGTGTGACAAAGACCATCTGGCAGACCCAGCTGGTAAATGACAAGGCCCAGCTAGAAATAGTGGGGCAGAGGTCACAGAAAAGGGACCAGAGTTTCTGTTCATAAAAGCCCACTCTGCACACTGTTCCCCACCTCCGTAAGAGTTCAGCAAAGTAGGCGATATGACTTCCATACTTCAGATGGGAAAACTGAGGCCCAGAGAAGTTGTTACAGGCCCCAGGTCATTCAGGCTGAAGTGTCTGAGTCAGGATTCAGTGCCACTGATTTCAGTTTATTTCTCCAAACTGTGAGTGTCAGACAAAGATAAGTGGCCCAAATAGCATCATCCACGACCCATGACTAGGGCTGAAACAGACACTGGCCATGAGCTGAGCCTGGGACAAAGGGTGCCCAGCGCGGGGCTGGCCTGCGGCAATGTGACCCTGCCACCAGGACAGAACTGAGGTCACACTGGGCCAGATCAGGCCTGAGAGCTAGTGCTGCAGGCTGGGGACTGGGAACGAGGACCTCAGGAGAATCAGAGGGAGGGACACCTGGTCCCACTCACACCAACGCCTGGAGCAGTGAGCGGGAACAGTCGGGCTGAGAACAGCCCCTCTTCTTCCCCTCCCTCCAGCCTGGTCTAAACTGAGTTTATGGTTCTGCCTTTTCCCTTTGGCCTGTGCACACCTTCCTGCACAGGTCAGGGTGACACACAGTAATACAGGCTCCCTACAGGTGAGGACATGCGGACTCCCAGGGGTCCCATGGCTGGTTTGGGTGGATTGGAACCTGGCCAGACTGTCAACTCCTATCCCATCTTGGTTCCTCCCTGCCTGTACCCCTGGCTCCTTTCTGGGAGTGACTGGACAGTGGTCTGGGTTACAGTCCACCACCTCCATCCAGCTCAGACACCATGAAGGGAGCTGCCTGGTGGCATCTGGGACACTAGGCCCTCAGAGCACAGCCGCTGAGCAAGCACCTGCAGCCCTCCAGAGGCTGGAGAGTCCCAGCATCTAGTTGAGCGTCCTCTGGTCACCGACAGACTGGAGCCTTGCCAAGGTGGCCCAGAGCCATGGCTTCTGCATCCCGGCCAGCCACAGAGGTACCTGACCCTCAGCTGGAAAACAGAACCACTCTCTAGAGGGAGGAGGTATCACACCCACATCTGTGCCACTGCTCCACCCTGAAAACGCTGAGTAACAAAAAGGACTGGATTTGAACAGTGTTGCTGGACAGTGTTCTACAGAGCACTCTCCCATACACCCCTCATTCCATCCTCACACCAGCCCAGTGAAGTTGGAATAAAGCCCCCATGTTCCAGTTGAGGAGACTGAGGCCCAGAAGGGTCACAGGGCTGGCCAAAGACACACAAGAGAAAAGGTCATGGCCAAGACTCAACCCCAGATTTTCTGACTCTAAGCTCTGGTCTTCGTCAATCTCTTGCCTGCTGCCCAGATGTGAATCTATCTATGCTCCTCCGGCCAAAGGACTGGGATGGTTTCCAGATTCACATGCGCATGAGAAAAAACATCTGGATATTTCAGAATTACCCAGGTCCACGTTGGAGCAGGTCAGCCTGAAGGCTGGGAGACAGGAGGCTCACTGTCATGAGAAGATGCCTCAGATCTGTTCACTCCTGCCTGACCCTCCTGGCCCAGGGAGAACTGTCCTCCCAGCATCAGCCAAACTGGAAGCGCACCCCAGAGGCCTGGCCAAGGTTTCTCTGGGTGCCAAGTCACTCCTCGGCAGCAAGGAACAGAGGTCTCCTCGGCCACAACAGACTTCTATCTAGAAAATGACACCTCCCAGCCTGGCATCCAGCAGGGGTACAGCCTATACCATTCAGAAATACAGACTCCCTGGTGGTGTTTGATGCAGAGTGTGTGTGCGTGTGTGTGTGTGCGTGTGTGTGTGCGTGTAGGGGGAAGCATGAGGCAGGTCTGCCTCCCGGAGGGGACTAATTCAGCAGCTCCAGTCCGGAGAGGACCCACCAAGAGACAGAAGCGGCAAAGCATCTCATCGAGGCTCACACAGTGCCATGGTGCTAACTGAGGGTCCTGAACAAGATGGCCACGCTAGTCACGAAGCCATATATTTGCCTCTGGGATCCCCAAATGAAGATAATGTCACCGTTATTCTAAAGCCACAGAGCAGCTTCACAATTGTCTCTCCCGTCAGGGTCCAACCCAGAAGAGAAGAGCCACGATCTTGGACACCATCTTATAAAATCACCCGGGCAGCTGCTTGGGGGTGGGTTTTGGGGGTGGGGATGGGCTCATCCACTGCATGGGGGTGAGGGTGGGGACACCTACCTGGACTTCACGTGTGTGGTAGGCGATGATCAAACCCAAAAGGATGAGGGTGGACAGACTGATAAGGCATTTCAGGGCCAACGAAAACATGGAATCCTGCAGGAAAAATGGAAAGAGAGAATTAGGGCCAGGAAAGGAGCATCTCATTTTACGCTGAGGCTGGAGACAAAGGAGGGACTGTCACCAGCCCCTCCTGGGAGCAGGCTATAGCACAAAGTCAGCCCGAGCCACCGAAGAGCCTCAAACCGGGCTTGGGCCGGCCCTGTCCTGGCAGCTGTCCCTGGGCCTGTTTGCTAGTGCTAAATCACATTCGCATTCCTGGGATGAACCCTACTTGGGCATGATGTATTGTGTTTGTTATACATGGCGAGATTCAGTGTGCTGATGCGTTATTCAAAATTTTTGCTTCCACGCTCATAAGTCATATGAACATAATTCTTTTTTGTGCTGCTATCATATGGTCTGGGCATCAGTATTATGCCTCTGTTTGGCCTCTGTTTTCTCTTAACAAACCTGAACCAGAGGATTTTCGAGGTAGAATTCTTTCAGGAATGAATTAGAACATCTTGGTGGCCACTCTCACTGCCTGGCTTAGGCCGAGGGCAGGGGAGGGAGGCAAAGGCCGCAGAACAGCTACTGGGGAGAGAAGGGGGAGGGCACAGGAGCAGAGAGGTGTCCCAGGCAGGAGAAGGGGCTTCAGGGTCCCTCCTAATAGGGCTAGGGGGTTGGGTGGGCCCCATGACCTTCACTGCAGCCTTCAAGCCCCGGGGCACTTAGAGACAGACCTGCAGCATGTGGTTAGGAGCATGACCTCTGGGGCCAACCATTGGTCCAAACCCTGACACAGCTGCTTAGAGCTATATGACCTTGGGCTGCTCACTCCACCTCTCTGCACTTGGGTGCATCATGTGTCAGCCAGGGATCAGATCAGTACCTACCTCATGGGGCTGTTGTGAAAATAAAGAAGTCAGTGTATGTAAAGTGCCTAGAATAGTGCCTGCCTAGGTGAGCGTAAGCTACTATTATCATTTACGCTGCATTCTCTGCCAATCAGGGCTTCTGGGTTGGGACTTGCTCTCCTACGAATCTGGAAGCCCAGAGGTAGGACGGCTCCCAGTCCCAAAGGAGGACAGTAACACAGCCCTGAGCACAGGCAGCAGATGAGATCTAGGAAGCATTTCCAAGCACTTACCATGTGGCAGCCCCATGCCTAGTCCTGAGAGGTGCACACCACATGAGAAACAGCCCTGTCCTCAAGAAGCTGGCAGTCAGAATGATGCCTGATTTCTGTAAGCACCTTATAGTTTATTAATATATAGTGGACCAACATATTTGTTCTCATCCATCCTCATAATAGCCCTTGGCCTTTGTCTCAACCTTACAGACTTTACAGGCGGAGACCCAGTGGGGTGAATGGCTTGTGCCAGAGTTCAAAGCCAAGGGCTCTGACTCCCAGCCCAGAGCACTGCCCACAAGCCCTCGGGCCCACTCTCCAATGGGAAACAGGGTACAAACGTGGGAAATGTCCATTTAAATAGACTTAAATGATATCTTAAAGCAACAGTGAAAGGTAGGATATGATTAATTGCCAAGTGAAACCTACAGGAGAGTTAGGGGAGCTCAAGGGATGAAGATGTCACCCTAGATGGGCCAGAAAAAGCTTTCAGAGGTGGATGTGAGAGGGGGCAGAGATCTGCAGAGTGAGGAGGTGGTGTCCAGTATGGCAACCATGAGAGTCAGAGGAGGGCTTGGAACTTGAACCCGGGACTTCCAGATGCGCAAGCCCAAGCCTCAGCCACCCTCTGTGGGCGGGGACAGAATGAGAGCTCTCCCTGGTGTCTATCAATCTCACCTTTCACTTCTACAGTTATTGGCACCTACTTTGTGCCAGGCAATGGGGATATAAAGGAGAACTAATGAAGTTCATTCATTCATTCACTCCTTCACAACAATTTCAACCACTTCTCGTTTATTGAACACCTACTAGATATCCAACAATGTGCTAGACGCTGTAGGAGATACAGCGAGGCCCCCTGCCTGCTAGAAGCTTTCAGACTGGCTTATACACAAACCACGACTTTCTACACTGTGTGGGGTTGTCCGGCTATGGGGAAAGGTCTCCATTCTGCCCTACCCACAAGACAGTCTAAACATAAGCCAGTCTTCCTTTAGCCTCTCCCGTGTTCACTTACTCAGCACACGTGTATGGGGTGTCTAAGGGGAGCTGGTGCTGTGCTCATCCAATGTGAGCACAAAGACAGAGTTCTGGCCCTCAGGAATATTTCAATCTTTAAAAGCACAGCTTGATGCCTGGAACGTCCCAATCACAAGACCTAGATGGGCCGAAAAGAGTAAGCAGTGAATTCAGCGGTGCTCAGACTGTTTTAGGATAAGACAAACCCTCCCGTAGGAATGAACTGGGGATATCTCACAAAGTTTTTCAGGCAGAAATGACCATAATTTCCTTTTCAAAGGGGTCTGGAAGCATCTGGGGAGCATCATGCCTCCTCTAGGAAGGATTTGGGATCAGCTGCACATTTCAACCTCGGATTTATTTCTTTTGGCAGAAATTGAAATCAGAATCCAAGCCTATTTCCATCATTTTTACAGGAAGAGGGAAAGGGGAAGGGGCCAGATGCCATCTCTTCTTCTTTGAGCCTCTTCCTTTTGTCCTAAAACTCAAAGCCTTTACATTAACAGGCAAGTCCCACCTGCTTCTCAGTTTGGCCAGTGCAACCTCCTTGGCCAGCTCCAGCCCCACAGGGACCCAGCTGTGTCCCGGAGCAACAGGGACTCTAGATACTTCTAGGACAGACTCTAGATACTCTAGGACAGACGTCCTTGCATTCACCATCGCACATCAGTAAAAGAGTAAACCACCAACCATTTCTAACAGCTGGGAAACATGTCGAAGAAGTCTGGCTGGACTAGAAATGTTTTCTATTTGTTAAAATGTTGAATTATCATCTTTTCTTTGCCTCCTGAATGCCTGTGAGGCTTGAAACGGTTATGGTTCTTGGGGTGACAGCAGCAACACGAGACTGCCACACACCACATGGGGGGCGCCTGCCACACCCGAGGTGCCCCCACTCTCTCCCGTCCAAGGGCCAAAACGGGACTCGTGAGCTGGAGGGGGTCCTATGGTTAACTGCTCCACCCTTCTCCCCTGGGACTCAGAGCTCTTCAACTCCAGAGTAATAATTCTTAACACACAGGAATGCTTAGGAATTCCATCTCATTTGACACCAGTCATTTTTTAAAGCCATTTATTCCTAAATGCCCCAAAACATTCAAGTGGTTAAGTAAATTTGAGATCAGCCAGTGATCGAACACTACACAGCCACTAAAAAACACTCATGTAGAGAATATTTGAAGACACGAAAAAAGGTTGATGATATGATATTAAGTGAAAAATTCAGACCCCCAAAACTATATATGTAGTATATTTCCAATTATTTAATTTTTTTTAAACTTCTTTAACGTAGAAAAAGACTGTGAAAATATATCAAATATCCTGAAAGACTGGGGTGTTTTTCTAATTGTCATATTGCTTTTCTCGTCAAAATTTATACAATGAGAATATACTAGTTTTTACTGAAAAACTTTTTGGTTTTTTGTCTTCAATCTGAGCCCTGGACTGCTAGAAAGAGGCAGCCATGTGGATGGGGTGAGTCATTTTTATTTGTGACGTGGCGAGCGCCTTGCCTGGGTGGCCGTGGGAAACACACGAGCCTCCAGCCCATCCCCTTGATGGGGATAAGGACGTGAGGCTCCAGCCTTCCAGAGACCATTTCCTTTACTCAGTGCCCATTTCCTAGTCTCACACTATAAAATGCCATGGTACCCAGATCACAGCACAAGATCATATGCTCCTGCCAAGGGGAGACTGGGGTCCTGTGTAACCCTGGGGCTGGGTGACCCACCTCAGACGACTCTCTCGCTTCACCTGACTCTCAGTGTACAGAATCTACGGCATGATACGTCACACTGTATTACCTCCACACCCCATTAGAAGCTGAGTACAAGTGCTTAATAAGTGCTTCTTGAAACTACTTAATAACCATATTTTTCTTTTTACCTAACATTTACTGTGTCCCGATTAGGTACCAGCTCACAGACTAGGGCTTCTGCACACTTTACCTCCAATCCCCATCCTGAAGGTCATAATGTCTCCATTTTACCGATGAAAAAACTGAGGATCAGACAGGTGAATTGACTTTTCCAAGCTCACACAGTCGCTTCTGCCAGACTTATCTATATATCATGCTTTCCCTTGCCTTCAAAATGACCAAGGCTCCCACGTGGGATAATGAGTCCCCGTCATCCTAGTAGAGTCTGGCTGCACCTATCAAGGGTGCTGCAGAGGAGATTCCTAGCAGGGGAGAAGGTTGAACTGAATTCCTGAGAGCTGCCTTCATCCATGCGGTCCCTGTTCTGCTCTGGGCCAGAAGCCACCCTTCACAGATCTGTGATTTCTCAGTGGTGACAAGAATCTATAATAAAGTACTACGACATGGGCCTACCGTGCGAGGGGGCCATCATGAACCCACTTTTACAAAGGAGGAAACTAAGGCTTTGAGAAGTTAGGTAACTTGTCTAAAGGGCATGGCCAGCAAATGGCAAGGCCAGGATTTGCCGAAGGCAGGTTTTGCACCGGGACCTGATAGCCTCCAGGTCCCGTGCCCAGCCCGGGCCCCAACACCCCGCCAGCTCCTGCAGTCGTGACTTGCTGGCCCTCCGATTTCAGCAGGGAGACTTCTCAGAGCTGCTCCAGCCCCTCCTCTCCCGAGGCTGTGCAGAGGGTAATGAAGTGTGTTCCCTGGCTTCTGAGCCCGCCATATAAATTGCTCTCCTGGCCTTCCTTGTAGCTTACAGAGACAGGCCAGAATTGTAATGATGACGGTAGATCTTCCCAGAGACTTTAAAGTTCTAAATGTGTTTTATTGTTTGGAACATTGCAAAATACAGAAAGCTATGCTCACAGGCAGAGTCCTGGAGGGACACTGAACTGAAGTGAAATACTAGCTTAACTGAGAAAAGGTGTGCAAGCTCCTTCCCCAACCAAGCTGATACCCCCAGAGAGAGTTGCGTGTGTGTGTTTATATGCATATGTGGTCCATTCATGATTTCTGTCACTGGCTGGAACCCCCAGAGGGAAAGAGGGGATAACATCTAGAGTCTGTATTTATTGAATTAAGGTCTGATGTGTCTCTCTGACATCACTACGTTTTGTGCATTCAATTGGGGAAATAATTAATTTAGAAATCTTTTTTGTTTAATAAGGTCAACTTTTCCTTCAATTTCATGGCGAGGCTCCAAAATTGATTGATATTCAGCATCGGTTTATGACTGTGGCTCTGTAATGGTTGTCCTAATTAGACACTCTTGCTAATTAATGCTATGCAAATTAAACCAGCCTCTCCTCCACTGGCAGGGAAGACCACATTCCTGGTTGCTGTTCTCCAGGGAGACCCGGGCTCCTTTCCTTCCACATCAGCGTCAGGCCCCAGTGGCCTTATTCCTTCCTCTGCTCTCACCCTGCCCTTTCCTTGGGCTCTTCTTATCTCTCCCCTTCCCATATCTTAATGCAGGCTCCTTCTCCCAGGTGGAGCTGCCCAGTTAAATGACAGTCATTTGCCCTCCCAGCATCCTCAGAGGGGCCTCTCAGCCTGGCACCTAGTGGAAGTCAGCCACCAGGTCCTATTTTGGTCACTCATGGTCCATAATGGAGTCACTCAGACCTTCTGCACCCTTGGACTGTCCAACGTGAGAGCAGGCAATGCTGTCACAGTGGGATGGGGACTCTGGGGCTCTGAGAAGGAAGAAGTGCCAAGGCCCCGATGCTTCACAGCCAAGAGAGCTCTGGAGGAGAGGCCCTGGGCTTGCATCAGAGCATGCAGAGGGTCTCGGCCTCCCTGTGGTGAGCACCTGGCTTGGACAAGTCACCATACTCTCCTAAGCCTTAGTCCCCTGGTAAAGCGAGAGTCCTGCACTGAACGGTCCCTGGAGTTCAGCAAAGCCTGATGGCCGAGGCACTGGGCACACACACCACAACGTACACACAAGTCACAGGGACACTCCAAATACACGTTCCCTTTTTTTTCTTTTTAATTTTAGGAACTTCCTTTTCCCAGGCATTTCTATGCACACTGAAATGGTGGGTGTGAAATGGTCAGCCACAAAACCCACTCACACCACCCTCTCCTCAAAGAGTACAAGGCAGGGCTCCCACTTTTAGCCGTGTGGGCCCACTAGGAAGTTTTTATTGTCTCTTTCTAGAAAACATGGGATTGGAAACCAAAAGGCCAGAATTCAAGTCATTTATTTGCCACTTACTAGCTGTGTGATACTGGATGAGTATCTTGACATCTCTAGGCCTCTGGTTCCTTTTCTGCAAACAAGGACTATACTCACTGTGCTCACAAGTGTTAGGGGATAAGATGAGATAATACACATGAAAAAAACTCATTATTTTCACACAAAGAAAAGTTCACATTCTCTTATAGCCAAATACCCTTTCTCTTGCTACACAGATATCCGTGCAGGTAAACTCAGCTGCTCAGTCTGGGGCTGCTGATTGCACCTCCAATATTAGCACTTTATGGTTGTGACAATTTACAAAGATACCTCCCAGGGATTTCAGACAGACACTTTTCCCTTAACACCTGCCCCAGCAGCATGCTGGGGTCTGAGCCACCAAGTGTCTGGCCCTACATAAAAAAAAAAAAAGTAAATTAAAATGTATTTTAATAAAAAAAAAGAGAGAGAGAGAGAGAGAGAGAAAGGCACTTTTGGCAGTCTGCGGTGGGCCAAGCATTCACTCACTCATCCATTCACACATGTATTTACAGAGCTTCTAGCATGCCCAGGCCCTGTGCTGGGCACCTACGAAACTCCAGGGAGTCCCCGCACCCTTCAACACCAATCTACTGCGCCTGAATCCCCCCAAGAGCTCCCAGGAGCTCATCCTAGGGGCTTCCCTCTGCACCTTCATCACCCCTCACCTTTACAACGCAGCCTCCCCTGCTGGACACCCACCCTGACCCACGGTGCAAGGTCAAAAAGAGACAAGGTGATAGCACCGAAAGGAAGGGGGCCCTGGAGGACGTGTAGAGCTGGGCCAGTCAGAAATGGGCGGGAAGCCCAGGCTGAGAGAGCCAACCTGCAAGTGGCTCCTCTGGGCTCAAATGACCAACACTCAAACAGCGAGCGCCAGGCCTGGATGTGAGAGGCCAAGCTTCAGGTACCTTTCCCACCTTGCCCGCGCCCACTGTGTGGGTAAGGGTGCCTTTGCCACAGGTCACACAGGTGGAGACAGGGCTAAACCTCACGGCCACCTTTTCTGAACCCCAATCACCTTCTTACGAGAGCTTCTGTTCTGGGCTCCATGCTGGGGCATGCTTGAGCTGTATTCCCAGAGGGTGGCAAGCTGAAGCTAACCCAACCACTTTCTCCTCCCAGTCCCAGACCCAGAAGCAGGGTCATTATGAGCCAGGTGACCAGTGTCGGGAGGGGCATCTGACCCAGACCCAGAAACAGATGGCTTCTTAGAGCCTCATCCTTAGTCCTCCCCTGCCCTCCCTTGAACGGCTTCTGTAAAGTCACCATCGAAGCTGCGAGCTGTTACTTGCCTCAATACTACAGGTAACCTCAGCACCAAGAACCCCATTAGCCTGCCGGGGGCCCCACACCCACACCCTGACCACGCCATGTGTCCCCTGTCGGCACCGCCCAGCTGGGTGACCAAGCACCTTTCACCATCTGACCTCTCTACCCATGGTGTTGTTCACTGTCACTCACCCCTGCCAAAACATAAGCCCCAGCGGAGCAGGATTTTTAAGTTTCACTTGTTCACCCCTGCATCCTGTGCCTAGAACACTGTCCAGCACACAGTAGGTCAATAAATATTAACTGAGTACTGAATATTTGAATGGAGTAAAATTTTGAGACATGTCAAGCAGGTAGACACTTCCGTCCCGAATTTCCAAATCCATGGAAACTAAAGAGAGATGAGCACAATGACCACTGACATTCACTGTGCACCCACCGTGGGCCAGGCACTGTGCTGCCTGCATTAGACCCTCAGATAACCCCCGGCCCACACTAGAGATGAGGGTGCTGGGGCCCACGGAGGCGCAGTCACTTGTCCCTAGTCTACAGGGGAGGAAGTGGTGGAGGCTGGATTCAGCCCAGGCTGGCTGGCTCAAAGATCCGTGCCCTCACCAGGGCAGGTCTGCAGGGAATCTTACTACAGGCAGGTCACGATCATCAGAACATCACCCTTCCAGGCCCAGCCCGCACCTGTCTCACTTGCACCCTGAAGAGCTGAAGAGGCTCCAGTTGTGAGCCATTAAACCTTGGTGGCTTACTGGGACAGCGATCAGCCTGCATTCAGGGCTGGGGGCCTGCGCTGTCTCTGCAGGTCTGGCCAAACGCGGGCCTGGTGCGGGGAGAGCAGGCAGGAAACTTGCAGAGTGAAGGAGGTCACTCGTCAAGTCATGCTGCCCCAGGGCATTTCTCTGGACCTCCACTTTGTCACTCCCAGAAGGAGATGGAACCTGATGTCTGAAGGACGTCATGCAGTTAATAACAAGGGCATTCAGGTCTGAGCAGAGGGTGGCCTGGTAATGTTTAGTGAAGCCAGCGTGAGGACCAGGACACCAATTAAGAGGAAATGATCCTCCCCAGGCCCCGGCTCTCCCGCTGTGCGATGCCCCAAGGAAGGCAGAAAAAGGTCATTTAGGAAACCACGCTCCCAAAATATCAAGTCAGACAGGTCACCCCTTCAGGCCACAAACATAATTCCAATTAAGGGGATGGTTTCCTTTATTTACAAGGTCCGGGGAGAGGGGAACTGGCATATCATGAATTCTCCACTGCATGCTTGCCTATAATTTATTTTCCTGCCCCACTTACAGTCCTGGCAAAGATTCCATGCAACTCAATCGAACTTTTCATCACATGCTTGCCATGTGCCAGGCACTGTGCTAAGTGTGGGAGGTCAAAATACACACGGTGAGGTCTTTTTAAAGGCAGTTTGGTATTTGCGGATGCTCAGGTAACCGAAAGCTGGCCCACGCTAGGACACAAAGCAAGCACTTAACAAATGTTTGTTGGGTGAATGAATGTGGTACGGTAAGCACAGCCTCAAACTTTTGAGCCCTTGTACAGAGGCATAATGAAACCAGAAGAGGTTGTATCTCCCCACCCTTATAGGGAGTATGAAGGTGGAAGTCCAGCAGACACCAATAGCCCGTGTCCTTGTAGAACTGAGGGACCTTGGCCCCACCCCAGAACAATTACATCAGACTCTCTGCAGGTGAGGCATGGGCACTAACTTTTTAACAAATATCTCAGCAATTCTAATGTGCAGGCCAGGAATGAGAATTGCTGCTCTAGGGCACAAGAAAGAAGCCCAGAAGGCTGGGGTTGCCATCATAGCTTTGAGACGCTGTCAGACAGCCATACACACAAGCAATGGAGTTCCAGGATACTGGAGTTGGAAGGAAACTTAAAAGCCATCTAGTTCAATGGCCCATGAGTCTCCACTCTGAGATTCTTGGCATGTTGTCATCAGTTTCTGCTTGATTATCTCCAGGGACTGGGAACTCACTCTCAGTGCAACCCTTAAGAGACTCTACTTTAAATGTCTCTGTTTCAAAGATTTGCACTTGGTCCCCAATAAAGCTAAACAAACAAATGCCTCTTTGAAGCCCCACTCTGACTTTGGCATCATGGTGCCTATGCCAATGTCCTCGACAAGTAAGCCCCTCCCCAGAACACACACTCATAGACGCACAGAAGCCCTGGAGATCGGCTAGTTTCCTGCCTCTCATTCTACAGGAGGACACTGGCCTGATGAGGCTGGCTTGCCCCCATCATACAGCACCCTGTGTTGCAGCAAACCTTAGAACCCAGGTGTTGGGGCCCCTGGCCTGTGCCCAGAGGGACAGGTAGCCCTGCTCACCCTGCTTTTCCTATTTATGAAAATATAACAACCAGTCCCTGAATTCGTCTGCTCTCCAAAAACTTGGATCCCTATCCTGGAAGTCACCTCCAAACCTGTCACCTAATCACTCTGCTTCCTTCTCCAATAAAAAATCGGCTCCTGATTACCTTTCATCCTCCTCTGCTTGTGGAATGGAAGTGCTCTTGGGCAGTTGGCAATTACATTATTCTTGTGGTGTCAAAAAGCCCCCACGGCCTTCTCTGGCTTTGATGAATGCACACCTGCCACCATGCACCAGGTTCTGAAGGTCCCGACACCACACCTCCATCTCAGGAGAGGCACTTACTGAAGGTCTCTTGTCCCAGCCTTAAAATCCATCCTGGCGGCCTGGGAGTACAGAGTTACAGTGAACCACTTAACCTTTATTCACCCTCCAGGTATAGCCCTGCAAATATTTACTGCTCCGCTCACCAAGGCCATGGCCCCCATATTTCACCCAGACTGCAGAAACCCCCATTTTCTTAAATTTCCTAGAATATTTGAAACAAATAAATGTGCTTTCTGGATGGCTTGCTTTGAAGTAATTTTGTTTTCTCTTATTAAAACCTATCTGGCCCCCAAACCAATAAAACAGCAGGAAATCACTTGGCTCTGCAGAAAGCTGTGCGTTCCCTGCTAGACTGGGTTTCCGGCTAGAGCTAAACCAGCCTGGCCAGGCTTGTCCCAGGCCTGGGCATCCCTCTCCCCATCCTGCCCCAGCCATCCACCAACAAGATGCACAACAGACTCCCAGGTTCGCTGCAGGAGCTGCAGTCAACCAATTATAAGGAACTGGCTAAATGCATCTTCATATGGCTATAACTTGAAATAAGAATGTTCATTTGCATCACCTGATAGCCACAGAGAAGCGTGTGTTGGTCTTAAAGACACAAGGCAAGGCCTGCAGACTAGTCCCCTCCCCGTGTCCTCAGCCTCATCGTGCCTCCACCTGGCCGTCCCTGTTTGCTCCTCCAGCTTCTGCCTCTGTGTGCACCAGAGGCTGCTGCGGTGGCCACAGCAACACCATGGCCCCACCTGTCCCTTCCAACCGTATCAGGGAATTCATGGTGGAGAAAACCTGCCACTCCAACCTACTGCGGGGAGGCAAACCCATTTCTATCCCTACACTGGGCAAAATCATCCCCCAAGCCTGGCAAGTGTTGGGCCAAATGAAAATTTTTAAGACGCCCAGAAATCACATATGGTGAGAAAAACAACCGCCTGCAGGCTCCACAGACATCTCTGGAGGCTGTTCTGGAGTTTCCCAGATAAAGAACAGCCCCATCCGTGTTCCCCGGCCATGTTTCCAGGCTTCCTGGAGTTGCCAGCACTCTCAGGGCAGTATCACCTTCCTTCCACTTCCACGCCCGCAGTCTTGCCAACAAATACGAGACGACAAGTCCTCCAGCCAACATTCAGACTTAGCTGGAAGGGGCCTTCTAGGCCAGCTAGTCCAACTCCCCCATTATACAGACAAGGAAATTGAGGCCCAGAGAGCCCCTCTGTCCCACCCCAGGCCACGCACCATGAACAGAAAGGGCTGGCACTGCCCTCAGCCTTCCAAGGGCCGGTCTGGGTTTTGCCACATGCCCATTCTACCCATCCACCAGCGGAACACTCCCCGAAAGGGCCAGGGCCCTGTCTCAGTCCCCTCCCCAGCCCTCTTCAGCTAGTCAATTCACGTTTGGGGACTAAACATTTCTTATGTGGCTCATTCAAGGGCAAATCAGGAGAAATAACAATTACCTACTCCAGGTTCTCGATCTTCGTTTGGCTTAAAAATACAAAAGCTTCAACATAAATAAATGGAAATGGTCTGGAAAAATAACCAGTTGGCGTGGAATTACTGGCATTTCAGTGCTGCATAAGTAGTGGAAATACTGTTTTTCAGAAACGCAGCACAGCCATGAGTTTCCCAACCATTTGGCACAGGCTTTTCAATTGTTTGGATGTGATGGACGATGTTGATAGAAGTGGTGGAGACCAAACGCAGGCTATTAATAGGCCGAACGTGGTACTTTTAGAACTCTCTTTCTCTCACTAGCTCTCTGGCACCAAACTGTTGCCAACCTGCCTACCTTTTGCTTCGAGGTGCCATCAGTTCCAGCAGTGGGGCACCACACAAGCCACATCACCTGCCCGTGTCCCAGCAAGCTCATCTGAGAGCCCAGAGCAAGGCCACAGGCCACAGGCCAACGTGGGCTGCCACCCTGTGCTGAGCTTCAAGCAAATGGCAAGGCCTGGAGGGGCCCTGGGTGCTGCCCCCGCCTAGCACGGTACACACAGTAGGTGACCAGGAATCCCTCGATCCCTCCGCATATTTATTTTATCTACTTCCTTCCTCCGAGAACCTCCATTTCAAGGCAGGGGCTCATTGCACCCCGACTGGTTCAATTAGAGCTATTTCAAGGCCCAAAGGTCCCCACGGTTCCCTAAAGGGTGCTGCTTCTGGACACTCTCTCCAGATTCAAACGCTGCAAGGATTTACTGAGTACCTATTACATGACAGGCCCTGTGTCAATCCATCCATTTTTATGTAGGATCTTACTTCATCTTCCCAAATAGAATGGTCCCCACTTGACCAAGGAGAAAACCAAGGCACAGAGCGATTATACAACCTGCCGGGGTGGCATGGTTAGTAAGTGGAGGAGTAGAGATTAGACACAAGTCTTCTGATTCCAAGCCCAGAATTGGAGAAGACCCAGGCAAAGTTCCTGCCGAGACCTGTGCCCTTGCCCTCTGCGGGCGTGGTCGCTTGTTCCCACTCCACTGAAGCCAGATGCGCTGGTCCTCTCCCTCTGAGCTCCGTCTGTTCCCACAGCCACGGAGCTCCCTGGTCCCAGCCAGCTGTCCTCTACCTGCTCGGGGTCAGCCACAGAGGAAGCCAGGACAAAGGCTAGACCTTTTGGTGTCATCACCATCGTTACCAGCTATTAAATGAAAGTAAAAATCCTTTCTCCCTTCCAGGGTTGTTGTGAGAAGACAAGATAATAAATGTGAAAATGTTCTACCAGTTAAGAGTTCCCATGAGCTTAAAACAGTCTCTGTATAGGATGACAATACATCCAGGCTTACCCAGAAAAGTCCAGTTTATGCCCGTTGCCTGGCATAATTATTAATATGAATTATTAATATAATGTTCTTTAAAGTGTCCCAGTTTAGACAATGAATCATATGATCACCCTATGTAAGCAGCATTGGCTGCCATAAGTTCTGAGAGAACTGGGGCTCCCTTCCTGCCCTCTGCCCCCACATCGCCCAGTTTCAACCCCCACCTTGTGTAGTGGGAGGGGTAGGGTGCAGGGTTGCCATTAGCAGACCCTTTGCCAGGCTCATGGACAGGCATCATTTTGCTAGATCAAAGAAATTATTAGTAGACGTTATTTTTAGCAAGGCGGTGTCACAGTGCCTGGATTAATTGCAGTTAATTATATGTCACTCCTTTAAGGTTTATTCCATCAATTATGGACAATCACAGTCATGTGCCTAGCCTGCTTTAACCCTTGGTGGTCTGAATTTCTCAGCACAGAGGAGACCGTAACCATGGAGAGGGCTGAATATCAGAATATATTTGCCACTGAATCATTGTGTCCTGAACGTCAGTTCAGGGCTTTCCTGTTTACAAGGTAGTTTCTTACAGTTTCCTATTTGATTGCTGGGAGATAGGGAGAGCCACTCCCATCTCACAGATGGAAAAACTGAGGCCTGGAGTATTTAAGCAATCACCCAAGGTCACCGGAACTAGGAACCTAAATCCTTCTAACATTGTGTTACCAAAACATTTCCAAGTCTTCTTTACAGATCGATGAGTATGACCTGAGAGCTATTTGGAGTGTGACCCTCAGGCTTCAGTGGTACGACATGGCCCCCTGGCCAGGCACAAGGGACAGTGCCTGAGGGCGTCTGGAGGCAGGCCTGCCAACGGGTCAGTCAAATGCACCAGATGATGCGTGTCTGCCAGCAGAGCAGTCCTTTACCTTGAGTGTTTTATGTGGCCTTACCGACAACAAGAAAAAAATCAAGAAACTCCAAAAAGAGTATTCCGTACTAGGAAAATATGCAAACATAAAGACTCAGAACTTTTCTTCTTCTAGCATTCAGCTGGAAGAGCAGCCGGAAGGCACAAGGCGGTGACAGGACTCCCCAGGCCCCATCTGGGAGCCTCTCAGTGCTGAGATGGGAGAAGCCAGAGGACCACCATGTCTGATACTCGAATGGCCTATATCTGGGCTCCTGCCCCATCTACCACGCCCAACACCAGTTGCAGAATGCTAGTTCTAAACAGATCTCTGAGATCGCCTAGTCCAAATCCGCATTTTATGGCCGGAGAGACTGAGGCACCAAGCAGGGAATGAGCATCTCCAACCCAGCCTGCCAGGGCAGAGCTGAGAGGAAATGCCAGCCTCTCCCTCCCCTGGGTTCTTGCTGACTGTGGCGTGAGTCTCAGCTGGGAACTGGGGCGCTTCAGGAGTGCCTCTTGCAAAAGAAGTTTGCTTCCATTGCTCCTTCTTTCCTCCACCCTCATCTCACTCTCCTCGCCCACATTTCTTCCCTCCTGCACTATTCCTGTTTTCCCAGGAACAGGCTTTAAGATTGTCAGCTAAAGGGTCGAGGTCTGAGTGGCACTGATGGAGCCCAGGATCCCGCAGCCACAGGGCTCCCACGGGTCTGGTCACCCTAGACTCTGGGCAGCTTCATGGCAGGGTCTGGGTTTTATCTGTCTCTCTACCCCCATCACCTCATGCAGGACTTGGCACATAGTAGGTGCTCAATAAATACTTGATGCATACATAAATGGATGCAATATCATGCCTTATTCCCAAGAGAGAAGAGTCAAGAAAATTCACTCCACTACCGATCTGATCATTCAGGTTGTAAATAGCACTTAGAATTCAGGGGGAAAAATCTGAGTCACCTTTAATTTCCTCATTCCACTGACTAAACAGATATTTATTTGTTTAGAACCCATTGTTTAAGCCTTTAACTATAACAGCTGTGATCAAAGACCTAGGAAAACAGCAACCCCAGCCAACCCCTCCTCCTGGTTCCTCACCCTGGAGGAGCTCTGGGCCTGGGAGCACAGAGGCCGGGAAGGTAGCAGAACAAATGGTGCTTGTTGGGGAAAACCTGTCTTTCCACCCACAGCTGTCTTCAAGCCTTCCTACAGAAGAGGCTCTGGGGGTCCCTGGGCAGGAAGAGACAGTGCTGGGCCTCCCAGGCAACCGCTGCAGATGATAGTCCGCCGAGCCCGGGCAGAGCAAAGGAAAAAGGCCACACCAGCCAAGTGCATTGACATCTCTCCGCACAGATGTCTCAGGTCACCAGGCGGCAACCCCAACTCAGCCGCTGCTTGTCATTTGGGGGCAAGGTGGCAGGGGGGTTTTAGGCGCAGGGAAGTGTACTTGAAGTTTTGTTGAAGAGACACATCTGGGCCCAGTGCTGTGTGCTGGGGGAGCCAGGTGGGCTGGGGTTGGGGGAAGGAAGGTGTTCTTGCAGGGCTGGAAAAGGAGAGGCTGGGCAGTCACTGAGCTACGCGCGTCAGGACTGCACATTCTTCCTGAAGGACGCACCTCTCTCCCTCCAGCTGCCACCAGCTGCTGACTGTGGTGGGACAGCCGGGAGACAGGGGTCAGGTGGCCAGAGGTGGATGGACCACTAGAGAACAAAGGGTGTGTGGGTCAAAGAGGAAGGTGGTCGTGGGCGTGGAAAATGTCAGGGCTGGGACAGGCCTTAGAGTCCCCTCATCTGACATGCCAGGACACTGAGGCCTCGACTTGGCCAAGGTCACCCAGCTGCTAGACCCAGACTAGAATCTAGCTCCCTAGAATCCCCCACTCCAGTGCTCCTTCTGCTATACCAGGGAGATTCCATAGCAAGTAATTTAAGACACAAATCGTGCCATCCCACTCCTCAAATCCCTTCTGCAGCTCCCCACAGCCTCTGGGATAAAGGCAGATCCGCTAAGCAGGCACCTGCACGCTCTGACCCTGGACTACCTCTCCAGCCCCTGTCTCATGCTCACACCGTAGATTCTAGCCATACTGACTTATCATTCACATTCCTGCAAACTGCACTAAGCTTTTGCTTCTCTGTACCTTTGCACGTGTATGCTGGGCTAGGAACGACCTTCCTCTCTCGGGGGATCACATTCCTCTGAGACTGGCCGCCCCCCTCCAGAGCTGCCACCTCCTCTGCGCTTCTGCCCCCGCTACGTGCAGGCCTGTTTGGGAGACAATCTAAGTGAAGTAACTGTTTACCAGGCTGTGAGCTCTTGGAGTGTGGGAACCTAGGTCTTTGTCATCTTTCTGTTTCTCCTCCACCCCCAGCACCTAGCATAGTGCCTGGCATGTGAGAAAAACTCCATTAATGTTTGTGGAATTAATTACCAAATTAAGGAGTGAATGAACCCCAGACAGCTTGGATAGTGCCTTGTTCCTCATGCAGCTTCTTAACCTGGTGAAGGGCCAGCACCACTCAGGGTAGTCTCTAACCTCTGCTCTGCTTCCTACTGTCCCTCCCACCCCATGCTGGAGGGTAGCGAGGTCTCCAGCCACAGCCAAGTTGTGTGACATGGTAAGTCCATGGGAAAACAGCAACTGAGAGGCAGGCAACCCAGGTAACACTTCCAGTTGATGCTGACACAGGTCACTGAACAGTGACGGCAGAGCAGCCAGGCTGGTTGCTGAGTTCACTTATGCATGAAATGAGCCCGTAAGCACGTGCCCACTGCCATCGAGTAAACCGCAATTAGCAGCCCTCAGGAAGCAGGGCGCAGTCGTGCACCCGCATCACTGCTCCAAGGCTCTGGGTACCCGCCCCAGAAGGGGAGCAGATCCTATAACCCACAGGAACACTGAGTCTGCAGAAGACCCTGTGAGGGCTCTAAGTAATGTGATCTTATAGCCCATGTGCCTTCCAGCTTCTTTTTCCCTAAACAAAATACAAACAGGATATGGTACCGGGTCTACATCTCCTGAGCACCACCAACTGGTAGGGAGAGAAGGTGCCCACGCAGCAAGACAACAGCAGGGACTTGACCTGGGGTTAGAAAAGACACTGTGGGCAGTCCATCCACAACGTGGATGACCCACACCCTGTGACCAAGGGCTGGCCTGGGTGCAGAGTGTGCTCCTCAGGGAAAGTCCCTGGGCTCGGATCCCAGCTCAGCTCTCACTTGGCAAGACCAAGCACTCCCTGCCTGGAGCAGACCCGGCCACGGCAGGCCTCAGCCAGCCCCAGGAGCGTTTCAGGGGGCGCTGGCCACGGAGGGAAGTGTTTGGGTGATGGAGCACAGAGACAAACACAGACGGGACAAGGTGCCGGGAGCCACATACCAGAGCTGCTTCTCAGAACTGCAAATGGTCCTCAGAGGGCACCCAGAGACTCGCTCCTTGCCAGGAGGAGGGTGGGCAGAGAGGCCTGCAGGGCAGGGGGCAGGTCACAGAGTGGGAGGCAGGGCCCAGGGAGTCAGGGATTTCTAAGACTCAGCCTGCGAACCTGGCAGGAAAACACTGGAAATTGTACTTGCTCTGTTTGGTTTGTCTATTTGTCTCTTGTAATTTATCTAGTATTTCCTGAAAGGTCGCCGGGTGGTGATTTCAATACTGTAGAATTTGTAGAGATGCTCTAAAAGAAATGTACAAATTTCACAGGTTTATGCTGGCTTAAAGGTAATATATTTTATTAAAAGTGTCTATTCTGAGTGCACTTTGGATAGGATTTGGTGACTGATTGGTTAGAAATCCAAAGGCCTTGTGCTATTAAAAGATTCACTGTGGGTTTGGGGTGGTAAAAAGAAACAGAAATCAAAGGCATCTGCAAAGGTATGGTTGGTGGATGGAGGGAAGAGTGATGAGTGAGATCACAAACGCTTTGTCGCCTGACAGTCCCCGAAGCAGGGAGTGGGGTAAGGAAGACGCTGATTACAAGCAAAGGGCCCCGTCCTGCAAGACCTCTCACCTGCCCAGATCTCCCGGGCCCTCCCACTCTCCTCCCTCCGCTCCTCATTAGCTAAATCCAATCTTTGTCATTCAAAAGGAAAATAAACAGGGAGCAATTGCCTGAGAGAGTTTTCATGTCTGTACAGAACGGCTTCTAGAAGAAGCAAACACCTTTTCCCTCAGCCCCAGTCAGAACCATCAGAATTCTCTCCAAATAGCAGAGCCATTTCCTTCCTGTCAGCCCAGTGATGCACAACCTCCTGTCGGGACAGCCGAGGAATCTGAGGAAATGTGTCTTCCCTCACAGCCGCCACCTCAGGTTTGCAGAGCTCCGGTGGTGCCAAGGAGCAGAGTTGCTTCAGGAAGCAGCCCCTCCCCCGCCTCTGTCCCCAGCAACACCCTCCCCAGCCACCAAATCCACACTGGTGTGTGTGTACCTCACTCAGCATCTCTGGCCTCAGATCCCTGGAAGCCCTCGTGGGGACCAACACTTCCATCCCCAAAGCCACCAGGAGGAAACTCAGCCCAGTCAGGACCCTGGGGCCCGTCAGGAAGACGGAGGCCTGCCCCAGGGCCACAGAGGTGGTGAGAGGGGCCAAGGAGGGGCTTTTCTGGGTAAAGACCACCACTGAGAGCCACTCAGGGTCAGCACCCAGGACAAACCCACTGTGGAATAAAAACAAAACCCTCCCTCCCCCGCCAGATCCCACATTAAATGGCGTGAGAGGCAAGGAGAAGAATAATAAAATAATCACCTCCATTGATCGAACTCTCCCAGGGTGCCTGCATTATCTTCTTTAATCCCCAACAAACCCTATGACAGTGGTTCCCAAACTATGCTGCACCTAAGTATCACCCAGGGAGCTTTTAAAAATCCCCAGGTTCACCTCAGAGATCAATGAAATCAGAAGATCAGACACTGGGAGGCAGGAATCGGCATTTTTTAAAGATCCCCAAGGGATTCCAAAATGTTGCAAAGTTTGGGAGTCTCTGAGCAAGGTGCTATTGTTACTCATTTTATTGATGAGAAATTGACACTCAGAGAGGTTAAGTCACTTGCCTAAAGTCACACAGCTTATAAGCAATAGAGTTAGGATTCCACTTCACACCTCTGTGATTCCAACATGGCGCCCCCCTCACTGCAGACTTTCCACAAACAGTCTTTCAGATCTATCTCCCGGGAGCTTCTCTCCCCAGCCTTCCACCCCCCAATCAGAGCATCTCCAGGCGTCTTTACTTGCAACCAGAAGCAAGGACATGGGACAGAAGGGCACGTGCAGGGCTGGGGAGAGTGGGCTGAGCGTGTGTGAAGGGCCTGTCAGGCGGTAATGGGATTAGCAGGCCCTGTTCCTTCCTCATCTGACAATGCCATTTCAGTTCGCTCCAGAACAAAGCCCCAGCCTAGTGGGAGGATGGCCAGGTGTGAGGGAGACGCACGCAAGAGCACAGACATGAGCGCACGACAGAGGGTGATGAGGACACACGCAGCCCAGAGAGGGCAGAGCCCAGGGAGGGAGAGGTGAGGGGAGACCCTCCGGAGTGCCCCAAACCGGAAGCCCCAGAGGGTGGGGGTGGGGTAAATCCACTTCTTTGCTGGCTGTGTGACTTGAGGCAAGTCACTTCCCCTCCCTGGGCTTCAGACCCCTCCCTAGTACCACAATGGGGTAGGACCACATCATCTCGGAGGGTCCACCCAACCTGTCCCCCTCAGTCCTTATGGCAGCCCCGATCTCGGTGTGAGCGGGTGCAGATGCGGGAACAGGTATGGCCTCTCCCCAGGCAGCCAGGGTCCACACACAGTTCAGGGCACAGAGTCCCAGCTCTCGCTGTCCGGCCAGGCCAGGGAGGCCAGTGCGCCAGCTGCGCATACAGCCAAGGAGAGGAACCCCTGAGGCAGCACCTCACACCTGCCCCGCAAACTCTATCAGCTCCACCTCACCTGGTCGCACCCCAAGAGTGAGGCAGTAGGGGGCTGTGGTCATCTGGCACTACCCTGCTCATCTGAAAGCCCCTCCCTTCCACCCCAGGCTGCGGCCTCCACCAGCCGCCGCTTCCCACGTGCTAGACAGAATCTGCTTTCCCCTCCAGGGCTCATCCAGGGCCCTCTCCTCTGTAAGCCTTCCCTGGTCCTCCTCAACATAATGAAATGCTCTATGCTACTTCTGTTCCTGGTTCCAACCTCTCCCCTCGCATACATCACACTGCGCTGCTCCACCATCTGCTCACACTGCTGTTAGCATAAGGCCCTCAAGGGAAGGGTCCGGATCTGACTCAACAGAGGCAGCAAAGCATCATGGTCTGGAGAAGGGGCTTTAGCGTCAGAAGACCTCACTTAGAGCCCTGTTTTGCCACTTCCTGGCCATGTGACCAAGCCTCAACTTACTCATCTATAAAACGGGGCAATAAGGTTAGTGACTTCATGAAGTTATCATAAATATTAAATGAGTGGCTTAGCACAGGGCCTGGCACTTATGGTAGGAGTTCAGTAAAAGAAAGCTATGTGTGTTTTCTGTCTCCGTGGTCCTAGGGCCCAGCACTAGCACCAGCCCATAGAGCTAGGTGCTTAATAAGTATGGTGCACTGAACTGCTTGAGTCTGCTTCGCCTCTCTAGGAGCTAGACATGGTCCCTGCCCCTGCCCACCCCCAACCAGGGCTGGCTCCTGGCATCCATCCACCATGCAGAATGTTCCCGCTTCCCCAGAACAAGAAGCTGCCCCATCCAAAAAAGCCAACTGCCCCGCCCTGCCTGTGCCTGCCCAACCCCCACAGCTGGTTCCCTGTACCCCACTTCCCCCGGCTTCCAGGCAGCACCCACTGGGTTCAGGCCTCAAGTGCTCCAGTCCTAACCTCAGTGAGGGCTCAGGGAGGCTGGGAGGGCAATGCAGGAGGGCCCTTACAGCCAGGGGCTGGCACCCTTCAAAGCAGCGGTCAGAAACGCCCAGAGAGAAAGCAGGCGGGGTGGGGGGGGGAGTTCTCTCCTCCAGACACCTTCTCACCCTTTCTTCCCATTGAACCTGAGAAAAAGGCACTTGGCAATAGTTACAATTCCAGACGGCACTTAACAAAGTCCAACGCCTCAGCAAGACAGACGTTTGGAGAAATAATGACCCAGGGGACTTCTCAGGGAAAGCTGTCTGTGCGTGGAGGGGCGGCTATGAGATTTAATGAAGCCAGTTCCACAGGAGAGGCAGGCACAGAGCCATGCGCCCCTGCCTCAGTGCCTGCCCCTGCAGGCGGGAGGGGCGGCCTGCAGCCAGGCCCCAGAGGGACAGACACCGCAAGCAGGGAAAGGCTGAGGAACATGTCCTTAGGCCCACAGGGGCGTGGGGAAGGGAACCTGTCCTGTGGGAACACATGGGTGTCCCCACTACACACAGATCTGGGCAGGCGCCCTGCCCCCACTCTTTCCCCTCCCCAACCCTCCTCCAACCCCTCCATTATGCAAATCAAGTGACTACACATATTTGCATAATTCATGCATTATTAGTACGTGTTCTTGCCAGGCTTTTAGACTTTATAAAGCAATTTTGCTACCTTTAATGGAGAGTAAGAGATAAGGTTCTAAAGAGAGATTTTCTGTCCTCCTTTCATCAAACACAAAACCATTCTCTAAATGTTAAGCTGGGGAGAGAGTCAGTGACAGACGTGGAGTGACCAAACACTTAGTTGACACTTGGGCCAAGAGTGTATCAAAGGCCTGGGTGCCGGGCACCGTACCAGTCACAGGTCACGTCAGCCAAGTCTGTCACGCACTCTGTCCCCACAGTGCTCCTCAGCGAGGCAGAGGGACAGGACCACAGACATTATTATGGTGAAGTCATTTTGGGTTCCTGGGTGATGCAATAACAACAAAACCCGACCCTGTGTTCGTATCGCTTTTCTATATTTCACACAGTGCTTTCATTCTGCTGTCGAGCTCAATCCCCACTATAAGCCTACAAGGTTAGAAGGGCAACATTTTTACCCCATCTTAGAGATGAGGAAACTGGGACCAGAGAAGTAAAAGTCACTCACCCGAGATCAGACCTAGGCTGTCTGTGTTCTTCCCACTGCGCAGGGATAGCAAGTGCCTGGCCGCTCCTCCATCCCGCCCTGCCCAGGAAAGACCTCCCGAATCAGTCAGGGCGCTTTTCCCACCCAGCTCAGGTCGCACCTCAGAATCCTTCTCAACACAGCCCTTCTGGCAGCTGGTACCGATTGTTCTGCTTTGACACCCAGATAAAACCTATTTGCTATTCCTACACTCTATCCTGCCAAATCCTCAGCATCCAGCCAGCCAACACTGTGACAGTGCCACCAGTTTCTGGGAAGTGCTTTTGGGCTAAGCTTAGTCTGGCTGCTCAGCCCCAGGAACCCCAGACAGCCACCTCACTGGCTCCAAAAGGGCTCCAAATGGAACCAGATGCACCTGCCTTTGGGAGCGGATCCAGAAGAGCGGCTCCCACGCCTACCAGCCCAGGAGGTCTCTGCTCTTCTCCCTGCAGGGGCCCCGCCACACAGAACCAGCGAGAACCAGCGAGGCCCACCAAGGCCGCCACACACTTGCTGCAGATGCGGCAGGGGCCAAAGGTGTCTGCTTCTGAAACCGACCTGGCCTTGCTGTGCTGGCAAGGGGCCAAACACTGCCAGACGTCCCCCACCGACACACACACACACACTGCCCTGGGACCCCAAGGACACACCTCCATCCCTTGTACCTCCCCTGAGCCTCCTCCATTCCAGAGAGAGATGCTCCACAATCCTTCCACACGGGCCCCTTCCCTACCCCTGCAAGGAAACCTGTTTAAATAATAGTAATGAAACCCCCAAAGCACTCATTTTGATCCTCACACACATGCTTGTTATCCAGACAGGAGAAACATGGATCCTGTGTTCCCCAAACCCCTGCTAGCCCCCAAGCCCACGGGGCAGGCCTGGCTCCTTTCCTTCCCTAGCCAAAAGGCTAGTCCCCCCTTAGAGGATGGCAAGTAGCCTGCCAGTCCCAGAGCATGGGGTGGCACGGTGCCCATCCCAGCCTACACCAGCTGGCACAAGCTGCCCTCGCTGGGGGGGCTTTCCTTCTAGAACCCTTCAGCTCTGGCTTCCTGCCAGGCCCCTCTTCCTGACAGGTCCAAAGGGCCTAGACCAGGCCTCTCCCAGCCAAGCCACAGCTGCCCACTCCCTGCGGCTCCTCACTGCCTCACTCCCCGCTCACTGCACAGGGAGGCACCTCCCCTCCCTGGTCGCCTGAGCCCCAAATCCACACTGCCACTGCAATCGTAAACGGGCTTATTCCCCAAACCACCTCCAGCCTCCTCTGCCAGCGCTCAGTGAGTTTCCTTCCTGACATTCCCAGGCACGGGCTGTCTTCTGGAGGACCACTGGGCAGCAGCGTACCAAGGAGGGTGGGCGGGA
The DNA here is from genome assembly GCA_008086735.1 of Cheirogaleus medius. Classification (NCBI taxonomy): domain Eukaryota; kingdom Metazoa; phylum Chordata; class Mammalia; order Primates; family Cheirogaleidae; genus Cheirogaleus; species Cheirogaleus medius. Next base: position 5,109,520 of record VBSM01000729.1, on the reverse strand, counting down.
GCATGTGCCCCCGAGAGGAGGAGCATTGTGTCACTGCCCTTGTTTAGTGCCGGTACATGGTGATAATAAAAAGCAGACCGACTTTTATTGGTTTTATTCATTTCTGTACATTCTCTACAGACAGTGTACCCCATTGGGTACCTCATTGCCTGTGCCCTGTGAAGACTGCTTCCCCACCCCTTGGTACACCACTGCCATTAGGTGTCTGCAGCCCGTTTCCATGGGGCTGGGTCACATTTCAGGAGATGAAGGCAAAGGAATACTCGAAACACGCACAGAAACTCTGGCCTGCAGAAGCTCCACTGCTCTCTGTGCTGCCGCAGTTGGGGGTAATCAAGGCATTTGGGGACTGCACTTTGGGGACTTACTGTACTTACTAAAGGAGGAATAAATGTTTATGAAGTGCTCTGCATGGCCCTGGTGCTGTTTATCCATCTCGACCTGTCGCTACGCTGTGAGGTGGGCTTGGAGCAGCCCCCCAGGCACAGCCTCCCATCACAACCACCCCCCATGCCGGTGACGGATGAGGGCGCCGGGGCTCAGAGTCATCCTATTAGTAGGCGGCAGAGCCAGGAGTTGAGCTGGGTCGGCCTGACCCCTCACGCATCCCCCAGTGCTGGCCCCTCTCTGCTCCCCGCCCTGCCTGCCCTCGAGCGCTCACCAAACATCTGCCGGGCCCTGTGCGCCAGGCACCCTCTGCTGCTTTCACGTCCCTTATCTCCTGGAATCCTCCTGACAACCCCAGAAGCATCATCCTCCCCACTGCCCTCAGGGAGCCTGCACATCTGTCCAGGTCACACTGACAGGGGACGGCAGAGCCAGGGTGACTATCAGGTCACTGGTCCTAAATCCAGGGCTCTTTCCTCTCTGGAGCCCGAGCTGGGCCAGGACCCAGCTGAGCCTGACAGACGTCCAGCCAGCCTCTGGGAAACGCCATCGCAGAGGGAGGCCCTGAGGACCGAGAGAAGTCACCAAAGACACAAGCAAGGCTGGAGGCTGGGCTGGCCACGCTCTTCTGACACCACACTGGGGTTGCCTGCAGGGAGGCCGGTGTTTTGAAAAATTGATTTTTAAGATGAATAGTAAAGGTGATTTACATGAACCATGTGATTGTAAGACCCCATATTTCTGCTGGATGTCCTTCTAGGGGTTTCCCCAGGCTCTCAAAGCAGACACGACCAAGATAGAACTCACCATCTCAACAGTTAACTGTATCCCAGGTCTTTATCTCCCTTAAAAGCAGCACGGGCCTGCCTCTCCCCACCCATCACATCCGGTCCATCACCATATCTTGCCAATTAAAAGTAGCGGCCATTTATTGAGCTGAGAACATGACACATAATGTTCTCATAACCCCCTCGAGGGCTAAGCACCATTATGTCCACTTCACACATGCAGAAACTGAGGTTCAGGGAGACCAGGCGACTTGCCCAACCACACAGCCAGTCACGACCCAAGCTACGACATGAACCCAAGAGAGCAGCTGGCTCCAACACGCTACTGCCATCCCTCCCGTAGCTCTGAAAACGGGCAGGAAGAGGGTGTATTCCATCTCCCCTGGGCCTGGCCAGGAGCCAGCACTGATTGGCTCCAGAAGGAGAGCCCCCCAGCCACAGCGGCTGGTGCCGGCTGGCGTGGGCACTGTGCCACCCTGCTCTGTGGGACCAGCAGGATGCCTGGCTGCTTGCTGCTTCCCCCTCCAAGAAAGGGCTGGGTTTTGAGCAGAGCAGTAAAGTGACCAACCACAGCATCTACTTAGACCCTCACACACAACCCAGACATACAGCGGAGAGAAATGCAAAGTCCAACATGCCGCCTCCCCAAAGCCCCTCTCTCCCATATCTTCCCTTCCCACTGCCCTCAGCCTGGCTCAAGCCTTCGCTTCTCCTCTAGAACTAGTGCAATGACACTGCTTCCAGCTTCCTCCTTCTAGAATCCATTCTCCATGCTATGGCTTGATCACACCACTGCTCTGCTCAAAGACCTTCCATTGCTCCCTGTGCCTTTAGGCAAAAGTGCAAACTCCCCAGCCTGGTGTGCAAAGCCCACATAAGCAGGTGGCTCCATGTTCGTTCTAGTCTTCTCTTCCCAAGGCGTCCAGGAAAACTTATCTCCTTTGTTCCCTCACTGTGAACATCTGGCATTCTCCAACTTTGGGCCTCTGCCCCTACTGTTCCTTCCACTCAGAATACTCTTTCCCTTTTGCCTCATTAAGTCCTACCTTCCTTTAAAACCCAGCTCAACCCCCACTTCTTCTAAGAAGCCTCCAGACATTAATATTCGCAGGCATGCCTTTAACATGATGCTGAGCCTCTTTAGTGCACTTAGCACGGTCTGCCTTACCTCGGAGCTCTAGCAGCCTGAACACCCCTCCACCGTGTATGGTCCATCTCTGGACCCCAACATTCCCAGGGCCAGCGCCTGCCACAGAGCAGGCGTCAATGAACGTTTGCCCAGTAGGACATCATCAGAGCTTCAGTATATTGGTACAGACCTTTCCCCAACAGCAAGCCCGTCTTTCCCTGGGGCTGGTCCTGAGCTCAGAACACAGGCTTGCTTCCCAAAGTGGCCACTGGGGAATCCTGGCCCACTCACCTCAAAAGGATTCTAGCGATGCCCAGGCTGGCACACTCAGCTGTTTCTCCCCCTGCCAGCAAATCTGCCACTCAACCGGCTCTGTCTCCCACTCACACAGCACAGAAATAATAGCCCTGCATTTTCCTGCAAATTCCATCTTCCCCAAATGGAGACTTTAGCTCCACCTGTTCAAGGAGACACGAAACAAGAACCAAGATGGAGCAGGCCGGGGAGAGCAGCCACATGGCTTCACAGGGGTCCAGGGGTGGTCGGGAGACTGGGAAATATCCCCGCTAAAGTCATCATCCAGTTCTGGGCTAGAAAGTTAATCATCTTGCCACCTCCTGTGTGCTGGCACATCCCAGCTGACTAAGCATTTTTCCCATACAGGCTCCCGCTTGCTCCACACCACAGCCCCACGCGTGCAGACACCACTGCCCGGCTTACAGACGAGACCTCCGAGGAAGAAAAGACACGGAGACTAGAAACAAAGGGAAAACTCCACTGAGGCATGAGGAGTCGGGACTTGGACTCAGGCCTGCTGTGCCAGTCTAGGGTCCTCGATGACACAGGCTACTACCCCCCTTGGGAAAGGGTGAGGGAAGGAGAAGACCTGGAATGGCACGTTGTCATTAGAAAAGCTGTCTCCTTCGTTGCATGTGTCCTCGTAACAAGCCCGTGAAAATGAGTCATCCAAAGCAGGGTTTCTCAACCTCATGCCATTCACACTTTGGCCCGGGGGAATTCTTTGTTGTAGGGGGCATTCCTGGCCTCTACACATTAGATACCTGTAATAACATATCTCCCCTAGTTGTGACAACAAAAAATGTCACTAGACGTTGCTAAATGTTCTCTAAGGAACAAAATCGCCCCAGTTGAGAAGCCCCAATCTGAAGGCACAGCTGGATCCCAGGTCTCATGAAAGGGAGGGCACCTCCCCGCTGTTCTCCCTCCTCCCGTCCTGCCAGGTGCCTCTTTCTCCCCTGCTCATGCTGCTCCTCGGGCACCCCCAGCCCCTACTAGTTCCGGGGCTTCCTCTGTCCCACCTCCCTCCTCTCTAGGGGCAGAGCCGGGGGGCCCACAGGCATTCCTTATGTTGGACGGAGGCAGGGAATCAACATTCACTGAGAGTCAGCATCGACTAAGTGTCAGTCACCGCACTAAGGTCCTTCATTCACATAACTTCACAAAACACCTACAAGGCAGGCACCGTCACTGCCATGAAAAAGATGCATAAATGGACTCAAAGATTCAATCACTGCGTCACACCACCGACAAGGATCAGGGTCTGGCTTTGAACCCAGGTCAGAAAGCCTGTTACCAGCAAGCCTAGGCTGCCCAGGTGGGGTGCCCTTGGTCTACAGTCCCAAGACACTCACCTCCAAGCCTAGGTCCCAGCATCAGATGCTAGTAGGACTGGGAGAGGACCTCAAGGCCATCCTCCTCCCAGTCTCAAAGGAAACAGGTGGCTTCCCTGCATTGTCCCTGAGAGCCCTGGGCCCTCTGCAGGCTTTGGACACTCAGTGATGTGGGTGCTGCACGTGGCACTGGGGGTTCCCAGGATCTAGTCCTCACCTTCCCCAGCCCAGAGACCTTGAAGAGCTCATTCCACCTCTCCAGGCTCATTAATCCCTTCCTCCCACATCCCTGTGGAGTTGAAAGTGCTAGAAAATTAGGACTGCGTGTCTTCAGAGTTTTATATTATTTCAGTAACTTTCCGTAAAATCAGGCTTCCTAGCCATGCTGGGGGAGCTTCTGATCATTTATGACTCTTTTTATTCATCAGACTCTTCTGGGGTCAGCCTTGAGATTTGACCTTGAAATGTGGACTGACTCAGAAAGACCCTAGCAACTCCCAGGGACCTTGAGGGAGTGGACACCGATGGTGCTGGAGGCACAGATAACTTTGCTGAATTTTTTAAAAACAAGGCCAGCCGTGCCATGAACTGACCTCTGGAATGCAAGACTAGCCATCCCTAATGGGGCAGGGGCCCAGGCAGAAGCCTTCCACGGCCCCAGGTGCCAGCCTCCGACCTCCACAGCCTCTGGGGCATGTGCTGCCCACATTATGTTGAAACTGACACTCCTCAAACCTTCTGAGTCCAACCACAAGCTCCCTGTCTTCCCCCCAAAACTGCTTTTCCCACCGTCTTCTCCATTCATTTAACAGAAACTTCACCTTCCAATAGCTTGGGGCAAAAGTCTTGGCCTTATCCTTGACTCCCCTTTCTCTCTCGCCACTGCCTCCCACCCCTCCATGACCCTTCATCCAGTCCTTCAGGAATTCCTTCCTTCCAAAGATGCCACAGACTCAGCCACTTTTTACCATCTCGCCGCTACCCCCCAGGCCCAAACCATCACCAACCTCACCTGGGCTGCCACCACAGCTTCTTAATAGGGCTTCCCTGTCTGTTCCCAACTCTGCAGCCAGAGTAATCCTATGAAAATGTAATTCAGATTTTGTCACTTCTCTACTCTAAGCCCTCCACCTACTCCCATCTCATCCAGGGTAAAAGCCAAACTCCTGGCTAGGTGAAGTGGCTGATATCTGAAATCCTAGCACTTTGGGAGGCAGGAGGATGGCATGAGGCCAGGAATTTGCAACCAACCTGAGCAACATAGTGAGACCCCATCTCTACAAAAAATAGAAGAATTAGCTGGGTATAGCAGTACACACCTATAGACCCAGCT
>VBSM01000729.1:5072700-5094572 GCA_008086735.1 Cheirogaleus medius | reverse complement strand
TGAAGAGTGAATGGCCAGAGGACCAGGCTCCCCTGGACATGCAGAGAAGCCTGCGCCATCAGGGCAGCTTCCCACAAGGTGATCTGAAAAAGGAAGAGTAACTAGAGGTGAGAAAAGAAGCCACCCACGGAAGTAGATGGGGTAACCGGGTAGGTGCCTTCCCACCAAGGCCTCTCTCATGGCCTGCGTTACCCCCACAAGGCCAGGCAGGGGCAGCAGGGAGGAGCCCAGGGGCAGGAAGTCGGTGGGGCGGGCAAAAGCCAGGCATGAGGGGGCAGGGGACGGGCTCTGCCTGGGAGGTGAAACTCAGACCAGTTTCAGGCCGGGGGTGGGGAAGTGGTTTGAGGTATACGAGCTGCTAGGAAAGAAGAGCTGCCCTGCTGCACCAGCGTTTTCCAGCGTCCCCTGAGACTACCTCCAGCCCGACGCCTGAGGTCCCTGGGAAACAAGGGCCACTGGTGACTTGCCAGCTCAGCCACCAACACAATGGCAGGGTAAGGATGCTAAAGTCCAAGCCTGGGGAGGAGGGGGAGGGCAGGCCAGGCCCCCATCCCTAATTCTCTCCTGACCCAGTGAAGAGAGCACAGCAGCCAGCTTAAGGCAACCGACTGGGTTTGCCCCAAACCAGCTGTAGGAGGAAATACAAACACCAGGAACCACTCCCCAGATGCTCACTGCTCTAACCTTGACAGGCACTGAGAGGCAGAGAAAGACAGTGTCACCAAGATTTCTCAACAGGATCTCCAGACCTGGCCTTGTCACAGAGTCTGAGCCTTCAGAGAGTAAATCCACCTATTTTTAAAAAGAAAAGAAAAGAAACCCAGACTCCTCATTCAGTTCAAGGGGAGCCCAGTACTTTTAGGAGCCTATTAGGGCCATGTCGGGCATCTCCGGCATTTGGTGTCCTGGCCCTGGCATAATAAAAAGCAGCTCTGCTCTTATCTGAGCTCGCCCCACCCCCTGCTCCAGCGATGCCTCCTAGCAGAGCTTCCTCCCAGTGTCAGCGCCTACCGTGAGGGTGGGAGCTGGGGATCGTTCTGTCCCCATTGCTCAACCTCCTCACGCTGGCTCCGTTTGCATTAATTTTGAACATGCTCAGGGAATATGCATGTTCCTTTCCGAGAGACCCAGGCCTTTGTGGTGAGTTCCTTCCCCAGTAACAGGCATCAGCCACAGATAGGTGAACAGGAAGGCCACAACCCCGTGGAAAAAAAGCAGAGAACTTCAGAAAGCAGTAGCTCAGGCACAAGGTTAGCAAATCTTCAATCACTTGGAGAAAAGAAAGTGTGTCCCCTCCCAAGAGCCTTTAGTGGAAAGTGCCACTGTCAGGGCAGAATTACCCAATCTGACTAGGGTCCCTGAGGTCATCCTGTCCATCCTCCTGCCTCCAGATGGGCCAGCAAAGCAACCAGACACACAAAGCTTTCCAGCAAAAGAGGGAGTCACCCATCCCTCCCCAGGGTCAAGTGAATGCCTCTGAGTTCTTCCAGGTGGTGATTCTTCCTTCTAACCCAAACCCTTTTGCCATAAATAGAGTCCATTTCTTCCATAAGACTGGGAAACAGACACTCACCTGCCCCCACAACAGATCCATGTTTAAAGGTGGTCTCCGGTCAGACCCAGCCCCTTCTCAGAACTTCTTCCCTTCAAGATACTTCTCACTCCATTGACAAGTCTTAGCTCCCCATCTGTTAAGGCCCCAGCTAACTCTAGAGTCAGAGTTAGATAACAGAGGAAAAAAGACATCTCTTTTCCTCTTATCATCATCAATAACAATCACTATAGATACCATTTGTTGAGCAGGCACTGTATGAGAGCAGGCACTTATCTAATTTAATTCTCCCCACTTGACAGCAGGGGAACCATGCTTGAAAAAGCTACGTGACCTTTGGTATCAATCTCTGGTGTTTAAAGAAAAGAAAAAACTGGGGGTGGGGAGAAAAGAAAAAAACTGGGGAGTGGGGAGAGAAAAGAAAAAAACCTACATGACTTGTCCAAGATCACACAACTGGAAATGGCAAAGCTGGGATCCCAACTTTGGTCCAATTCTTTGAAACGATCCTATTTTCCTCCAGGAGAGGAAGGACTATCTGCCTTGGCCCCGCTATGTCCACAGGACCTGGCCCATAAGTGGCATCCAGAAAGCACGTGTTTCGTAAATGACTACAAACATGGATGGACAGGTGGAAGGATGGGTGAGTAGGTAGGCAGATTAAAGTGAGCCCTGCTTATCATGACACCAGCCCCAAGGTGCACTGGAAGTGGCCACCTCACCAGCTGACAAGCAGGACATTCTCAGCTGCCGGCCTCTCTGTGCTGCCATCAGCCAGAGGGTTGTCAGTTTAGAAATGGGGGAAGCCAAGCACCTCAGGTGGCCTCACCTTTCATTCACTGAAAGTCTGCCTGCCCAGCTCTGGGAAAGCCCCCTTCCCAGAGTTCTCCATCAGGAGTGGCACCTGCCCAGTGGGGAGCCTCTCCTCACATTAACACAAATGTGCGTGGATCCCACATCGGGATCTGTGCACAGCCACTGTCTCTGGGAAGAGCCGTTTCCTCAAGAGCCCTGACCACCGTGTCACTGAAAGAAGAGGTGCTGGTCTTGCCCCTCACCACCCCCCAGCACTTGGGCCTTCATCAGTTTCCCCCAGCGAGGGTCCCTGGTCCCCACAGAGGGTGACTGGAGAGAGCTAAAGCTGTGACCAGGGCAGCTGCCAACCCTGCCAAGGCTGCCAGCCCCATCTCCCGGAGTGCCCAGCAGGAGAGGCGGTTCCGAGAAGGCAGCGAGCAGAAGGACCCGCAGACTCAGAGGCTCATTACAGGGAATGACTAAGTGAGCTGCGATTCCAGGGGAAACCCCACTCGCTTCTGCTCACGGAGGGGCTCATCCTTGAGCTATTCAGACTAAGGCAGCTTCCAGGTGCTGCCCTCGACTGGGGCAATCCCCTTAGAGCAGCCGGGTCCCTGGAGGACCCTCTGCCTGGAAGTCTCGGTCTTGGCTATTCAGGTTGTCTTGACGGGTCTACCCCACCCGTTTCCAGGGCGGGCAAGTCTGCCCATCCCCGGTTACAGCGAGATGCTGGGAATGGGGGAAATCCGATCAGCACCTCCTAGGTTTTTGCGGCTGGATTTCAACAAGGAATGTGACAGTCTCGCAGCAGCTGTGCCCTGCCTGAAACAAGCTCTATTTGAAACCTCCAACAGCTGAACCCCTCCCAGCTATCTGCCGGCCAGCCCGCCCAGCCACCCCCTGCCCAAAATGACAAATAGAGAAATCCAAGCAACAAGCAGGCATACGCATACATGTGCACCCCCCCCAACAAATTGGGGTGAGGGGTATAACGGGAAAAAAGCCACTTGTCCAATGATTTCCCAGGTCTCCAAGCCTTCTAGCCCGCAGCAGGAGGGCTCCTCTGCAAGCAGAGCAGGGACAGAAACCCACCTTCCTCCATCTCCATTCTCTGTGGGAGGGAAGCCCCCTCCTCCATCTTGGGGCTGCACTGAGAGGCTGGAGCAGTGGGGCCAGCTCCCCCTAAAGCCGGTGCCTGCCGCTCTCCATCTGGGCGCACACATACACTCATCTTTATTTATCCCAAGAGAAGGAGTAGGGGTGGGAGGGGAGAACTGGGGCTGAGCTGGGGGTGCAGGCTCCCAGGGACCGCCCGGGAAGCCCTGTCATCCCATCCCAAGATGAGGTGCTCCCCCAGCTGATGCCAAGGCGGCGCCCATCTGCTCTGCCCCGGTAACACCTGTAGCCATTTTTATCAGGAGATGTTTATGAAGCAGCAGCAGGTTTATTCTGAGTCCTCCTTTCTGAGAGAAGGGACCACTGATTTCCTCCACCTATATTTTTACCCTGATGCCCTCAAGAGACTCGGGTCACTGGTGGTTTTCTATTTTGCTAGAGTCTCTCTAAGAAGAGGGAAATAGAAACTTGGGAAGAGAGGGAGATGACAAGGAGAGAAGGGACTTGGGCAATGGTATGGAATCCCCGCCCCCCACCCAGACATTTATTTCTTTTTTATCCTCAAGAAAATGGAGTGGAGCAGGGAGGGGAGGAGAGGAGGGGAAGTCGCAGGAACTGGCAAACACATCAAGGCAGAGTGTAATTAATTGGTGAGTTAAGCTGCTGGGTTATGCTTTAGTACGAGTGAGCCAGGAGGAAAAAACGATTTCTCAGAAGGGATTCTTTAATCCTCCCTAACACAGAGACTGCATATTAGACACAGTGTATGGGGATGCCCACCCCGAAGGAAGCGAGGAATGAATTCTCCCGGGATCAAGAAGGAAACCATGGGAAGTTAGAGTGTTCAATATAACTGAGCAACCGCCTCTCATCACTACCACCACCTCTCTCTCCGTCTCTCCACCTCATTCTCTCTCTCTCTCTCAAAATCTCTCGCTTGCTACCTACATATTCCTTTTGTTCAAGGTATAAAGAGAAACCACAGCCCCTACCTTTGAGTACAAACCCCAAGAGAGCTCGGTCTCTATCACCATAACAACAATTCCAAACATCCCAAAAATCAGAGCATAGTCACTCAGTCGCTTTCTCTTTTCAAACAGGGCCCTCCTGTGTCCCAGCTTATAGCCAATGTTTTGGTTTTTCCGCTTGTTGGCTTTGGGGAAGGTGGTGCTGCTGGCGGTGGTGCCGGCATGCTGGTGGTTGTGGGTGGCGTTGGGGTGATGGAGCAGGGTCTGGTGGGCATGGTTGTCCTCCCGGGAGGAGATGACAATCTCCGGGGGGTTGCTGGGGCTGAAGAGCTGGAGGGGTTGGCCCTCAGGCTCGGCCTCGATGAGGTTCCTCCGGGAGGCGCTGAGGCGGCTGAGGGGCTTCATGACCCCACCGCTGTACTTGCAGGAGCTCATGGCGATCTCCGTGAAGGGGTTGCTGTCCCGCCGGTGCACCAGGGGGCTGGCCTGCCGGTGCCGGCTGCCTCCACCAGGCCCACTTGTGGCTGTGGAACTTGGAGAGTGGCCAAGCAAGTGGTCATTGAGATTGAGCTGGCTGCCTTGCCTGGAGGAAGGGTGGAGGATGGCGGTGGAGTTGGATGAAGGGGGGCCCCTGAAAGCGGTGGGAGAGGAGTGCAGCAGGCCGGGGTGGACGGGCTGGCTCTGGAGTTGGGCGAGCTGAGACAGGGGATGCGGCGGCTGTTGCTGCTGCTGCTGCTGAAGCTGCGGAGGCTGAGGCTGCAGCGAGGGTCCCGGGGGCTGCTGGGGGGCTGCTGGTGGCGCTGGCGGTGGTGGTGGTTGCTGCTGCTGCTGCTGCTGCTGCTCATCCCCAGAGGATGGACAGGGGCACTTGGGGTCTTCATCCAGGTCCCCCACCCCCGAGTCATGGAAGTGCCCAGAAGTGTCCATCTTGGGGACTGGCGGTATTCCCTGCAGCACAACCCCCCACCCCAAAGCCACCCTCGCTCCAAAGATGTCCTCAAAGAAAGCCAGGCATCCAAGCTCCCCCACCAGAGTGTCTTGGCTCCAGTCCTCTCTCTTTGGCTTGCTTCGGTTCTCTGGGGCTGCCTGGAGTCCAGACGCTGCCACTCAAGAATGCATTGTGTTGGGCAGGGAGGAAGGGCAGGAGGGGAGCTTGGAGAAAGAAGAAGGGGGGAGAAAGAACTCTTGTCTCAGGAGGTGGTCCTCTAGGAGCGTGCGAGGCCAGGCTCAGCTTCACTCCTCGCTGGCTCAATAGCTTCGCTCTCCTCCTCCTGCCGCTGTTATATCGTAAGCCAAGCCCACTTATTAGCAGCTGGTCTCATTGGCTTGGCTGCACCCTCAACCGCCTCCTGGCTCCGCCCCCCGCGGAGGCTCCTCCCCGGAGGAGGAGCCTGCCGTCCTCGGCTTCTGGCCCCAGTGGCAGCGCAGCGACGGCTGGGAACTGTAGTTTTTGCTCCACCACTCCGGAGCCGAGCAGCTGCCCTCTTTGCTCTGGCAGGTATGACCAAAGCCCACAAGCCCACGGCGATAAGACATCTACGCTCACGCGGGCGATGGGAAAAGGGACAGATGGTATCCTAAGGAGCGGAGCTGTGCACCACGATAAGGGGACAGGGAGTGGGAAAGACGAATACCTAATAATGGCCAGGGTCTACGATAGGTTGTTTCACATGTTATCCAGATATTATGCATTCTCCAAACACAGTGCCCAAGGAGGTGGGCATTATGTTCTCATTTTACAAAGGCAAAAACTGATGCTCAGAGATGTTGAGTAACAACGTCAAGGTCACAGAAGCAGAGGGGGTCCACTGCTCCTGATACCAAGTGGATAAACTCACCTACCACTGACTGAGTGCCTGTAACATGAGTGCAGGTGCTTCTCCGTTATTTCCAAACCGCACATCAACCCTATGAAAATGATCATTCTCCTCTTACAGATGAAAACTGAAGAAAGAAAGAAAGAAAGAAAGAAAGAAAGAAAGAAAGAAAATACTCGAGGACAGATAAGTAACCTGCCAGATTTCACTTAGCTTGCATGTAATTAAAGGTGCTAGGATTTGAACTTAGGTCAGTCTGATCCCACAACTCCTACACTGTCTCCCAGGATACTTTTCTAACGTTATGCTCAGGACAAAGTGGTTCCATAAATATTGTTCAAATGATGAATGGGAAAGGAACAAAAAGAAGCTGTTGAAGAACTGGCTTCTCCAAAGCAGGATGTGTGAGACCATGGCCTCGGTCCCTTCTCTAACAGCAGGGCATAGAGTTACCGGAGGATCTGGCAGGAAGACTGAAGACCCTCCCCCCATGGTCACTCCCTGCCTGATTTACCCCATGGGGCTCTGGGAGTCAGAGCTGGGAACATCTGCTGGCTTCCCAGGTTCAGAATCATCATCATCAAGTATTTATTAAGCTCACACTGTGTGCAGAGGAGGTTCCAAAGGATGGGACCAGAGCTGAAATTTATTTTCATTTTTAACTGCAGCAGCCTTAGGGATCAGAGAGGAAGATGCCATTATGGAATTCCCCAGGCACATCTGGGGTTTTAAGAGGGAGGCATCTTCCTGTATGGTTCCTGATTCTCCATCACCCTTTGGCCTCTGTCCAGCTCCCTCCCCAGATGGGAAGAGGGAACAGTAGGAGATCCATGCACACACCCACAGGTACACACACAGAGAAACATGCATGCAGATGGACATGCATGTGCACACATATACATAGGTGTGTGCATGCACTGGCACAGGGACACACACATGCACACATACAGTGGTGAGCTTCTAAAGCAACTCTCCTGAATGGGGAACAGAAAGGGACTAGGTAAAGGAGGGGCAGAGCTCCCACCCAGTGTTCCTAGAGTCCCCTCTATATATCAGTCCTCACCTTTCCAATCCCCCATCAGCCCTGATGATTGAGAGTATTACTTGTAATATCAGCCACAACCCCAGATATGTGAATAATTATAATTACTCTTGCACAACAATCTTGATGATGATTATTATCAATGACATAGTCATTCTCCACATGCACACACTACAAGTCACAGCACCAGGGCTCAAATGCAAGCCTGGGGTCTCATGTTTTCCCATGACCAGGCCCTCCAGTACCCCAATACATCTAACCCCCTCCAGCATGCCCTGCCTTCCTTCCCCTTCCCTTTTGTCTGCTTGATTTCCCTCCCTTTCCTCCATCCCCAAACAGAGCCACCTGTTTGGTTCAAGGATTCAGATCATATGTTTAGGTTTCATGATTTTCTAATAAATTATCATTAATATATTGCTAATAGAAAATGGGCAGTTAGTATTGGTTTTTAATGCCAGATATAGCTTCTGGGCTGTGAAAAATCATTCTGGGGGCACAGATGCCAGGCATGAACATTTCTGTGCTGTCTGCACCCCCATGAGCTGTCTTCCACCTCAGCTGACCTTTCTGGGCCAGCGTCCTGCCTCCAGTTTTCCTGGATGTGCCAGCCAGATCCAAATGGGACCTGGTAGAGCATGTCCCGCCATCATGGATGAGGATGAGAAACTGCCGGGGGGGGGGGGCAACTATGCCAGAGCAAAGACCAGAGGTTCATCTGAGAATGAGCTGGAACTTGACAGCTGGTGCCACTGAGGCAGTTCACACCCCTCATTAGAGCCACCCTGTCACGAATAGAAGGAGGACAGTGTCGTGGTTAGAGATTGGACTCTAGAGTCAGAATGCCCAGGCTGGGGGCCTTCTCTGCCACAGAATGGCTGTGTGACCACAGACAAGATAACCTCTGATCCTCAGCTTCCTACTCTATAGAATGGAAGTAATAAGGTTCCTACTTCATGAGGTTTAGGGGAAGATTAGATGTGAGTCACTGTGAAGGGAGCTGTCCCACCCCACCACATGAGGCAGCCCTGAATCCCTCCGTGGTGTGCTAGAGCTGGCCAGTACTGGCTCATAAAAGCCAACCGTATGCATCTCTTCCCAACGCCACACTCAGTAACGTCACATTGATAGCGTGAAATCAGTCATGGTGGGAGTATTTACACCACAGACACTGGCACTGCTAAACATGTACCCGCACACTACTGCTTTATTCCATGTCACTCCACACAGCCCGTGCACTCTACCCCCCTCCAGCCACTGGCCATGTTGCTCTCTGTCTTCCCTCTCACCACCACGGGATCTGCCGCTTGCTCACTGTAGGACCTTGGGCCAACTGCTTAACTTCTCAGGCCTTGGACTTCCTTAGCTCCAGTGAGGTAGCGTAGGTCAAATACTTTGTGACTGTAAAGTGCCTGCAGGTTAGTGAATCAACTAGGAGCTGCTCAACCACAGGGCCTGTCACGTCAGAGTGCCCTACAGAGGCACTGCACTCAGGCATCATCCCACCATTGCTGAATGTCCAAATCCCCACTGTTTAGAAGCCCCCAATGTCTTCCCTGACCCCCAGCTGCAACCATGTCTTCACAACAACCCATGAATTGAGACCATCACCAATTTTATAGATGAAAAAACAGAGCCATCAGATTTTAAAACTTGCCCACAGTTACTAACTAGTAGCTAGTGACAAAGCTGGAACCAAACCCAGGCCTGTCCTATCCCAAAACTCAAACATTTGCCATGTATCCTGAAATGCACATCTAAAGGATTTGGTCTTACTGGTATTTATTAAACATTATCATGTGACTCACATAGCCAACCCTCAGGAGCTTACAGTCCCACTATAGAGATTAGTTACACCCACATGGGGTGATAAAAAACAACAATAAAGATTCCAGAGTGTGGTTGAGACAGTAAGAGTTTATTGAAGGCAGGAAGCTGCCAAGGGAGGCTTCATGGTGGTGGTGGGCCCTCAGCTACACCTTGAAGGATGGGCAGCAACACCTTATACTGCCCTAAAATGAAAGGCTGATAAGTTGGGCCTTTTCAGTCTGCAAAGATGGAGGGCAGAGGGATATGGTGGAGTTTCGTACCTCACAGAGTACAAAGAAAGTGAACAAGGACACGTTCAGCAAACTCAGGAAGGTAGGGTGGCCTTTGGCCATACCAGCTCCACATCAGGTGTGCTGTCACTCAGTCCCTGCCCTCTCTGCCAGCCTCATTCTTCGCCACCTACCTATTTAAGCCCCAGCATCCCCAACCGCTTGTAGTTCCCCTATAAGCTGCACTATTTCACACCTCCGTACCTTGGCTCACTCTGTTCCCTCTGCCTGGCACGCCCTTCCCCTACATCTTCAGCTAACACACTTCTCTTTGTCCTTCAAGACATGAAGGCTCATAGGGCTTCTTTCTGAGAAGCTTCCCCTGAGCTCCCCAAATCCAAATCATGGGCCTTTTGTAGTTTCATTCCCTGTGCTATCACTGTCTCTAGCAGGTAACATAGCTATTACCTCTTTCTGTGTCCTTTCTCTCCTAGACTGTGACCCTCTTGAGGACAGGAACGATGTATCTGCAGTTCTTCCACAGATTCCGGCATGCAATGGATGCTTAACAAGGATTAATTGAACTGACTGAACTTGAACCTGGAAGAGCTCATTTAAAGGCAAATAAGAGAAGTCACAGTACTTTTCACAACCAATAACAGAAACAATTTCCCCATTAGTAAAATGAGTGAGATAGAAGAGATGATTTCTAAGATCATTCACTTTAAAATTCCATAATCTATGGTCTGTAGAACTTGTTATCCACAAAAGGTAGAACTGACTGGAAATAAATTTAAGGAAAATAATGATTCATGTTTTATACGGCTGTCTTTCCCACAGGCTGTGACCTACTTGCGAGCAGAAAAGGGGTCTAATTTTTTCCTTTATCCCCACCACTGAACAGGGTACCTGGCCATGAATATACTCATTAAAGGTTTATTAGATGGATGAATAGATGGATGGATGGAGTTTAATACAATGACAGATAATTGTGAGTTTCCTAGAAACACCAGTGGTGTTTGAGGGATACCCTTAACCTTCTAAGGATAGGCTCATACAGATCAACCAACCCTCCCCCAGATTCCGGATGGTTGGGTCAGAGACAGCTCTGGCCTGGATGGCTCATTAGCTCATCCAGGTTCAGTCATTATCATGTTCTCATCTAGGAGCTTTATTATTGGATTAATTGATGCTCTAATAGCAAAAACACTCCCTGTGTTTGCATAGCACTTTACAGTTTTCCAACTCTTTTCATGTTCGGTGCTTCATTTGCACCTCCTGGCAGTCCTGGTTCTATTGCTCCTTCATTCCCACTCTCACCCCTATAAACTAAAAGTTTAGAAAGTTGTAAGTGGCTCGCTCAAGGTCACCAGTTACTGATGACTTGGAACCTGGGTCTGTCTGTGCTCTTTCCCATCCACTCTGCCTGGAATGCCTCTCCACCCCGGCCCTCCCTCTGTGTCTTTGCTCCCCTGATTTTAATTTACATTATAAGCTCCTTGGCGACAGGAGCTTAAGGTGTGAATTGTAAAGCGCGCACACACACACACACACGTGCACACAAAACACTGCACCTCACCCCACACCCAAATGTGTGTTGAATAAATAAGCGGGTGAGTGAGTTTATGTGTGAGTGAGAGTTTGGGTCCTGTCCCTTACTTGCACCACTGGCCACCAGGAATGCCAGTTGGTAAGTGTAGGTCTCCCGGCCACACTTTTTTTCTCTGAGTCCCTGGATGCCCAGACCCTGAGGTGAGGCCTCGTATAACTAATGCTCAGCTGACCCTCCCCAACCCCTGGCCCAATGAGGGAGCAGGACTACGGCACATCCCCCTCCCGCCAGCCTCACACTGACAGCTCAGCCACCCACGGCCACCAGGGATTCTTCAGCTCCACACCGTCTCCTCACATACGTTGCTTTGCTGGAGAAAAACTGAAACTCATGCCCTGTCTGGGTGTCCCTGTAAAGGAGACAAACAGCCCAACCCCCACACACACGTGGAGCATTACTCCAGGTGTGTGTGGTTCCAGCAAGCTAGCGGGTAAGATTAGTGTCCCCATTCTACAGATGAAGAAACTGAGTCAAGTTTCAGAGAAAGTCACTGGCTCGCTATTGTTCACAGGGGAGGAAAGAGGCCAAGCCAGGAGCCAAATGGGTCTGTCCACTCCGCGGGTCACACTCTCTCCACTCAGCCACCACCACTTGGCTTCATCCCTTTCCAGAGAAAGCATCCCTCCTGCCCTCCACTCCTGAAACCCCCTCTAACAACGGGAGTCGGGGAAGACTTCACACGAGTGGCTCCACGGAGACCTATCTTGTCTAAAACCCGTGGAAGGCGGGGCCAGTCCTACCCTGGAGAGAAGGTAGCATGCAGCAGCCCGGCAGGGGCGCTGGGAACAGTGTCGCGGCAATCCCACCCTCCTGGTTCCTATGACCACTGACAAGCAAGTCATTCTCTGAGCTTGTGAGGCTGGACCCATTCACACCTCCCTCCACTGTTGGTTTGTGACAACCAAGATACATTTTTAAATGCTTCTCCTGACCCCTTCTCTGTGGCTTTGGTGCGGGAACTTGCTGTTCTGGACAGATGAGTCAGTCCGGATGGGAACGTTTATTTATTTGAGGGGGTCAAGGGTCAAATGAAAGGTGTGGACATTGTGTCTGGAAAGAAGGCATGGGAAATGGGCACACGGTGCCAACATTCTGTCACCAAGATGCCCTGCAGGGCTTACAGGGAGCTGGTGGAGGGACACTATTGCGAAGCAGTGTGCACATGGAGGAGGGGACAAGTACAAGAACCAGCGGCTGAAGGAGGGCCCGTGTAGACCCCTGACTGGCAAGGGCTCAGCAGCTGAGCCAATGGTCCATCTGCCTGGGGCTGAGCGGGTGGAGAGAGCCCATGACCGCCCGTCCTGGGTGGGTGGGTGTCCACTCCCAGCCCCACGCTACAGTGCAGATAGCGCCCTTCCCCCACCCCCCGGCGAAACTCAGCTTCACGAGGGTGGGTTCCTGTCTATTTTGTTCACTGCTGTATCCCCAGTGCCTAAAACTGTGCCTGCCACAGAGCATGTTCTCAATTAAGATTTACTGAATAAATTACCTTCCTGGCCCCAGTTCCAAAAGGCTCAGAGAAAAAAAAAAAAAAAAGCAAAAACGTCTAACAGTTTCTTAAACCCAAAACAGGCACCTGAGCTGCCCAAGGGAAGGCCCTGAACTAGGGCAGCGATGGCCCCGAGCATGGAAAGAGGCAGCAAGTGCTCCATGGCCCTGGATGGACCACCCTCCCACAGCTGGGACAGTGAGTGACCAACAGGCCCTGGCCGGCAGTTTGGGCCGGAGCCCTCTGAGCCAGCGGCGGCACTGTCAGCCGCTCCCCCGACTCCAGTCGACAGTGGCGGCTCAAGAGGGAAGGTCCTGGCTCCACGCCTGGCTCTGGCTCTGAGGTTGCAGTCCCAGCTGGCTGTGCTCACCCCGGCCTCCCCCACCTGGGGCAGAGCAACCTGTGGCAGGTTTGTGAGGAGTATGGCGGCCTCTGCTGGTGGCGCACGCACATAGCTTCGCACTCCGGGCACCTTGGAGAGACCCCAGACAGAACCTCAATCCGGGTCTCAGCTTTTTGCCTCCTTCCATGGAGGCCCATGGACTGGATCTGGTGCCAAGATCAAATTTTGGGAATATTTTTCAAAGACAGCTCCAATTTTTCAGGCTTCCTTGGGTTTTTCCACCACTGGGGAAGAAGAATCTACACTCGTTGTATGTCCTAGGCAAGGGCACCATAAAGCCTTTAAATGAGAAGGCTGGGCAGGACCAGAGATGCCTCAGGACCCACCCTTACTAGCAAGACAAGACCTCCAGAGTTGGAAGGTGACTTGCCTTGAGGCCAAAGCCAGGACCCAAACCAGGCCTCCTCAGTGTGTCCCCTTCAACTGGCCCAGCCCCTATCAGTTGTTACTGGACACCCACCAGCACAGCTCCACTCAAAAGAAAGAAGCCCCCTCTCCCTTCATCACACCTTCCAGGCAGTCAGGAGCTAGGCCCTCTCTGCCCAACCCTGGATATGCATAATGCAAAAGGGCAGGCATCTCGCTTGCCTTCCTTCCCTCTTTTGCCTTCCTTCTCTCCCGGTAAAGGTGATAGTCTGAGGGTTGCTATGGACACTGCAGTTGGGCTCACCCTCCTCAGTAATAATCCGAAGATGCCTTCCCTGCTGGAGTCCAGTCTAATTGCCAAGCCTCGGAGGCAGCCAGGATGTCTCACAGGAGGAACTGGGCAGCCGGAGAGCCCGGGAATTAGATGGTCCAAGGAGGAACAGATAGAGCGACAAGATGGAAATCACCCGAAATTGGAAGCAACAAGCTCGGCTTGTGGAGGTATTTTGACAAAACCAATGTTGATTTAACCAGAATTAAAAAAGCATTAGTGTCTTAACAGGCTCCCCATCAAATCGGACACTTAATCACTGTGGCCAGTGTCTCCTGGGCAGGATGCTGCGAGGAAGAGGGGAGAGCAGAGGTCTCATGGCCACACTCTTGATCAGTGTCTGCAAGAAGGACCACGAGGGCCCTTTTGTTCTTATTTAAGAACAACCGCAGGTCCAGAAGCATTTCTGAGCTGGACTTCTGGCCACTCTCCTGCCCTCTGGGCAGAAGCACCCCAGACCCCCACTGCCACACAGGCCCCCTCATTTGTCCCCACCAGGAAATCAGATCATTATTACCACCGCTAGTGTCCCCACCATGAAAATAGAGCGTGCTCCCACCCCATTAGGCTTCCACCCTATGACCAGAGAACTATCACCTCTAACCCTGTCCCTACCATGAGACCAGAGCTTTTCCTCCACCACTGGGCTTTCCACCATGAAATCAGAGCATTGTCACCTCTATTCATGTGACACCACGGTTACCCACCTACACATCAAACTAGGTCACCAAGACAACGAGGCTCCACACAGCCATGGACATAGGTCCAATGTAGAGTATCCCAATCAAAGGCCATACACTGCTGGGCAGGGCACAGTTGGCTTCACCTCCCCCCAACCCCCCATGGCCACAAGGAGCTGTTGGAGAGAACGCATATAGGAAGGCACAGGGGGCCCTACTAGTCGCTGACATGTATTGTGGCCAGCTTGGCCTTCCGGAGAGCCTAATGCCTGGTGACTCGAGCATGGCCATGAAGAGGACAAGTTTAGCTTTGCTGTGCCCTGCCCACCACCACAGAAACCCCTCCCCACGTGCATCCACCCTGGAGGAAGTGTGAACGGACTAGGGAGGCCCATCTCCATCCGCAAAGACCCTTGATAGAGATATTAATATATACTCACTCACATATGTATGCATACCTACACACATACGTGTGCATGCGTGTATCTGTGTGGGGACATACAGACATATAGAGAGAGACTGGGAGAAAGACGGGGGATCAAAGGCCTTTCTAAATCCCCCACTATCTCTCTGAGCAATTCTTGTCATCCCATTTGACAAAGAAAAACAGGGACCCGAAGAGGCCTAGGGACGGGACTTGCCCAAGATTAAATAACCGAGTTCCAGGCTCCAAGGCCCAACACCCTCATCTTGGCCCTCTCCCCATCTCGTGTTTGAAAGTCACGCCTCAGAATGGGAATGGATGAAGCTGCACATCTCAGAGAGAATGTGTGCCAAACACAAGCCATTATTCTAACCGGGGAGTTTTTCCTACAATTCAAGAAACCGTGCTCCTCTGATTGTTTCTGAAATTGTGTTCCCAGGGCCGATTTCATGACAAATTGCTGCTCCGGCAACCCCTGTGGCCCACGACGGGAGCTCCTGGGAGGGCTGGCGAGTGCTAATCCTCTTTCTTAGCACAATGCCCTCCTCCTGCAAACCCAGCGAATGAGCCTCCTGGTGGCCCCAGGAACTGGCAAATGTGAGCCCCAGAGGGTAAGAAAGGCCAGTGGCTTCCTATTTATTTCTTGCCACTTCCACTAGAGAAACTTCTGAGCCAGCCAGGAGGGCGAGAGAAGAAAAAGAGAAAAGGATGGGAGCCTTTCTGGCAGCCCCAGCATCTTCCTGCAGCCATTTCCCACGGTGAGCCTTGACTCTGAGCGGGTGGGGGAGGGCACTTCTGCATCTCCCAATAAAGGCCTAGAAAGCTGTCAGCTCCCCGGCAACCAAGGGAGAAGCTTCAGGTTGTCCAGAGCTCTCAGACCCATGGATCTCGCTGATCGAACTTCTACTGTAGAGAGAAAGAACAAGATAGCAAGAGATCCTGAGACACCGGCAACCCAAAGCTGAGACTGTAGGAAATTGATTTGTGTGATATTGGTACCAAGTCAGGAATTTTCCAGAAGAATAGATTGCCAGAGACAAGCAAACAGGCAGTATCTCCCACGTGAGGTGAGACAAGTTCTAACTGGAAAGAACTGGTCTCCCCATGAAATAGTAGCTGTGACCTGGTCAGCCGCACGGTGCTGGACACGTAGCAGGTACCCAATGAATGTTCGTTTTCTTCTCCCCCCCACTGCTCATGCCTCTTCTATGACAGTGTTTCACTGACCCAAAACGGGGCTTGGGTCACGACTCCCTAAGTTCTAAATCCAATGAGTAAAAAAAAATCTTAGTTTGTGCCATTGCTCCGGAAAGGAGGAATGGCAGAGGGGAGACACCCTTGTCCCCAGGAACGTGCAGCATGTGGGAAGGAGCCCTGTGCTCACATGAGGTTGGCTGCACCCTGGCTGGCCTGGGCAGCGCCCATGCGCAGAGAGGAGCCCAGCGTCTCTGGTACTCACTTTCGCGTGGAGGATCCCTGAGCCTTCTTGTCTTTGACCTCCTAAAAAACTTGGAGAGGTTGAAGCCAAACTAGCCCAAGGGGTAGGCAGAGCCCACTTAAAGGCCAAGCTCGTCATGTGGCTTCCAGCTATTCTTGGCTGGGGAAGCAGTGTTCACCCTCTTGCTGCGGTCGCCCTGGCCTTGGCCATTTTGAAGTGGGTAAACAGCTTTGCCAAATGATCCTCCAGAAGAGAGAGGAGGGGAAACGTGCATCCGTGTGGCATTTTGTCAGCTGCACCAGAAAAGTGACGGTGGGGGAGGCGGTGGAAGTCAGTGACTCAAAGCAGGTTCGGGGATTATCTGCTGTTTTCAATTATCCACATCCCTCATCACCATGGAGAACTGAAAATTGGGTGTATTTGCCTCCCCCTCAGCACTGTTGCTGGCATTTGAGACATGATTTGTACTTGGAGCAACTGTGGGTAAAGGACTCAGAACGGTCTCTGTGTAAAATTTCCCCAGCACTGAAATGTCATTAAATAGCTTTCTGCGCCTGGCACCTCTTGGTCCCTTTAAAAATAGGTGGAAGATAAACATATCTAAGAAGAGAGCTCACAATTATTGAGCATCTGTGTAGTACTCAATACTCATTTTGAGCCAAAGAAACTTCAACTCAGAGAGGTTAATAACTTGCCTGTGACTTGTCACAGTGCAAAACAACAAAGCTGGTGCTGTAACACGGGGCCATCTGATTCCAAGGCTCACCTCCTACCCCACCCCTCTCTCAGTGAGCTCAACCTCCCTTACGAAACATGGTGGGCCCATCGTGGACTTCCTGTCTGTATCTGCTAAGATGCTTTGTTTCAGTTGCCAGCAAAGAAAACCCAACTCAGGAGAGTTTAAAAACAAGGACATTTATTACCCCACACACTAAGAATTCAAAAGGTAGAACAGCTCCAGGGGTCATTAATTTGGTGGCACACGTCACCATGAACATTGGTTCTTTCTGACTTTCTGCTCCACCATCCTGAGCATGTTGATCACAAAGTGGCCACAGCACATTCAGGCATCCCATCAGCACCCTTCAAAGTCCAGAGACAATAGGCCAGGTGCGGTGGCTCACACCTATAATCCTAGCACTCTGAGAGGCCAAGGCGGGAGGATACTTGAAGCCAGGAGTTTGAGACCAGCCTGAGCAAAAGCAAGACCCTGCCTATACTAAAAATAGAAAAATTAACTGAGTGTCCTGGCATGTACCTGTAATCCCAGCTACATGGACGCTGAAGCAGGAGGATTGCTTGAGCCCACCGGTTTGAGGTTGCTGTGACCTACGATGACACCACTGCACTTTATCCTGGGCAACAGAGTAAGACCCTGTCTCGGAAAAAAAGCCCAGAGACAACAAAGGGCAACATGCCTGTTGTGGATTGGATCTCTTTTTAACAATGGGGAAAACTGTCCCTGAAGTCCCTAGACTTTCCTTCACATCTCACTGGTCAAAAAATGGGTTAAATGCTCAGACTTAAACCGATCACTGGGATGGGGGTAGGATTACCATGCTGTGCACATTGGGGCCTGACTTCCTCCAAAGCAGATGCTCACCAAAGGGTACAGTGGGGGCTCGAGGAAGAAGCTGGGGGGGGGGCCGGTACTGGCTCCTGGACAGACAAGGTCTGAATGCATCATTATAAGGGTCCTTGCCCCCAGGGCCGCTCCCCAGTGTGGACCTGAGGACATGTGCCAGCTCCATGTCCTTGCAGCTCGGATAAGAAGGGGTAAGGCAACAGCTCGCACCAAAATGGGAAACTGCTGGCCTCATTGTGAGCTTATCTAGAGGACACATGAGACCGACTTCATTAGAGAGATTTGAGAAAGAAATCTTATTAAAGGTTTGTTCTATCACATACCAGGGAAAGGCAAAGCCTTTCATGAAACTTAACAGGCAACGCAGGTGATGCGAGCAACTACCCGGTGCCGAGGTCTTTAATTTCCTGTAGGAAACCTGATGATTATCTGTCTGGAAATGGTTCAGCTCAAGTAGGGATACGTGAAAGCTGGAATGAAAGAGTCCTTTATATTTTCACACTGTAAATCCAGACCCTTTAAAAAGAGATCCTTGTCAAGTGAGGCCAATCAAATGCAGAGAGTCCTACCAACTCAGCCTTCTCCAAATGCCCTCAAAGGCAAGTTGGGGCTCCCAGATGGAGGAGGCCAAGGGGGTGACCCCAAGGTTGGCAAAAGATGTAGGAAAGAGAAAGAGAGAGGTAGGCAAGCAAGAAACAGAGAAACACTCTAAGAGACTAGAGAGAAGAAAACGAAAAATAGAAGAGAAGGGAAAAGACAGACAGACGTGGCACAGAAGGAGAAAGGAGAAACGGGAGAGAGAGAAAGACTGAGAAAAGCAGGGAAGAAAGAAAAGCAACAGAAATAGACAGACAAGCGATGCCCAGCAATCACTTTTTCAAGATTTCTTACTAACACTGATATTTACCACTTGGAATCTCCAGCCCTAGGTCCCCTTCTGAAAGCCATCCTTGCTTTCTGCATGAGGACAGAAATCCAGGGGTCACACATGGTTCACCAGCCCAGCAGGATCCAGATGTTTCCAGTTCCTGGACCTGGTGGCACTGATGTGCCAAGGAGGTCACTATTCAAGGAGGCCTTGAACACACACGATGCTTAGTTAAACATGGGGTAGAAAAACAGCCAGAACTCGAAGGGGTTACTCTAACTTTGTGAGTTCAGACCTTTGAACTCAACTCCTTATTCTGATTTCCTGGCTGGAATGAGGACAACAGTTACTAAACACTTATTCCTTCTTCCTTCAGAGCACACACAGGCAGCTCTAAAAATAATTCCCAAAGTAGCATAGGCTCCATTTCCCTCTATTTGCTGCCTAGAGAACTCTTATTCATCCCTCAAGGCCCTGTTCAAATTATCAGGAGTCCTTGCCTGACCCTCACATCCCCAAACAGGGTTAGCTGCTCCCTCTGCTGTATGCTCTTAACATTTTTCAGGGACCTCCGCGGCGGCACTTCTTACACTCATTGTAATTATGTTCATATTCTCTGGCATCTGGGGCAAAGGAACAAAGTAGGAATTCCATAAACATTTGTTGAATGAATGAATGAGTAAATAAATAAGTCTGCCTCCCTTACCAGGTTATGAACTGCTAAACTTGTATGGAATTAAGCTGAATCCCAGAACTTCAGAGCAAAAGGGCATGCTAGCACCCACTTAGGCCAGCTTTCCGGTATCTGCCTGTGGTTCATTACAAACATGAACAACAGAATCTAGTGATCACCAAGCTCTTCTTACATCCCTGGGAATACTTTTCTGACCTATGCCAATGTGCAAACATAGGAGGGTTTTAATGTATTTACTTTTCTGAATTTTCACAGTAAATACTTGCTCATCATAAAAAGTTTGGAAAGAATAGACAACAACACGGAAGCAGAAAGACCATGTATAATCCCTCTGCCTAAAGTAGACAGTATTAAGATCTGTTGTATTTCAGTCATTTGCTATGCATTGCGTTTTCCTTACACAATTGAGATTCCAATGTGTATACATAGGTTTTAGAGCAGCTGCAATTAGTGTGTACCTGATATTTTATGTTCTTATTTCATGAAAGGCAGTCTCACAGATACAGTAAATCCTATCTCATCAACTTCAACATAATCCCACATTCTTATTAGGTAATGTCACACTCTCCCATCGTATGCTTGTAGTCTACTTAGCCATTCCCTCCTCTTGGGCAGTTGAGTGGTTGTCAGTTTCTGGCTATATAAGCATCACTGCTCTGAGCCTCCTGCAAGTAGGTACCAGTGGTTAGAGATGAAATTCCAATGACAGCATCATGCACGGAGTCTGGACATGCTGCCGCTCGGCCAGCTTAGACAGAAGTGAGGGTAACATGCTCTGGATCTTGCTGGCTGACTCTAAAGGTGGCCCTAGTGATGGTGACACCACTGTGTCTGGATGCACATGAAGTGTGTAAGCTCAAGGGGGCTGGGACCAGGCCTGTGTTGTTGCCCTCCTATTCCTGGAGCCCAGCGCAGGACCTGGCACGTGGCGGGTGAATGAACAGGTGCTGCGTGGTTGGCTGGGAGGATTGACTGTGCTCAGACGCCTCAGCAGTGTGACTGGAGCCTCGGCCTTCTGTGTCTTATACCCCTGGCTGCAAAACGGAACCCTGAGCCTCTGGGGAACTCTGGGAATATTATGAGTTAGTGGTGGGAAAGTGTCCAGACCATGTCCCCAGCCGAGCAGTAACTGTTCATGAATAGTGATGCGATGCTACACTCAACACTCCCCCAACTCCAGTGTCCCTCTATCTCTCTCTCTCTCTCTCTCTCTCTCTCTCTCTCTCTCTCACACACACACACACACACACACACCCACAAGTGCCCACTGTCTACCCATGTGTGCCTCTCTCTGCTCTCGCAGTCTATTTGGGCAGATAACCCGCCAAGTCAGAAACAACCCCACAGGCACTCTGCCCTTGTCAACCAAGAGGCAGTGCTATGTGCTGGATGTTCAACCAACAAAGCAGGCAGCAAACCTGAGAGTGCCTTTCCGATCATTCTTTCTGCAAACATTACTCGGGCCCCTGCTGTGCCCAACCAGAGACTCAGAGATGAACATGTGTGTCCATTCTTGAGGAGGTCACCCTATATCCCAAATAGACTTGGTCTGCTTCCCCAAAGCCATCTCCTCACCCAGTGTCCCCACCTCAGGCAGAGCCCTGGCATCCCTCAGAAGATGGGAGCCATCCTCGGCACCTGCCTCTCCTGATCCCATGGACCCAGCCTCGTAAGCAGCTCCTCGGCATCACCCGCCTTCTCTCTCCACCTCCCTAGTCTGAATTGCTACCCGAACACCTCCTAAATAGCCCACTCCCACCCCTCCAGGCCTCAAATCCATCCTCCACAGGCAGCGCAGAAAAAATTTGCACATTTTGAAAATGCAAATGTGGTCATATTGCTTCTCTGCCTAAAGCCCCATAATGGCTTCTCAGAGCTCTCAGGATAAACCCAAAGTCCTCTTTCATGTGGCTCCATGGCCCCACAGGGGCCAACCCCACTCTTGCCCCCTGTGTCATCCTTCCTGACTTCCCACCAGCTTCTGCCCGCCAGCCACGCCGGCTCCCTGCAGCTCCTCAGACAGCCACATCCCCCTACACTCAGGGCCTTCCCAAGTGATGTTCTTCTGCCTGGAATGCCACCAGCACCCTCCCCCACCATCTTCTTTACCTGGCTACCAACTCCTCCTCATCCCTGGAGCCCAGTGTAAGTGTCACTTCCTCTGGAAAGCCATCCCTGACTCCTCAGCTAAGTCAAGTGCCCTGTCATTGACTCCATTCACACCCTGGACTTGTGTTTCCTAGGATTGTCTTGGTCATAGTCAAACAGTGTGTGTTTAGTCACTAAAACCTGGCTGCAGAACCAGGAGCTGTGACAATTGGAGTGCTGGAGTGGAGGCGACAGGGGAGCCTCCTTGGAAAGCAGGTAGGGAGTCCCCCCAGGGACAGTAAAGTTCCCCGGGGACGGCAAAGCTTGAGCTGAGCCCTGGAGGATGAGGATTCATGAGCCAAGCATGGGGAGAAGTGAGGAGGTGCACACTTAATAAGAGAAAAACTGGGGAAATTGGAACACAAGGCTGGAGTTCCCCTGCGTGTGAGAGTATGATAAGAGATATGGCTAAAGAATCAAAGAGGAGCCAGACGGGAAGGTCTTATAACTAAGAAAAGCTGTTTGGGCCGGGTGCGGTGGCTCACACCTGTAATCCTAGCACTTTGGG
>VBSM01000729.1:5033645-5059560 GCA_008086735.1 Cheirogaleus medius | reverse complement strand
AATAAATAAATAAATCCATACAGTTTCAAGAACTATTTCTCCTCCCCATCATGCCCCAAAAGTGAGAACGTCTCAGAGCAGAGCTCTGGCTCAACTGCTCATGAGGACAGATGTTAGCAAACACAATGGTTGGATAAAGGCTAGTGCACTCAGGTAACCTGGGACTGTGTCCTTCTCAGGAACGATAGGTAAATGCTTACTTCATCTGTGTGCAATGAAAGGGCCCCTGTGGGCAATTTTTCTGAAACAAAGGGCCTGCCTGATCCAAAAGGGAACTTACCACATCACCTCTAAATACAAAAAACTCCTTGCGATTTTTCAGTAGCAGTTTTTCCCTTTTCAGTTCACCAAAGTTTCAAAAATCTGAGAGTCGGTTCTCAGGGCACCCTGTTACCATCTGAGCACTGGAAAGGAGCCCTCCAGGGAAGCAGCGAGCTTTGCAGAGGCAATGACAAAGCCGGTTCGAATATAGCTAATGGGCCATTCGTGTATAGACACAGGAAAATTCCAGAGTTATCCATATCAAGGTGAGCTCGCCGCGGAGGAGGGGAGAGAGAGAACAGAAGGCAAGGGCCTGAGGAACACCTGTATTTCTAGGACAAGAAGAGAGGAGGAGACAGAAATAGAAAAGGCAGGAGAACCAAAAAAGTGAATTCAAGAGCGAGGGAATGGGCGATTCGATCGGCTGATGCAGACCGCGCATGAGCGAGAAGTGAAAACAGCTGCATCTGTGATGGGTGACCTTCCAGAAGTAGCTTCAATAGACACAGGAGCAGAGGTCAAATCGCAAAGTAGGAGAAAGAACTGAGATGGTACCCAAGGGATCAGCAGAAGGAAAGCTGTTCAGGACGGGGAGGATGAGGAAACTAGAAAACCCAAGAGAGGGGTGACTGGATGCAGCAGTCATGGATGAGCAGATGTGGCACCAAGGGGGAGTTAAGCTTAGAAAGAGCTGGGGCAGGCCGTCCCCCACCAAGGCAGGAGGGACAGGAGGAGAAGAATAGGGTCAAGTAGGTGAGGTGGGGACTCAGCCACCTTGGCTTTCATCACTTGCTCAGCCTTCCTGGTGCCTGGAAAAGAGACAACATAAAGGTGGCCGCACCAGCACTGTGTGTCCAGATCTGTGCTAAGGGACCCAAATGCCCCAGAGTCCAGTCACTTTCATGGTCATATTCACGGCCTCCTGACCAGCCATGGATTCACTCACGCAAATGACTCCCTGCCCACCTGCTGCATGATCAGTGCTGGGAGATACATCAGTAAGAGGGGACAGAACCTGACCTCGTGGAGCTCAGAGGATCACAGGGAGTACAACTAAGTAGACTTTCACAGGGGTTGAGGCAAGAGAGAGGGTGCTGTAGAATACCAGAGCAAGGTCGCTTCACCTTGGAAAGAGACAGAGTTGTAGTAAAACCAGAGAAGCAGAGAATCAAAGCAAGAGGAAGAGTTAGCCAGGAAAAGAGAATGGGCAAGAGAGTCCTGGATAGAAAGCACAGCACACTCAAAGGTACAAAGGTGAACGAGAGCCTGATGAGTTCCAGGAACTGGGATCAAAAAGTTCAGAATGGCTGGAGAACAGGGCACCAAAGTAGTCATTGAAGGGGTAAGGCTGAAGCCACAGGAACAGAGCCCACTTGGGATATTTATCAAAAAAATACCAAATAAAATAAAATAAAAACCTAATTATGAGTACAGGACTCCATAGGTCACTATATCCTAGGACCAAAACCACTATGTACATTGCATACTGAATAAATCCATAACCCTTGCGGGGGGGGTGTTGAGAGGGGATGACTACAGTGGCTAAATCTGGAGCCAGCCCAAACAGGGGCTCCTGAAAGCAAAGTGGGGTCCAGGAAGTCAGGGTATCAAGGGTATCAAGATATGGAGATGACCATCTGTCCTGGCCAGCACTCGGTGAGGTCAAGCCCCTCCCTGATATGTAAGTAGAGGATGAAACCCAGGCGTAGGTGAGTCAAACTACCCTGAGGAACGTGGTAGAAGAATTGGGGCATGAATGAGGTGATATTACTGGGCACCCCAAGCTCTCTTCATTTTCCTTCATGCCTGGGTGGGTCCCAATGGCAGCAACTGCAGGAGGGGACGTGTCACCACACCCTGCTTGGTTTGCAAGAGTCAGCACATCTAGTTCATAGACTCTGCAAGTTACCATCACGTCACCTCACCCTCCCTCCTCCTGAAGGCATTACCATATATGTTTAAGTTAGTAGCATCTCAAATCACAGCTTCATAAAAAAAAAAAGAAAAAAGAATTTTTTTCTTTAAAAAAAAATATTAATTTAGTAGCACCACAAGGTGGTGGTGTTATTTTCTTATCTGTCTCCTCAACTGATGTGTGAGCTCCCCAAAAGCAAAGACTGAGTTTTGTTCAAACTTACCCATCCTGATCCATGTGCAGAGAGTGATGGATACTTGTTGGTTGGTTGAATGAATGAATGACCAGGCTCACATCCAACTTGGTTTGATGGAAGCTGACTGTAATTGACTATATCATTTTTGAGCTAGTCAAGTTCAATCCCACCAGATGACACAAAGGTGGGGCCCTGTGAAGAATGATTTGACAGGCCGGGTGTGGTGGCTCATGCCTGTAATCCTAGCACTTTGGGAGGCCAAGGCAGAAGGATCACTTGAGGCCTGGAGTTCAAGACCAGCCTGAGCAACATAGCGAGACCCTATCTTTACAAAAATTTAAAAATTATCCAGGCATGGTGGCACACATCTATAGTCCTAGCTACTTGGGAGGCTGAGGCAGGAGGATAACTTGAGCCCAGGAGTTTGAGGTTGCAATGAGCTATGATCACACCACAGCACTCCAGCCTGGGCAATATAGCAAGACCCTATCTCTAAAAAAAAAAGAAGAAGAATGACTGACAAAAGGAAACCAGGTGTACCAAGGCTTAAACTGCACCTGACTTGCATGGCCTGTACATCCCAAGTGTGGACCTCCCAGATTCACCACTGTTATCAAGCATAAAACCACCTATGGCCATGGTGGCATGAGGTTTGAGTCTCAAGGTGTACTGAGAAGCTGCTCTGAGGCCTGGGGCCACCAAAGGGCATAGCTGAGCCTGCTTCAGGGCTGATTCTGGTTGCCCACCCCCACTTTCATCCAACAATGATCTCATTTTTAGGGCCCACTCCCAGAGCCTGTGGGAGAAGTTTCTGGGAGGGCCCCAGCACCCTGGAGGACCTGTCTGTGAGGCATATGCGAGTCTGAGCCAGCCAGACATGCTGAGAGAGGACAAAGGAACAAGAGTAAAGGCAGATGAGCCCCAGGCAAGCCAGCCTGAGCTCAACAGTACACAGACATGGCATCAGCATTTTGCCTCTTGTTCACACATTCATGTCTATTTCTGTGTTTCCCCTTTATTTCTTAATAAGAATTCCTTTTCCAAAACTGCTACCTTTATCTCACAAAGGGCAAATGGGAGGGGACACTAAAAATGGAATAGAAGTTCAATTCCAGGCCCAACTCCACTGATTCTGGCTGTGTGATTTAGGGCAAGGAGGGAAGAAAAGTCATAGCCGCTGAGCTCCTGCTAGAGGCGAGCACTGTGCTGCCTGAATAAGCCTTCCCAGTGAGCAGCATTATCCCCATTTTACAGGTAGGATTCAAGGCTCAGAAAGGTGATCTAACTTGCTCAAGATCCCATCGGTAGATAGTGACAGGTGGGATTCAAGTCCAACTGCAAAGTGTGATTGGCAAAGTCACTTCACCTTTCTGTGTCCCCATTTCTTCAGCTTTAAAAAGGGAACAATAGGCTGGGCGCAGTGGCTAACTCCTGTAATCCTAGCACTCTGGGAGGCCGAGGCAGGAGGATCACTTGAGGTCAGGAGTTCGAAACCAGCCTGAGCAAGAGCCCTTTCTCTACTAAAAGTAGAAAGAAATTAGCTGGACAACTAAAAATATATAGAAAAAATTAGCCAGGCATGGTGGCGCATGCCCGTAGTCCCAGCTACTCAGGAGGCTGAGGCAGGAGGATCACTTGAGCCCAGGAGTTTGAGGTTGCTGTGAGCTAGGCTGACGCCACGGCACTCTAGCCTGGGCAACAGAGTGAGACTCTGTCTCAGAAAAATAATTAAATAAATAAATAAAAGGGGAACAATCATAGGGCTATTGCAAGAATCAAATGAAATAATAAGTGGGAAAACACATGGCAAACCATGAAGATCGCCACCCATGGTAATGTCTCTCTTGCCCCAGTGCCTGGCCACTGATCCTCCCCCCGCAAGATTCAAGCCCCTTCCTCTCTAGCGCTCTCTCCGAGGAGACAGGTACTGAGAATGACTTTGCCAAATGGATCCAAGGCCTTGGCTCCCTGCCCGTCCTGGTTTGCTTGGCCAATACCCAACAAGATTTACAGCATGGTTCCTGGAACATCCCAGGCCTGCTAGAACAATGGCCAATCCAAGCCAGCTGTCCTGAGGACAGTCCGCCACTGCAGCAGGAGACCTGAGGTGCCAAAGCTACGATTGGCTCAAGCCTGATGTGCCTGGAAATTCACCAGAGGTGTCATGACAGAGGGACATTGCTGGGAATGTCCCACTTAGCAGACACTGTCAATGCCCAGATGGAAAGCAGGGCCCTCCACCTGGGGAACCTCAGCCGCAGCCCCCAGGAACAGCCAGTCCAAGTCTGTGCCCGTCTCTACCACCCCTTTGTCCCCCAGCACACAGGATTATTTCCTTCTGGGAAGTGACTCTGTGGCCTCCTCATCCTAGTACAGCTTGATTCACCTAAACAGAACATGCCAGGTGGCATCAGCAGGTGGCCTGGCCTCCTCAGGGAAGGCTGGAAAAACCCAGGAAGCAGGGAACTGGGCGAAGCTCCCAAGGGCTCAGGCTGAGCCCTCTCCGCCGTCCTCTGATAAAGGGCGTGGGGTCATGTTCTCTCAGGGACACAGGGTGGGGGAGAGCACTGAGTGGGGATCAGGAGCCCTGGGGCCAAGTCCTGGCATTGCCACCAATTGCTGTTTGACCTTGAACAAACCATTTCCCCTCTCTGGGCCTCAGTTTCCTTGTCTGTAAGCGAGGGGTTGGGGCTAGATCACTGAGGTCTGTGACAATACTCTCTTTCTGTGACATCACAGGTCTAGGTGATGATCCCTCAGAAAGTCTCACACAGTCCCTAACACAGACCTTCCACAGGCCCCGAAACCAGAAGCTGTCAAAGACAAAATGAGCAGGAGGCAGACAGCAGATCCACCGCTCACCTCCCAGGGGACCATCACTGCCATCCACTTGGGCTCCCAGGGAACTTGCTTTGGTTGTGCACTCCCAGGACTCACCTGGAAGAAAAGGGTTTAAACCCTAAACTGTAAAGGGGGATCATCATTTCACTTGGCTGCCAGACCAGGCACCATCCAGACCCTAAATTAGGCCATGAAAGTGACAGTAGCTAATCCCCATTCAATGAAAGTTGCTCAACTCCCTGTGAACAAGACAAACGACAGCATTCTTCACAGCTCAGCTGCCAGCAAGGACATCCTGGGCGTGTGAGCTGGTAGCAAGCAGAGTCCCTGAGTTCTTCCCTTGACACTAGGGAACAGAAAACTGGGCAAAGCAGACATCCCTCTAGCCCCTCGTAGCGTTGGGTTTCAGGCAGAGACTGAGCCCAGGAATAGGCAGGAAAGCTCAGCCACCTTGGACAAGTCCCTTAGTCTCTGGCCTCGTTCTAACTACCTGTAAAATGAAGATAAAATCCATAATCAGGCTGGACTGAAGGTGGTGAGTTCTCTTAACTGATTGTTCACAGTCAGTTACAGATGAACTCCTTGGTCTACTACTTTCCCCCCTTCTCACTACTGCACTTGACTAGTCTTTAAAAAATAATACTAATAATAATCAGATTGGTGCAAGCAATAAAATATACAGTGCATAGACATGTGCTGTATAAACAACAAAAGAGCCACCCAAATGAACTGGGTGATGATGGAAAAACAAAAGAGATATAGAACTTTTCTAGTGGTGTATTGGAGCCAGCTTGACAGGTTCTACCTGCTTGCAAGAGCCAAGTTGCAAATGTTCGGGAATTTTGCCTGCCAGTTAACATCCCATCGGTAACTTGAAATCAGCCATAGTGGGAGTGTTTACACTACAGAAATGGTCAAATGCTACAAATCAGGGCTTTTTTTTTTTTTCCAGAGAGCTGATTGCTGAACATTTATCATAAATAAGAGTAATGCAACAGGAGTCAATTTGTTGTAGCTTCAAACACACTCACCGTAACTTTCTAAGTCCAAATGAATGTTGACTGCGTCACGACAGCAAGCTTAGGAGGTCATATTGTTTTCTTACACTTATGTATTTTTTTCATTTCCACAAACATTTATTGAAACCTACTAAGTGCCAGGCACCAGGGTGGGGGAGTGAGAAAATACACACCGTGGAGCATTCTGGGAACAGAGATGGGGTGCTTCTTGCTCTGCTCAAGTTGTGGGCGTCCAAGCCCAAGCAACTGGGAAGGAACTTTAGGCATAGTGAACAGCATAGGCAAAGATACAGAGCATGGATGCTAAGGCAACTTTTAAAAATTAACTTTGAGGTAGTTATAGTGTTGTTATATTATAGGACTATTTTTCCTAGCCAAACAGTACATCCTTCACCTTGCTCCCTTCACCTGAATTTAGCACCAAATTCTCTTTGATTGTTTCCAAAACCCAAATCCACTCTCAGGAAATGAGAATTTGCCATCATTGAGGCCAGGTCCTCAAAGCAAATAGGAGTTTTCAAAGACACTTGATAAAGCAAACATCCCTGAAGTATCTGAGCCCAAACGCCCAAGGTGACTACTTCAAGTTGCAGCAGTCACTTGGATGAGCAAGACCACTTAAATTTCCATCTCATTACCCAATAATGCTTTGCAGGGAACAATAAGGTGCCAACTTTTTTCTCTTAAGACACATCCACATGTCTACCTTGGAGAACGCCAGAATTTGAATTTCAAAAATGAAGGCAAAAAGAAAAAAGAAAAAATCCAAATGCGTCCAGGCAGAAAAAGGAGGTTACCTTCAAAGGAACAAAAGTCAAGGTGACCTCAGACTTGCAACATTAAACACTAACAGACAGTGGAACCAGGTCACGAATCCTATGCCAGCCAAGTCTTTGTCCACGTGTAGAGTCAACAGAATGTCATTCTCTCATACACATGGGTTCAGAAAATATATCATCCACATACCCTGTTCAGACAAAATACATGGAGGGAGGGGTGTGGAGGAAAAAAAAGAAAAAAATACACGAAGACACATTAACTATCTGGAGAGGAATCAAAATATCAAAATCCAAAATTCAAAAATGGTTAAGTTGGGGTACCATAAAAAGATTGAAAGTGATCAGTAAACCAGTGAAGTGTAAAAAATAAATGATTGTTGTAAATTTGTTTAAAATTGAATGTTATCCATTTGTGTGAAATTCTAGAACAGGCAAAATTTATCTATGGTGAAAGAAATCAAAACAGTAGTTGTTTCTAGGAGGGCAGGTATTGAATAGGAAGGGTTAAAGGGAAACTTTCTACAATAATAGAAATGATTGTAGATTGTAGATCTATGATAAGGGTTTGTGTTACACAGGTATGCACGTTTGTAAAAATGCATTGAACTGTGCACTTAAAATCAGTACATTTCACTATATGTAATTTTACCTGAATCTTAAAAATAAATAATACCTTAACAACATTGAGTCTTCTAATCTATGACTATGGTATAATTTCTCTGCTTATTCAGTTCTTTAATTTCTCTCAGCAACATTTTGTAGCTTTCAGTGTACAATCTTGTGTGTCTTTTGTCAGATTTATCACTATTTCACATTTTTGATGGTATTGCAATTGGAATTATTTCAATTTTTGATTATTCATTACTAAGAAATAGAAATATAATTGATTTTGTATATTGATCTTGTATCTTGCAACTTTGTTGAGCTCACTTATCAGTTCCTTTTTCTGAGATTCCATCAAATTTTCTACATAGATGATCATGTCATCTATGAATCAAGACAGTTTTATCTCTTTCCTTCCCAGTCTGGATGCCTTTTATTTCTTTTTCTTGTCTTATTGCACTGGCTAGAACCTCTGGTAGAATGTTGAATAGGTGATGAGAGCAGACATTATTGCCTTGTTCCCAACCTAAGGAGGAAAGTAGCTAAGCATTCACCATTAAGTATGCTATTAGCTGTAGGGTTTTTGTAGATATTCTTCATCAGGCTGAGGACATTTGGTCCTACTCTTAGTTTGCTGACAGATTTTGTCAAATATGAATATAGAATTTGTTCCAAATTAATAATTAGAACTATGCAAATAAAATACCAATGAGATACCACCACATAACTACTAGAATGGCTAAAATTAAAAAGACTGGTCATATGAAGTACTCGTAGGGATGCAGAGCAACTGTGACTCTCATTCATGAGAGTACAACCACTTTGGAAAACAGTTTGGCAGCTTCTTAAAAAGTTAAAAAGGTATTTACCCAAGAGAAATGAAAGCACATGTCCACACAAAGACTTGTACATTTGAATATTTAAACTTGAATATTTATAGTTACTTTATTTGTCATATCCAAACACTGGAAACAAGCCAAACACCCACTGGCAGGTGAATGGGTAAACAACTGTGGTACATTCACACCACATACCGGTAATAAAAAGGATTAAACTATTGATATTAGCAATAATGTGGATGAATCTCAAAATAATTATGCTGAATGAAAGAAACCATACAAAAAATAATATATTCTATATGGTTCTTTATAAAAAAATTCTTGACAACGCAAACTAATCTATAGAGACAGAAAGCAGATCAATAGTTGCTTGGAGACAAGGGTGGGAAGTCAGGGAAAGGCAGGAGGAGGGACTACAAGGGGACATGAGGAATCTTTGAGGGTGATGGCCATGTCCATGGTGACTGACGGTTTCAGAGATGTATTCATAAGTTAAGCCAAAACTCATCAAATTGCACATTTTAAATATGTGCACTTACATGCTAATTATATCTCAATAAAGCTGTTTCAAAAATGGAATAATAAAAATTTTTAAGAGAATCTTAGGCCAGGCACTGTGGCTCATGCCTGTAATCCTAGCACTCTGGGAGGCCGAGGCAGGAGGATCGCTCAAGGTCAGGAGTTCGAAACCAGCCTAAGCAAGAGTGAGAGCCTGTCTCTCCTAAAAATAGAAAGAAATTAATTGGCCAACTAAAAATATAGCAAAAATTAGCAGGGCATGGTGGCGCATGCCTGTAGTCTCAGCTACTTGGGAGGCTGAGGCAGAAGGATTGCTTGAGCCCAGTAGTTTGAGTTTTCTGTGAGCTAGGCTGATGTCAGACTCTGTCTCAAAAAAAAAAAAAAGAGAATCTTAGTGTTACAAATCATTATAACATTTATATAATATTAAAAAATAACAATAGCAATACTCTGAGATTATAACCACAGATAAAGTTAGCAAAGACTAGTACAGTTGAGCATCCCTTATCCAAAATACTTGGGACCAGAAGTGTTTGAGCAACCCAAATCCAAAAATCCCAAATGATCCGATGAACATTTCCTTTGAGTGTCACGTCAGCACTCAAAAAGTTTCAGATTTTGGATTTTCGGATTTGGGATGCTCAACCGGTAGTGGTAGGTGGGGGGAATGTCTTGAAATAAAAACAGCTAAAGCTCTCATCATAACATAGAGTGTCAAAAGTCAGGGCTATTCTCGATTTTTCAATTTAGAAAAATGTCATTTAAAAATAGTATGAGGAACTTCAAATCCAGCAGAGGCACTGGGCCTCCCGTTTTAAGTGGCATCGATGCCAACCCGTTATGAGGTGGGGGATGGACCCACTGGCTTCCCAAGTCACAATCCTGTGGCTCCTCCAAATACCCAGAGCCATGAATGCAGGTCAGCACCCCTCCCAGAGGACAAATGAGACCCACCAGTCCCCTTCTCACTTATCCACTTCATCCCTGCCTCCTTGTTGTTTAAACTTAACAATAACAGTCAGTGGCCTCTTGCTCTAGTACCACACGTGACAGGTTCACACCCACCCAGAGCTTTGATCCTCATGACCTGTGAAGGCAGGGAATGGCTGCCTCTAAAACCGAGGGGGTATTGCCAATCCCAGCTACTCGGGAGGCTGAGGCAGGAGGATCGCTTGAGCCCAGGAGTTCTAGGCCAGCCTGGGCAACATAGCAAGACCCCATCTCAAAAAAAAAACAAAGCCACTGAGGAGGAACCACTGCATCCCCTCACACTGAGGGACATTCCCTGGGGAAGGTGATCAAACACATGGTTTCAGGCACAGGCCTGGACTCCTCCATCTCCCCTGACTGCTGCGGCTAACCAGTCACCAGGCTCTGTTGAGACCCCCCTGCCTGTGTCTTCCTCTGGGATTCTCACTGGAAGGGGAACTCCCTGATGGCAGGGCCCATGTTTCTCTTGAAGTGTGTCCCCAGTCCTAGAGCTATGTTGGATGCTCATAAAGTGGATGTGATTAGTGCACAGTGACACCACCACCGAAGTCATGCTGGAACCAAGTAGGTGATCACAGCTTACAGCATGTGCTTCCTCACCCCCAGTTAGAAGGCTCTGACCCCGCTTCTGGGCTGGGACCTCTGCTCCCCTTCTGGCACTGAGCCAGTTTCACCGATGGGAATGTGCCTGGTCTCAGGGGGGCTGGGTCAGAAGCAAGGCCACATGCCACTGCCACTCCGGCTGCTTTCCAGCAAGCCTGCTGCCCTCAGCCTGTGCTGCTGCTTGCTCGGAATCTTAGGAGGCCTCTTAGCTGGCCCCGGGGCTCTAAGTTCTCCCTGGTTTGATTGTGTCCTCTCCACCCCTCTTAAAACCATCAATGCTCCTCCTTCAATCTCCTCAGCCAGACAGTGAAGGCCTCAGCTCTGGGTCTGCTCTCCTCCCTGGCCTCGTCTGGCTGCTGCCCCCTCCCACCACCCTCCTACCCCACATGCTACTGGTCAGCACCCTCAGCAGGCCTTGGCTCCGCCACTCCATATCTGGGCTCACACCACCTCCTCTCCCTCCTGTCTCTGCCTGTGTAAACTCCACCCCGCCCCCAAGACCAGCTTAAATGCCCCGACCCTGCTCCCCAACCCACCCTGCCCTCCCACAAGCACCTCCCTCCCCCCCCTCAACTCCCAAAGCCCTTTATGTCCCCCTTACTTGTGCCACCCTCTGCTGTGCGTCAGGGTTGCATATGAACACCTGTCTGCCCACTGTCCCGGGAGCTCCCTGAAGGCAGGGACATCTCATGCATGGCTGCCCCCACGGAGCTCAAACAGAGCTTTGCTCATACACCTTTGTTAAGGAAACTCTTTTTTCTAACCAAAAATGCCAGCATATCTATGTCAAAACAATGATTTTCTTTGAAGTGGTTACCCAGGAGTAGGGGTATTGGGCTGGGCATATAGAGAAGACACTAGAGCTTATGGCCAAGAGTGTAGACTTTATAGTGAGACAAACCAGAGATCAAATTCCAGTGCTCGAAGTTAATAATTTGTGGCCCCAGTTGGATAAACTATATAATAAGCTGAGTCAGTTCGCTCATCTATAAAATGGGGATAATTTATGAAGCTTGAGTCAGAAGTGTGAAAACACCAGCATGGGCCAGGTGCAGTGGCTCACACCTGCAATCCTAGCACTCTGGGAGGCCAAGGCAGGAGGATTTCTCAAGGTCAGGAGTTCGAGACCAGCCTGAGCAAGAGCGAGACCCTGTCTCTACAAAAAATAGAAATCAGCCGGGCATGGTGGCTTGTGCCTATAGTCCCAGCTACTTGGGAGGCCGAGGCAAGAGGATAACTTGAGCCCATGAGTTTGAGGTTGCAGTGAGCTGTGATGATGCCACTACACTCTAGCTGGGACGACAGAGTGAGACCCTGTCTCAAAAAATAAAAAAAACACCAGCACAGTGCCTGCAGGAAGTAGGCTCTTTTATAATCAGCTCTTGTCTCTGTTGTCATATGCTTTAATTTGCTCAATATATTTTTATTGGGGATACCCTTGAGGGGTCCTACCTCATGCCACAGATACATTTGCTCCTAGGACCTTGTCAGTGCTGAGACCCTGGCTCTCCGGGGCTTCTCTCAGAGTTGCTGGCAGCGCCCCTCACCCCCCACCCCCTTTACACTGCTTTATGCTGGTCCCAGGTTTCTGACCTTAAGACTTTACCTCCCACATTCACCAGACTTGGCCCCAGTGACATTTGGACATTTTCATGACTAGGACTGTTCACAAGCATCTGCTCCAGGCTCCAGAGGAGGATTTCCAAGTAGCAGGGCAATGTCCCTGGGACTGGAGGTCAGTACTTGCCTGGCACGACAGGCCTGAAATCCCAGCCTCCTCCCCTGACTGACTTCAGGTTCCCAGGCACCTTGGGGTACACCTCTGCCTCTCATTTAGACTAAGAGCTCTTTAAGGAACAGGACTGTGACCTGTTCATCCTTATGTCCCCAGTGCCTGGCACCCAGCAAGGGTGGTGGCAGCAGAGGAGGAGGAGATTTGGACAGGAATATACGAAGTTCAGTTTGGGCCACACTGAAACTGTAATTTCTTTGGTTGCCCCCTTATCTGTGAGAACTGACAGAATTTGTGGGAGGAGAATAAAACCAGGGCCAGAGAGCTGGAGTGCTCAGGCTTGGCCTGAGGATGCAAGGAGCCATGGGACTCTGTATCACACCCCATGGGAATGTGGCAGAAGGGGCCCTGGGCAGGAGTCCAGTGGCCTGTGCTCGACTATGGACCCTTACTAACCCTCTAAACCTGGACAAGTTGTTTCACTTCTCTGAGTTCTTGGCACCTGCTAAATACAGAAAGGCCAGGTGTGGTGGCTCACACCTATAATCCTAGCACTCTGGGAAGCCAAGGGGGGAGGATTGCTTGAGGTCAGGAGTTCTAGACCAGCCTGAGCAAGAGTGAGACCCCATCTCTACTCAAAATAGAAATCTTATCCAGGTATGGTGGCGAGCGCCTGCAGTCCCAGCTCCTCAGGAGGCTGAGGCAGGAGGATTGCTTGAGCCCAAGAGTTTGAGGTTGCTGTGAGCTATGATGATGCCACGGCACTCTAGCCTGGGTAACAGAGTAAGACTCTATCTCAAAAAAAGAAAAAAATGCAGATGAGAATAATCTCCTCGCCATTTCTGTGAAGAATCTAGAGGAAATCTGGAAATTCCAAAAGGCTATATAAATAAAAGGGGCACTTGCTGGTGGCACTTTCTGTGGATCACCAAGCCTTTCTTGAGGCCATCCCCAAGGGTGAGACCTTCAATCCCAGTCCTACCTCTCACGCACCAGGCCTCTTGCCTGCAAGGTGCAGGCACAGGTCAACGTCTGTGGGACACCTTTCAGCCAGGTGGGAGGCGGAGCCGGGGCCCACAGCCACCGTGACACGCCACCCCTTCTGAGCCCCAGACAGACCAGGTTGGCGTGGGGAAAATGAGAGATATCCAGCTCTGAGTGTATACTCCAAGGAGGTTTATTAGCATCCACACTAGGGAGCCCGCATTCTTGCCTAGAATGAGAGGCTGAGCGAGCGCACCCAGACAGGGAGGCAAGGCCACACGGGCTGAGAAGCCTGGCACCCGTGGAGACGGTGACGTTTCTGCTTCAAGCACAGCCAATTCACCGTCCGGTGCCCTTTAAGTCTCCTTCTGAAGAGGTAGGGCTATGCTCCCCATAGAGAAAACGAGATCCCCAGAGGTTTCCTGACCCGCTCAACATCCACCAGGCCTCCAGAAATCTACACCCAGGACCTCTGTCTGCTCCTCCACCTCAGCCAGGATCAGGGACCTCATGCAGGGTCAGGCCCATCCCCACCCCGCAGCCCCTGGTTCATCCTAGAACCCAACGACTACAGTCTAGAGCGGATAAATTCCATGAGGCTCTCCAACTGCTCCTCCAGGCGCTGAGCATCTCCGTTGTTCTCGATGACCCAGTCAAAGCCCCCAAAGTTGTCCAGGCCACATTCGGACTCAGCATCGTCCACCCCTGTGGAGGAGGCACAGCAAGGTCAGGCCCCAGCCCTCCAGACGGACACTAGGCACAGAGCCATGCTCTACCCACCCCGAAGGCACCTCCCCACCCTTGAAACGCTGTGATGGCAGGTTCAGCAGCCCACAGCCACCTGAGCCCCTAGATGGCCCCTGTTGACTTAACCCTTCATTTGCCACTGCCTACATAGGGTGGATTGGCTCATTCAAAACCACAGACAACCCAAAAGGGCACTGCATTTTCATTTTATGTCAAGCCAGTTGTATCCATTTTGCCTGACTCAATCCTCTCGGGAGGTAGTGTGTGCCAGGGTCAGAAGCACAGGGTTAAGCGGCCAGCTCCTGCTCTCACTCTGTGACCCTGGGAAAGACACTTAACCTTCCCAGCCAGTGCCTCATCTGACCGCAGCTATGTTAATAGCAGCATCCACCAGGCGGATCTGTGGTGATGACAAGGAGAGATGACGTGTATAGAGTGCTCGGCACAGGCCTGGTCTGGGTGAGTGCCCCAGAGACGAGCAGCCATTCACAGTGGTCACACCCATTGCATCTGAACTTCTCCAGGTCACAGTGACCTGGCGCAAGAAGGAGGCCTGAGCTGTGCCTCTGAATTGCCCACAGAGCAGATCCTGGACTTGCACCATGGAAGCTCCTAGCAGAGCTTCCTCCGCGGCCCTTGCTACTACGGTAATCAAACAGGAGTGAGATTCGTCAGGCTTGCCCTCTGACCACTGTCACTTCCCCCATCGGCCTGGGGAGCAAAGGTGAAGGGCCATGGGGATGAGTCCCAGCCAGACCTCCAGAGAAGCCCACTGGCCTTGAGAAGACAGCCCAGGTAAGGGAACCAGGCCAAGATCACAGGGGGACTTTGCCTCCCAGGACACCCTCCACCACACCACTCCCTAACCTAGAGGCCTCAGATTCTACTTTATCATCCCTCACTCACTTCCCTAGGCCCGCAGGGGAGAGAGCAGGAGGCCTGGAGCACAGGGGGGCAGCCTGTGCCCTGCACATGGGGTGACCGGCCTGTGTGCCGAGCCCTGGGGACAGAAGTCATGAGTAGCTCACCTGGCGTGAACACCCAGCCCCGCTGCTGTCGGCTCTGCTCCAGAGCTACCACGCGGACTGTCTGCGTCACGGCCCCATAGGCCTCCCGAAACCACTGGATATCGGACACCCTCCGTGTGTCACTCACCAGCTGCAGGGGAGGGACACAGACAGGTGACCAATAGGACAGGGTGCAGGAAGTGAGGGAAAGCGGGGACTACGGAACCCAGAGCAGCGGTGGGGCTGCACCCCCATGACCGTGAGCAAGTCGGCAGCAGGGACGGGAGCAGCGGCCTCCTCATTCACGGGTCCATCCGCGCTGAACACGCTGCTGAGGGCTGGTTACGCGTCACACGGTGCTGCCGACGTGTTCACTCACCCAGTTACTGAGCGAGTATTATAGCAAGCACCTGCTGTGCCAGGGCACTGTGCTGGGTGCTGAGGCTACAGTGGTGAACAAAACAGACCTTGCGCCTGCCCTCTCGGGGCTTGCCGTCCAGTGGAGAGACAGGCGCGGAACAAGCAGCTTCCCAAACAACCGAGCGATCACAGGGCGCATCAACAACGTCTCAACTTCCAATGCGGCTGAAACGCAACTCCTGATTTTCTCTCCAATCCTGTTCCTCCCTCTATTTCCCTGTCTCAGAAAATGACAATTCTATTTGTTTCTCACACCCCATAGTCAATCCATAAGCGAATCCTATTGGCTTTACCTTCAAAATAGATGCAAAATCAACCCCTTTTCTCCACTCCACCACCACTCTGCACCCCAGCCACACTCACCTGTGTTACAGAAACATCCTCCACCCAGCCTCTCTGCTCCTGCCTCCCCCCAGCAGCCAGGGCGAGACTTTCAAATCTTAGATCACGTCTCTCCTCTGCTCAAAACCCCCCAGTGACTCCCTGTCTCACTCCCAAAGACCCTACGTGATCTGACGTCACCCACTCTGGCCCCTGGCTCATGCTCCAACACACCTGGCACACGCCCCGCTGCAGGTCTTTGCACTCTCTGCTCTTTCTGGAAAGCTACTTCCCAAATATCTGCTCCCTTACTAAGGGTCACTACCTTATTTTCTTCAGGCCTTGCTCAAATGTTATCATATCAGTGAGGCCTTCCCTGACACCCTTAATAAAACAGCAACCCTTCTCCAGCCCTCCTCATACCCTAGGCCTGCTTTATTTTGCTCCTTAGTATTTATCTCCACCTGACATATCCTATATTTATTTTGTGCCTATCTCTCCCCACCCCCATCTGTAACGTGAACTCCCTGAAGACAGAGAGACTTATAGCATTTCTGCACCAATATATCGCCAGCACCCAGAACCATGCCTGGCATAAATAGAGACTCAATATTCACTGCCCAAATGAATGAGGAAGGAAAGGGGTAGGATGATATGGGAACACCTGCCAGGGAGCACCAGTTAAGCCGCTGGTATCAGGGAAGGCTTCCCTGTGGAGGTGTCATGTAAACTGAGCTGGAGCTAACTAGGGAAAGGGGGAAAGAAGGGGCAGTCCAGGCAGGTGGAAGGGCATGTGCAAAGGCCTTGATTCTGGAAGGACCTTGATTATTTGAGGGACCAGAGAGAAGGCCAGTGTAGCTACAGCTCAAGGAGAAAGGAATCTAAAAGCGTAGCAGGAGCTGGATCAGACAAGGCCCAGAAGTTCACGTTGAGGATGGTGATTTCGCTCATGAGAAAAATGGGAAGCCGCCAAAGTGTTCTAAACAGAAGAGCGACATGACTTAGTTTATGTTTTTAAAAGGTCACTCCGGCTGCTGTATAATGAATGGATCACAGAAGGCAAGAGCCAAAGCTGGAGACCAGGGCGGAGGCTACTGCCATTGCCCAGGTGAGAGATGGTGGAGGCTTGGACCAGGCAGGGCGGTAGCAGTGGAGACAGAGATGAACACAGTGGAGAGCTGGGAAAACAGGTGTTCTTCATGCTGCGATGGCATCCCCTTACCCAGATGGGCTGGGAGACGCCCTCCACAATCTTCCTGCAGAAGAAGCCTGGGTCAGCTTGGCGTTTCTCCTCCCCCCAGCGGATCATGTCCCTCCGATAGGCCTCCTTGTAGGTGCTGGCGTCCAGGAGTCTCTGGAAGTTCAAGCCGTGTTCCTGCCCGAAGCACATCACATCTGTGTCACCAGCCTCTCAACCTCAGTGCTCTCTCCTAAAACAGTGGAACAGCTACCCCCGCCCTCACCTGCCTCCCCCAGAGCAGATGCAAGATTTTGGCCAGGACAAAGGTCTGCCAGGGAAAGGGCCTTAGCAACTAAGAAAGCCCCAGCACTGGCAGATGGAAGAAAGGTCTTGGATAATCCAGA
The DNA here is from genome assembly GCA_008086735.1 of Cheirogaleus medius. Lineage (NCBI taxonomy): Eukaryota > Metazoa > Chordata > Mammalia > Primates > Cheirogaleidae > Cheirogaleus > Cheirogaleus medius. Next base: position 5,042,200 of record VBSM01000729.1, on the reverse strand, counting down.
AATTGTTTCAATTTGTCTTTGAAATGTGTGATGTGGTTTTCTCTTTTGCAATTTTACCTTCCCAATTATTTCTGGCTTAAACTAATCCTGAAATTAGTTAGCATCCCCTGGGCACAGGCTTAGCCTTCAACTAAAGTGGGAAGTCTGAAAAGAAAACACTGCATTCCATGTCCTCCCACTACCCCTCCTGGCATTATTTGCCCCCATCCCAAATCCCAGGGAGAGTATATGTCTCCCTCCTCTCCCCATCACGCCTTTCCCATCCCCAGATCCCTGGCACCTTTGCGGAAACAGCATCATTCCCTTTGGCTCTGGGCACTCCCAAGCCTCCCTCATCCAGAGGACCCCTCAGGCAGGAGGAGCTGCTCTGACCACCCTGGAGAGCTGCTTCCAGACCCAGCCTCCCCTTCTCCAGGGACACTGACAAACAGAGGGGTCCATCCAGAGAGCCTCAGGAGGGAACAGGTCTGAAAAACATAACCCAGTTCAAGTTCTGGCTCCCCTACTCACTGCAACAAGACATCCTCCCTTCAGGCTCCCACTTCAATCGCCCACCTGCCCTCTCTGTTCCGAGGTGAGGTCAGCAGCCACCTCCCACTTGTGAAGCGGTTTCCCTCCAGGAGCACTGTGATCTGCTTGTCAGTTACATTTCCCATTGTGACGTAAGAAATCAATGCATTAACACATTTTGGTTTTGTTTTTTAATGGGAGTGACGGATGGAGTGGTGCTGGACTTCCAAACGGCAAGGGCAGTCCCTCGGAGGTTTTAAAAATATTTAATACGAACTCCTGCCCCTTCTCCCCCCACAACCCCGGTCTGGCTCAGCAGGCCTGGAGTAGGGCCTTAGTCGGGAACTTTGGAAGCAGATCACTGGTTTGGAAACTGCTCCTTGGAGGCTTTGCGAAGTGCGCAGGCCCCACTGGGGAAGGCGGAGTGCCTCCTCCTTGCTTTCCTCCTCCCCCCACAATCAGAGTTTCTCCCAGTCTGTCTCCTGGATACAAGGAACTCCTGCATCCAATTTCACATGGGACAGGATCTCACTAAAAAAAGTTGAAAACCACTGAACCTCATGTCTCCACCATCCCTCAGGCTGCCACCCTATGAACGGGTCTGTTAGCTGGTGAGAGAAGACCCAGTGCTTCCCACGGAGACAGGGTTGCCACATAGAAGGGGGGACAAATTCATTGTATGTGGCTCCAGAGGCCTCTTGGGTGCACCTAGAGGCCAAGGGCAGAAACGTGGGCAAGCAGCGAGCTCTCACTGTGTGGGAAGCTGACCTTGCCTTCCAGGATCCCTTCCTAAAGTCTGAGATTCTGAGAGTTCCTATGTACTCATTTTTTAAACTCCTATTTTAACAATCCAATTTTTTTTTTGAGACGGAGTCTCACTCTGTTGCCTGGGCTAGAGTGCCGTGGCATCAGCCTAGCTCACAGCAACCTCAAACTCCTGGGCTCAAGCGATCCTCCTGCCTCAGCCTCCTGAATAGCTGGGACTATAGGCATGCGCTACCATGCCTGGCTAATTTTTTCCATTTTTAGTAGAGACAGGATCTCGCTCTTGCTCAGGCTGGTCTCAAACTCCTGAGCTCAAACGATCCTCCCACCTCGGCCTCCCAGAGTGCTAAGATTACAGGCGTGAGCCACCGCCCCTGGCGGACAATCCTATTTTTTTTAAATCTCATGGTTCAAAATTCAAAAGATACACAGTTCATTTATAGTGAAAATCTCTCTCACTACTGTCCCCTCCCTGAAGGCAAGCAGTGGTACCGTGTGACGGTGCTTAACACAATGCAGGCACCCCAGAAATATCTGCTGAATAGCTGAATATATCAGCAAATATATTTATGATTCTCGGTCACAAAGTCCTTCTGGATTTCCTCTTCAGTTTTAGACAAATGTAGCATTGTTCTACATGTTGGGGTTTTTTCACTTAATAAATTATCTTGATGACTCATGTGACTAAATTTCTAAGAGGATAATTCTAGGGGTGGTGTCAGGCCAGCTGAGGGTGGGGGGGGTGATGTGAGGTATCTTATGTTTTGAGTAAGGGGACATCCCTGCTAATCACATGGCATCAGAGATGCCAACTCAAGCGGCTACAGCCTTTCCCAGACACACTTTCTCGAACATGCTCTGGGGAAGTGGCCTGAAATAAATGAGGCTATTAGGAAAGAAGCTTAGGCTGAAAATGCACCCCCCCACAAAGGGTCCACTCAGAGAAAACCAAGAGCTAGCTGGTTGCTAGCTGGCCACCACCCTGCTAGCAGAGGTCATGAGGACATGACAGTGACTCAAGCAGCAGCCACAGCTCCAAAGCCCAGGAGCTGGCTCCTCCCAACGCACCAGGTGCCACAGAGCCACCGCCTACCTGAGCATACTGCTCCTTGAGTGGACCCGAGAGCCGGAGGACAGCACAGACATCAGCTCCAAGTCTGTGGGACAGGGAGATCAGAATCCAATTAACCTAGAGCTTCCAGGAGTTTCCAGATCCCAGAAGAGGAGTCCAGAGGCCTGGGTTGAAGTCCCATTTCTGCTAGTGGAATTATGTAACCTTGGGAGGTCTCAATGACCCTGATGCTATTTCCTCATCGGAAAACAGGGATAACACTGTTCTGTCTCCCACGCAAGATTATTATGAAACTCATATGATGATAATAGAGCCTTGGAATTAACAGGTAAAACCAATAAAATGGTAATTACAGTAGGAACATCCGGGCCTGGCAATATTCTGGCTAGATTAGGTTACTGCTGGGACCCTGAACTAATTCTCTCACAGCCAAGGGTATTTCAGTCTCAACTGACTTGGTCACAACATATTATAAGTAATTCATTCATTCAGTTGTTCAATTTATTTAACCAACCATTTATTGAGTACTATATTTGGTCCAGGTGATACAAATGTGAGTAAGACACATGATTCCTGCCCTGGCCTTGAGATGCTCACAGACACACTTAATGACATAGTGAGATAAGTGTTCTTATTTTCATGTTTCAGATGAGGAAACTCAAGTTGAGCAAGGAGGGCTGATGTGCCCAAAGCAACACTGGAAGTAATGAAGCCAGTACTGGTAAAACAAAAACAGCCAACACTTAGTTCCCGCACCTTTACTAGGTGCCAAGAATTGTTCTAAGCCCTTCACGTGCATTTAATCCTTATAACCACCTTATTATCATCCCCATTTTACAGATGACAAAACTGAGGCACAGAGTGCATAAGAAACACACTAATAAATGGTGAACCAGGATTGGAATCCCAGCAGTCTAATTCTAGGGCCTGTGACCACTATTTGACTTCTGTGTTTGGGGGTAAAGAGAGATGGCAACTGAGGAAAAAATAGTGAGATACTTGCTGGTGAAAGACTCAGGAGGTGACCTCTGCCCTGGGCTCCCCCACAATATCCTAGAACCCCTTAGGTACTCAAAATCAGCCTCCTAAGACCCCCACCCCACTGGCCTTCCAGAGGCCCACTCCACTTCCTGCCCCTCCTCCGCACCCCCAGCCCATGTCCCAGCAGAAAAGTATCTTGCTGTGACAGTAAACACCGTGGGAAAGGCATTACTGCCATGTGGGGGACCAGTGAGGTAAAGCAAAGAGCAACCAGTCCTTGAAGCCAAAGCTGAATTTGAATCCCGGATTTGCCACTTACTTTGTGTCCCTGGCAAGATTTGTTTGTTTAACTTTTCAGAGGTCTTTTCAGTTTCTTCATGTGTGAAATGCAGATACTAAAGAGGTCATGAGGATTAAATGACATATACACACAGCGCCTGGCACAAAATAAAGGCAAAGCTCAACTATTAGGTGGTGGGTCGGGGCAAGGATCCAGACTTTGGAATCCCTTGTGAGAATTAGGAATGGTGTATGCAAGTGCGTGAGTAGAAACTGTTATTAGTGCTTCTTAGAGAGAGAGAGACCTACAGCTCAGGTGTCTTTAGAGAGGGGCCCGCCTGGTTCTTCGAAGTGGGCGTGTGTAGATTGCTGTTTTAGATGATGCTGACAATCTTCCACCTTCCCTGGCTCAGGGCTCGTCCTGCCCTGCAGCCCGGGGAACCCCTACTCCAAAGCGCTCTCCAGCACACTCAAACGCACCCCTGTGTCCCGTGACGCGGAGAGCTCCCCGTCCTCCTGCCCCGCCCCACGGCCACCTGCTCTGCAGCGCCTCGGTCACGAAGTCCTTCCCGGATTTCCTCTTCCCGCTGAACAGCAGCACCAGCCGCGGGGCGCCTCCCAGCGGGGCCATGTGGCCGGCCAAGCTTTCCGATCCCTAAAGCTGACACTTCTCCCTACCCTTAAAATCGCACCACTCCGCGCGAAGTGGACGCGGCCACTACGGGGAGCGGCGACAAACGATGCCGCCCCCTCTGCCCCATCGCTGCCGAGAGGACTGACAGCCCGCGTGTGCACACTGTAACTCACGTCTCAAGAAATACGGACAGCAAAAGGGAGAGAACTATGAATACAAAGGAGGTTTATTCTCGGCGCGGCCTCCCCCAGAGCAGCTCCCCTACCAGGACGCACTTAGGACGGCCCGACCCCGCCCAGACCTCGGCGTCACGGCCCCGCCATCTCGACTGACACCCGGGGAAGAATTGGGCGCAACTACTCTCCTCTAAGGGGGATGACGTCTTACAATTTCCTGAGATGAACCTTACGGTCCCGTCCACACAACCCTACAACAGTATGGAAAAATAAGGTAGACGTGATAATGTTGAATATGTTTCCAAAACTTCCTTTTTATATATGCATTTTAATGCGTGTGCTAAAGCAAGTCTGTATCTTCCCCACAGTGAAAGTGGGTCTTTCTGGAGATGGAACGAGGCGACGACACAAAGGGGCGTGTCTGGTGGCGTCATACTGGGGAGGAGCTTAGTCGAACACACGCTTTTTTATTGTTAAGCAGGTTTTACAACTGGAGCATCCACTGCAGTTTGACTCTTTGAACAAACCCAGGGAGGAGCCTTTCCTCCCTTCTGTAGCCGCAGCCCCCTCCCCAAATGTTTTCGGAAGTTAGAGAGCTTGGAATGGCTGGGTGACATCAATAGTATAGGTTAGAAGGGGGCTTTGAAGCCACCCCGATGAGATTGCCTAGTTTTATCCAGAGTACAGCTCCCAGCCAGGAGTTCTAGAGGCAGAATAAGTGGTGGTGATCTGTCCCTTCCCTGAATTCCCAGTTCTGCCTCTGCCCACAACAGCTGATACCCAGTCCCACTTGAGTAAGAGGAGTTGTTTTTAGCTATGACTTGCTGTCCTGCATTTTTCTGAGCTTGTCCAAACAGAGCCTGCAACCCATTACTGCCCCCATTCTACAGGCTATGAAGTCACGTAAAGAGAAAAAGTGTAGTGTGGAGACTTAATTTGGGAGGAACCATTAACTTCCTGAATAATGAAATGAGGCACAGAAGAATGGTCAGGTGCAAAAAAAAACAGACTTCAGAAGGCTCTCTTTTGGCCAGGGTGTGGTGGCTCAGGCCTGTAATCCTAGCACTCTGGGAGGCCGAGGAGGGAGGATCGCTTGAGGTCAGGAGTTTGAGACCAGCCTGAGCAACATAGCGAGACCCCATCTTTACCCCATCTCTACTAAAAAAAATAGAAAGAAATTAACTGGACAACTAAAATATATATATATAAATTAGCCAGGCATGGTGGCACATGCCTGTAGTCCCAGCTATTTGGGAGGCTGAGGCAGGAGGATTGCTTGAGCCCAGGAGTTTGAGGTTGCTGTGAGCTAGGCTGACACCAAGGCACTCTAGCCCAGGCAACAGAGTAAGACTCTGTCTCAAAAAAAAAAAAAAAAAGAAGAAGAAGGCTCTCCTTTTTTAAAAGCAACTCAGCATAATGTGGAAAGAGTTTCAATCCCAGCTTTGACACTTAGCAGGAATGTGAGCTTTAGCAAGTCACTCTGAGTTCACCACTGATAATGTCACCTCACAGGTTTACAATAAGAAAGGAAGTGAGGATAATATATGACAAAGTATAATAAAAGTACTTTGTAAGTTCTAAAGAATCATCCAAATGTAGGGGGTTGTTATTTATTCTTAGCACGTGGAGATTTTACTGTTTGTAATTCAACACAGGATCAGATTTCCCAGCTCATCTTCAATAAACATTTATAAGCTTAAGTCAACTGGGAGTGGAGCAGGAACAAAGGAATCCATAGCGGGTTGTGACCAATTAGTTGTAAACACCACTGCACTCGACCAGCCCAATAAACATTTATGAATATGTAGGACTCCACTGAAAGCACAAATCTCCTGCTTACTCAAAGGGGTCAGAACTTCCAGAGTCTCTTCCCTCACTCAATCCACCTCCATCCTCCCTCCCCTACTCTGATATCCAGCTCCTGGATTCCTGGTCAGTGATTAGAAAATGTCCCCCACATCCTAGCCTCTTCTCAGAGTTGCCCTCCTGCTTCCTGCCTCAGCTGAACCTCACTGTCCCTACTGCCCTCTAGAATGGAAGCTTTTCATTCTCTCCCAGCCCTCATACACCTGTGATCCTAGCACTCTGGGAGGCCAAGGAGGGAGGATTGCTTGAGCTCAGGAGTTTGAGACCAGCGTGAGCAAGAGTGAGACCCCATCTCTACTAAAAATAGAAAAAATTAGCCCGGCGTGGTGGCTCGCACCTGTAGTCCCAGCTACTTGGGAGGCTGAGGCAGGAGGATCACTTGAGCCGAGGAGTCTGAGGTTGCTGTGAGCTAGGCTGACGCCACAGCACTCTAGCCTGGGCAACAGAGTGCAGCATGGACTTTGAGGCTGTGGCCTCCCTCCCTCCCCATTTCAGTTTCCGGACCATTACTCCCCCTGCATCTTGGAAAACTCTGGTTCTTCTAAGGCTCATGCCACTGGCCTGGGCTACGCTTTCCCCTCGTCAGTCTTGACAATCACCAATCCTGGTGGTTCATTCTCATTTTCTGACACTTGGCCACTGGCTGCTGGTCTCCTTTTCCATCTAGTTCATGTCATCATTCTCAGTGACCTCACTACCCTCGTGGCCAGCCCATCCAACACCCTGTTGCTCAAGCCGTTGGCCTCCACTATTCAAAGCCTTTTTCCTCTCTTCCTCCTCCGATGCTGGCTCCTGTGGACATACTCTGGGCCTTGTCATCATAGAAGTCATTCAGCCTGCAAATTCACACACTCGCCCACTCAGCCCTTCAAGGTCACTTGTTCAAACACTCCCCAAAGTAGTGCTTCCCTCCCAAGTCCACCACTAGCCCATGAAACTCTACACCGTATAACATCTGCTCTGTCTTCCTTCCACAACGTGAAACAAGTTAATGTGCAGAAAGTCTGTAAGCTGTAGAGCGCTGCACAGCGTGAGGCACTGTTCGGAGGCTGGATGCTGGTGAGGCAGGAAGGAGGGGAGGAGCAGGACTGTCTGACGAGCAGAGACAACTGGGGAAAAGAGTGGCCAAGAGTCCTTGGGGACTCATTTTGGAAGCCAAGGATGTCAGATGCCACTGCCTCTTGGGGGTTTCAGAAAGATGATGCTGGAGGAAGCCAGTGCTGGCATGGGACAACAGGAGAGGTGCCCCAGAACCAGGAACACAATTACCCTCAGAGTCATTGTTCACTAAAGAGGCCGCCCATTTAAAGAGGTCTGCCTCACTGGCTGAGACGACAGCTTGGAAGTCAAATCTAGGCCTATTTGAAGGAAGCCTGTTCACTGTATTAACACACCCAGGGACAGTTGGAACCTGCAGGGGACCAGCTCATCCAACTCTGCAGAGCCTAGTGGAGGGACAGCTGGGCTTTGTCAGTACCCTCCAAACCCCGCCCAGGTCAGCCCCACAAAGCAAACCTGTCCCATAGTGGAGCAGATGCCATCCATCCTGGCTCAGGGACACTACCAGTTGCCCTTCCTTCAACTCTCTGCTTCTGAGTCTGGTTTTTCTTCCCATGGTCATTGCCCCGCTGACCTAGGCATTCTCCTCTGCCAGTGCCTGTGACTATGAACGTGGTGTGTGAATCAGTCCTCGTGTGCTTGACGACCATTGCTCCAGGGCAACAGAGCCTGGCACGTGAGGGATGGAATGGGTGGGAGCTGTTAGAAAGAAATACGGCAGGGAAAGAGAAGAAGGAGAGACAGAGTCTTTGGAGACCTGATTGGAGAGAAGTGAATTCATTTATTTATCCACTCCTTCACTCAACATGTATTTAAATACATAAAATGTGTCAGGTACCGCTAGGGACAAAACAGTGAACAAAACAGAACTTGCTCTCAAACAGCATTCATTCTCATGGGAGACAGGGAAGTACAAGACAGCTTAAAAATGGAGTATGAGAGCCTTTATCCCAAAATTGGAGAGAGAAAGTTGATATAAATTAATACTTGCAGGATGCTCTGATGTAAGCTGTAAATGGCTAACTATGCATCCTGACATCATTCCCTCTGCCTAAAATTGTGTGCAACAAACTCCTACTGATATTTCAACATCTAGCTTGTCTTGCCTCCTCCAGGAAGGCTTCCCTGACTCCCCCTCCCCACAGTCTGAATTAAATACCCATTTTCTTTTTCTTTTCTTTCTTTCTTTCTTTCTTTCTTTTTTTTTTTTTTT
>VBSM01000729.1:5015217-5033415 GCA_008086735.1 Cheirogaleus medius | reverse complement strand
TTGGCCTCCCAGAGTGCTAGGATTACAGGTGTGAGCCACTGCGCCTGGCCATAAATACCCATTTTCTATGCTCCTGATATACTCTGTATTTACCCACATCACAGTCTCTTATTCTATACTATAATTATCAATTTTCTTATAAGTCCCTTATCCCAGATAGCTAACAGTTCACATTTATTGAGCATTTACTATGTGCCAGACCTTTTCTCACTTAAAAAGATAATTGAGGCCGGGCGCGATGGCTCACGCCTGTAATCCTAGCACTCTGGGAGGCCAAGGTGGGCAGATCGCTCAAGGTCAGGAGTTCAAAACCAGCCCGATCAAGAGTGAGACCCCGCCTCTACTAAAAATAGAAATAAATTAATTGACCAACTAAAAATATATAGAAAAAATTAGCCGGGCATGGTGGCACATGCCTGTAGTCCCAGCTACTTGGGAGGCTGAGACAGAAGGATTGCTTGAGCCCAGGAGATTGAGGTTGCTGTGAGCTAAGCTGATGCCATGGCACTCACTCTAGCCTGGGCAACAGAGTGAGACTCTGTCTCAAAAAAAAAAAAAAAGATAATTGAGAGACTTGCTTCAAGGTCAGGAGCTCTAAGGGGCGGAGCCAGGTCTGTCTGGCTCCAAAGCCACATGCTGTCCAGACCAGGGCAGCCTCCTGAACACGCTGGCCTGGCCTCCACGGGCGGTGGGAACTCCTTCCTCGTGTTTCTCACCGCAACACCACACTTCACACTTCACATGGCTGCATCTGCATGTCAGGCCCGTGCCGCCTCCCTCCCGGTTGTCACCTAATTCCTTCTAACTACCTCCACTTTCACATCTCTCCACTCCATCCTGCTGGCTGCCAGCTCCACCGCACCCATGTGTGTCTTCATACATGTGGCCCATGCCCCTCGAATGCCTTCAGTGGCACCAGCCCAGACCCAGACACAAGTTAAGTGTCCCATAAATAACTGATGCATAAATGAATGAGCAAATGAATGGGGGGCTCTTTCAGGGAGAGTTGGGAGGCCATGACTTCACCCTTGAGGCTGGAAGGGCCTTTGTGATTGTCCTCAAGGTTATGACCTCACAACCCGTACTCAGTGCCTCAGATTGCTGAGGCTCCTCCTCGAGGCCCCCCTCCCTCCCTCCCTCTCTCAGTCCCTGTCCTCTGCAGGTCCAGCCTCCTGGCCCTCCTGCTGCTGCCCCCGTGTGGCCACCGCCAGGCATCTCTGCAGAAGGAGCCACGAGTGAAGTCACCGCTCCGGGACCGCAGGAGGAAGAACCTTATAGCAAGCAACCTCAGCTGGGAGCCTAAATTCCAAGCTCAAAGAGCATGGGAGGGGAAGGGAGGAAGGAGGAACAGGGCGACTCTCAGCCAAGGGTCAGCAGCCCTGGGCTGTGGTCTCTACTCTGTCCCTAGCAAGCTTTGTGAGCTTGGACAAGTCAGTTCCCTCTCTGGGCCTCAGTTTCCACCTCTGAACAACAAGAGGTGGGACTGATGCTCCTGAAGAGGAGAAGGCTGGCCTTCTCCTACCCAGCAGCTGGGGCCAATGAGGAGGCAGCTGGGGACGAGATCAAATGCCTCCAGGACGAGGTGCCCAGGTAGCTGAAGGGGGTGGGCAAGAACAGAGGCAAGAGGCCCAGGCAGGAGGAGGCAGCTAAAGAGAACACAGTGGGAGCTCAGATGAAGCTACCAACCTCTGAGTTAGCTGGGGCTGAAGGAGGGGAGGGGGCAGCAGTACCCGGCATTTCAAATGTCCACTGGTGTCCTAGGAGCTGCCTAGGGCCAGTCTTCTTCGCTGTCACTATCTAGCTATGATGTGACCTTAGGCAAGTCGCCTAATCTCTCTATCTCAGTTTCTTTTTCTGTTAAGTAGACATAGTAATGGTCTTGCCTTCTTCAAAGTCTACTCAACCAGGTAAAAGGTAGACAAGTGCTTTGAAAAATCAATGGTCCTATGGAGATGAGAGGGGTGGCCTGTTTCTTTGCAGGCCTCTGTCACTGTTTCTGCACTAGTCCCTCCCTATAAAGTGGCCTCAGTGAGGACCAATGGCTACATTCGAGATAGGCAAGCATTGATGGCCAGCCTGTTTGACCCACAGGCAACCGACCTTCCAAAGGGGCCATCTAGCACTTTCCTCTTGCCCCAGCCAGAGGACCGGTCCCTGAGACTTTGATCGGATTTTCAGTGACGCCCTCAGTGGATGAGTCACTCCCCTGTGGGAGGTGCCTCCCCTCAGGCTCAGTGAAGGGAAGTGTCCCCTGCTGGTAAGAACTTGCAGAGAGGCCCAGCCCTGGAGAGGAAGTGAAGGTGGGTGGGAGAGCCGAACCAGGAGGCAGGGACTTGCAACTTGGTGGAGCAGAGAAGTGACCTGCTGGCTGCTGGCCCTACCCCTGGGCCCATATGGCACAAAATCTAACCCAGAGCCTCCCCGCCCCTCCACCACCCACCCCCTGCAAAACCAGCTTTGGCCTTTCTCCTCTCTCCCAGCTTTGCCTTGGGGCGCAGTCACCTACCACCTGTCTGGCAAGTGTCCTCCACCTCACTCTCCCCTGTCCTCCTCCCATCCAACCCAGTCTGTTCTAATGGATGGTTGTTGCCTAATTCCTTCTGGCTATCTCCACTTTCACATCTCTCCGCTCCATCCTCCGGCTGCCAGCTATGCTGCGCCCACGTGTGTCTTCATACAGGTGGCCCGTGCCCCTCCAACGCCTTCAGCACCGCTCCCCATTCCCTACCCGCAGCCAGGACTGAGGGAGAGCTGCTCCCTCGGGAACCAGGTGGCCACAGTGCTCCACCCTCCCCTCAGGCTTCACCTTTGCTCAGCCTGAAATCCCCTCCCCCATGACTGAAGTCCTGTCACCCTTCAAGATCCAACTCAAAGGCTACACCCTCCTTCCTCTTCACCCAGTTGGTAGACTGCTTCTGGCACCGATGAGAGAGCACTATTGGCCTAGCGCCTGTAATCCTAGCTCTCTGGGAGGCTGAAGCGGGAGGATTGCTTGAGGTCAGGAGTTCAAAACCAGCCTGAGCAAGAGCGAGACCCCATCTCTACTAAAAATAGAAAGAAATTAATTGACCAACTAAAAATATATATACAAAAAATTAGCCGGGCATGGTGGCACGTGCCTGTAGTCCCAGCTACTCGGGAGGCTGAGGCAGTAGGATCACTTGAGCCCAGGAGATTGAGGTTGCTGTGAGCTAGGCTAATGCTACGGCCCTCTAGCCTGGGCAACAAAGTGAGACTCTGTCTCAAAACAAAACAAAAAGAGAGCACTATTACAATTGTTTTGTGTTTAACTAATCCAGCTAGCCTCGGGGACAAGGACTGGGGCCCCACTGCACCTAGCACTCTGTGGGCCTCAAATGCTAGTTAGTATCTTTCCCTGCCCGGTCTGGCTACATGGTTGGGGAACCAACACCTTCTCTCCCTCCCATATCAGTAGCCCCCAGAGGCTCCCAGTTTCCCCCTTAGAGGTTAAATAAAATAAAAATAACTATTTTATCAGTTCTCTGTAGTTGGAAAAGCCTTTTCGTTTATCTTACAATGACTCATTTCATCCTCACCACAACCTCTGAGAGGGGCATCTGTGGTCTCCACTGTCATGATATGAAAGCTGAGCCCTAAGCGAGGGGGGCTCCTGCCCCAGGCCCACAGCGGGCAGTGAGGGTTCTGACACTCTGGGCTTTCCGACCTCAAATCTTGTTCTGGTTAGAAAAGACCTAGGCTGGGCCCTCCTCTGGCCCAGGACAAAGAAGAACAGGTGAGCGGGCAAGCGGCCTACTTTTGTCCTACTCACCCCATCAGAGTGGGCAGGCACCCATTCTGAGAGCCAAAGACTACCAGAGAGTTGGGTGACAGCCTTAAGGGAGGCCTGTGAAGGGAGGGACAGGGAACTCAGACAGGAGTCTGACGTGATTGACAAGGGGCTTCCGTGGCTCAGGCAGCTGAGTGGTGAAGCAGGGATGGGAGGGACCTGTTGTTGTCAGGGTTTAGGGCCATAGCCCCCCACCCCCACCCTGCAGTGTCCCTACCAGACCCCTGCTGTGAGCATGTGAAGGGGCCAGGAACATCTGTGGCCCAGAACAAGGCCAGATGAGGAGACATTCCTGCATCAGGGTAGCCCTGGGAGGTTCCCATGGCAACAGCCAGCCAGTCCAGTGTCTGTCCTCATGCCCAGCGGAGGAGGCTGGGAGCAGCTCTCAAAAGAGCACATGCCTCTGATCCTCTAGGAGCTAAAGGGGGTGGCTAGGCCTGAAAGGGACCCACCTCCTACCCCACCTGTCACCCCAGGAAGAGTGCGAGTAGAAGGCAGTGGGCAGAGGCCAGGCCTGGAGGAGCTGGGAGGCCGGGGCAGACAGGAAGATCCCGGAGCAGGCACAGGGCCAGGGGGCGTTGCTGGTAGAAGGCTGGACTGAGGGCGCTGGGGAAAGGGCAGCTGAGGAGCCTGGCAAGGGGGTGAGGGCTGAAGGATGAGAAGCAAGGGTGGGAGGGAGGAATGGCAGATTGGGGACCACTGGGAAATGAGTTTTGGGGCCTGGACAAAGAAAATAGAATTTTTCCATTTGAAAGTAGAAGGCTCAAGAAGGCCACCCCCAACTCCAGCAATTCCCCCAAGGACCCCAGAGCTGAGGTCTTAGGGTGGCAGGCCCTTCCCAGGAGAGCTGGGGGAGCTCCCACAGGCAGGGCAGAAAGCCAAGTGCTAAAAATGTCAAGTGCTTAAAATGGAAGAGCCCAGCCCAGACTCTGAGAGGCCAGACAGGGACATGTGGCAGAGTCCAGTGGGTCCACCCTCAGGCTCACTCCATCCTGCCTGGGCCAGGAACTGTCCCCAAGCCCTGTGGGAAGGAGGGATTGCTGCCCCCTGGCTCCAGCCTCCCTTCACTCCTCATGTCCACACACTGGCCCCATGCAGCACCCTCCCATCTGGGACCTGGGGTCCTCCCTCTCAGCAGCACTGCCATGAGTGCATAGCTGTGTTAGAGAGGGGACCTCATGACCTATGTGTGAGGTCACCTCCCAAGGGCACTCCGGAGAGAAGGTGATCAGCATGGCCAATGTCATCGACATCCCATCCCCCCCAACATGCCCCTTGGGTTAATGGCTCTTTTTCCCCCCGATTCAGCAGTTTCAGAAACCTCCAGCTCAGCATATCTACTTCCTGAGTGGGTGAGGAAGAGGAGGGGGATTGGGGGAACCTCCCAGCCTCCCCGAGCGTCCGTTATGCAAACGAAGGAAATGGGCCCTAGAAATGAAACTGAGAGGCCCCAAGAGGCCACAGTGAGAGTCCACACCCTCTGGGAACCCAGGTAGGCCAGTCTGCATCCCCTCTCCTTTGCACCCCTCACCTAGGGCCAGCCCCCTGCCTACCTACCTTCTAGCCTGAATCTCTCTCTCTCAGCAACCCAAGTTTACCAGTCAGGCAGCAAGAACTCTGCGCACCTGCAGAGGGTGAGCACTGTGACTAGTGTAAAAGCAGGCTTCCTCATGAGGAACAGTAGTCCACAGCGCATAAATACCAAATCCAAACCTGTACTTGCTCCTCCCAACCCCCACTCCAGAAATAAAAGACTCCTTCCTAAAGATGCCCAGCTCATAGCACTGACCTTCTGCCCGAGAGGAAGTTCTTCCTTAGGTCTAACTGCAGTCCCTCCTGCTGCAGAAAGCAGGCTCCACTCGACTGTAGGCTTCTTAAGGCACCTCTGTATTCAACGGTGCCTCATTGTTTCTGGTACATAATAGACTTTATAAATGTTTAATGATGAGCGGTCCTTATACTATCCCTAGCTCGCCCTGTCCCTACCACATCCAGCACCTGAATTAAATGAGCTAAAACATTTAAGCCCTTAAACACCAGTGTTACATAAGCACTTGCTAAATAATGCGGAAACCAATTACAGCCACCTTCTAGAGCAGGGGTCCTCAAACTTTTTAAACAGGGGGCCGGTTCACTGTCCCTCAGACCGTTGGAGGGCCGGACTATAGTTTAAAAAAAAAACTATGAACAAACTCCTATGCACACTGCACATATCTTATTTTGAAGTAAAAAAACAAAACGGGCAAAAACACCCGGCGGGCCGGATAAATGTCCTCGGCGGGCAGCATGTGGCCCGCGGGCTGTAGTTTGAGGACGCCTGTTCTAGAGCCTATAGTCGCTCCCCTCCTTAACTGACAACACTCCTCTGACCTGGCTTGAGCAGTCACACCACATTGTTCTGCCCCCCTGCACTCACTGGGGTATTTCCAGGGTAGTCAAGAAGCCCCTTGTGCTGTCAGAGCGACTGAGGTTAGATCTCAGGAAGGACTTCCTAAAGAAGTCCAGCCAGAGTCTGGATCTTCCTGGGAGAGATAGCCAGTGGAACAAGTGGGGTGGGATCTGAGATTTGGGGGAAATGAGTTGTGGGGGAGGTGAGATCTGGAGCAAATGTGGAGCCCGGGTGCCACCTAGTGGCTCCCTCACCCCCCCAACCCCAGAAGCCCTGCTGGGCTGTGGGTGCTCTTCCCTCCACCACTCCCTGCCCTAAAGAAGGCAATAACTTCTGAGGGCCAAGAACAGGATAGTCATTTTTCTTACATTGCTTTATTTAATCTCTTCCCCAGCCCTTCAATCCCCTTTTGTGAGGATCGGAAGCCCAAGGTTCCCAGAGATTAATTTGCCCAAGATCACTCGGCCTGGATTTGAGCCCAGGGCTCAGACTCCAAAACCCACACTCGTTTTTCTACATCTCCCAGGGTGCAGCCAAGGCAGCTGTGAGCAAAATGGGGAAGTTCCAGCCCAGAGGGCCTAGGGTTTGCTGGGAAGGCGAGGCAAGGGGAAGGGAGCACATACCAGTGCCTGTGACAGAGACACCCCATGTCACAGCTCCAATAGCACTTTACTGGGATCTGAGTCTACAGTTCACACAGGGAGGTGAGGCCACGTGAGAAGCAGGGGTAAAAGGGGGACTTCACCCCCCGGGGACAGCTGCTTCCAAACCTAACAAAACCCTAGAGAAAGTCCTGGGCTCTAGCCAGCAACTCTAGTCAAATCCCAGGGGCGCTGGTGAGCCTGTGGAGCTGGGAGCTGGAGGGAGCCTGCTCCGGGGTCATACGCATGCGTGCGCACACACACCACACACTCACACACACACACATGCGCGCACGCATGAGAGGACAAAAGCTCTTTGGCTTCAGAATCGGAATGCCATACCCACTCCCCACTAGAAATCAGGCTCTTCTCCCATCTCCCGCTTCACACTGACAAAACACAGCCAGACCCCCAAGGGCCACCTCGCAGGGCCCTGAGCATTTGCACACATTTGTACAGACAACGAGGCAGGTCCAGCTAAGGCCTTTTTCTAGGGAAAGTGGCATCAGTGCAGGGCTGGTTGAGTTCACTCTGTTCTGTGAAGGATCTCCAAGGATACCAAACAAGCCAGGACAGACACCAGTTTAATGGTCTGAGCCTGGCCTCCAGGGGCAGGCCAAGGCCGTTCTCCTGAGGGCAGGGCCTCAGCCCCCGTGGTGGTGGTGGTGGTGGTGGCTGTGCTCCTCCCTGGGCCTCCGCAAGTGCTTGTCCTTCTTCCCTGACCTGTGCGGAGACATGGAGTGGGGGGAGGAAGGGCCTTTAGGGGACAATACCATGTGATAAAAGGGGCTCTCCGAGGAGAGAGGACCCTGTTCCTCCTAACAAAGCCAACTCAGGCAGCTAACACCAAGCACATGGGGGAAACCTGGTCTCCCAAGATGATGGCTCCCGCTGGGGAGGCAGAAAGGTGGGGACCTCCCTGACACCCTGGGCCACACAGGCATAGGCAGAGCAGGACAACTCTGGAGAAACAATGCCCCCAGCCCAAAAGTGGACTCCTCAGGACCACTGTGGGGTGAGCACAGGCACTTTCTGCACTCAGAGGAAGACAGGAAGCATACCTGGGTGCCTTCTCTAAGGGAAGCCAGCTGGGGACCAGAAGTGGAGTTAAGTCCTCACACTAAAGACCCCCAAACTCAAGGCCCTGCTCCTTCCCATCCTCCCAGCTGCCTCCCATCTGTCCCACCAGACCCAACTCCCCGACAGCTGCCCACCTCTTCTTCAGTGCTTTGTCTCCAAAGAAGTGGCTGAAGATGAAGTCCTCAAAGTCATCCACCTCATCATCATCACCTGTCTCTCTCACAGCTGCCTCCTCTAGGCTGTCCTCCAAGGCATCCACAAAATCCCGGAAGCGGAGGCGGTCGTGACGGAAGATGCCGTCCTCACCAAAGTAAGCAGGCAACAGGGGTAGCTCCTTGGTCAGCTGGCCAGCCCAAGGCAGCCGTGCCAAGTATGTTCTCAGGAGAGAGGCCAGCTCCTGCTGCCGCACTGGGACTAGCTCTGTGCCGAAGAAGGTCAGGCCCTCCTGCCGGGCACACTCGTCCACGCCTGAGCAGCCCTGGGGTGCCCGGTACTTGTGCCTCAACAGCTCTGCCCAGGGTGGCAGGGGATTGCCATGGCCTTTAGCCCCTTCCCCCCACCGAGGATGCTTCTCCCTTTCTCCAGGGGAGTGAGGGCTCCCACTTTTCCTTGGGGGTTCCTTGGGGCCCTGTTGCCTGCCATCTTTCTTGCTCCCCCACTCCTCCACACTTGGCTTGGGCTTCTCCCACCTCCCTGCCAGCTCCCTGTCCTCCTCACCCCCCCAGCTCTTCTTCCTTGCCCGGCCAGATTCCTCCTTCCTATGTTTCCAGTGCTCAGCCTTCCCGCCCCTCTGCCCATCCCGCCACTGTTCCTTTCCCCTCCACTGCTTGGAATTCTGGAACTGAGACTTCTGATGCCAGGCCTCCGAGGCATTGGCAGAGATCCCAGGGTCCTGGCCCCAGTTCTCCAGGCCTTGCAGCTTCTGGGCCAATCTGTGGCCCAGCTCAGCCAGGCCAGCATGAGCCAGGTCCCCCCGGCCGGCATCCCGCAAGCCCCTCTCCAGGTCCTGCTGTACAGACCCCAGCAGCCGCCGCTGCCTCTCCAACTCTTGCCTTAATGCCTGGGCCTCAGCCTCCAGCTGCTCCTTCTGCTCTAGGAAGCCAGGATCTGGCTCCTGATCCCTGGGGCCTTGCTCCTTGGTGGTCTTGCCACCCTGCAGGCCTCTGCCCCAGTTGAGGCACACCCCATCTGTGCCCCGGATGCAGTTGGCCTCCAGCCCCTGGAGCCGGGCCCTCAGCTGCTGCAGCTCTGACTCCAGGGCCCGCTGGAAGGCTTCACCCTGCTGCAAGGCTCCCCGGAGCCGGGCATTCTCTTCCTCTAGCCCTTTGGGCTGCTGCATCAGGCTCTGAAGCTCTTCCTTCTGGGCCTGGAATATGGTTAAAGAAGGAGAAAACCACAAGGAGTCCATTTCAGGATGGGTCCAGTGCCTTCTGCCCCAATTCTATTCCATTATAGTGGACAGGTGGCCTGAGCACTTTTTATGGCCTGGAACACCCAAAGGACTTGGTTCTCATCCTCCATCCCATCCTCATCCTAAACCAGAGCCAGGGATCCCCAAATTCCATCTTGGACCGCATCTATGCCCTTATATAAGCACACACTTCTTAGATTCAGCTAAGGATAGCCAATACGTGGCTCTCATAGCCCTATTTCCATCTCCCATACCTGAAACAGACATTATTAATTGATCACAGCACTTGGCATGTTCTTCAAATCCTTTTCCACACAGTGCTCCAGGCAGACCACACCGATCAATCAGAGGTGACATGCCTTGTGAAGCAGGTATGCCAGCTCTGGCCTAAACCTTGGCACGAGGGATGTGAATAAAGAACTAGGAGGATGCCCTGACTATAGCGGGAAAGGGAGAGCACTGAGGTGTGTGAGTGAATAGGAGAAACTGCTTTTTGGGGAGGATACTAGGACAGACACCTGGCCTAGGTTATGCTAACCCAGCCCACTCCCTCCGGCCTGTGCCCACCTGCAGCTGGGCCTGCAGCAGCCGGATGTCCTGGTTCTCCTTGGCCAGCCTGTCCAGCAGAAGGCCCATGTTCTGTAGGCTGGGGACGCTGTCAGGAGGCACTGAGGCCTGCAGCTGCTCCCTTAGCCCATTCTGAAGGCAGAAGAGCCAGTTACTCCACGCTGCCCCACACCTGGGCAGCCAGCTTCTCCCTGACCAGGCCCCATGCACCTATGGTGACATTCATGCATACCTGCCCATCCCCCACAGCATCGGCCAACTCAGTATCTGACCCAGTATCTGGGAAGACTTGCAGCTCCACCTCCTCCATGGGCCCTGTGGGAAAGTGATGGCCTGAAACTGGCCCCAAGACACACAGAGCCCACTCTCCCCCACCTACCCACCCACACACAGTCACCCCTCCTGTCCTGGACCCACCCTATGGCTGAATGATCCCTCGAGGCAAACAGTCACCCTGAACAGCTGACAAGGCAAATAACCGAGAAATAAATGTGCAACTCCCAGCACTCCTACTCCTGACCCAGGGAACCCACACACGTGATAGACAAGCACAAGCCAGGGCTCCTCCCCACTCACCGGTCTCAGACTCTGAGAGGCCACCTGAGGATGGAGACAGAGGAGTCTGGTGAGGCCCTCAAGGGAGCGGGGGCAGGTAAGGCGAGAACATGGAGGAGGGCAGGGCCCCAGCAGGGGAGCCACCACTGACCTGAGAAGAGGAGGAGCCCCAGGCCCAGCAGCACCAGGGCCCCGAGGAGGCACATGTTGAGGGAGATGCCCAGCTCCCCATCTGCACTCGAGTCCCCAGCCTGGTTCTCCACATCCAGGGGTGCCACGAGCTGAGGCAGGCTGGGCTCTCGGCCCCGCCGTCTCCGCAGACCCTCCACGTCTATGTCGGTGTCATCCTCACTGCTGGAGCAGCGGCCCTCCTCCCTGATCCAAGCTAAGGGAAGGGATGGGGACAGGGCAGTGGGTGACTAAAGAGATGGGACATAGGGAGAGAGGGAAAGTGGAGGAAGGCACAGGGAGGCCCCAGCCCTGACTGTGCTGAGGGGCACGTGGAGACCCTGCCCACTTCTGCCTGGACATCACTGATGGCCCCTGCCCAGTCTGGAGGCAGGAGACCAGTCCCTTCAATCTACAAACTACAAGAGCCACTTTCATCCTAAAAGCATCATCCTTCCTCCAATGTGCACCCCCTCAAACTGCTGCAGCTATTACCACCCTCCTGGGTCCCTCTAAACTCTCTGGTTACTCCTCCTCAGTCCCCTCGCTGGCTCTTCCCTAGTCCTAAAGGCAGTGGTCTCCCTGGCACAACGGATTCTCCACTTTTCTCACTGTCCAGTCACAACTATGTCACCCACACCAGTGACCCTCCTCCCACTGCAGATGAATCCCTAGCCCACCCGCCCCTGCTGGGCCTGCAGCAGCCAGATGTCCTGGTTCTCCTTGGCTAGCTTGTCCAGCAGACAGCCCATGTTCTGTAGGCTGGGGACGCTGTGACAGTGTCACAACTATCTCACCCACACCAGTGGCCCCTCTATAGCAGATGAATCCCTAATCTGTAACTCCTGACCTGGCCTCCCTAGAGCTCTGGGCCAGATGTCTGCCTGCCTGCCGGCTACTCCCCTCTGGGTGTCCCTCGGGTACCAAACACTCAACACATCACCCTCAAACTGGTTCTTTTCTGATCCTCCCCCAATTCAGGGACAGGCACCACTGCTGCCATCTAGCTAACCAAGCCTTCCCCCTGCACCTCACACCCCGACAGTTTGACAGTCCTACACTTAATGTTAACATCTCCACAGCCCACCCCTCTTTACAATCCCTGTGGAACTCACCCTATGCAGGTCTGCATCACCTTTGCCTGACCACAAAACTGCCTCTTAATGACCCCCGGGCCTGGCCTCTCCCTCCACCCTGTCGTTTCAACAGGGACAGACTCCTACACCCCTCTGCCACAAGCCTCGCACAGAGCATCCTTAGCATGGGATCGGTGGCCTCCACCCTTTTGCTCGTGCTGCAGCTCTTGGCCTGGAATGTTCTCTTCCTCCAGCCCTACCTACCAAGAGCCTACTCTATACCTCAGGCTCCACTCAAATGTCACCTCTAACTGTCCCTGCCTCTCCCTTCCTTCAACCTGTCTCCTGACTAAACGCCCACCTTTCTTTGGGAGTACCATAACTACACTTCTGTACCTCTCAGTGTGTCCTGGCTCAGTCTGGTCTGCCTCTTACGCAGGCCATGAACCACCTACACTCCCTCCTCCCAGGCCCAGAGCCAGCACAAGGAACGGCCTCCAGAAATGTGGGTTGAATTTTAGAAGCAAGAAAAGAAGAAGCTCCACGGGCAGACAGGAAAGAGGAAACCAGGCATGGACCCTGCTGCTTAGCAGTGGTGTGACCTTGGTCAAGTCACTTCACCTCTCTGAGCCTCAGTGTCCTCAGGGGTAGTGATGGAGGAGGGCACCAAGCTTCTAAGTCCCAGGGCCTGGACCAGAGCATACGTTTAGCGGTGACAGCTGACCCCTCTCCCATACCTTCTAGAAGGAGAATGACAGAATGAGACAAGGAGGATTCTCACCTGCTTTGGGGGTTGAGGGCAGGCTCTGCGGAGGGCTCTGGTCCTCCAGGTCTTGTGTGTCTGGTCCTAGGCCTGTCACCGCAGGAGTCTCCTGCAGGTCTCCCTGCACCACTGTGTCTCCTGGGCCAGGGGATTCCATAGCACAACCATCGCCTTCCAGGGCACCCTAACACAGACACAGTGTGAGCAGCTCCGAGTGTTCCCCCACTTCCCTCTCTTCTCCCAGGGAAGGTCCTCACCTTGGCCTCAGTCTCCTCTGGCAGAAGGGTACCAGACTGGGGGCTTCCGGTCTGGAAGAGGGTCCCTGTGATGAGAAAAAAGGCCCAGGAAAAAAACACTGCCCCCAGCTGAACTTCCTATGCAGCCCTCTGGCTCCCACGGGCCCCTACTAGGTTGGAAGGGGCAGGAAAAAGCCAGGATGGAATGAGGGAAGTTCATAAACTGAGATTATAGCACAAATAAGACTAAGCAGCTTCCCTTTCCCCGAGGAAACTGGGAAACCCAGAACATGGAGCATAGCGACATCCACCCTCAGCAGGGCCCGGTTACCTTCTCCGTCCAAGGTCCCAGCTAATTCTTCACCATCTGCCTCAGAGGGCCTCCGAGGGGCCTGGGGGGCTTTCTCAGATTCTGGGTCCATCCTGGACTCCGGGCCCAGGGTCTCCACAGGCAGGCTCTGACAGGAGGAGTGCAAGCAGACGGCTGCTCCACAGGAAGGGCAGCAGGACAAGAGCAGGAGCACGTGCTCTGCCAGGGTCACTGGGACCGGCTGTGCTACTCAAGGACCCCAACCCCCGTCTCAAAAAACATGATGTACTCAGTAGCGAGCTGATCCAGAAAGGGTCTCAGTTCATCATAAAGTGTTCAGCCATTCCCCAACCTCACTCACTGCTATGAGGAACTGCCAGGGGCCAGGTTTCTGTCAAACCAAGAAGCACCACGGGACCAAGGCACCAGACCCCGGTACAAACGTGGTGGCCACTCCCACCAGAAGGCAAGCCAGGGCCTAGGTCTCCCTTTGTCCAAGATCATCAGTACTTCCCCCCACAAATGAACAACCCAATTATTGGGGGGGGGGGAGGAAGGCAAGAGAACAAAGTTCCTTGGGTGCCCAGGGGTCACAGTCATGCTCCCCAGGGGTAACCCTGTACCTGCTCTCACAACTGGCCAACCACTTGCATCTTCCAAGCTCTCTTGGCTTTTCCCATTGGCCCCTGACACTGCCCCGCACCCACCCTCGGGTAGCTGCTCACAGAAGCCTAACGCAGCCCTGCCACAGACAGCCTGTCCCCCATGGTGGCCTCAGCCTGGCCATCCAGCCCTGGCCACACAGCCTCGACCTCTCCTGTCTCTGCATACTCCCCCCTGGCGGGCGCACTGCCCGCCACCCCATCCATGGCTCCCTCTATCTCTTCAAGAATAATTCTTGACCTTGTACATTTATTTGCCGTTTTCAAATCATTTTTTTCTCATGGACACTCCTACAAGGCAATAACCCTGTTTTACAGGGGAGGATAGAAAGGTGAAATGGTTTGCCCACGTCCCCCAGCTGTCAGCAGAGGCGACCCGACAGGAGGCCAGGGCTCTGACTGAGAACATGGGGCCCGTCCTGCTCCAACCTGCCTCCCCCTCTGCCAGCGAGCCCCAGTCCACGTGTCCTGCTCCAGTGTCTTCCCTGATGTCAACTCCTCACTCCCACCCAGGCTCTCCAAGGGATCCTCAAAGTCCACACATCTAAACCAAGTTCCTCACCGTCCCCCCTTCTGGTGGTTCTAATGTACCAAGTCACTGGGGCTTGCAGCTTTCTCTCAGAGATCCCTTTGACAAACTGTTGCCATCCCCTTCTGGCCACTCAGTCCCCCATCCTGCCAGCCCCCTTCTCCCTTCTCCCTTCTCAGTGGCTTCAGGAGCACAGGAGCCCACCCGGTTCCCGTCCCACCAACTGCTACATGGACAGCTGCAGCAGCCTTCAAAACACTCCCTCACTGTTCCCACAGCTTCATCCTCAGCCCAAGGCAACGACTGTCCTGACACCCTCCAACTCACAGCCCTCCATTGATTTCCCATCAGGGTGAGGCCTGAATACCTCAGCCAGGCCCTCAGTTCACTCCCAGGGGTTCCCAGGGGTCCGATCCTTGTCTCCAGCTGATCCAAGGACTCCTCACAGTCTCTTCCAAAACGGCTTTCCCGTTGTCACCTCAAGACTTTGTTCAAGTTGGTCTCCCCACCAGAATTCCCTCCCTACCTCTCTCGGTGTACCCACTGGTACCATTCCTTCATGGCATGGCATGGCCCAGCGTCAACACCCTGACCCCTGAGGCCTGATTTCCTTCTCCCTGCTACGGGAGTTCCTCTAACAGCCAGCAGGCAGTGATACAGGTGGATTGTCAGGACCCAGGAATTGGACAGACCCAGAAAGCAGCCTGGCCGTGCAGGACCTCCCCCATCCACATGGCTGCCAGGCCCGCTCTTCCTACCTCTGAGCCAGCAAGCACCCAGCTATTGTCCGGGTCTGGGCAGGAGGCCATAGCTGCTGAGGTCTCTGAGGCTGCTGTGGCTGCCACCTGCAGAGAAAAGCTCTCTTAAGGACTGGAGCTCCCTTCAGGAGAGACAGAATACAGAAAGCAGCCTTGGCTGGGTTTCAAGGTTCAAGTGCTGGGCAGCAGCCTTCAGAACCCAGCCTGGTTCCAGTCTTTTGCTCCCTGACACCTCAACTCTTCTGGGCAGTATTTGTCTTGCAAATCAGAATCTGCCAACAGCCACAGAGAAGCCTGCCTCTTCTAGGGACCAACAGGGCCTTGGGAAACTCAACTGACCTTGAAAGGTCAAAGAAGCATAGGGCTGTAAAGGCCCTGGTGAACATCCAGTCCAAGCCTCCGACATTAGAGTCAGGGAAGATGAAGCCCAGAAAGGTTGACTGACTTGCCAATAAGAAGATTTACTAATAACAAGAGCAAGGAAAGCTAGGTGTGGTAGCTCACACCTGTAATCCTATCACTCTGGGAGGCCAAGGCGGGAGAGAGGATCGCTTGAGGTCAGGAGTTCAAGACCAGCCTGAGCAAGAGTGAGACCCCATCTCTAATAAAAATAGAAAAAATTAGCCCGGGCATGGTGGTGCATGCCTATAATCCCAGCTACTCGGAAGGTTGAGGAAGGAGAATCGCTTGAGCCCAGGAATTTGAGGTTGCTGTGAGCTAGGCTGACGCCACAGCACCACAGCACTCTAGCCCAGGCAACAGAGCTAGACTCTGTCACAAAAAAGAAAAAAAAAAAAAAAGATCAAAGAAAACAATCTTTAAAACACCAGGCACCAATCACTACCTACACCTCCTCCCCCAGCGCCTAGAAGGGAAGACTTGATGGCCTCCTTCAGCCCTAAGTCTCCCACCACGATCCACCATAAGTCCTTTGTGTGGTCTGGTTCAGTGGTTCTCAACACTGGCTATACACTGAAATCAACTAAGATTCTGATTCAATTGAGTAATGGTTGGGTTCAGGCATGGGTCTTTTTAAAAATCTCTCACGGCTTGCCGCAGTGGCTCATGCCTGTAATACCAGCACTCTGGGAGGCTGAAGCAGGAGGATTGCTTGAGGCCAGGAGTTCAAGATCAGCCTGGACAACATAGTGAGATCCCATCTCTACAAAAAAATATAAAAATTAGCTGGGTGTGGTGGCACACACCTGTAGTCCTGGCTAATTGAAAGGCTGAGGCTGGAGGATCCCTGAGTCCAGGAGTTCAAGGCTGTTGTAAGACATGATGGCGCCACAGTCCTCCAGCCTGGACAATAGAGCAAGACCTTGTCTCAATAAAATAAACTTTTTAAAAAAATAACATAAAAATAAAACCTCTCAGATGATTTTCATGCACAGCCACAGCTGAGAACCACTGGCATAGCTTAGATCCACCTGGATGTACCTTTAGTAAATCTCCTTGTCACTCCATCCTAAATTCTGTTTCTCTTCTTAGTAATATCCAGAGTTTGATCTTAGGGAACTTGAAAGTGA
Organism: Cheirogaleus medius; assembly: GCA_008086735.1. Taxonomy (NCBI): domain Eukaryota; kingdom Metazoa; phylum Chordata; class Mammalia; order Primates; family Cheirogaleidae; genus Cheirogaleus; species Cheirogaleus medius. The sequence goes on along the minus strand of VBSM01000729.1, from coordinate 5,016,933 downwards.
CTGAGAAAGGGGATTTGGCAGCTATCACTTTACAGTTTATAAATCACTTCACAGTTTGCAAAGAATAGTCAAAAATCAGGGCTATGGCCCTGCCTCCTGCTGATCTGATCTGACTTGGGAGGGGTCAAGAAATCATTCCAGCTTCCAAAGCCTGCCACAAAGCAGGATAAGAAGAGAGGGGCTCACCCTTTCATCCAAGGCCAAGACTGTCCCCTCAGGTTGGGACAGCTGCAATTGGGAGTAACAGATGAGCTGACCCCTCAGAGTCCTGGATTGTGATCCTTCAGAAAAGGATAAATGACTGATTCCTGAGGACTGGAATGGCAGTAAGTAGAAGACTATAAGGAAACTTAGGAAAAGGGATCCAAGGCTGGGGAAGTATGGCAGGTCTACCTTTGAAACTAACCACACTGCCCCCTTCTGTTTGAGCCGGTTTTAAGTCCTGTGTGGTGCCCTAATAACCTCCTATGGCTCTTGCCAGTCAAGATCCAAGCCCAGGATAGGTGAAGGATACCTTACCCATGCCTCCCAGATACATGCACTCATCTCCCATGGAGACAGAAGGATGGGTGCAATGGCTTCCCCATCCCAAGTCCAACAGGACACCCTGGCATACTTCTATAGCCATTCTCAGAGCCACTGCTGTTCAGCCTTCTGCTCTTGGGCCCCTCCCCCGCTGTTCCATCATCATCTCCCCCATACCCAGTTGCTACATGTGACTGTTAACAGGTGGTGGCAGGAAGGAAGTCGCAGCAGCTTGGGCTGAAGTCCCTGTTTATCCCTGGCTGTGTACAGCCTGCTCAGGTCCTCCAGAACCAGGCACCATGGCAACCAGGGTGATGTCAAACCCACTGTCTCCATGGAAACCAGCAACGGTATTTGGGTCAACAAGACAAACACTTCTGAGACCCAAACAGGAGAAAGTCTAGAACCCCAGCATTCAGGGTCCCAAACTCTGATACTTCTCTCTTGGGTGGGTTTACCCAAGATTCCAAAAGATATCTCTGTTCTCCCAAGCCAGAATCTCTCTGCCTTATTAGGAAGTTCCTTCTGCTCTCTAATCCCCACCCTTCTCTGCTGTGTTCTCAGATCTTTTTCTTCTCATCGACCTCTAGGAAGAAAACCCACCCCACTTCCACCCCCTTCCCACTATCCCCTTACTTTTCATTCAGGCAGGATTCAACAAAAACATCCTGTAAGGATTATGTCAGAGACTTCTGCTATTTCTAAAAAGCAGCTAAAGGAGGAGCTCTTCTACTCAGTACAAAGCTAGGAAGTCTCGCCTCTAGTTGATCTCAACACCTCTAACAGTTGTTCCCCCAAACCTCTAAAGCAAGTTCCTGTTTTGGAAACATCGGCACTTGGCTCCCCCTTCCCCTAGTCCAGAAATGAAAAGCAGCTCATTCCTTCTAGAGTTCTGTCCTCCCTTTCCTCATCCCCCCTTCTCACAGGGAATCCGTGGACCCCTTCCCAGTTAGGAAATTACCTGACCCAGCTCTTGCTTCGGTCTTCAGCTTCACTTGTTGCTGCCTCCCCGGGTTTCCAGCCCAAGAAGAGTCATGTGACCAGAGCTGACCAATGGAAAGTCAACTTCCCCAAGGGGGCGGAAACTTTTGCCCAATGAGAGCTGGAATTGAGAGCCAGGGGAAGGGAAGGGAGGTGTACACAGCCGCCAAACCTGGGCTTACCTCCCAGTTCCCACTGGGGGGGGGGGGG
>VBSM01000729.1:4988143-5001232 GCA_008086735.1 Cheirogaleus medius | reverse complement strand
CCACCACTAAGAATTTTTTTTTATAAATAAAAATTTTTTAAAAATCCCTAATCCCTACCCCCACTCCAAGCCACCGTTTTCTAGTGGCAGAAAACTTTCGCTCGTGTCACACACACCAACAAATCCATGGCCCAATTCAGCCATGGATAGGTAAGACCTACAGCTGTTTCTGGGGTGAGGTTGGTCCTGGGACGGGAAACTCATAGAGTGAGGCTGGCAATCTATGAGCAAATCTCTCTCCTATTCTCGTGCCACACCCTAAGTCCTGCGCCCTTCAAGTAGTTCCACCCTTGGAGGAGGGCGAGGGAAAGGAAAACGGCTGCCTCTAATCTCACTCCTCACAGCCAGGGATGGGAACTTCAACTTCCCACACGAGAGATATCGGAAAACTGGTCCCAGGGGCCAAAAGAAAGGACAGAAAAATGTAAGCAGGTGGAGTTTCTGGGACTAAAAACAAGGCTTTTCAGCTGATGACCTGGGTCCCACAGGGATAAATTTCCTAAGGGGGCGTGGTCCCCTAGGACGCGTGCATCAGACTTCTAGGAAGCGAGCGTTCTGGACAATAAGACGTGGATTACGGAAGAGGTGGGGCTTCTAGAGGGGTGTTGCCCCCTAGGGGGCGGGGCTTCAACGCATTCGACACGTTCTTTGAGCCGCAGGGATTTGCCCTTTTGGGAGATAGGCTTTTTGACAGAGAGGAGTTAGCGGAAAATCTTGCGAGGAGGCGGACTTTCGGAGTACTGGAAGGACTAACAAATGGTTTCTTGTAGTAGGGCTTGGAAACATGTCTGGGGGTGGGACTTCCAGAAAGACTGGGTGGCAGGGTGGGGTCAGTGACAATAAATAAAAAACAAGTCGGGGTTCGGGAGCCCCCTGAAGTTGGGAGGTGGGACTTCCGGGGAGGGGGGTTTCAGGGGGCGGGACTTATAAATGAAGGCCGGAAGTGGGGTCCCGGGAGAGGGGTTCCGGGGTGGAGGAGTGGGTCACCTAAGGAGAAGAAAAGTCAAGACTCACCAGGTCCTCATGGAGTCTCCGCACCGCACCGCGGGCCGATTTCGTTCCAGATCACGCCACTTAATGTCTAGGTCACTGCTCCAACTTTCTCCCCGGGCCCGACCTCCCTGGAGAAACTTTATTACACTCACTTCCGGCCTCACTAACCCCTGACCCTCTACCTCACGGTCCCTCCTTCACCCGTCCCACTTTCCCGAGCCAGCCAATGGCAGCGCGAGAACGCGCACAGGAGCAGTGATAGCCTATAAGAGGCCTATTTTTGACCCAAGCTCGTTCTTGAGAAACGTAAGAGCTACCCTCCAATAGGGACTCGAGGAGAAGTAAACCTAAGCCAATCGAAGGCTTAAAGGTGGAGCTGTCCCGCCTTCAGCCAAAAGGACCAATAGGAAGTGTGGGCGGCGTGTTTGAAAGCGAGGCCAAAGAGGGTGGGAGCGCGTGCTGCTGGGAGTTGTTTGGAGGTTGGCGGCGCGGGGCTGAAGGCCCACCGGCGGAGCGATCATGTCGCACAAGCAAATTTACTATTCGGACAAATACGACGACGAGGAGTTCGAGTACCGGTTAGTGCCGGCACAGGGGCCATAGCGAAGTCGTGAGTCTTGACAATTGAGGGCAGCATGAGTTAGTAATGGGGACTGAGGCAACAAATTTGGCGCATGCGCAGATTAATGGGGGGTGTATGTTAAGGACATAAAGCGCATGCGCGAAGGGAGGTGTGCGTAAAACAGTGGTTACGAGTTTGGTGTTTGTGCTCAGTTGTGAGGCGGCACCGCTAACCACCCATCACCCTTGGTGTTTCTGGATCATTCTCTTAAACTTTATTGAGCAAGTTGAACTTGACTTCTGGGGACTGCTGGTATCACAGTAATCTTATGGCATACTGGAAGAAGGTGGCAAAAGCGGAGCTGGAATTTTCCTCGCGTCCTCAATGGGAGGATAGTTCTGAAAGAGCTTGAGTGTTGCTTATTAATTCGTGGAATAGAAAAGGCGTGGTTGGCTTGTTTTAGGAAGGCGGGATTCTTGGAACTGGAATGGTATAAAACTGGCCAGAAGCATTGAGAAAAGACAATACGGGCATAATGCCCTTTAAATATCTATTTGAGGAAACAATTACTGAGTGCTCAACAGGTTTCAGGTGTCCTGCTAAAGTGTAAGGATAAGATATGGTCTCTGCTGTTCAAACTTAAAAATCTGTGGAAGATACTGACAGACTCCAGAAAGTTGATACATGCTTTGCTAGAGCCACCTACAGAGTGTGATGGGAGCACATAGCACTTGCCAAGGAAGAGGGAAGGTTGAGAAAGCTTCCTAGAGGAGACTGCCCGTAAGTCCATAATAATTCTAGATTAAAAAATGAAGCCAAAGAATTCTATAAATGTTGGCATTACACTAATCTGTATTAATTGTAATACTTAAGATAACTTTTTGATTTGTGTCTTATCTCCTCAATTGGAGAACATAAAATGGAAACTTGCTTTTCTTGTGTCTCATCACCCAGCCTAGTTCAGGGATTTGGGCACTTTGGAAAACTCGATGTGTATTGACAAATACATAACCATCTTTATGCCAAAACAACCCCAGACCCTTCTTGGACCCAATTAATATTTCCTCAGCTGCTTTCCTCTCTATGTGAACTAAACTAACTAAAACTACTGTATATGCTTATAACGTATTTGCAGGGCTGCAAAGAAATCATCAGTTTCATCCCCTGGAAGGCGAAACTCTTAGCTTAGCAATGGCATTTTGATTTAAGAGGGTTTGTCTATATGTTGAAGCCAAATTTTGTGCCAGGGACGTGTTAAAATGTGAGGTATTTTCAGATGTTTAGACTAGAATATTTCTTGGAGGGAATAAACCTCTACTAACACAGAGCATGTAATTTTCTTTGAGCATGATAAAGTCTATCTGGGTTAGTCTGATTCACATCAGAGTAATAATTTCTTTGCCATGAACACAATCTTATCCTTGGTTAGGAAAGCATGGAATTTACCAAAATAAGTCTCATGGCACATCCCTCCAGAGTTAGGAAAATAAGATTCAGGAGATTTTTGTTTTTTGGGGTTAAAATTTCTTTTCCAAGACAAGGTCTCGCTATGTTGCCTAGACTGGAGTTCAGTGGCTATTCACAGGTACAGTCGTCGTGTACTACAGCCTCAAACCATCCTCCTGTAGCCTCAGCCTCTGGAGTAGCTGGCACTACAAGCCACACAAGCATGCACCACTGCTTCCAGATTAGACTTTAAAGGATAAGATGTTTTCATCCTTTGTGGTGACTCTTCCACACAGCATTTCATAAAAGGGCTTTCCTCTCCACAAAATAACTTCTCTCTCTTACCAATCCTGTTCAAAACCTACCTCTAAGGCCAGGCACAGTGGCTCACGCCTGTAATCCTAGCACTCTGGGAGGCCCAGGCGGGAGAATTGCTCGAGGTCAGGAGTTCAAGACCAGCCTGAGCAAGAGCAAGACGCCATCTCTACTAAAAATAGAAAGAAATTAGCCAGACAACTAAAAATATATAGAAAAAATTAGCCGGGCATGGTGGCACATGCCTGTAGTCCCAGCTACTCGGGAGGCTGAGGCAGGAGGATCATTTGAGCCCAGAAGTTTGAGGTTTCTGTGAGCTAGACTGACGCCACAGCACTCTAGCCCAGGCAACAGAGTGAGACTGTCTCAAAAAAAAACAAAAAAAAACCTACCTCTAATTGTTAATATTATGTGCTCTGTGGGGCTCACATTATATCGTGAGTGATCAACTAGAAGACTAAGGTCTATGAAGTCAGAGCAAATATATCAGCAGTGCCTGGAATTTAGGTGCTTATTCATTGGAATTATTAATTTGCACTTTTTAATATACCCTTGTGAGAATTTATAGAACTTAGCCTGTATTTCTAGGTGCTGCTACCCCACAATAAGATTATATAAACTCTCTGACATCAGAAACCAGTTTCTCTTTCCTTTCTTGGCCTTATAGTACTGATAAAAATGCCCCACCTCCCTGTGTTTCTGTTACAGGCATGTCATGTTGCCCAAGGACATAGCCAAGCTGGTCCCTAAAACCCATTTGATGTCTGAATCTGAATGGAGGAATCTTGGCGTTCAGCAGAGTCAGGGATGGGTCCATTATATGATCCATGAACCAGGTCAGTGCAATGACTAAAAGCAACCATACAGAACTGCTTCACTAAGGGAATGAAGGAATAAGATTGCATAACCCAAGGATGGGGAATGGTTTACTGGTTCTTTCCCCCACTAGTCATCTAAAAAAACTGGAGTGGCCAAAAATAAGAGTAAGACTAAAGTATCTGAGAAGTTCAGAGGCAACCTGTCACTGAAAAACCTTCTTTAATCTACTTCAATCAGAGGGTACTCTTCCTAAGGCCACATATACCCTGGTTATGGCCCCTGCTTCATTCTCCATCATAAAACAAATTCTTGGATGTGTTCCAAATAAGCAAAAGAAAGTATATTTCTCGATAAGACACCAGACACCCAGCTGCCAGGCAAAATTAATAAAGGACACCCCAGGGCTGTATAAACATGGCAAAAGAACTGATATTAACAATTCTGTACTTGGCAGACAGTCCAGACTTTTGGGTCTGCTTCTAAGGCCATATGCTTAAATCTTTATTTAGTTATAAAGATCTGAGTGGGTGATAGCTGGGAGGTGGTGATGGAATACACTGTAGGTTGTGCATAGAATGGTGTGAGTTTGTCTCTTAGATTTCACTCCCTCTTTCAGAACCTCACATCTTGCTGTTCCGGCGCCCACTACCCAAGAAGCCAAAGAAATGAAGCTGGCGAGCCACTTTTCAGCCTCAAACTTTACACAGCTGTCCTTACTTTCTAACATCTTTCTGATAACATTATTACATTGCCTTGTTGTTTCTCACTTTGATATTTAAAGGATGTTCAATACACTGCTTGAATGTGCTGGTAACTGCTTTACTTCCTGAGTAGAGCCAACCACCACAGCCCAGCCAGATGAGGGCCACAGCCTCAGCTAAGTGTCACCCCAGAAGCCACAGTGTGCTCTGTGTCCAGAATACACTTGGCAGATGGAGGGACTATCTGAGAATAAGACCATGGCTGTTATAGGGAATGTATAAACATGCTATTTTGTTTTTTCCTGCTGGGTGTTATATGTGTGGTGTCTTATGGATTTGTTTCAATGTATTGGAAACTTTCCATTTTATTCAAGAAATCTGTTCCATGTTGAAAGCCTTGATTAAAGAGGAAGTTTTTATAATCTAATTCTGTAATTGTAAGGGTTTACCCCCTTCATTCCTCCCATCACATTCAATACTATGGTTCTAATTATATCCGTTTCAGTTTGATACTGAAGCTCAGCTCTTTGCTGATAAGGTTTATTTGAACACTTAGATAACTGATTCTTAATCTACTTTAAGCAGACTAATGTCAAATATCTACTGAAATATATTTCATTCTAACTACTAGCCTGAGATAGAGGTTATACAGGGACAGCCTCATCTCATCAAAACAATGAACTGTTTCCTATAGTCCCAATATTTGAAGGGTAAAGGGAGGAGGCTGTCAGCCAGGGCCTGCTTGTGTGCCCCAATTCCTATAGCTTGGGCATACCTATGACCTATTCAGTGTGCTCATTGGTTGGGGGCTGTTATCAGTGGTTCTCAACTTTGGTTGAACACTGAAATCACCTGGGGTGCTTTACAAGTACTGATGCCTGCCTGAGTCATTCCTAAAGGTTATGGTTTAATTGGTTTGGGCTGTGGACTGGCGATAGTGATTTTAAGCATTCTTATACAGGTATCGTGTTTCCCCGAAAATAAGACCTACCCATAAAATAAGCCCTAGCAGGATTTCTAAGCATTTGCGCAATATAAGCCCTACCCCGAAAATAAGACCTAGTGATGGGTGTGGCTACGCATCGTATCTGCACAACCCATGCATTTCGTCACAGTGCGGTAAAGAAGATAAGCAGCCCTTCTCATCTGCCCCATCGTGACAGCTACTATCCCAGAGGTTACCGGAAAAGTGCGGGCAGCCCCACCAACAAGGTCGGCTCCCCCTGTCAGGTCCCGGCCATCCTATGCATGCTGCAAGCTGAGGCTTTGAGGGGAAAATAACACATTCCCTGATAATAAGCCCTAGGGTGTCTTCTTGAGGAAAAATAAATATAAGACCCTGTCTTATTTTCGGGGAAACACAGTAGTTACAGCACTAAATTTTGAAAAAACAGGTATAAACTGTAGCTGTTTTAGAAAACATTTCACCAAATAATAGCTTAACCTCTACTTTTTAAAAAAATAGTAATACTAAGTAGGGGAGATTTTTATCATTACAAAAGTGGAGTTTTTACCTTTTGTTTGAGACAGGGTCTTGCACTCCTGCCCTCGGCTGGAGTGCAGTGGTGCCATCATAGCTCACAGCAGCCTTGAACTTCCAGGCTCAAGCCATTCTCCTGCCTCAGCCTCTTAAGCAGCTGGGACTACAGGCACGTGCCACCATGCCTGGCTAATTTATTTATCTTGTAGAGATAGAGTCTTCTCCCTGTGTTACCTAGTCTGGTTGAACTCCTGACATCAAGTGATCCTCCCACCTAAGATTCCCAAAGTGCTGGGATTACAGGTGAGCCACCATGCCCAGCAAGAACTGATTTTTTTAATTGCTAGAAACAGGGCTTATTACTTAAAGAATGGTCTAGAAGCCTGACTCTACTATGCACTTCAGTGTTTTGTGGTTGTGTGGCACCATTTCACCTTTCTGAGCCTGTTCCCCATCTGTAAAATGGGCATGGTATCTAACAGGGTTTTTTAAAGTAAAATTAGGCCAGGTTCAGTAGTCCTTAAACCATGAATTTTAGATCCTTACTCCTCAATACCACAGACCAGCACCAGCAGTATCACATGGGAGGTGGTTAAATGCAGATCTCAGGCCACCCAAACCTACTGAATCAGAATCTGCATATTACAGATGATCCCTAGATGATCCGTATAAAAATTAAAGTTTACAAAGCACTTTTAGACCAAAGGCAATTGAAATGGGAGTAAGCTAGGATGATGTGAGAATCCAAATTGGGCACACAAGGCACTCCCTACTCACTGCCACATTTGTACCTGACAAGACCAATAATTGGTAGAAGTGATGTTTGACCTAACCACCATCTGGAGCAAGGTGGGGCAAGAGAGGGTTTTGGACTTTGTCAACGAGGTTTAAGTAATTTTATCGATTATACCAGAGATAAATGAAGGTTCCCCACACTAAAAGCTTACCTACTCCAAGGTCTTCCTACCTGACAGGCAATGTTGATAATCATTCTTGGTGTTCTTCCAACTCCCTTCTACTAAAAAATAAAATCCTTTCTGACTCCAGTACCAGCCCTTAGTCTATAATTAGTCATGGATAATGAAAACAGCATATGATATGCATACAAGAGTTTGAATACAGAACGGAGCTTAGAGTCAAGCCTCCCTTTACCCCCAGCACTAGAAGGGAGCACCCCAAGTCCTTAGAGCATCTCCAATCACAACTCCTCTCACACCCTAAACCCCCTAGCCCCTGCCTCCGCCCTGAGCCAAGGCCCGGCCCCCACATTTCCGGGTGAGGGACGACCACGTGGTTGCCTGTAACAACCCAGCACTGCTCCCGCCCACTGGCTAAAGCGAGAGAGCGATAGTCAACTACGCCAGTGGGATCCTTGGGAAGTCTAAGCGACAGCCAAAATGACCAATCAATATGAGGTAGGTGTGAGTAAGGCGGGACTTTCGGTACGGAAGCTGCCCCAGGACATGAGGAAAGGAACCAGGGACAGACCCGGTGAAGGGACAAAACAGGCAGGTGAGAGCCTGGAAGTGCTCAATAATCTGAAGCTTGTCGGAAAGAGAAGGGGTTCTGGGGTAGAAAGGGTGCAGAAACCTGCAGGATAAGGAGGCTGGGTTCTGGTCGTGGGTGGAAAGAGAGAACGCATTTAAAGGAGTCAAGGCCCTGTATAAGGTAGACATTTAAAGGGGCAGATGCCCCGAACCGAAGAGACATTTAAAGGTGCAGATGCCCAAGATAGAGCAGACACTTGAAGAGACTGGCTCGGCATACAGAAGACATTTAAAGTGGTATGTTCTCGGGAGAGCAGGACATTTTAAGGAGGCTAGAGCCAAACTTAGAAGACATTTAAAGGGGCATAGATTGGGGTTTGAGAACACGTTTATTAAAAAGGCAGGAATAAAGGAGCCGCTCATCAAGGATCTGGTTAGAGAAAACTAAGGATCTTCCTCTAAGGAGGAACGTGCACTCCTGCTCTCCCCTATTGTCCTTTCTGGCTCCTCCAGGTTCCCTCGACCCCGGATCCCCTGTTCCCAGGCTATGGCCCCCAGTGCCCTGTAGACCTGGCGGGACCCCGGTGCTTACAACCCCTAACTGGGGGTCTGGGTGGCTACTGGAGGGCCTTGCGGAAGGGCAGAGAAGGCAGGAGCATGGCATCTAGGGCCTCTGAACTTCCCCCGGGGCGCAGCGTGACGGCTGGCATCATCATTGTTGGAGATGAGATCCTCAAGGTGTGTCTGGGACAGAAGAGAGGGGAGGGTGCGGTGTTATCCTGTCCTTAAGTGCCTGCTCCACATCCTGTGGAGGGAGGTGAAACAGGGTGGGAGCCCCATTGCCGCAGTAGGGTCTTGGAGTGAGTCCGACATATTGAAGGGAAAGTAGCCTTCTTTCTTTTAATTATTCTGTCGAAAAACTGGTAGCAAAGTTCCTACAATTTGCCAAGCAGTATAGTAGGAGCAGAGGGGCTACTCAACAATGACAGGAAGCCCAGCAAGTAGAGGATGTACAGGTGCATGTATTGTATTTTTAAGTGTTATGTCCAGCCTATTTGAAAATGATTCAAGGCCCTCAGGAGAGTGGACAAGTTATATAGAAGGAATGTGCTAGAAGGGAGAAATCCCTTCCGAATTGTCAAGAAAGTCTTACTAGAGGACATTGCAGGCATCAAGTTTGTAATAGTAATATTGACTCCTATATATATATACACACACACACACACATATATATATATATATATACTTTTTTTTTTTTTTGAGACAGAGTCTTGCTCTGTTGTCTCAGATAGAGTGCAGTGGCATCATCATAGCTCATTGCAACCTCAAACTCCTAGGCTCCAACCATCTTCCTGTCTCAGCCTCTGAGTAGCTGCGGCTACAGGTGCCTGCCACAATGCCCAGCTAATTTGTCTATTTTTAGTAGAAACAGGGTCTTGCTCTTGCTCAGGCTGGTCTTGAACTCCTGAGCTCAAGTGATCCTCTCACCTCAGCCTCCCAGAGTGCTAGGATTACAGGTGTGAGTGAGCCACCAAGCCTGGCCAGACTCCTATTTTTTGAGTGCTTACTAAGGCCTGGCAGCGTGCTTATTACATCACATATGTAATTTTACTAATCCTCACAACAACTCCATGAGATTGGTACTTTAAAGTCTTAATTAATTATGAAACTGAGGGTCAGAGAGGTTGAGAAACCTGCCCAAGGTCACATACCTAGGAAATGGTAGAGATGGGATTCCAGCCTGATTCTCCCTTACTCCAGAACAAAGACTCTTAACCACTAAACCTTCTGTAGAGAAGTAGAAGGAAATGGGGTTGGAAAAGAAGACTGGGTACACACCACAGACAGCCTCAAATACCCTACAAAGGAATTTGAACTTTATTCTGTATACAGTTGGGAACAACAAATGGCTTCTGAGCCCAAAAGTGATGCAATCATTGTGACACATTAGGAAGGCTACTCAGGAGACAGAGCAGAACACTGTGGCTGGAGGCTGGGATTCTGGCCAGGAGGCTGTCGCCATTGCCCAGGGGTAAAGTGCCAAGGACCTGCTTGGTGGCAGTGGGACAGAGAGAAGAGAGCAGATGGGGTGACATTTCAGAAGTAGAGTTGACAGGATGAAGGGCCTGACTGGCTGTGAACAGTGCCTGGGGATGCCATTGATCAAAGTGACAACAGCCAGGGATACAGTAAGACTGCCCAACAAGCACTTGGACTCAAGGGACTGAAACCATCAGAGTTAGTGAGGAAGTGGACAAGTTGTCAACATAGAATTGATAATTAAATCCATAAATGTAAGGTCAGGGTCAAAGTGCAGAGAAGGAGGCCCAAGGCGGGTCACCATATCCCTGACTCCACTCAAATGAATTTTCCCACTCCTGTGCCCAGTCCAGGCTCCTTGGCAACCCAAGGTTGTGTCCTCCAAAGAGCAGAGCACCCCATCATCAGGCAGATGTGGCTGTCATTTGCTCCCCCTCTGCCCTTCATTCCTGCAGCACTGACAGTCTCATCCTCCCCCTACCCCCAACCCCCAGGGACACACTCAGGACACCAACACCTACTTTTTGTGCCGGACACTGCGCTCCCTAGGGGTCCAGGTTTGCCGAGTTTCTGTCATACCTGATGAGGTAGCCACCATTGCAGCTGAGGTCACCTCTTTCTCCAGCCGCTTCACCCATGTCCTCACAGCAGGGGGCATCGGCCCCACTCATGATGATGTGACCTTTGAGGCAGTGGCAAAGGCCTTTGGGGATGAGCTGAAGCCACACCCTGAGCTGGAAGCAGCCACCAAAGCCCTAGGAGGGGAGGGCTTGGAGAAGTTGTCGCTGGTGCCCTCCTCTGCCCGCCTGCATTATGGCACAGATCCTCGCACTGGCCGCCCCTTCAGATTCCCGCTGGTCTCCGTCCGAAACGTCTACCTCTTCCCGGGCATTCCGGAGCTGCTGCAGCGAGTACTGGAGGGGCTGAAGGGACTGTTCCAAAACACAGCTGTTCAGTTCCACTCCAAGGAGCTGTATGTGGCTGCTAATGAGGCTTCTATCGCGCCCATCCTGGCTGAAGCCCAGACCCACTTTGGGCATAGGCTTAGCCTGGGTTCCTACCCTGACTGGGGCAGCAACTACTATCAGGTGAAGCTGACTCTAGACTCGGAGGAAGAAGGGCCCCTGGAGGAATGCCTGGCCTACCTGACTGCCCGTCTGCCCCAGGGATCACTGGTCCCCTACATGCCCAACGCCGTGGAGCAGGCCAGTGAGGCTGTATACAAACTTGCTGAATCAGGTAGGGGCCCACTGGGGGAGGGGCAGCATGCACCAGGCCATTGGTCTCAGTCCTGCAGGGGCTGTGGGGGCATCCCACAGATCCAGAAGTGGGTAGAAGATAGCTACTATTGATTGGTTCATTATTCCAATAAATACTGATTGAGTACCTACTTTTACCATCACTGTACTAAGTGTTGAGAATATGGCTTCATAGGAGAACATATATCCTGCTCTTATGGACCAGTAGTTTAACAAGAGAGGCAGACATTAAACAGGTGCTCCTGCATGGAGTGATGAAGCGAGTGAGCTCCCACAGCAGGGAGCCCAGCCTTGAGCTGGGATGAGAGAAGGCTTCTCTGGCCAAATGATATATAAGCTTAGTGATTAGGAGGATTTGTTCAGACCAGGAGGTGGACAAGAGCAAACAGTATGAAAGAGGGCCAGGACACCCCCACACACACATATCCCCACATCCGATGCTCCAGAAGAAAGACATTGAGGCCAAAGTCAGTGAGGTGTGGCAGGCCCTGCAGAGCCTAGCAGACAGCATGAAGGAGTTTGGACTTTATCTTGGGAACACTGGGAATATATGGAAGGGTTTTTTAAGCAAGGGCAACATGGCCCCTACTCCCCTTTGATGACCACATGTATCTATCTGATGCCCTCTTCCCTGCCTGCATGGCAGGGTCTTCTCTGGGGAAAAAGGTGGCAAGTGCCCTACAGACCATTGAGACTGCCCTGGCTCGATACAGCCTCACCCAACTTTGTGTGGGCTTCAACGGGGGCAAGGACTGCACCGCCCTCCTGCACCTTTTCCACGCAGCTGTGCAGAGGTGAGCCTGCACCAAGCGATGAAGGGAGTGAAGCAAGACCCCAGAGGTACCTGAGCTGGCCCATTCTCCAGTTCCCCACCCCAGAGAGGAGGGAGAAAGGGAGTATGTGGGTGGAGTTTAAGAGGGAGGGAGCCATGGTGACCTCTCAGTTCCATTCCTTCAGCATATTTATTGAGCATCTGACACATGCCTGGCCCTGAGCATGGATGTGCAGGCCACCATCCCTGACCACAGGGAGGTCACAGTCCTGTTGGGGAGGTGAGATTTATATACCTGAACAGAGATAAGTGCTTAGATTCGGGAGATGAGAGTTCAGAGTGGGCTTCCTAGAGGAAGTGGGTATGATGGATGGAAAGGGGAGAACGGTAGGGTATCTGTCCCTGGGGCCAAAGAGAATAGTGAGCTTTCTGGAGTACTTCCCTGTCCATGCTGGCAAGCCTGTGGATTCTTCCCCCTCCCCAGGAAATTCCCTGATGTTCCAAAACCCCTCCAGATCCTGTATATCCGCGGCATCTCCCCTTTCCCTGAGCTGGAGCAGTTTCTACAGGACACCATCAAGAGGTACTAGGGTCCTGGAGGTTTGGGCTCCAAAAGGGGCTTGGAAGGGCCCATGCCTGACCCCCACTTCTGTTCCTTCCTAAGGTATAATCTGCAGGTGTTGGAGGCTGAGGGCAACATGAAGCAGGCTCTGGGTGAGCTGCAGGCACAACATCCCCAGCTGGAGGCTGTCCTGATGGGCACCCGCCGGACCGACCCCTACTCCTGTAGTCTCTGCCCTTTCAGTCCCACCGACCCAGGCTGGCCTTCATTCATGCGCATCAATCCACTGCTGGTAATGGGGAAGAGAATGTATTGCCTTCAGTCCCACGTGCCTGTCAATCATTGCACCCTGGCTCCACCAGGGGTCGGGGTAGGGGGATGTTAGAGCCTGTGCTTGGATGAGGGGCCCCATCATCCAAGGGAGGCAGTGCTATTCGTTGATTCATCCTTTTGACCAATATTTATTGAGCCGTAATTCAGTGGGAGGCATTGTGCTTTCTACTGTGTGCTGTCCAATATGATAGCCACAAGCCATTTATTTATACTTTAATTAATTAAATACAAATTACTAAAAATCACTGAATTATATACTTTAAAAGGATGAGTTTTATATATGGCATGTGAAGTATATCTCAGTTTTTTGTTTTTTTTTT
>VBSM01000729.1:4970847-4982224 GCA_008086735.1 Cheirogaleus medius | reverse complement strand
AAAAAAAAAAAAACCCAAAACCTTTTCCTATCAATGACCAGGGCTGAACAGCTGCTGGAGTGGCAGAAAGAGAGGACACTTACAAAATGTCAGTAGGACTTGCTCTAAGAATCATCTGGGCTAGCCTTTAAGATTACAGATGAGGAACAGGCCTCCCTGGGAAAGGAGGTGACTTGTCCAAGGTCACTTAGTAGTAACCTGGCTCCCTCAGGGTGATTTGAGGGAGGTTGGCAGTCCTGTCCCCAAGTAGTTTTCTTAACAGAGGCCACCTGCATAGTGGAATCTACCCTGAGGCTAGGCCAAGGCCAGGCATTTATTGAGTCCCTACTGTGCATCAGGCATTGTGCTGTACTTGGTCTCAGTTAACCTTCACCACAGCCCTAGGAGTCAGCTGGAATTATCCTCTATGGTAGATGAAGAAAGAGGCTCACAGATTAAATCGCTTGTTTAAGATCACAGAGGTCATCAGTGGCAGAGTGAGGATTCAAACTCAAGCCTGGCTGACTGCAGAGTCCAGATCTTCTCAGGTCCCAGCGCTGTCTCCAGTTGCTCCAGACCCACAAAATGTCAGGGCTGAAAGGCTTCCATTCCCAGCCCCACCCCCTCCCCCTTGTACAGCTGATGAAGAAATTGAAGCAGAGAGAGAAATTGACTTGCCCAAGGTCAAGATAGTAGCACAGCCAGGACTTCAAGCAGATCTCACCCCCTTCCCGGCTGGACTCATGCCCCAACCCCTGCCCCACACCTCTGCCAGCCTTGGGATTACTGGCTGCTCTGTGTCATCTGTGGCTGTGCCTTGCAGGGGAGAGCATAGAGGGTGGAACCATGACCCTCTGAAGAGAGGGGGCTCTCCTGGAATGGGGAGTGAGAGGTGGGGGTGGGGGGAGGGATGGGACTGGAACTTGGCCTATTGGCAGTAGGGGAGGGGGCGGGGCGATGCTTATCTGTGTGGGGCAGGAAGCACCCGCGCCAGCCCTAGACACCCCAGCAAAAGGTGGCTGCTCCTTGGCCCCATGAGGGAGGGGAGGATGTGGGGGGAGGGATGCTGGGACCTGTGTTTCCCATTTGGTCTCTAGAAGGGGGGGATCTAGAAGAGGAGATGAACTTTTGGTAGTTGGGGGAGGGGCACAAGGAGGAAGAGGCTGGTGCTTGGAAGCTGCCTCCTCTCCTTTGCATGTTTTACAGTGCCCTAAATGCTTTAGAGAGATAACTTGAGTTGAAGCATCTGGCTATGCCTGGCCTCCAGCAGATCTTGGTCCAATGTGAATCTGAACTCTTTCACTGGCCTCTCCCCAGGCTATGAGGAGGTTTCATTGCAAAGACAATTACCCCACTTTTCAGATGGCTGAGGCTGCTGCTAGAGCTACTACCCAGAGTCCTTCAGCCAATTCTTCATGAAGCCTGCACCAGGACCCAGGCATCCTATCTCCCTGTCCAGTGCTTCTTCCAAAGGGATGGGGAATGGGGAAGGTGAAGCAGATGGATCTCTAGGAAAGGGCCAGAAAGGCATTGTTCCTGCTCTCACAGAGGCAGAACAAAATAGTACAGTGGTTAAGAATAAGGACTCTGGGCCCACTGCCTGGGTTTGAACTCTGTTCTGCACTTAACTTGGAAAGTCACTTTACCTATCTGAACCTCATTTTGCTTGTCTGTGAAATAGATGATAATCATACTTCAGAGGGTTGTAGAAGATTAAATGAGTGTAAAGTGCTTAGAAGAGTGTCTGGCATGTAGTCGTCCCTCAGTAAGTGTTGGCTAATGTTGGTACTCCTTCCCCAGACCCTCTAGCAGAGCTGAGCGCTCTTAACCTCTCCTTCTACTTGACCTTACAGGAGAAGATGGGGAGCCCCGAGGATGACCTGATTGGGATTCCATTCCCGGACCATAGCAGTGAGCTCCTGAGCTGCCTCAATGAGCAGCGTCAGCTGGGCCATCTATGCGACCTCACCATCCGGACCCAGGGCCTTGAATACCGCACCCACAGGGCTGTGCTGGCTGCCTGCAGCCACTACTTCAAGAAGCTCTTCACTGAGGGTGGTGGTGGGGCTGTCACGGGAGCTGGAGGTGGCGGGACTGCCACTGGGGGAGCAGGGGCTGGCGTGTGTGAGCTGGATTTTGTAGGGCCCGAGGCACTGGGGGCCCTGCTCGAATTTGCCTATACAGCCACGCTGACCACCAGCAGCGCCAACATGCCAGCTGTGCTCCAGGCCGCCCGGCTGCTGGAGATCCCATGTGTCATCGCTGCTTGCATGGAGATTCTGCAGGGTAGTGGGCTGGAAGCTCCTAGCCCAGACGAGGATGACTGTGAGCGAGCCCGCCAGTACCTGGAGGCCTTTGTCACAGCCACGGCCTCTGGAGTTCCCAATGGTGAAGACAGCCCTCCACAGGTGCCCCTTCCACCGCCGCCACCACCGCCTCGGCCTGTTGCCCGACGTAGCCGCAAGCCCAGAAAAGCTTTTCTGCAAACCAAGGGGGCTCGAGCAAACCACCTAGTACCCGAGGTGCCCACAGTGCCCGCCCATCCTTTGACCTATGAGGAGGAAGAGGTAGCAGGCAGAGTGGGCAGCAGTGGAGGCAGTGGGCTGGGGGACAGCTACAGCCCTCCCACAGGGACTGCCTCACCTCCTGAGGGGCCCCTAAGCTACGATGCCTATGAGGGTGAGGAAGAAGAAGAGGAGCTGGTATATCCCCCGGCCTATGGGCTGGCACAGGGCACCGGGCCCCCACTGTCCCCAGAGGAGCTGGGCTCAGATGAAGATGCCATCGATCCTGACCTGATGGCCTACCTAAGCTCCCTGCACCAGGACGCCCTGACACCAGGCCTGGACGGCCAAGACAAACTGGTGCGCAAACGCCGCTCCCAGATGCCTCAGGAGTGCCCGGTCTGCCACAAGATCATCCACGGGGCAGGCAAACTGCCGCGCCACATGAGGACCCATACCGGCGAGAAGCCCTTTGCCTGTGAGGTCTGCGGCGTTCGCTTCACCCGGTGAGCACCAAGTGGGGACAGTCCTGCAGGGGCCACAGGCAGTGTGGGGGAAGGAGGGTGAGGAGTGGAGGGAAGCAGTTAGTAAGTTAATAGAGCTGAGGTGGAGGTGGGTGGTCCTGGCAGGCCTGGGGCATGCATGGGTTCCTGCAGTGAGGAGACACCACGAGAAAGAAAGCCATGGGTGGTGGGTCTGGGCCCTGAAGGATTTGTCAAGCAGGGAGGCAGTGTTTGAGGCAGAAGAGCGGATGATGGGAGGGCCCATTCAGGCTGGAGGCAAGCCAGCAAGGGTGTCCTGGGGCAATAATGGGGAAACAAATGGTGAGGGACGAGAGTGGAACCAGACCTGGGAGCATAACCAGGACAAGCCAGGGATCCCATCCTGAACACCTCTCTTGTCCTCCACCCCTGCCTGGGCCAGGAACGACAAGCTGAAGATCCACATGCGGAAGCACACAGGAGAGCGCCCCTACTCGTGCCCGCACTGCCCAGCCCGCTTCCTGCACAGCTATGACCTCAAGAACCACATGCACCTGCACACAGGGGACCGGCCCTATGAGTGCCACCTGTGCCACAAGGCTTTCGCCAAGGAGGACCACCTGCAGCGCCACCTCAAGGGCCAGAACTGCCTGGAAGTGCGCACCCGGCGGCGCCGCAAGGACG
This sequence comes from Cheirogaleus medius, assembly GCA_008086735.1. Taxonomy (NCBI): domain Eukaryota; kingdom Metazoa; phylum Chordata; class Mammalia; order Primates; family Cheirogaleidae; genus Cheirogaleus; species Cheirogaleus medius. Next base: position 4,978,575 of record VBSM01000729.1, on the reverse strand, counting down.
ACGCGCCTCCGCACTACCCACCACCTTCCACCGCCACCCCATCCCCCGCTGGCCTCGACCTCTCCAATGGCCACCTGGACACCTTCCGTCTCTCTCTGGCTCGTTTCTGGGAGCAGTCAGCCCCCACTGGGCCCCCAGTCTCTACCCCAGGGCCTCCTGATGAGGAGGAGGAGGAGGGGGCACCCACCACACCCCAGGCTGAAGGTGCCATGGAGTCCTCTTAAAGAGGGAAAAATGGCCAGGCTGGAGCAGCACAAGGCCGGGGACACCCATGCCAAGCAGTGGGACAGACAGAGCTGGGGTCGGGGCATTGAGCCTTGCTGGCATCAGAATCAGCCCCCCCCCAGCCCTCATTCCAATTGCAAGCTGAGAAGGTTTTGGGGCAGAGGTTCCCCAAATTGGGGTGATCCCCCAAGGAGTGATACATGTGATGTTATGTATATATTTACAGCTGTATTGTAAATGTGGGGTCCCTGTCCCCAGCTGCTCCTGGGGAGTAGAAGCAATAATGTATTTCTGATTTGTGGGGTCCCACTTCGGCTATGCGGGTTTCTAAGGGGTGGGGGCTTGGGACCAAAGCCTTGCCCCGCCCCCATGCCCCTTGGGGGTTTTGGCTATGTAAGGGGGTGAAAGACTGCCCCTCCCTTCCGAGACCCCTCCTTCCTGGTTTCTGTTCCCTTTTCCTGGCAGTGAATTATGCAAAGGGGGCGGCAAAGGAAGGGTAGGTGGGGGAAAGCAAGGTGGAAGCATGAAAGACGGGGGACTGGGCCTGTAAGGAAGGAGCCATCCCAGTCCCCCTCCGCCCTGCTCCCAGCGCTGAGTCATGGGGTCCTGGAGGAGAAGGGGGCGGGGTGGCCTGATTGGCTCGCCCGCCCCTGGGGGCAGCGGGAGGGGCCCCGCCCAGCCAGGGGAGCCGCTCCGCTCCACTCCTTTCCCCTCCCTTTCCCTCCCCTCCCGCAGCCCTGGGCAGGGAATGTCTTGTTCCCGCCGCTCCCTCCCCGGGGCCAGAGGGCAGGGCGGGCCGGGCGGTGTCCTACCCTCTTCTCCTCCTCCCCACCTCCTCCCCGCCCAGGTGCGAGCCGGAGCCGCCGCCACCGCTGCCGCCCCTGACTCACGCCGCCCCCGGGCTGGCGCAGGGCACGGTGTGGGACAGAGTGAGGGGTTGGGGGAGCCTTGCGGAGAGCGGGCGAGCCGGCGCCATCTGGCGGCCATGCCCTGCGCGGGCGAGCGCCCCCGGCGGCCACTTGGAGCGAGCCGTTTCCGCGCCCTCAGCCACCCCGGCTGGTGAGCGGGCGCCCCCTTGCCAAGGCAGTGGGCAAGTAACCTCTCGCTCGGCCGCTGGGAAAGTGGGCCGCGGCCCTGTGGGAAAGAGATCCTTTCCCGGCTCCTTGCCAGCGGGCTTCCTGTTGGGTAGGGGAGAATAATCCCCTCACTCTTGGGATTGAATCCACCCCCATTCTGTACATAAGCCTCTCTGTTCGTCTTGTTGAAATCTAGTTTCAGATTTTTAACTACCCAATTCTGCTTGGGGTGGGGGTATCTCCCCCCCTTCATCGCTGGGTGCTGGACCCCCGTTGCGGCCTGGGCTCTGCCTTGCACTATTTCCCCTCCCTGGCCTGACGGCCCCTCCCCCTCCTTAAAAGGGGCAGGTTCAGGGGCCCGGTGCTCTTCTTCCCTTCCATGCACCCCCATGCCCATTTGCACAGCTGCCCAGGTACCCCCAACAATGGGGAGGGGTCACAGGGAGGGGGTAGCGGGACCAGTCCCTGTATCTATTTAAAAAGTGATGATGTAATATATTGGGGTGTGGGAGGAGGTCGGGTTGCCCTGGGCCTCATCTTAGCATTTCAGGTGATGGAGGGAGCCCAGGGCTCGGGAGACCTGGGGCCTAGCCCCAGAGAGTGGGGACAATGTGGCCTCCCCTCTCCCTACTTGCGGCTTTCCCAGTCAGTGCCTTAGTGGGGGAGGCATTGCCCCCTCTCCTGTTCCCTTCCCCTACCCCTGCCCCCCCCCCACCTCGGGTGTAAGCGACAGGAAGAAATAATAATAATTTAAGATTCACGCTTGTGTCCACTTTTGGTTCCTTTATTCTTGAGGTGTGAGGGAGGGATCAGGAGGAGAGGGAGGTGAGAGAGGGACTGGGGGTTCTGAAGTTGGGGCAGGGTCTGCTTGGGGGGCAGAGGATTTCTCAGGTGGTCCATGGGGCTCAGGAGGCACGGGAATGCTGGCAGGCTGACTGGTCTCAGGTATGGGTTGCTGGCTGTTCCTTCTCTGCTGAGGGCCCTTCTCTTCATCCAGGTCACTAGTGAGGAAAGGAGGAGGGGGTGGCCTGGTAACCAACATTCTGTTTTCACAGGTGCGTTCCTGCCCCTGCCCTGCCCCATCTGTTCAGATCCACTCCTGTTATTTACCAGCCACTCCTGTCCTCCTGCCATGAGGCCTACAGCCCATGGCTGTAGAGATTTTCTGATTTTAGGCTGATGCTGAGGGTGGGCAGTGACTTGCCTGGGGCCACATGGCGAGTAAGGGCAGAATCACTAGTTACTAAAGTGATCACACCTGCCCAAGGCTCAAGCAGCCCCTTTGCTGACCCAGCTTTGAACCTCACTGGGCTCTCGGGAACCTTTAGAAAGAAAGCTTTGCTTCCCCTTCAACCTCATCACGACCTCCACCGCCCCATTCACATTGGAATGTGCCCACTGGACAATTTTTTTGCAGTCCTCCCAAGTGGAGGCAGCTTAACCTTCTCAAACCCAGCTGGCCCATAGTGTTTTTTGCAAAGCCCCTGGCAGCTACACCACCAGCACTGTTGCTGGCTCCTCAGGCCTCCCAGACACCCTGCCACATCCATCCAAGATGCCAGCACTAGACTCTGGCTGCTGTGTGGTCCAGCACCCTCCTCATTGGAGGACCCATCCAATGCTCTGGCCTTTCAATCCTCACCTCCTTGGCCTGACTGACGTTCATTCACCTCTGCTCCCACTCAGACATCCTCAGCCTTGGCCACTCATTGCAGTCATCCCAGAATTCTTCCCTTGCCTACTCTCTGAGCCTCTCCTGTCCAGCCAGCTCTCCCTTCTGGCCACTGCCCCTGCTCTAACACCTCACCAAAACACAGTTGCTTCTCTTCACCAAGGCCAATCATCTCAGACACTCTTACAAAGACACCTCAGCTCTCCTCGTCTTGTCCTTCTCCTGACCTGCCCAGAAAAAGCCCTCACCCCTTGAATCCTGTTCATGGCTACCACATTTGCCAGAGAAAACCACATAACCACACTGGAGCAGTCATTACAGGTTATGGTTTTCAATATCATCTGGGCCTTTAATGCTACCTGGAAATCCCTTAACCTCCCCAGTCAGCTTCTTTGCATATTCCACAGGGCAGGTCTTTCAACCTCCACCACCCACTCCTTGAAACCTTTATTCTACTCCCAGCCACCCCTTTGCTCAGCAGATGCCCTTGCCTCCTACTCCCCAGAGAAAAGCAAGGCCACCGGGCTGGAGCAGGGTCGGCTCTGCTCGGAAGAACCCCTCGCTCTCCCCTCCTGCCTCCAGAAACCTGCTCTTTTCTAAGGCCACCTTGTCCACCTGGCCCTAGAGCCCATCCCTCCCTCTTCAATGCTCCCTTTCTTTTTTATAGCCTAAATGCTCAGATCTCCCTGACCTTGGATATAAAATATCTTTCAGTGCTGGATCCCCTTCAAGCTACTACTCTCTAGCCATGTGAGGCTAACTTCCTCTTCGCCAACAAGCTTACTTTTTAAAACTACAGCAGTTATTACATTAATAGAATTACCAAACTTCTTGCGACAGCCACATTCCCTGTTCCTGAGTCCTCTCCACCAGTCACCTCTCAACCCATCATGATCGGGTTTAGGTCTTCCTGATGCCATGAAAAATACTGCCAACACGCCACTCCAGTGATCTCTTAACCGTCTGTCTTCAGATTATCCTACCTGATTTCATATGCTCTGCTCTCCTGCTTTCTTAAGCCTCTCCCCTCCTTGGTTTGTAACTGAGCCCTCGGGGTTCTGTCCCTGTCCCCTCTCTCCGGCTATGCACTCTACCAGGATGACCTGGCTCATCCTCTCTCTTATACTCTCCAAGTCAACAACCCCCCAAAATATACCTCTAGCTCAGAGCCCTGTCCCTTTCTAACTGTCCCCTGGGCATCTCCAGCTGGATGCCATATAGACACCTCAAAAAGCTCAAACTGTGCCAGTTTTCTTGACCCAGCACCTTTTTCTCCTCCTGCTCTAACACCTGCCCGGTCCCAAGCACAGAAATCCAAGTCACCCTCAGCACCTCAATCCTGAGGTCACCACCAACTTCCTCCAAGCTAAGATCGCCACCTCTCTGGTCTCCCTGCTTGTGCCCAGCCTCTGCTCTGCCTTCCTAGCTTATGACAAGTATGAACAAGTATGAACACGTCACTTTCCAACCTAAGATTTTCAAATGGCAAGTGAGGCCCTTGCCCGTCTCTCCTCACCTTCACTCCAGACCTTGTCTCCCAGCATCCTCTGAGGTCTCCACTCAGACACCCCCCAGGCTCTGCCCTCCTGAAAGCCTCACATTCTCCAACGTCACACAGGCCTCCCCCTGGAACACATTCCTCCCCGTCTCAGCCTAGCAAACCACTAGGCTGCCCCCCCAGATCCAGTTCATTTTTTTGCCTCTTCTATGAAGCCTTCATTAATATACCCCCAACCCGAATTGGTTGTTCTGTCCTATGTGCTGCCCAGAGCGTGCTTCACTCCCTTATTGGGGTGTTCTCGACACTGCGACACTGTTGTTATCTATTTGATGTCACTGTCCCCCACTGCATGGGGAGCTCCTCCAGGGCAGCAGTGCTGACACAGAGCAGGTACTTGGCAAACTTCAGTTCCTTCCCTTCCCCTCATCTCCATCTCTAGCCCTAGTAGAGGTCCAGGCACCCAAGAAGCCCTTTGCAAATGGGATAGAACATGCTCAAGCCTCGCAGTTCCCAGGTGCCAATTCCTTCTGCTTCCCACTGACCTGGACTCGGAGCTGGACTCCATGGAGAGGCTCCTGTCCAGTGTTTCTTGGAGCTGTTGCCGCAGTAACCACTCCTGCTCAGGGTCCTTCCTTTGAGCTGCAGCCAGCCACAACTGGGGGCCCTCCTCGTCACTAGAGTCCCTGGAGAAGCCTCCCATCTCAGTGGCTCACAGACATCCTGGGAGAAGGGTGGCTGCTCCCACTGCCCCCACAGACTCCAGCCACCCATGCCACTGAAAGACTCACAGCTCCGGGTCCAGGTCCCCCTGGTAGGAGAGGGGAGACGCACACACGGAGCAGATGTTGTCCAGGAGGCGGAAGCAGGTGAGGCAGTAGAGGCCTAGAAGAGGCCAGGAGGGAAGGAGGTGAACTTGAGGTTGCCCAACAACCCTCTGTGTTCCCTGGTTTCCAGGCCCTGCCTCCCCTATCCCACCCTGAAGGGACCATCCTGTCACGGGGTGCACAGTAGGGAACTGCTACATTGCCACTTGTATATAAATCCTATTCATACTCAGGAGAATTAAGGCAAGCATGGAGAAAATGAGCTATGTAAGGGCTCTATGTAAATGAGAACATGCATAGTAATGAAGGGAGGGTAAAAAAGGTGAGATATCCAAGAAGTCCATAAAGAAAGGACCACGGTTGATCATCATATGCAAATAGTGAGTCCCAGCAGGGAAAGGCACATTTCTCAGGAGTCTCACCTTTGCAGCTCGGGGTACTACAAGACACAAAGTTCTCCATGTCCTCCTCATCCTGGATCTGCCCACAGCCTAGGCAGTAGGCCTGATGCCCCCAGAATTGGTTGACAAATGGACCCAGGCAGGGGCACCTAAGAAGAGAGGTTACAGACACTAAGCAGGCCAGCCTAGCCCTCCTATTCCAGCACTGACCTCCAAACAATAGGGAGGACTTCCTGTAGTCTAACCTCCATCCCTCTGATTTTTGCAACAACCTCTCTACTGCCCTGTCCTCTTTTCTCCCTTCATTCCCCAACCCTAAGAATTCTCATCATTAATTCTTCTTCTCAGGGCATGAATGGCATGGAATCGGCACCCTTTTCACCCAAAGCTCTTGACACTTAGGAAGACAGATCCATTCTAACTCCTGGCTCTTTTTCTGTTCCCTCTTGTCTCACCCTTGTAGGAAAAAGACAGTGGCCTCACCGGCTGGCCAGCACTAAGAAAACACTGCTGTGGTCCTCGTTAGCTGCACGCCGTCTCACTGCTCGTTGCAGGGCAGACAACAGGTTGGTTCGGCGGCTCAGAAGTATGTTATAGAGGTAGGAGATCCTCTCCTGAGGTCAGGAATGGGGTTCCGCTTGCCCTTGTTTCTTCTTCCCAAAATGGCCTCTGCACCCCCCCCCCAACCTTTTCCTTCTGTCCCACTTCTATGAATCCCCCTAGGCTTAGCTCAAATGCCTCTTCCTCTGGGAAGCCTTCTGGCCTTCCCCCAGGTGGGGTTACCCACTCTCTCCTCTGGCTTTCCATAGCACTTTATTCATTCCTTAATAAAAATACTTTCAAAAATTGTAACGTCTTGTTAAAAGCCCGTCTGGCATGCCTTGAGACTGTGGGGTCCAGACTGCGTGTGGTTCATCTCGGCACTCTGGAGCCCAGCACGGTGACTGGCATGCAGTAGGTGCTCAGTGAATGACTAAATGAGTAAACAGATGGCGAGTTTCCATTCACACCTCAACATGCCACCACTGCCCCTTCCCTCCCTGGCTTTAACAAAACTTTGGAGGCAAGCGCTATCTCCGGAAGCCCTGCCCCAGAGGCACCCTTCCTCCTGGCCCCACTGGGATCCAGGGGCCTGCAGTCCAGGCAACCTGCTTTGGGTTCAACCAGAGAAGAGCAGGCCAGGGCTGCTGAAGAACTCCACACTCCCAAAGCCAAGACAGACAGCCACTAGCTTAGCACCTTGAGGAGGGAAGGGAAGGAAGCTGCCCGCTGTGGACCCCTCACCTGCTCCCGGGATGGGTAGTAGGAGGCACAGATGACCCGCCGCAGCCGACTGACGTAGTTGCCAAACAGAGTGACAAAGAAGCATAGGCCATACATGATGCCTGGGGACACAGCCGGCACAGTAAGCATCGCCAGTGGGCACGAGGTGCCAGCCACACACACCCCTGGCCTCCTGCCCCTCCAGCAGTCTGTGCCCCTTATGCCCTGAGTGGTGTCCATTCCCCCGGGGCCCTCGGGGTGTGGTTGATACCGATGACGACGTAGCCAGTGGCATCGGGCTCTGAGGGACGCAGGAGGCAGCGCGGGGACAAAACAGTGACGTTGCCTTGCTGCAGGACGTCAAATGCAGACACCAGGTCACGATAAATATTCCCGGTGTAGCCAGTCCCTTTCACGGTTATAGATACCAACACAGGGCCTGGCACAAAGACACTGTGTAAGTGGCACTCGTGGCAGTTGCCCCTGTACCCTGCAGAAAAGGCCACACCTTTTAGAAGGTGGAAAGTGGAGCAGTCCAGGTCATAGGCGTGGTCCATACCTTCAGCCAGGGGCCTTTGATGCCCCAGGCACCCTCTTGGTGCCTCGGGGCCTGACCTCAGTCCTGGCACTGAGGACTGGCCCCATGGTCCAGCTGGGTGGCACTGGTGTCTGGTCTGCCTACCCAGGCCATCACCCCTGCCTCCAGGACCACCCAGAGGCTTTTTTTTATATTTTATTTTATTTTATTTTATTTTATTTTATTTTA
>VBSM01000729.1:4938280-4963411 GCA_008086735.1 Cheirogaleus medius | reverse complement strand
AAACTCCTGACCTTGAGCGATCCTCCTGCCTCGGCCTCCCAGAGTGCTAGGATTGATTACAGGCGCGAGCCACCGTGCCCGGCCCCACTATAGCCTCTTACTTTTGCATCTGTCCCTCAGGCAGGCTGCCTCCTTGGAGTGTAACCTCACAGATGACTCGGGGTCTGCTGCACCCAAAATGTCCACTTGTCCTGGAGGAAATGCACGCATCCTTGCTCAGCCAGACAGGGAAAGCAGGGCCCCTTGCAGCTGCCCTCTCTCCTGCTCCGATGAGGGGCTGGGGCCGGTCTCAGGCCTGCTCAGCACCCCCAAAAATGCTCCCCCGACTCTGTGCTTTGGTAGCAGCCCTGGAGCTGCCCTGTGAGGGCTTGGCAGAAGTCCCATCCAGGAGGGATGAGGCAGGTTCCCCTTCCTGCAGCACCAGTCTCTGAAGAGCCTTGGACCCCTGCAGCCTCTCACTTGGCATGTGACGCCCACCCTCTCCGCAGACGCTCCCTCCGTGCCTGCCCACTCCAACTGCCTCCTCCTACTTCTGGGAGATTCCTCTTTATATGGACTCAGGATAGAGGAGTGAAAGGCTAGTTTTGCTCTTTTGGTAACCCAAAGAAGAGACCTGCAGTGCCAGGGGGCTCTCATTAGAACCTAGGGCAACTATTTGTCCTCAGCTTGCTCGAATCTTTAGCTAGAAGGCCAAGACCACAGAACAAGTCCCTTGCAATGTCCTGTTACACCACAGTGAGTTTAGACAGATCCAGATTTACCCCCCAGGGGCCAGGACAGGGCCAGGCTATTGCCCTTGAACAAAACCCAAGTTGTGTTAGCAAAGAGGAAGGCAGAAAAAACTGCTGGGTGGCACCCGACAGGGTTTGCCACAAACCTGTATGACTAGGTGGAGGCGGCCATGTGAAGAACTGGGGGAGGAGTGCCCCTGGCAGGGACACAGCCAGGGCAGAGACCTGAGAGGAGGAATGAGCTTGGCGTGTCCGAGGAACAGCAAGAAAGTCTGTGTGGGTGGATGTGGTGGGTGAGGGGCCACGTAGCATGAGATCACTTCAGAGGAAGGGGCCAGATCACCAGGGTCAGCAGGCCATGTTAAGGGAGTTTGGATTTTATCCCAAATGTGGTAGAAAGTCACCGAATGGTTTGAATCAGGGAAGGTACACGATCCAATGTATGCTTTTACAAGATCACTCTGGCTACTTTGTGAAAATTGAAGTATAAGGTAGCAAGAGAGACAGTAGGGACACTAGTTAGAAGGCTACAGTCCCAGTGAGATAATGGGGACTCTAGGAGGACAGGGAGATGGAGGGAAATGTAAGGATTTGGGATTTGATTTGGCGATCACTGGGCGAACACTCCATCAACACAGGAATCTTCTAGCTTCCCAACCAGCTTATGCTGTTCCTCTGGCCTGGAATGCCATCCGCACCTCCTAACAACACTTACTCATCTTCCAGGCTGAGCTGACACATCATCTCCTTTGTCCAGCCTTCCCAGCCCCACCCCTCCCTGCAGAAATACCTACTCCCTGCTTGGCTCCCACAGCTCTCTGTAAGCACCGCCCTTGTGCACTTAGCACATCGTGTTGCAGTCATTTGTTTACTCATCTGTCTCTCTCCCTGGATTATGAGCTTCGAGGAGCTCACTGTCTCCTTGCGGAGACCACAGGGAGACACATGTGAAACTTCTACAACATACCAGGCATGATTAAGGGCTGCAATTAGAGGCAGAGATTGTGAGTGCTGTAGGTGTCAGAGCACTGGGAATATCAAAGTGGGCTCTGACCTCTCTTCTGACCACTCTGAGCACCAGTGCTTGTTTCCAGAATTTTTCTCTTGCTCTCTCTGCTCCCTTCAGCACCTAGGGTAAGTGCGACTCCATCCTGGATATGGAAAGTGTTGGCTTCCTTCCCTAATATAAACAAGCACATCACACACACACATTCACAGCTTTTTAACCTCTTGCCATCTCTCCATGCCCTTTCAGAGACTGGCACACAGGGAACTCTGTAAGTGGCTGTTGAATGAATGAATGAGTGGCCTAGAAGGCCTATCAGGTCTGTGTAAATAGGCACAAGGGCAGGACAGTGGTGGCTGCAGCCAGGGTGGCTGCAGGTGGGTGCCCTGGTAAACATGGTGACGAGGCGGCTTCCTCACTTTGCCTTACCATCTCCTGGGCTCTCCTGACAGGCTTGGGGGCCATAGGCTGGGGGACCTCCCCTCACATCCGCTGTGCCAGCCTCCTGCTAGTCCCCAAGATGCTGGGCAGAGAGGGCAGGCTCTTTGTCCTGGGATACGCCTTGGCTGCCATCTACGAGGGTGAGTGTGTGCCCCCGGGTGCCAGTTAGTGACACTGCAGCAGTGACTCTGGGTGGGCCACCCAATGGGAGCCAGGCCTGCTGAAGGAGAAAAGGTGGGGGTCTAATCCCAGCTGCTCCAACTTGCTGTGTGTCCCTAGGAGACCTCCCCCCATCTCTGTGCCTCCTCAGTTTACATGAGCGAAAAACTCAAGGATTGAGTGAGACAACCTCTCACAGGCTTCTTGGCCCCATCATTGTGCATTTCTAGAAGATGGTCACTGAACACAGAGAAGGAGCTAGGGTGGGTTTGAGAAAGTATTGGTTCAACAGAAAGGTGACCTACCAGGGCCTCTTCCTCTAGGGCCAGTGGCCAATCTGCGGCACAACCTCAATGAAGTGATATCATCGCTGGGCTGCACCGTGGAACTGCAGATCAACAACACAAGAGCAGCTTGGCGCATCTCCACGGCCCCCTTGCGAGCTGTGTTCAAGGACCTGCTGGTCAGGACTGTGCACGGGCGGGGCCTGGGGGTCCCTCTCCCCGGGCCAAGTTGGCTTGAGCTGGGAGCTGTCACCCTGGCTTTACAGTTTCCCAATGCAGATACTACCGGCATTTTTTGCAGAACTATCTCTGAGCATTGTTGAATGTATCCTGGTCCCAGGACACTAAATGCCAGGAGGGCCCCCCAGTCGTTGGAACATGCCCTACACACATTTCCAAATACCTGAGTGGGCAGTACTCTGGGAAGCTGAACTAGAACATCTAGGAAAACTGGGGGCCTTGGCCTTGAGTAGTTCAGAAGCTTTGAGGAACAGGTGGCTAGGGAATGGGATACTCTAAGGCTAGAGATTAGGGATTTGGGAGAATTGGAGAGTTAGAGAATAGGGGAGATGGGGCGGAGGGGTTTGGAGTTGGGGACATTCAGACGGCATAATGATCTAAAAGATTAGTGGTGAAGGGTGGGTCCAAGGACCTGGGGAACCATTGTCTAGTAAGGATCTGGGACAGGAGGCCTGAGGCGGAACTGGGAGCCTGGGACACAAGTGCAGCTAAGACGTGGGCACAGGTGAGGCAGCTGGGGAGGGGTGAGAGCTCCCCAGGACTACGGACAGTGGGGAATTTGAGGTGAGAGGCTGTGTCTCAGGGTCTAGGCTCCCTGTAGGCCTGGGGTAAGAGCCCGAAGCTGGGCTAGTGGTGGGAGGACAGGCTGTCAGGCAGCAGAAGCTCTAAGCCCCTATCTGCCACCCCAGTCCTTCCTCCCTCTCCAACTCCAGGGCAGCAAAGAATCACTGAAGGCAGAGACTCAGAACATCACCACTTCCTTTGAAGACCTGGATGGCCAGGTGAATAGTGAGGCTGGCTACAAGCCAGAGGATGTCACGGACTCAGAGGAGACAGCCCAAGGCATAAAGACCCACCAAGCCCCAGCCTCCAGATTCCACCTCTCGACACAGAAGATGTATGAGATGAAGACCAAGCTGCGCTGCTCCTGTGAGGGGTATCCCTGGGCAGGGAAGGATGGGGTGGGCCACAGGGCTGGGGTTCCAGGTCAGGATATGGGGACCTCAGACATCCCTTCCTACCTCCTGCAGATGTGGTGAACAAGGCCATACTCAGCTGCCGTCGTTGGTTTGACCGGAAACATGAACAGTGCATGCAACACATCAGGGTCCCACTCCTCAACCACCTGCTCTGTCTGCCCATGAAGTTCAAGTTCTTCTGTAACATTGCCAAGGGTCAGCACAGTGGCAGGAGGGTGGGTGGCACAAGGGCTAGGGAGTTGAGTCCTTGGGGACCCCTGGTAGGTGTGGCACAGGAAAGCAATCAGATGGGGAGGGCTTAGGCTCTGAGGACACAGCACCCTCCAAGGCAGTCCATCCCCTGACGGGCTTTGTGGCCCAGGGTAAGTTATAGCAAAGCTCTGGGCTTCGTCTCTTCATCTGAAAGATGGGCGTGGTAATAGCACTTATCCCGTTAGGAGTGTTTGAGTCGGAAAGGAGCTAACGCATGTGAAGCAGGTAACAGCGCTGGCACACAGGGAAGCACACTGTAGATGCTGGCAATCAATATTAGTGTTGGATTTGGTTAAGAATGATGGGGGAAGGCGATGGGGGAAATCAGGACTGGCTCCTGGGAGGAGGAATCCAAAGAGAGCAGAGAGGGGAGGACTCAGTGTGGTAGACAGCCATGGCAGAGAGGAAAAGGCAGGAGGGAAGACCACGGGAGGGTGGGCAGGCCTGCCAGCCACGGCCGGGGGCTGGGCATGAGCCCCCACCTGGCTCCACTTGTCCACCAGTGATGGAGATTTGGTGCCGCAGTCGCATCCCAGTGGAAGGCAACTTTGGGCAGACCTACGACTCCCTCAACCAGTCTATTCATGGCCTGGATGGGGAATTTTCAGCCAATATTGACCTCAAGGTAAGAGGAGGGTGTAGGGGCGAGGCAGATAGGAAGTGGGAGGAGGGCATTCGGGATTAGGGCATGAGGAAGGACAAGTGAGAGGGCCTAGGAAAGAGGTGACTGGGGATGAGGGGAGGGGAATGGTGTTGGTGCTATGGGGGAGGGGACAAAGCCAAGCCAGGCATGCATGGACCTGGCTTGGGGGACGGAATGGTCAGCCACGAGTGAGATGGTGTCAGCTGATATACGTGCAAGGAAGCAATACTGTGTCAAGGAGGGTAGTGGGCAGAAGGGACAACTCCTGAAGATCGTGGGAGGATCCTGGGGACATGAGTCAGGTGGCAGGGGAGAGATGTCACCAAGGAGCTGGGTGTGGGTCTGGCGAGACTGCAGCAGGCTGAGCCTGCACACCTGCCTTCCACCAGGAGACGAAGCAGGCCGGGATGCTGGGCCTCAACACGAGCTGGGAGCACGTGAGCACCGAGGTGCGGGACTATGTGGAACGACAGGAGGCCTGGCTGGAGCACACCCTGGGGCTGCTGCACGTGCTGCTGTCCTGCACCTTCTTGCTGGTCCTCCGCGCGTGAGCCATGACCCCCGCCCCGGCAGCCCTTCCTTCGCCCTGGATGGGGGCCCTGCCCTGAGGGAGGTGATAAAGATGGAACCGCAGATCCCATCCCCAGCTCCCCGTCGGAATGTTTTTACCTTTAACTTTGCCTTCTTAAGATGAGTTCGTTGTTTATACAGAGTCAAAGGAAACGTGGACATTTTGTCAGAAGGAACATTACCCAAGTTCCCACCATCTTAAAAGGGCAACCGTCTTCATTCATCCACCTCCTTCCGGCCTTTATCCCAGAACTGACTTTTTTTACATTCAGCTTTGACTTTTGATTTTTTCTTGCCCTTCATATTCCCCTTGGCTCTGACTTTGTGCCATTTTTATCATCCGATTTTGCTTTCATTTTCTCCCGCCTGCTGCGTTGGCAGCTACTTTCCCTCCATTTAGAACAAAGTCCTCAACCCCACCCAGCCCAGTGTCCAGCTGGGCAGCCTGGGCCTCTCTGCTCTCATTCCCTGCTGACCTCTGGACCCTCCATTTCCTGTCTCCACCCCAGATGCCTGGGGTGGGCAGTGGCTGGGCAAGGGCAGCCACAGGGGCTGTTCGCTGCCCCTGTTTGTGGGTCCCAGAGTGACTGCAAGGGAGTGGTTGTGTGTGTACCTAGGGCCCTGTAGGGGGACAAAGATGAATGAGCCATATTTCTGCCCTCAAGAGGCTCATGGTCTAGTGAGGGTGGTGAGAGACACACCCACAAGACAGAGATGGTCAAGGGCCATATGGACTGGCTATCAGGACAGGTGTGAGAGCTGAGGAGGTGCCCCTGGAAGGGCCATAACTGGATTCCACAAGGCTGCTGATGGGGAGCTATGGTCAAAGAAAGAAGGGTGTCCCTTGGGCAAGGATCCTGGTATCCATGGGAGGCAGAGGGCAGAGGCTGGGGTGAAGGACTGGGCTGAAGTGGGCATAACTAAAATAGTCTGGAAAGCCCTGAAGGAAGGCCCAGAACTGAGGGTGGTCGCAAGATGGACTGGGCAGGCCGGAGGTAGCGGGGTCAGGCTGGGTCAGGAGCCTGGCTGGGGTCGGGTGTGGCAGGAAGACAGCTTGAGATGGAGGGAGGAAAGGGAAAGGTGCAGCAGGTCTCAGAGCCAGCTCAGGAGGGAAGGAAGGAGGCACAGAGTCCAAAGCCACTTCCAGGCTTTCAACCTGGGTGAGGTCACTCACTAAAAGGACAGAGCTGGCCAGGGGACAGTCCTGCTCAGTAAGCCCAGGCACCGCCACCATGGGTCCCTCCACAAGGGGGCGCTCACAGCCTTTGCATTTATAGTTACAGTGTTTCTATTTTAAAGGCAAAGATAGGAATCTTTACAGGGCCCCAGAACCAATACCATTGGAACTTATGTTTCACACTTTACAGAGTTTATTTAATGTACTTTTACAGTTTTAAACACATTTCCAACAATTAACATTTCTTCCTTAGGGAACGTGGAACTTTGGGAGAAAACAGAGGATAGCTACATATGTATGCGCACACACACACACACACACACACCCCCCACTACCGTGCTCAAGGGTAGCCAGGGCGGGGTAAAGGTGTGCTGGTGGAAGGGAGATGGTGGCTTGCGGTGAGCGTTGCTTGAGCTAACCTCCAAGAGATGTGCCACAGGTAACCCAAAAGGCAGGGACTTGAGAGGTGAATTAGGTGACTCCTGCAGCCTTGAGGAGTTCTCCGTCTCTGCCTCTGTGTGCTATTCATTCTGCAGGCTGCTTGCCTGCCTCTGCCTCACATGCACACACTCCCTGCTCCTGCCAGGCTGGCCATGCCTGCCTCTAAGCCTCACCTCATCTCCTGCACGGAGGGGGGTGTCTCCCAGTCCACAGCTGGAAGATGGGCACGGTCTCCTTGTTATCACTACTGCCTGGCACAGTGCCAAGGACATAGATGATGCTCAGTGAATGCTGGTTGGTCAGTTGAATGACTGTGGCTCAAGGTAGCCCGTGTGTGAGGAGAACGTGGAGGAAGAGACGGAGACATCACCACCCATCCATCCACAGGTCCTTCTCCTACATGGACAGCTATAACCGGGACATTCGCTTTGACAATGTCTACATCAGCACCTACTTCTGTCAGATCGATCAGCGCAGGAAGCAGCTGGTGAGCGGGCACAGCCCTGCCCAAAGATGCCTTGCTGTGTGCTCTGTGTGGGCTTCATGCTCCAGGAGGGCAGAAGGGAAAGGGCAATGGGCCGTTGGGGTTCCTAACTGTGTGGGCATGTTTTTCCAGGGCAAACGGTCTCTGCTGCCACTCCGCAAAGCCGAGGAGAAAACCGTCATCTTCCCCTGCAAGCCCACGATCCAGGCCTCGGAAATGAGAAATGTGGTGAGGACGGCATGGGCAGCAGGCTCCTGGATGCAGCCACAAGCCTGGAGCTGAGGGTGGAGGGCAGAGGCACCGAGTGCTCCGTGCCAAGGGCAGGTCTACCCTCCCACTCCTTGGGTAGGTCAGGGAGCTCCTGGAGACGCTGCCCATTCTGCTGCTGCTGCTGGTGATGTGCGGACTGGACTGGGCTCTCTACTCCATCTTCGACACCATCCGCCACCACTCCTTCCTGGAGTACTCCTTCCACAGTGAGGCCACGCCACACTCCAAGTCCCAGGCCCAAGAGACAATCCCTGGAGAAGGCCAAGCCCTGTGCAGCCACCCTACCCCATTCTTCCAACTGTGCCTCCTCCTTCTGCTTCTTCTGCTCCCTTTTCTGTGACTCAGCCCCTCTCTGTCCTCCTCAAGGTCAACTCTCAGCCCTGCAACCTGACAGCTGTCACTGGGGTCCTCAGTTAACCCTTTACATTTACAACAGGGAGGGGTTAGGGTTCACTGAAGTCATGGAAAGACCTGTGCAGCTGAGATGTATGTCTGTGCCTTAACTCTTCCCCAACATCCAGCCCCCATCCTGCCCCACCCCCTTAACTCCAGCCCTTTCCTGACTCCCCACTCCACTCCTGGCCTCAGGCAGTCATAAACTGGAGGTGAAGGTCGGCGGAGACTCCATGCTTGCCCGGCTTCTTAGGAAAACCATTGGGGCCCTGAACACCTCCTCAGAGACAGTGATGAAATCAAACAACATGCGTGAGTAAGGTTGAAAGTTTGGATCGGAGAAACTGAGGGCTGGGGGCAAAGGTCAAATGATTTTCAAGATAAAGAGTTGGGGGACTGAGCCTTGGGTGTGGAGAGATGGGGGTCAGCATACTTGGGTTGAGGAATCAGAGCATGACGCATTTGGGCAGGCTTGAAGAAGTGGAGGATGATGGGCTTGAGTTGAAGGAGTCTGAAGACTGGGGTCTTGGGGCCAGAGGGTCCCAGCCCTTCAGAGCAGCACTAGCCAACAGAACTTTCTGCCGTGGTGGAAATTTCAAGATCTGTCCCACATTGAGCAAACAGCCTCATGGGCCTAGTGGCTACAGTATTGACAGTGCAGTTCTGCAAGGTGAGGGGCGGGCAGGAAGAGAGCAGGGGTCAGAGGCCTAACGTGCACTTCCCACTGGGATAGGGGGGCTCAACTCAGGGCTGCCCTGTCCCTAGGCTAACCCTGACCCTGCCCTCTCCCCCAGCCTGCCTGCCCCAGCCCGTGGGCCTGGATTCCAGGGCCTATTGGAGAGCTGCACTACCGACTGGCCTGCTACTGTGTCTCTGCCTGTTACAGGCTTTTGGCTACCGGCTCCGGAGAGTCATCGCAGCCTTCTACTTCCCCAAGGTGTGCCCTTCCCTAGACCTCTCCACCCTTACATACCTGCGTGCGCATGCATACATACACGCACTGCACCAGCTCCCCACCAACTCCATCTTTGGGGGATGCCTGCCTTCTCCCCTTCCTGCCCCCAGCGAGAGAAGAAGCGGATCCTGTTCTTCTACAATGAGCTATTGAAAAAGAGAGCAGCCTTCACCAAATTGAGGAGGGCTGCCATCATGAGACGAGCACAACAGCAGAAGGCTCCGGTAAGTCCAGGCCTGCATGGTCCTACCAGCTCCTGGCTGGGTCTAAGAACTGTGGGGGAGGGGGCAGGTCCTTTACCCAGCACCTACCAGTGGTCCCAGGCCTACTTGAACTTGGTGAGTTCTGATGTGACACATGCTAAGGGCCCCAGTTATACAGCTCCTGGAGGTCAGGGAGCTGTCCTAGAGATGAGTACAGAGTACCAGTCAGGTGTGGGGCTCTAGTGCCAGAGGGCCTGGGTTTGAATCCTGGCTCCTCCCCTTATTACCATGACAACTATGTGATCTTGAGCACATTATTTAACTGTGCTGTCTTAGCTTTTCCCTTCTGTAAAATGGCATTAACTACTCCATCAAGTTGTAAGGATTAAATGAGTTTTACTCTCATGGTGCTGGCATGCAGCAAGTTCTATACACGTTTGCTATCATCATGTGATCCTGGGCAAGTGACTACCTCTCCAAGGATCAGTTTTCTCACCTGAAAAAGAGATGATGATAATAACACTGTCTGCCTTATATGATTATTGATTGAATTACTTACAGTATCTTAGTACAGGGCCTGATATTATAACCAATGAGTGGCAGGCATTCTTACATGAAGTTCATAATAGCAAGACTGTGTTTTCTTAACTTTTTCCTCCAGTGCCTAGACCTTCCCAGCCCCCATGACACACAATAGGGGCAGCCGGATGAATGTGTTATGGAAAAACGAACAACAAAAAAGAACTTATTGGGACTCCTTGACAGGGTCCTGAAGTAAGCTGGATTTGAGTGTGCAGATGGAAATGTGAGGGACAGTCATTACCAGCTGAGGGCACAGAACGTGCAAAGACTCAGAGTCCAAAGGGACTGCCAAGTGCCAGACCTAGTCTAAGGAGAAACTGGCACACAAGAGAGAGCATTCAGGGAGGGGTAAAGTGGAGCAGAGGCTAGAGAGGGACCAGATTATAGAAGGCTCTGGAGGCCAAACCCAGGAGTTCTGCCTGGCAGGCAGGCAGTGGGGCCCCTGAAGCTTCTTGAACAAAGAGTGACCTAATAAAGTGGCCTGTGAAGAATTATTCCTGGCAATTGTGTGGAGACAGTGTATACAGAAGGGGAAAGAATAATGAATTGGGCTTGTGATTTGGAATCAGCACATGTGGGTCCAGCCAGGTTTGATTGTTTATTATTTGTGTGCCTTTGGGAAAGTCACTTCACCTTTCTGAGATTTATCTTTCTTGTCTGTAAAGTGGGGATAACAATAGTGACAGTCTATCTGGCCTACTCATTTCTCAGCCTCACATGAGAACTGCAAAAGATAGTTGTTGCTGATATCCACTGGGAGAGAGCCTGGAGGCTGCATCCTCCCACTCTCCATCACGGAATGGGGCAGGGAGGCTGTCCACAACCCACTTCCCTAGCACACTGGCCCTCCAGGGGTCTTCTCTGGCCAACCCAGCCTCGCCCATGTGGGCACTGTCAGGTCTTCTGACTTCAGACAAGAAACGCTGTCCAGTTCCCTTCTCAAACCCTTCTTTCGCCCCTGGCTCCCAAACTGGCTCTAACCCCCACCTCCCAACAGCGCCACCACCTGGTGGACATCCTGCACCGCCGCTGCCCGCTCCTGCGCCCCTGGCTGCGCCGGCGCTGCGTGGTGTGCCTGGCACCCGAGACGCCCGAGTCCTACGTGTGCCCGACGCTGGACTGCGAGGCCGTGTACTGCCTGTCGTGCTGGGACGACATGCGGCGGCGGTGCCCGGTCTGCACGCCCCGCGAGGAGCTCTCCTCCTCCGCCTTCAGTGACAGCAATGACGACACCACCTACGCAGAGTGAAGGGACGTCTGGCTTGCTCTCCCGCCCCGCTCCCTCCCATTTAATAAAACGCCCTGTACGCTCCTGCTGCCCGCGCTTCGCGTGGGTCGGGGACTGGGTGAGCCCGGCGCTGCCCAGCCGGCAGTCGGGAGAACTGGCTCGCCGGATCTCCACAGGGCCCGGACGCGGACAGGAGGCGGGAAAACAGCGAAGCCACTAGGGAAGGGGCCTGACCCGGGGCCAGGTGATGGCGCTACGCCCAGGCCGGTGGGACCGGGCCTCAGCTCGCACCCTGCGCTGTTGAGGGAAAGCGGCCGAGAGGAGAAGCGCGGGCGGAGCCGGCCTCGGGGGCGGGTTCCGGCTTCTGTGTAACCGGCGCGCGGCGGGGGCGTGGCCTTGCGGGGGCGGAGCCGGGGCGGGGCGGAGCCTGGCTCCGGGCCGGGTGGGAGGGGGCGGGGCGGGGCCTGGTGGCAGCGCTGCGCGGCAGGGCGCTCCAAGCAGACCCGGCCGCGGGCGGCTCCTCCGCGAGCGGTCTCGCACCTGCTGCCCTCGCCCAGCCCAGGGCGCCGCTGCCATGCGGCTGGCGCTGCTGTGGGCCCTGGGGCTCCTGGGCGCGGGTAGCCCTCTGCCCACCTGGCCGCTCCCAAGTATAGGTGAGTCCTCAATCTGGAGCGCGTCATCGGGCGGGCTGGGAGGAGGTGCGGGGAAGTCGGAAGGCATTGGGGTTCTGGGGCCGGCCAGAGATCCTGGGAGAGCCCAGCCAGAGCGCGGTCCGCCCTGGTCTGCTGTCCTGGGCCTAAGGCCCGGAGACTGGGCGATGGAGTGTGGGGGAAAGCGGGGAGATGCCGGTGCCCCCACCTCCTGGCCGTCCTCTGCGCGGTGTCTGCGGACACTTTCAGGTTCAGGTATCAGAGATCGAAGGGCCTGCCCTGCGCTCCTCAGGATCGTGGAAAGAGGGTCGCTGCTTCCTAGGACTGACATCTTCGCTCCTCTGGGGCCTAGCTGACCGTTCCACCCGGTGACAGTGCGCCGAGTGGGCACGACTAATAGGGTTTAGTGACGAGGATTCTTTCTAGCCCTTTATCCCAGGCCTAGACAGCCAGGTACCTTCACCCTGGTGCTATTGCCACCAGATGCCTAGCCGAGCGGGAGGGCCCGGAAAGAGCCAGGAGAAGGGAGAATTGGCCAGGAAAGAGGCTGGGACACCAACTCCTCCTTGGAACTTTCACTTCCCGCTGCTGTCTTGGGCTGGGGGCCGAGAGGGCAGGCGCGGGTGGAGTGTCCGGAGGAGAGAGGGCCATTGTGTGTAGGAGGGGTACTTGGGGGAGGAAGCCGAGGCTGTGGGGAGCGGGTGTGTCTGACTGGCATGAGGGGTATTTAGGGAGGTGGGGGTGTTTGCACTGCTCACCCAGAAATGGGCGTTCCTGGCATCTCCGATGTGAAGGAAGGGGAGGGTGTGTGGGCACCCGGCCACAGGGCTTAGCTCAGTCTTGAGAGGGGGCGTTCCCGGGAGGGGGAGTGATTGGGAGGGAGTGGGAACAGGGGAGGGTGCCTGTGAGAACCTGGGATTGGCCCGAGGGGGACAAGGAGGAGCCACAGGCTGGGCAAGCTGAACTTCTTTCTCTGGGGACTTGTGGATAGGCTGGTGGGTGGAAAGCCATAAATTGGAGAGAAGCCCCCTCCCTCCAGTATTCTCCTTTAAGTCCCAGCATGCAATGCAGGAGCCCTTCAAGCACCTAAGGGCCTTGATGTACTGGGTGCTGGTGGGTCTGGTGTCCATCCCTCAGCACTCTCTTGGGGGTATCCTGGGACTCTGCAGGTGGCACTGAGGAGCAGCAGGCAAGGTCAGAGAGCGCCCTGAGTGGGCCCTTGGAGCCCCAGGTCCTTCAGGACAACCTCCTGATTAACCTCGCAGAGGTGCTTCAGGTGAGCACCCTTCTCCCCTCTAATAAATGAATATATACACTCGCCCTCACCCCCAGCACAATCAGGTGTCTCAAGGCCAAAGCTTGGCTGAGGGGCTGGTGAGGAGACCTCGCTGTGGCAGGTCCATTCCAGGTCTGGCTGCCTCTCACACCGCACCTGGCTTCACTTATCGCCCTCTCCCCTCTACACACACATGTGTCCGCCTCAGCCCCACCCAACTCATCCATCTCCACTGGGGAAATTCTGAAGCCAAACTTGCTTTCTTCATCTCAGGTTGTCACTTTTCTCAGTGGGGGGATTTGGAAAGGGTCAGGGCCTCACCAACCCCCCCCCCTAAAGCTGAGTCAGAGGAAGGGCTGGGGCCTGCACTGGGTCCTCTATGATGCTTCCTCTCTGGGCAGGAAGCCGAGAAGGGGCGGCTCAAATACCTTCCTTGACCTCCCCACACAACCCCCCAGAACAATGCCCCTGGCCAGGCAGGGCTTCCTGGCCCTTCCCTTGGGATCCCCCCACCCGTGATCTAATCGCTGGTGCTCTCCTGAGGGCCTGAGGTTTTCTGGTTAGACAGGGTAGGAGTTGCAGGCATGTCTGGGAGGTGACATGCCCTCTGGTGCCCACAGACCAGTCTGCCTGAGTCCCTAAGGATCAAATTGGAGCTGGATGGTGAGAGTCATATCCTGGAGCTGCTACAGAATAGGTAATAGTGACGATTGTAATAATGATCACATGGCTAACAACTTGTATAGCATTTATTATGTGCCAGGTACAAAGTGCTTGCACTCATTTAATCCTCATAACAACCCCTAAGGGAGATACTATTATGTATTATTGTCCTCATTTTACATATGAAGAAGTCAAGGCACAGAGAGGTTAAATGACTTGGCCAAGGTCACACAGCTAGTATGGTGAAAACCAGGTTAGAACCCAGATAGCCTGGCAGAGTCAGTGGCCCGACTGGTATACTCTGCTGCCTTGGGGGAAAGTGGGAAGGTTGAGGGGGCTACCTGGTTCCCAGTCCCTCTACTACCTCCAGGCCTCAGCTTGTCACTATACCAACCTAGGAGGTGGCTCAAAAATTGCCCTCCTTATTCTTCACTCCACAGGGAATCAACCCTAGGCCGCCCAACCTTGATGTGGTACCAGCCCGATGGCACTCGGGTGGTCAGTGAGGGACACACTCTGGTGAGTCAGGCCCTCTTGTGCCTAGTTTCTGGCCTAGGGGAAAGAGGGAGGGGACACCTAGGGGATGCCAGCCCTGGAGGATGTGAGTGGACATTGCATATCTTTACCAACAAGCTAGACTCCTGGGTTCAAATCCTGACTACCATCCGGGATAGCACTAACGTTTCCCTGCTGTAGGAGAACTGCTGCTACCAGGGAGGAGTGCAGGGCCATGTGGACTCCTGGGTGTCCATCTGCACCTGCTCTGGGCTCAGGTACAGTGGGTAGATTCCATGACAGTGGAGAGAGTGAGGGGATACCAGGCAAGGGGCTGAAATGTTCTCTGACTACCTTTCTCTTTCCTTAGGGGCTTAGTGGTCCTGTCTCCAGAGAGAAGCTACACCCTGGAGCAGGGGCCTGGGGACCTTCAGGGTCCTCCCATTATCTCCCGAATCCAAGACCTTCTCCTGCCAGGCCACACCTGTACCCTCCGAGGGCGTGCATCTGTGCCCACGCAGGCTCCACCAGAGGGACAGCGCCACATTCTCAGGGTAAAGATGAAAGGCAGGAGGGCTGGGCTTCGGTTGATTGAGGGCTGACCCCTACCCTCAGAGCTATGTGTTCGTAGTAACAACAGCTCCTGCTAATGGAGAAATTTCCGCGTGCCAGGAACTTTGTGAACATTATCTCATTTACTCTTTTCAGCAACCCTAGGAGGTAGGTGCTATTAATAGCTCTATTTTAAAATGAGGAAACCAGTTCTGAGAGGTTAGGTGACTTGCCCAAGGCCATACAAGTAATAAATGGTATGTCCAGGATTTGGAAGCAGGTATTTGGCTCACACTCCTCATTGTCTTATGATCTCATGTGCAGAGAACTCTCACTTGGTTATAGATAACACACAATGAAAAGCAATGAAAACCAAATTTCCTAATTTTTAAAATGGAGATGATAAAACTATTTGCTTTATAGGGTTGCTGGGAAAATTAAATGAATCAAAATATATATATATATAGTGCCTGGAACTGTGCTGGGCATATGATAAGTGTTTGATAGTGTTGGCTGTTGTTATTTTTATTATTATTATTTTAAATTTGGAAAAAGCACTGAGTTTGGAGACAGAAAAGCAGGGGTCTACTCCCAGCTTCATAATCTACTTCCTGGTGGTCCTTGGCAAGTCCCTGGCCTCTCTGGCCCTCAGTAGTTCACCTATAAAATGGGCTGTCCACTCTCCTCTGTCTGACTACACAGGTAGGAGTGGACACAGCTTGGTGAGCCCTATGCGGCTGCTGGCCGTGAATGGCAGTTTGCCTGATACTCCACTTTCTTGTCCATAGCGGAGGCGGGATGTGGTGACAGAGACCAAGATTGTTGAGTTGGTAATTGTGGCTGATCATTCGGAGGTAAGCCTGCTGGTCCCTGCCCATCCTCCCCTAACCCTCACTCACCCTGCCGCCTTTCATGGTCACCTCTCTTGGCCCACAGGTCCAGAGGTACCCAGACTTCCAGCGCCTGCTGAACCGCACACTGGAAGTGGCCCTCCTGCTGGACACAGTGAGTGTTGGACAGGGCAGCAGCCCCATAGCCCCTGACCATGGCCACCCCTCTTCTGAGCCCAGCTCTCTTTCAGTTCTTCCGGCCCCTGAATGTACGAGTGGCACTAGTGGGCCTGGAGGCCTGGACCCATCACGACCTGGTGGAGATAAGCCCGGACCCGGCTGTCACGCTAGACAACTTCCTCCACTGGCGCCAGGCAGACTTGCTGCCTCGATTGCCCCATGACAGTGCCCAGCTGATAACGTAAGACCCCTAGACTGAGCCAGGGGGGCCTGGCTCTACCCTGTCCTAGCCAAATTCACCTCCCTTCAACTCCCTACCTCAGGCCCTGAAGCTCTGAGCACCACTGCTTTTGGCCCTCACCTTTGACCTCTTCATCCCACAGTGGCACTTCATTCTCCGGTCCTGCAGTAGGCATGGCCATTCAGAACTCCATCTGTTCTCCTGAATTCTCAGGAGGTGTGAACATGGTGAGTTATTTCCAGGTCTTCTCCCCATTCCCAATTCAGTTCCTCCCAAGTTGGTACCACTTATTCACTGAAACACTCCTATAAAGTTGCCCAACCCAAAGCTGTAGGTATAGGGGATGGAGGTGTTTGACGTGGCCTCTGCTGTCTGGCAACCCCTCACCTGTGGCCAGCCCATCACAGTGTACACAGTCCTCATCTATGCAGTCCTCCCATTTCTTAGAGGAAGGTAGTGGGGCAGCTGAGGCCAAGAACAGAGGTGATCTCCTAGGGCCATTGCAGTGAGTGAAGGGCACAGAGCTGAGCCAGAACCCAGGTTTCCTGCCACCCAGGCCTGGACTTTCCCCCTACGTTAGAAGCAATTAAGGGGGGAAGCAGAACCCACTGTGCGCCCAAGAGGTCAGACAGGGTGGGCTAGGCATTATGGTGGAGGCAGGCTGAGGCTGGGGCTGGACCTGGGGTACCCCTCCCCAATGACAGGACCACTCCACAAGCACCCTGGGAGTTGCCGCCTCCATAGCCCACGAGTTGGGCCACAGCCTGGGCTTGGACCATGATTCACCTGGGAACAGCTGCCCCTGTCCGGGTCCAGCCCCAGCCAAGAGCTGCATCATGGAGGCCTCCACAGAGTGAGTTGCTGCAGGATGTGGAGAAGCGACGGGATGGGGGGCAGGGAGAGGTCCACAGCCCCAACCTTCCTTGCCACCCTCCCCAGCTTCCTGCCAGGCCTGAACTTCAGCAACTGCAGCCGACAGGCCCTGGAGAAAGCCCTCTTGGAGGGGATGGGCAGCTGCCTCTTTGAACGGCTGCCCAGCCTGCCCTCTCTGGCCACTTTCTGTGGAAATATGCTTGTGGAGCCAGGCGAACAGTGTGACTGTGGCTTCCCGGACGTGAGCCCCTCACCCAAAGCCTTGCCCCGCTCACTTCCATGCCCTCGCTCTGGCTCACTAGCCCTGCCCAAGCCTCCTGTGCTCCTCTCTGGTTCTGAAGGGACCTCCCACCCCTCTGCTGACCTCTCTGTCTGCAGGGACAGCATGTGGGCTGTTGGGGTCTAGCTCTTACTTTCTTTGTGGCTTTGGGCATCCTCTGGGCTTGGTCTCTGGGAGGAGGGTTGGAGGTAGGCTCTCAGGCCCTGCCTGCCCTGATGCTCGGTCCCTCTATGCCCTTGCCCACAGGACTGCAGTGATCCCTGCTGTGATTACTCCACCTGTCAGCTGAGGCCAGGGGCACAGTGTGCATCCGATGGACCCTGTTGTCAAAATTGCCAGGTGGGCTGTAATCCTAGCACTCTGGGAGGCCGAGGAGGGAGGATTGCTCAAGGTCAGAAGTTCGAAACCAGCCTGAGCAAGAGCGAGACCCCGTCTCTACTAAAAATAGAAAGAAATCAATTGACCAACTAAAAATATATATAGAAAAAATTAGCCGGGCATGGTGGCGCATGCCTGTAGTCCCAGCTACTCGGGAGGCTGCAGCAGGAGGATCGCTTGAGCCCAAGAGTTTGAGGTTGCTGTGAGCTAGGCTGACACCACGGCACTCTAGCCCGGGCAACAGAGTGAGACTCTGTCTCAAAAAAAAAAAAAAAATTGCCAGGTGGGCACAGTCTAGACTGGCCAACAAGAGCTCGTGTGCCTGAGGCCAGGGTGGAAAGGGTCATTCTGATCCCCAGTCCTGGCTGGATTTGCCCAGTACTCACATTGATGCTTGTCCACCCTCCACAGCTACGCCCGGCTGGCTGGCAGTGCCGCCCTACCAGAGGCGACTGTGACTTGCCTGAGTTCTGCCCTGGAAACAGCTCCCAGTGTCCCCCTGATGTCAGCCTGGGAGATGGCGAACCCTGCGCTGGCGGACAGGCTGTGTGCGTGCACGGGCGTTGCGCCTCCTATGCCCAGCAGTGCCAGTCACTTTGGGGACCTGGGGCCCAGCCTGCCACACCACTTTGCCTCCATACAGCCAACACTCGGGGGAATGCCTTTGGGAGCTGTGGGCGCAGCCGCAAAGGCAGCTATGTGTCCTGTGCCCCTAGGTAAATGAGGAAACTTAGCTCCTCCTCTGGGTTTGTGGGAGCCTTGACCCTGCTCCCACTGACCATGTGCCCTTCCCCTCCCCAGAGATGCCATTTGTGGGCAGCTTCAGTGCCAAGGGGGTAGAGCTCAACCTCTGCTGGGCTCAGTCCGGGATCTGCTCTGGGAGACACTGGAAGCAAATGGGACCCAGCTAAATTGCAGCTGGGTACACCTGGACCTGGGGGACGATGTGGCCCAGCCCCTCCTGAGTCTACCTGGAACAGCGTGTGGTCCTGGCTTGGTGAGCAGCCTGGGTGGGCAAGACCAGGTAGGAAGGGACGTCAGAACCATGGCGAGCAGTACCCAGACCTCACCATCCATGAGTGTAAAAGGCACAGACTCTGAGGGAAGTCAGATTCTTACTTCAGATGAGCAAAGTCCTGCCATCCCACTGAGCCTTGGTTTCCCCATCTGTAAAAGCCTTGATAGCCTCCCAGTCACTGTAAAGCTTTGTGAGAATATGACCTTTGCTCTTCTCTCCCCATGGTCAGGTATGCATAGCCCATCGATGCCAGTCCGTGGATCTCCTGGGAGCACAGGAATGTCGGAGCAAATGCCATGGGCATGGGGTGAGCTGGGATGGGGGAAATGGAAGGGGAGCAGAGAGCCTCCAGGGAGGAAAAGGATGATGGGCTTTGGAAACAGACATACCTGGGCTCTGACCCTTGCTCTACTACTTCCTGGTTGTGTGACCTGGGGCAGATTATTAACCTCCCTGAGCTCAGTTCCCTTATCTATCCAAGGGACATAATAATAGTACCCATTGCTTGGGGTATATGAAACAATTATGGGCCGGGTGCAGTGGCTCACATCTGTAATCCTAGCACTATGGGAGGCCGTGGCTGGGGGATTGCTTGAGGTCAGGAGTTCGAGACCAGCCTGAGCAAAAGCAAGACCCCTGTCTCTACTAAAAATAGAAAAAATTAGCCCGGCAACTAAAATTAGAAACAAAAAATTAGCTGGGCGTGGTGGCTCATGCCTGTAGTCCCAGCTACTCAGGAGAGGCTGAGGCAGGAGAATCGCTTGAGCCCAGGAGTTTGAAGTTGCTGTGAGCTAGGCTGATGCCACGGCACTCTAGCCCAGGCAATAGAGCGAGACTCTGTCTCAAAAAAAAGAAAAAGATGAAATGAGTATGAAAGCTTCTAGCACAGTGCCCATCATATAGAAGGGGATCCGTGTTAATTTGATCTAATATCCTCTGACACAGAAGATTCCCTGTCTCCAGGGCTGTGGTTCTCTCTACCCATCATCCCCAGCACAACTGAGATCTTGATAAACTGGAGACAGAGAAGTCGTCCCAGAGTATAGAGCCCCCCCTTTTGGGGGGGAAGGATGTGGTCTTGCTATGTTGCTCAGGCTGGTCTCAAACTCCTGGGCTTAAGCAATCCTCCCATCTTGGCCTCCCGAGTACAGAGCCCCTCATTGTTTGCCCTGTGCCTCCTAGGTCTGTGACAGCAATAGGCACTGCCACTGTGAGAAGGGCTGGGCGCCCCCTGACTGCATCACTCAGCTCAGAGGTAGCATGGGGTGGGGTCAGGGGCAGCTGGGAGGGCAGAGCGGCTCATTCCTTACCTTTCCCCCTTGGCCCTCTTTTTCTGACCCCTTTGCTTTCTCTGATCACTGGGCTTCACTCACTGCCCCCTGCTCTTTCATGAGTATAGAGTTCTTAACCCTGCCACCTTTAAACCCGACCTCACCCCACAGCAAACAGCTCCCTGACCACAGGGCTGATCCTCAGCCTCCTGTTGTTACTGGTCCTGGTGCTGCTTGGTGCCAGCTACTGGTACCGTGGCCGCCTACGCCAGCAACTCTGCCAGCTCAAGGGACCCAGCTGCCAATACAGGTATGAGCATCGTCTCCCTGCTACCAATTCCTTCAGCTAGGGACAGTCCAAAGCCTGCTCTCACCTTTGCAGCCCCTGCCACCCAGTTCTGAGCCCTGAGCCCCTTGGACCCTGAGCTTGCTGACTGCCACACCCCACACACCTCTCTTCCCTACATGCACCTCATAACTCTTCACCTCATATGTCAACCTCTCATGGGGCAGCTGGGATGCTAGGACCATTTCTCCACAGGAGCCCCTGTGCTGGATAAGTGGGGCCCTTCCTCAGCCTGGTCAACTGCCCCCACCCCTGATTTCACCTAAACCACACACAGGCTCCTCTTCAAGGGGCTATATAGGGTTAACCCCACTCAAGGATGGCATACAGTTGGAGAACAGAGTCTGAGGCTGGGCTCTCTCCCTCCTTGACTTTCCTCATGCTCAGGGCAGCCCAATCTGGTCCTCCTGAACGGCCAGGACCCCCACAGAGGGCCCTGCTGATGCCAGGCACTAAGGTGAGTCCTGGATGCCAGAGGAAAGGGGCTCCACCTTGGCCTGGCATCCAGCTTGGGCCCTGGGGGGTAGGCAGACTCAGAGAAAGGCTAGCATTGCCCCCAGGTCAGCCATAGAAGTCGTGGCTAGCCCTTCCCTGGCTGCAGGCAGAGAAGCAGAGTGCAGACTGGAGTGGGAGGGACAGCTAGAGAAGGGGCTGCAGAGCTCTGTCAGCTGGCCAAGCTGGTGGCTTTGAGAAGTGGGTCTATCTGTGCCCCCAGCAGTGACCCCTGGAGGGCAGAAGGGGGGTGGTGCTCAGAATGGCCTTCAGTGTGCCAGAACCGGATGAGGCCCAGGTCACCATGTTAGAAGGGCTGGTGAGTGCCCCTGCCCTGAGCCCTCTGGGTCTGATGACAGGAGTATGTGCATGTGGGTGGTCTGCATGCCCCCACCACCACTTGTTACCCCCCACCCCCCGCATGCAGCTGAATAACTGCATGCACAGCACCCCCTGCCCCTGGGGCCCTGACTGTCCTCCCTGGCACTAACCCTTCTCTGCCCACATCTGTCTCTCTGCTTCCCCCACCCTGTGCCTGTCTGCTCCTCCTGCTCTCTTGGCAGGCTACTGTTCTCGGCTTCCCAGCACCCCCCTCTAGGCCGCTGCCGCCTGACCCTGTGCCTAAGAAACTCCAGGTAAATCTGGGCCAGGCTCTGCCATGGCCCAGGGCAGGTGGGAGGCTTGGTGCCCAACTGCAGTTCTCATCCTTGCTCCCTGTCAGTGGTGCTCTTCATTAGGTGACCAGGGTGCCCCTCAGCCTTCAGACACTCTGAGCCCCAAAAGCAGCAAAGGGTGAGCCTCCTGCCTTGGTTTCTACCACCATCTGGTGGTCAGTGGCGGGACTGCAGCTGGCCAGGGACTCCACGGTTGACCCACACCTTCCCTGAGACATCTGCTGGCATGCCCCCAAGCCCTCTGCGCATGCCCCCATTCTCTCCTGCCCCACTGGCTGACTTTGCATGTTGACCTGAATCCCTCCAGGGAACTTCTGCATGCCCACTGCCCCTGGCTGTGCTCTCATAGCCACTGCCCCTCTCTCTGTTCAGGCTGAGCTCGCTGACCGATCCAATCCCCCCACCCGCCCTCTGCCCGCTGACCCAGTGGTGAGGAGCCCGAAGGTAACAGTGAAGGGAGAGAAGGGCACAGCCTCTCCCCCCACCTAGGGCTGTGGTGCTGGTAGTCGTGGCGGTGGTGGCCGTGGCAAGATGGCCCCTCAGTGCCCAAGGGCACAGACCCCGGTGGCGTCTTTAATGGTGACAGGTTTGTTTGGAGACACGAGTGACTCTGGTGCTGCCCCCAAGCTGGTGTTTCCCAGCACCAGTGCAACGGGGGTGGGCGACATGCCACCCCTGGGGCCCACGCCAACCTCCTTCCTTCTCTCCCTCAGTCTCAGGGGCCTGCCAAGCCCCCACCCCCGAGGAAACCACTGCCTGCCAACCCTCAGGGCCGGGGCCCATCCGGCGACCTGCCCGGTCCAGGAGCTGGAATCCCGCCGCTAGTGGCACCCTCCAGGTAGGCGAGGAGGAGAGCTGCGGATAGGTGGGCAGAGTGAGTGATTTGGGGCAAGGGGACCTCTGACCTTATTTCTCGGCTTCCCGCACTCCAGGCCAGCGCCACCACCCCCAGCAGTGTTCTCGCTCTACCTCTGACCTATCCTGAGGCCTCCAAACCGGACTTAGGACTTCAAGAGGCGGACTTGCCCCCTGGAGTACCCTGCCATGACTGAAGGAGCTGGAGCCTGGACTGGACGCAGCGGAACGGGTGCCTTAAGGCACCAGGCACGAGCTGTCAAACAGGACTCTGGGGACCTGCCCACGTCGTTGCAGCCAGGGGTTGGGGAGGGGCTGGGGCTGGACAGGGTTCAGGGAGATGCGCACAGCCTGTCTCGGCTCAGCTGCAATAAACGTGAGATCTTGGGAGCGCGCCTTGGAGCTTGTCTGCTGCTGGAAGTGGGTCGCCCCTGCTGCGGTTCCAGGTCTGGCCGCCAGGAGATGCTGCCGCCTCGGACGCGGGCAGGAGTCCCACAATGGGTCAGCGTGTGTGTCCCGGGGATGCTCCTGGCTTTTTTCTGCCCAGACTGGAAATGCTCTCAGCGCAATCCTGTATCACGGGGAATTGTCCACCCGTTGTCACCCCCAGTCTCCAAGTCCTCTCCCCCATCGCCGCGCGCCCCCCAAGGGCGGCTATCGACAAAACCGGCCAAGCTGTCGGATCCCCGTCTCCACCCTCTGACCGGTGGCTGGGAAAAATGGATCTGGCTTATGTTCTTAGAGTCCCGGAGCCAGGACCGAGCGGGACAGCGGCTCCCACGATCCCAAGGCCGCGCACCTGCCTCCTCCCCCTCCCCTGGCCCCCCTCCCAGGGCTCAGGAACAAAGGCGCTTTGTACAGGCCGCAACCACCTCATTACTTCGGCTCCGGGACGGGGCCGCGTGGGACCCCAGCACAGAATGAAGGTGTGGGGTGGAAAGAGACAGACGCCAACCCCAGAGTAGGCATCTAGCGCGCCACCTAAGGCTCTGTACGGAAAGGCGGGTGTTCCAGAAGGTGCACTGTTCCTTCCCCACGTACTGCCTCTAGATGTGCAAAGAAAAGGGGGCAATGTATGAAGGTGGCTGGACAGGCTTCCTGGATCCTCGCCCTCACTACCCTATCTGGGCAAAGGTTGTGTGCCCCTATTTAAAATCCTCAAAATTTCGAATAAGGTTGTCTACCCTGTACTAAAGGGTACACAAAAGACACGACCTCCTAAAAACACTTAGTGGAACACTTCCTTCCTCCCCGCCCTCTCGCAGTGCGGCGCGGCCTCGGCAGAAGCCTTGGCTAACCTGGCGCGCGCTACGGCGCACGGAGGGTTAACCCGAGCCGGCGCTGAGTGGAAAAGAGGAGATGCGCTCCCATTGGTGAAAAGTTATCCAGGGGCCGGGCCTTTGAGTCTCCGCACCCACGCCCCTGCCCGCAACCCCCCTCCTCACTTTGTACCTCTCTCGCCCCGACTGCGAAGCGGGCCGGGACCGGCCGGGCCAGACCAGACCGGACCCCGGGGGCGATGCGGCTGCTGCCCCTGCTGCGGACTGTCCTCTGGGCCGCGTTCCTCGGCTCCCCTCTGCGCGGGGGCTCCAGCGTTCGCCACGTTGTCTACTGGAACTCCAGTAACCCCAGGTAGCCGGGCCGAACCGGGCAAGCGCTGAGCCAGGTCTGCGCGCTCCCGGGCCGTGCGCGCGCCCGCCACTCGCGCTTTGCGCGGCGCCGCCTGAACTGGGCCGCGCGCCGGGGCTCCTTTGTTTGAGCCGGCGGGGGAGGGGGGAGGGGCAGGCGCGCCCCGGGTCTACCCCCAGCCCGCACGTGTCGGGGGGCGAGCGGAGAACCCCAGCTCAGAAGGTTGTCTGTGGGGTCTTGGAGCATGGAGCTGGGGGGCCTTTGCCCGCACTCCGGGCTCCGCCCCCCTCGCTTCTCTCCTGGTGATCCCCAGCATCCCGCCGGCCGGCGCTGGGGCGGACGGACTTGAGAACCAAGGAGGGGGCTTTTACTCTGCTGAAAGAGCGTGGGTTACTTCCTCTCCTGTTCTCTGGGCCTCCCGTCTGGCTCTCGTTCTGTCACCTGGTCTCCTTTGCTATCTCTGATTTCATCTCGGTCTTTATTGGTCCTTCTATTTCTGTCCCGGCCCTGCCCTTCTAGACGAATCACCTTTGGGCAAGTCGTTTGACCTCCCTAACCTCATTTATCTCATCTGTAAAATGGGCTAGTAACACCTAGTATTCTGGGAAGCCAAGCGGGCTAACTAAGGTCATGTATGTGAAAGAGGTGCAGGCCATGTAGATAAGAACTATCATTTCTTTCTCTCTCCTAAGCTGTCTACCTTTGAACCTCGGTTTTGTTTTTGTTTTTGTTTTACTATTTCCATCCTCCTC
The DNA here is from genome assembly GCA_008086735.1 of Cheirogaleus medius. NCBI lineage: Eukaryota > Metazoa > Chordata > Mammalia > Primates > Cheirogaleidae > Cheirogaleus > Cheirogaleus medius. The sequence continues at coordinate 4,938,917 of VBSM01000729.1, read as the reverse complement.
CCCAAATCTCCCTCTCTTCCGTTTCCCACCTGTTTTCCTTTCTGATTTTCTACTTGAAACAATCTGTGGCCCTATTCATTTGTTCACTCACTAACATTTGTTAAGCACATACTGTGTGCCCCAACCTGTGCTAGGCTGCTGGGGATTAGGAAGAGGAGAAGACCAAGACCCTGCCCTCCGGGAGTTCACAGACTGGGAGAACAGGCATAAAGACAGGTCATTAGAATACCAATACCGAGTGATAAGAGCTCTTGTTGTCTTTGGACCTTGAATTCCTCCATCTCTGTTACAGACCAAAGCCTCTGAATCCCTTGGAGGACCTGTTAAAAATTCAGTTTCCTAGCCCCTAACCCTGAGGTTTCTAATTCATTCATTCAATCCACAAATATTGATTGAGCGCTGTCTTGTGCAGGGCATCTTTCCAGGCACTGGGGATGCAGTAGAACAAAACATACAAAGACCCTGTCCTTGCTCAGCTTGTGTTCTAGTAGGTCTGGGCTCAGCCCAGAAATTTTTAATTTTTTATTTATTTTTATTTTTTTGAGACAGAATCTCACTCTGTTGCCAGGGCTAGAGTGCAATGGCGTCATCATAGTTCACTGCAGCCTCAGACTCCTGGGCTCAAGCGATCCTCCTG
>VBSM01000729.1:4923698-4938180 GCA_008086735.1 Cheirogaleus medius | reverse complement strand
TTTTTTTTTTTTTAAACATGGCATTCTTTTCACTATTGGATTGAGGTCTAAAGGGCAGTCTTCCTCTCTCTGTGTCTGTCATTGAGGCTACTGTTCCCAGTCCCCGTCTCCATCTCTGTGTCTGTAACTGCACTGTGGGCCGTATCTGTACCCACTGCCTCTGCCCAACTTCTTCACAGCATCCATCCACCTAACGTTTATCAAGCCTGGTGCTGTACCACGCCCAGTGTCAGGCTTGCAAGGTGTGTGGCAGCTCCAGCCTGAAAGGTAGGGTGTGGTGACCAGCCTTCTCACATTTAAGGCGTGTGGTCATGGGCACTGCAATCCCAAGCCTCTCTGAACCTTTGAATCGATCATCTCATCCATTTCTCGCACTCTCTTTGTCTCTCAGGAACTGTCAGTCTGGGGAACTCAGGCCTCCCTGAGCGGCTCCGTCTCCAGTGGGTGGAGGAGAGGCTGGCAGGGACCTCTGAGAAGGGGTATCTCTGCCCCCCATGCCCAGCGTGCTCAGCCCACCCCTGCCTTATGCCCGCAGGCTGCTTCGAGGAGATGCTGTGGTGGAGCTGGGCCTCAACGATTACCTAGACATTTTCTGCCCCCACTATGAAGGCCCAGGTCCCCCTGAGGGGCCCGAGATGTTTACTTTATACATGGTGGACTGGCCAGGCTACGAGGCCTGCCAGGCAAAGGGGCCGAGTGCCTTCAAGCGCTGGGTGTGCTCCCTTCCCTTCGCCCATGTTCAGTTCTCAGAGAAGATTCAGCGCTTCACGCCCTTCTCCCTTGGCTTCGAGTTCTTGCCTGGAGAGACTTACTACTACATCTGTGAGTGACAAAGCCATGCTGGATACCTCTTGGGGAAGGTGGGGAGGTGTGGGGCTCCCTGCCATTGCCACTGGTCAAGACACAGAGCCCAAGGTGGGGGAAGGAGAGGCCTGTGGGTGGAAGGGGGCTGCACCCAGGACTGAAGAGGGGAACATCTTGAGCGTCTATAGAGAGGAGAGGCTAGGAAAAGGGGCTGGGGGGCAGGAGGGGCATGGGTGGGGCTTGGTACATGAGTGTGGCCCCAAAGTAAGGAAAAGCTTTCCAGGGACCTGGAGAGAAGAGAAGCTGGAGGGTCTGAAACAGGGTCTGAGGCATGCAGAGGGGTCACTCCCTGTGCCAACTTCTTCCTCCCAATTTCCCACCACGCAGCGGTGCCAACTCCAGAGAGTCCTGGGCAGTGCTTGAGGCTCCAGGTGTCTGTCTGCTGCAAGGAGAGCAGTAAGTGGTTTGGGGCATGAGAGCAACCCTTCTGGCAAGTACAGGGCCCTTGGGAAAGAGAGTGGAGAATCTAGGAGCATCAGGCTCTGAGGGGTCCAGGTGGAACTTCAAGCTGGGGTCTATTCCCCATTTGGCCTTGTGGGAGCTTCCACTGTTCCCCTTTTTAATCTGGGGCAATGGAATGGGGTATCCCAGGGGCAAGGCCCTTCAAGGCCTTAGCTGGGCTGGTTGTCTCTAGTGGCAATTTGGGGGAGACTTGGAAGGTGGGACTTGGGAAGGGAGTAGCTGGTTTGGGAGCCCCTGGAGAATGGGACTGGAGGGAACAGCTCATGGGAAGGGCAGGAAGGAGGCTGCTGAAGAAATAAAGGGACCCATCAGTGCTACCCCCTCCCCCTCACAGAGTCTGAGTCAGCCCATCCTGTTGGGAACCCTGGAGAGAGTGGCACATCAGGGTGGCAAGGGGGGGACACTCCCAGCCCCCTCTGTCTCTTGCTGTTGCTGCTGCTGCTGATTCTGCGTCTCCTGCGAATCCTGTGAGCCAAGCGGACCCTCCCTGCCACCCCAAGAAGCCAGAGCCCTCCCAAGATCTCCCGGAGGAGGAGGGATCCCTGCCACCTGCGCTGGGGGTGCCAATCCAGACAGATAAGATGGAGCATTGATGGGGGAGGTCAGAGGGTCTGAGGTGACCCTTGCAAGTGATTGCCCCCTCATCACAGGCTAAAGAGGAGCTGCAGACAGCCCTGGACACCCTGGAGCAGAGAAAAGACAAACATGGGGGCTTTGTAGGCTGTTTGGATGGTCTCATCCCATCCCCCAGGAAGACTGGGATTTGGTGGGATCAAATCCTTGAGCCAGCTGGGGGCCAAGGCTGAAGACCTGGGGACAGGTGGATTGTTGGACCAAGGCAAAGAAGAAGCCCTACCATCTGTGCCCTGTGGACCTCTTCCCTGGGGCAGCACCTTGCCCTCCCCAGGGGGTCACTCACTTGTCTTCTATGAAGACGGACTTGTCATGAGGTTGAATTTCATGCCAATTTGTATTTTTATAAGTGTCTAGACCAAACCTTCAATAAACCACCCATCTTTTTGTTGCCCTCCCCAACCTACAGGCCACTGGCTCCTTCCCTGATACCAGGACTCCCTGCAGCCTGTGCTCTCAGCTTAGCTTGGCCTGACCTCTATACCAGCTGTGCCCAGGCCATCCATGCCAGGCCTCAGTGGGTACCCCTCTGGGCAGTGTGGGGTGGGTGCCAGCAGCAGCTGTGGAGCTTGGCACCCTCTCTTACCTCCCCAGCCGGCTTCCTGTGCTGAGGAGGGGCAGATGCTCCTGACAGCCCACCCACTTGGGGCACTGCCCAAGTCATGGCAGCTCCAAGCAGGGCACTGGGGCAAAAGCAAGGGGCAGGAGACAGACAGCACCTGGGATTCAGAATGCCTGGGTCCCTGAGAGCTGGGCATCCCTCCCTCTCCCCAAGGACACTCTGGGCGGTGCCTGGCCTAGAACTGGGAAGGTGGGGTCAGATCAAAGCCTCCTTCCCCAGCGGCCTCTTTGTTCTTCGCTTTTATAAGGAGGAGGGGGTGGGGCAGAAGAGGGAGGGCCCCCTTTGCTCGCAGCCCACACTCTTCCACCTCTGGCAGGGGAGGCTATGATCGCCCCCAGCCCAACCGGGGCCCTCTCTCTGAACGGTGTCTTGGGTGGAGCCAGGGTAAGGGGCGCCCCTTCCCCTGCAGCTGTGCTCTAGCCGCCCCAGTGCCCCGCAGCCTCCACTGGCACGGTGCCGGCCCGCCTGGCACCCAGCCAGCGATCGATAGGTGGATGTTGTGCTGATTAGCTCGGCCGGCTGCGGCAGCGAAAGGCAGCGTGTGAACACGGGGTGGGGTGGGAGGCTGGAGGTCCAGAGACCGACACCGAGGTGCTGGAGTTTGCGAACCCCTCCCCCACTCCTTTGCGCACCTAGATCAGACTCTGGTCTCTCTCGGAGGGGGTGGGGCCCTCTCCCCCACCACCATGCACCGACTTCATTTGATCGTCACCATTCATTCATGTTAATTCTATTGCTCTGGCTGAGGCCTGGGGTGGAGGGTAGTACCGCGGGCAGAGCAGACTCGAGTCCATCCCTTCCCCCATTCGAGGCCACTTTGAGAAAATACCTTTGTAGGTGCGTTTGCCCATGTATTCATGTGTTATGATCCTCACCCCAAACTTCGATCTTTATGGGTGCGAGGGGCTGGGGCGCGAAGGAGAGGGTGGAGTCAGCTGACGGAGGAGCTGTGGGCTAGGTCTAATGGTCCTGGGTTCGAGTTCCGTCTCTATTGTCATCCAGGAAAGCATCTCTATGTTGCCATGGAAACCGACTTACCTGCTACCTCTGTCCCTCCCCAGTGAAACCTTATAGGCGGGGCAGAGCGGGGGCGACTGGTTAGCAGCCCCTACCCTGGATTCAGAACTGTGGGGGTCTCACCCTGCTCCCAGCGGCCACAGGGACTCCCTCTTAGCGGACCAAGGCGGGCGCGCTCGCTCCCGCGTCTGGGGCCGGCGCGCGGATCCGCGGCTGATAAGAACGCATGTGCGAAAGAGACACTGGGCCCAGTCGGCTTTCCCCGCACTCAGACACACGCCCTCGCAGTCAGACTCACACACTTCACACAGACACACGCCCCTGCCCGCCGCCCAGCCCTCTGCAGGTGTGAGGGCGGATGCCTCCGGGACTGCGGGAGCTGGGCTAGGGGCTCGCAAACTCAGGCCCGCCCAGCCCAGGCGCTCAGGCCAAGCCTACCCTCCCTACACTCACTTTCCTCATAGCCTGGGCCCTGCGCGGGCGGCTGATTCAGTCCCGGGGTGCGTCCCCACGGAGAGCTAGGGCTGAGTCCGCTCATGGGGCCGAGACGGGCTGAAGGCGCTGGGAGGTTTTCCGGGCACCCGGCCCTACCCACGAGAAGTCCTCGAGGCGTGTTCCCGGGCGCGGTTCCAAAAGGCTGGGCAGGCCTGCAAGTTTTGGGGCGTCACCAATCTCCCCTAAACTCAGCGGCGTTAGGCTGCTCAGGGTGGGGCTCTCAATTTGCTGGGCCTGCCCTTGTCTTTCCCGAACAGATGCGAAAACTCCACTCATCTTTACCCTGCCCTATCTCCCTATTTGAGAGCCCGAGAGCCCAAGTCTCTGAGACCCGACCCGGATCCTGCTCCACACTTCGTGGGATTTCATGTAGCCCTTTCTTCCTCCAGACTAAACCCTGAAGTTTTGTTCTTTTTCTGTGACCGCTCCTTTTTTCTCCGTCTTCCTTTTTATTAATATTAGTTCCTTCCTTCCTTTCCTTACTCATTCAGCCCATTGTGAGCTCCCAGCGTGCCCTTCTTTCAGTTGGCCACATTTACAAGAGTCGTCGGGGGATCCCCAAAGGTGACGCAGTTGAAAAGGGTGCACTGTGGCTTCCAAACAGCAAATAGAATCCGGGGCCTGGGGCATGAGGTCATCAGCGGTGATGCCCATTGGTTCAGGCCTAGAAGTGAGGAGGGGTCCCCATAGCAACCGACGGTGCGTCCAGCAAGTAACTTAGAGAACGGAGTTTGCCTGAGACGCTGTGGCAGTTCGGGTGGGTGCTTGGGGTGGAGTGGGCAAGCTGGAGTGGAGCTCAGCTTTTCAGGTCCTGCAGCCCTAGCCCAACCAAGCTCTTATCTTTCTTGAGATCCTCTTTCTCACTCCAAGTAATGGTCAGCACCACTTAACCTAGAAAGAGTAGGAGGGAGTTATTGGCGACAGCGTTGGGGTCCTGCGTGCAGAGCTGCTGCCACCGGGAATGTCAATGCTGAGATCCTTGTGTTCATCTGCATATCGTCTGCATCTCATTTGCATTCTCTTCATTTAAGGTCAAATTGGACAGACATCTCCACATCCCCAGCCTCGTCTCTTGTCTGTATCCGGAATCTATCGCTGAGTGGCTCTCTAATCTATCTCTCAGTTGTCCAACTCCGTACCCCCCTCCTCCCACTCTCCAGTGTCTCCTGGGGATAGGAGGGGGCAAAGCCAGCTAAAGGAGAAAGGAGTCTGCTCTCCCTCTGGATGTTTGGTGACAGATGGGGAGTGCTGGTCTGTACTGCCTGGAGACTAAATTGGCAAAGCAAGTTGTGGGGGGAGGTGCCCCGGCTGGGTTGAGGGTCTCCAGGGCCAAATCACCCACATGCCTGATGGGGTGCTGGAACTAGGGATGCCTGGTTCCAGCAAGGGGCAGGCCTACCCACCTGTCTGGTGCCAAGGCAGCTTCCTTCCTCCAATTAAACACTAATGAGGTATCATTAACCCTTGCCTTGCCTGCCAACCCTCAGGTGGAACTCAAATTCATGGTCTCACACTGAGTGGAGAGGGAGAAAGGGGGGCCTTTGAGGAAGCTGAGAGGCAGTGAGGTCAGGGGACCAGGAGACAAGAAGACAGGGCAAGAGGCGTGAGTGGCATGCATTGGTCACCCTCTATGAGCTTCTGAGGGATTCTAGGAATGGGTGTCCCACTGTCAGAACACATTTATTCTTTTGTTCCTTGATTCAACGATTATTTATTAAGCACCTCACCTATTCCTGCTAACTAAATACCATGCTGAATGTTAGATGCTAGGGATACACACTTGCATAAGACAAGATCCTTTTCCTTAAGGAATCTTCAGATTACCCAGGGAGACAGACTGGCCAATGAGTAATTATAATGCCAAATATAAATGCTAATATAGAGCTACGTACAGAGTGCTATGAGAACACAGGGAAAATGGGTAGTCAAGGCTTTGGTTCTGAAGGACAAAGTTTATGGCAGAGAAGGAATGTATAGAACCAATGATGTTTGTGTGTTTGACACAGTGTGGGTCCATGTTTAGATGTGTTTTCAGGACTGCTGGTGTCTGCTCTCTCAGAGCTGCACATTTTGCATCTGTATGTATGTGTGTGATTGTGTATGTGTTTTGTCTGGATCTCTGTGTGTCTGGAATCCCTTCTCCTGAACACACATTGTGGTTTTATTACAGATCAATGTTTGCTGTGAAGCTCTTGCACAGATTGGCCTGAACCTGCCCAGCCCAGGGGAGGGGAAGTGGAGAACCGATGTTGGCTCCTTGGGAAAGGGTGGGCAGGCACCATCTTCACACCTGGGCGCCCAGACCCCTGGCTCCCCATGTAGCAGCAGGCTGGCCAAAGGAGGCAAAGGGTTGGTGCCTGGGCTTTGGTAAGATATACCCAGGCCATAGTCCCCTCTGCCCCTGACTCTTCAGAGGAGACATGGGGGTTACAGACACCACTCCCCACCAAGATCTCAGGCCCCCTCCCCCAACCTGTTCCTCTTATGTCTGCGGAGGAGCAGGCCAGCTCAGACCTGTCTGCTGGCTCTCTCCCACAGGGAGCGGATCCTTTCCAGGGGACACGAGAGGGTTGGGGAATGCTGGGGCCTACTGAGAGGCTGCCAGATACTCCGCCCTGGCCCTCTCCATCCTGGATTCTCCCCACCCACTCTGGGGTGCCACTTTTCTGTTTTTTGCCCAGACATAGCCATCTTTGCCAAGGAAGCCCTCAGCCACTAGGGAGAGAACTCTGGCAGTTGAAGACTGGTGGGGGATGGGGGTGATGCTACTCAGAGACCTCTACTCCAGTTCCCTCTATCTCCTTGCAGCCACTTTCTAGAAAGCTAAATTTTGGTGAAAGTCTAGATCTATGGAGAGTTTTTTGGGGTTAAGGAGAGGCTCTGAGGTCTGAGGAGATGGTGATGGACCCCTTCGTCCACACTGTCAAGGATGGGGACTTCTTTTTTTGACTGTAACTTCCTCTTCCCTTCATTCCATCTAATCTTTTCCTACCTCTTCCCTACCCTCTATGCCTAGGTCACCTCTGTCACTATGATAGCTATTAGGGAAGCTAGGAAGTAAGGGAGAACAAATGGAAGAGAGAGTCTGGGACTGGTCTAGATGGATAGACCTCAGGGGATAACCTCTTAATAATGAAAAACCCTGCATTAACCAAGCACCTCTTGGATCCTAAACACTGTGCTAAATGCTTCCCAGACATTATAGTCCTTAATTCTCATAACAGCCAACTCCTCAAGGCAGGGTATCATTATCCCCATTTTACAGGTGAGGAAGCAGTCCCAGAGAAGTGAAGGGACTAGCACAGCCAGTGAGTGTTCTTAGAACTGGGATTCGAACCCAGGCCCATGCTGTTAACTGCTAAGCCATGCCGCCTCCCTCTCAGCTTTCCTCAAACCACATTCAGAGGACTCACAGCTCTAGTGTAACACCTGGAGATGCCTCCATACTCCAGGCTTCTTGGCTTGCTGGACTCATTAGAGGGATCAGGGCACAACTAGAATCAGAGGTTATTATACCCCAACCCCACCCACCAAGCCCTGCATCCTAATTTCCTGTGTCCTGGGCCACACTCCAGTGTACTGTGTTTCCGCTGTCAGTCATGTGTATGGTTCCATGTCAACTCATGGATGTTAGAGCACTATGGAGCCATACTGACACACACACTTGGAAGTCAGAAGATATGTACACCACCCTCTTGTTGACACCTGGGTTTCCATGTTAGGACAACACCAACAGCCTGTCAGTGCTGGGGCACACACATGAGCCCTGTGCAAGGTGGAGAACCTGTGAATATTTCATGTCTGGAGCTGGCGGCTGCCTCTCCTGCTCACACGCGTGCCCGATCTTCCTTCTCACAGGCGTCTTGTTTATTTGTTTAATGAATTATTTATCCCTGGCCCACCCTTCCTTCCTGGCCTCCCCTTCCCCAGGCCCTATCCTCCATGATTTATTGAACACAGCTCAGCTCCGTGGTTGCCACCCATTGTCCTGGGAGCCACCTTGGACCACGCAGCCTGAGAGTTCCCTCTGCCCCAGATCTGCTCAGCTCCCTGCTTCCTTGGCCCCCAGGGAGGGAGGAAGAGTGAGGCACCATGTCAGAGTGCTCCCAAGGGCCTGAGCTCAGTGCCCCTGGAGAGGTCATGGCAGCCAGCAGTGTACTAGCAAGCCCCAGGGTCAGAGGAGAATGAAGGCAGAGCCTGCAGGTGAGGAGAAAGGAGGCCTGAGGCCCTAGAGAGAGGAACCAGACCCTTGGTGGGAACTTCGGCCTCCACAGAGGCCCTCATTCTGCAGAGAGGTGGTCAGGGCTCAGGCCTCACACAAGTGTTTTACACTATGGGTTGTGACCCATTGGGGGTGGTGAAATCATATCAATTTTATGGATCTCAACCAGCTTTTTATATTTTGCTGTTTTTAATTACAAGACTAGAACAGAAGAAAAAATATCAGAGTGTATGCTCTGTAGTAAGAATAAGTATTATTTCATAAAACATTGTTTCAGTTATATATGTGAATATGTGTGTGTGTGTGTGTGTGTGTTGGATTGCAATGCAAAAGATACATCTTATTGTGGGTCACAGAAACAACTGGAGTCACAGTTATAAACAAAGGCCTACACCCCATTGATAGAGGCCTGAGTCCTTCCATGACCCAGATGCCATAGAGAAAGGCTTAGGCCTTCAGATAAGGTCCCAAGCATGTGGAAAGTGGCCCAGATATTATACACAGAGACCTAGTCCTTAGAGAAGTCTAGACCCCATGAATAGAGGCCTATAGATAGGCATAGGCTTTATAGTTGGAAGCACATATCCTGTAGCATATAACTGTCACATACAGTCATACAGTTTGTGCATGGCACAAAGGAGCCACCCAAGGGGCACGTAAAGGCTGACATCAGCCCAAGGTCCCTCACTAAGAGAGGGAGACAGATAGAGCCACCTCCCACTGAAGGAAGTAGCAACTTTGTTTTTGCACAAAGGTACCACTTGCCAAGATATGTATCCTAGGGACTGGGTCTGCACGAGAGGGTACTTTTTCTCATTCACACAAAGGCGCAAATCACCTAGCAGCCTTGTGGACAGAGGCCCAGGTAGACAGAGCACCAGATCACATGGACACAGGCCTAGGCCCTATAGAAAGTATCTCAACTTAAAACCAGAGGTTTAGACCACATGAAGAGAGCTGCTTAAATCCTATGGAGAGGGCTCCAGAGTCTAGAGAGAAGGGCTCAGTTACTATTGGAGTGTGGGTGTGGGGGTGCTAGATTCTAAAGAGAAGTATCTAGGCCCTATAGAAAAGGGCCTGAATTCTTAAGCAGGACCCAGATTCTAGAAAGAGGGACATAGGTTTTCTAAAATGGAATCTAAAGTCCTAGACCACACCAGCAAGCTCCCACTCACTATGAATACTGGCAGCCTCTCTGCCAACTGTGGGCCCTACAGAGAGAAGCCTACCTTGTGGAGCAGGGAGTATGGGTAGGAGGAGAGGGGGCTGGGGTTTGTGGCATCTGGAGTAGGCAGGTTAGCATCATTTGGGTGAAATGAATCTTTCTGGGGATTAAGAGTCTGGGGGGAGGGAAAGCTGTTTGCAAAGTCCCCCACTGTCACCCCAAGGGGCCTAATTTATTTTCTGGCTCCTGAGAAGGGAGAAGAGATCTCCTGGGGTGGAGAGGAGCCCAGAGAGAACAGAGCCTGCTCTTGCCTGGCAGCAGCTAGACACAGAGCCTATTCTAGATGGCACTGCCCCTCCCCCAAACCCAGCACCTGAGGCAGACTTGTGGTCAGGACCTGTCCTGCCGAGGATAAGCAGGTGGAGGGTACCTGTATGTTCTCTCTCCTGAAGTACAGGAGCAAAACAGAATCATGCCTGTCTCCCTAGGCACAGGTGGTTGGCTTGGACAACCCAGTCAGGCCTGGTTCTGCCTGGTCACTCCTAGTCTGGGCCTCTCCAAAAGAGAAGAGAAAAGGAGTGGACCCCCCTCCCCCAGGTCTGGATTCTGGACTCTTTCCCTGAATTCTACTTCCTAGGAAAAGAAGAGAGAAGAGGAGAGCAGGGAACTGTGTGTGTGTCAGAGGATGTGTGTGGGCTTGTGTGTGAGAGTCACTGTGTGTGTGTGTGTGTGTCTGTGTATCGGTGGTGCTTCTATGTCTCTATGTGTCTAAGTCCCTATGTTTCTACAGCTCTCTAGTGTCTGACAGTACCTTTAGCAGTGTGTGTCTTTGAGGGGTGTCTGTGTGTCAAGTGCCTGTTTCTATGTTCTCTGCCTCTGGGTGTCAGTGCCTTTTTCCTGAATGTATGTGTGTGTGTGCACACGTGTGTGCACATGGGCGTCACTGTGAGGACAATGACTGTGGTAAGAGCTGTAACACAAGGTGCTCTGCCTTCTGACTTAAGGGGCAGTATCTATGTGAGTAGGAGGGAGAATGGCAGGGGACACCATTGGCTGCACTGGGAGCAGGCCCTGCCTGAGTGTTAGGGCTGAATCTTTTGTAGGTGTTCCAGGAAAGTCTGCTTTGCTCTAGCTGACTCTTAGCCCTGGGGCCTGCACCTTGGGCCCTGGATCAAGGAAGTCCCTCCCCACACCCAGTATTGACATTCTTGGGGGCTGAGCTCTTTTATTCCACCTCCAAGAAAAGCAAGCCTCAGGCTCAGCTGGGGACTTCAGGTCACCAGCTGTCAGGTCCTTGATGCCAGCTGAGGACTTCCCCATCACCCTTCTCTGCCCACGTGCCTCATACACACGACAAAAGGGGACATGGAGGGAGCCAAGGGCTAGATTGTTCAGGAAAGAAGGGGGTCTAGTCCAACTTATTAAGAGGTCCTAGACCCCCAGCTTCCTCTCAAGTCTCCTCCATGTGAGATCCAGATCCATATCTTGGGCTCCCAAATCCTTCTGGGAACGCCGGCCTGGGGAGCAAAAGGCCCAGGACCAGCTGTAGCAAACTGAACCTAGGAAGGAAAGGCGAGGCGCGCGCCGGTCATTCCCGAGGGGGCAGTACGGTTCCCACCTCCCACGCGCCGCGCGCTCCCGAACGGAACGGGACAGGACCTGGCGAGAGCGCGCCAGGGGCGGGGCTTCGGGGGCGCGCCCAGGAGGGCGGAGGGAAGGGCTGGGGGCGTGGCCTAAGGCTGGGGGCCGGCGGCGGCGGCGGCAGGGAGCTGGGAAGCCGAGAAGCCGGGAGCGCGGGGCTCAGTCGGGGGGCGGCGGCGGCGGCGGCTCCGGGGATGGCGGCGGCTCCGCTGCTGCTGCTGCTGCTGCTTGTGCCCGTGCCGCTGCTGCCGCTGCTGGCCCAGGGGCCTGGGGGGGCGCTGGGAAACCGGCATGCGGTGTACTGGAACAGCTCCAACCAGCAGTAAGTCGGGGGCCCTGGGAATCCGTGCGTCCGATGTCAGTGACTGGGGGAGCTGGTGGGCCCGGGAAGTCCTGGGAGAGACCAGGGTGGGAGTCCTGGGAGACCAGAGCTGGGGGCTGGGGCCGGGGGAGAGGGGGACGCACTCTGTGGGCGTCTATGAAACTCCGGGGTGTGTGAGAGAAGCTGTTGGGGTATAGTAAGGAGCGCTCGGGCCGTGCGGAGGTGGCTGCTGGAGGGGCCCCCCACCCCATCTTGGCTTCCCTCCACACCCACCACTGGAATAGCGTGCCCCTGTCCCATAGCCCCCCCATCTTCACTCCCTTTAGCTGGGTTGGCTTTTGGGGGTACCAGTGTGCTGAGGATAGGCCGCTACATTTGGGGGCCCAGGAATGACCTGTTTTCCGCCATGAGGGTTTCCAGGGGTTCTGTCTAGGACTCCTGCTTTTAAAAGTGGGATCCAGAGCTGAGGCGGGGAGTGCGACCGAGCACCTCCCCAGAACGAAGGCCAGTGGGTTGTCCTGGTTATGTGGATAAACCCGGCTGGGGTGAACTGGGGCTGGGTCGTCGAGTTGGGGACCCTGGGTGTGCTGCTTGGTTAGGATGGGAACGTGGGGTACCGGCGAGAGGGAAGGAGGCAGGGAGATGTCGGCGTGTCACACACGCACACACACGCCGGGCCTGGGGACGGCGTATGGTTCCAAGTGTGAGCGGGCGTGCGCGGCTGTCAGTGTGCGTGTGTGTCTGAGTGTGTGATTTGTGTGTCTGCGTCGGCGATCGTCTGGGGGTGGGAGCGGGCTGTGGGTCGGGTAAGGGGCTGCGGCCGGTGTCCGCGTGGCCGGCCGCGTCTGGGCTGGGGTAGCTGTTGGCGCCGCCGCGGTCTGGGCGGGTGTCAGGGCTGCCGTGTGGTTTCCCGGGGCGTGTGGCGCGGCGGCCGGGTGCTGGCTGCGGGGCCGGGTCTTCATTCTGCTCAGTCCTTGCTGCCCTTGTCTTCTCCTCCCCACCTAGCCACCGTGTGTATCACCCCGGCCACCTCAGTGTGTGTCCGTGTGTTGGTGGGGGGGATCCCTGGGGACGCGGGGGTCACTGTCACACCTGCCCGGGTGGTGGCGGCAGCACTGCCTCTGGCTCCCCACCCGGGGGGCAACTAGGGAGCAAATGACAAGACCCAAGGGGAGGGGACCTGGAGGGCCGGGCGGCCTCGACCCCCAACCTCCCGGGGGAGGGGCTGCCGCCCGCCGCTCCGCTCTTTGTTGTTTGGGGCTCCGCGCCTCCCCCTCTCTCCCTTCTCGCGCCCGGAGTGTCAGACTGGGGGTGGGGATGAGCCAACGACGCCCCCCTCTCGCTTCCCATGGAAACCTCGGGGGTGGGTATGTGGCCCCTCCCCCCCGGAGCGGGACTCCAAGAACTCCGGGGGGCGCTGGGGGTTGACTCCCCTGCTCTATCTAGCTCATCCCCTCCCCTAGACTCACACGTCCGCCCCCCGCCCCGCTAGAGTCTGGCAGGGAGTAGAGAGCTTGCAGGTGAGGGGCCTCGGGTTCCTCGCCATCCTTGGACCACCTCAGCGTTCTTAGGGGACGCCAGAGCCGGGGATGGGGTGGGGGGGGTGCGGGAATAGCCTTCGGGGGCGGGTGTTGATCAGGTTCCCCTCCCCCGCATACACCTGGGCGCAGGTGAAAGCTCTGGGAGGGGTGGGGGAGCCCGGGTTCTGGGAGCCTCCTTTCTGTCCTCTCTACTCCGGTGCGGGCCTGGACCGGCAGAGGTAGGAGGGGGCGCGCACCCGGCCAGGAGGCTGCCGCCGCCCCCGCCTCGCTTCCCGGGCCTTTGTTGCCGCTGCGCCCGGGCTCCCCGGCTCCCTCACTGCGGCAGCCGCGGCCCCATAAATCGTGAGAGCGACGTGCTCCGGAGCCGAGAGTGGAAGGGCCGGGGAGCTGGGGGCGGGGCCGGGCCGAGCCACAGGCTCCCGAGCCCCCTCCCCCCAGTCACGTGAGCCGAGCTCCTGGCTCCCACCTCCTGTCGCGAGCGGAGGGTCTCTGCCCCTTGGGGTCACGTGGGGAGGGTCTTGCGACCCCGCCTCCTAGGGGTCACGTGGGAGGGTGCTGGTGGGACACGTGCAGCGGCCTCCTTTGACAGACCTGGGGGCATTGCCCTGCACAACGACCGCGACCTAGCCTAGCCCTCTGCCCCTGACTTAGCCCTTCCATTTAGTCCTCTGGAATAGGCGAGACCTGTTCCCAACCTGGCCCAGAAACTAGGGATGGGGGACTATACTGGAGGGATACCTGAGAGTGTGAGGTCGAAGAGTCCCCTAAACCGGGAATTAAATTTGGAGAGGGGCGACTGATGGCCAAGTATACGCCCCCTGGCCTGTGCTTCATTTCTTTGCAGAGCTGAGCAGGGTGTTGGTATTCTCCCCTGTATCAAGAAGCCTCAGGAACATTTTTCTCTAGCTGTCTCTCTACCTGTCTCTTTATCTCTGAAATGTTTCTGTTGCTGATCTCTTTCATTCATACATTCATTCAACAAATATTTATTGAAGCTCTACTACGTCCCTGATGGTCTTTCCAGTCGCCAAGTCTCTGCCCTGCACCCTTCTGTGTCCCTGATTCTCTCTTTTGCGTCTCTGTCTTCATCTCCGCTGTCTGTGGGCCTCTCTGGCCTCTGTGTCTCTCGGGTTCTCCCAGACTCAGTTCCAGTTCTCTTCCCTCCCTCTCTGGGTTTCTGGCTTCCCCTCTCGCTGTGTCTTCCTTCCCTTCCCCTCTCGGTGAATCTGGTCTCTGTTAGTCTCCGCTCTCACTCCGTCTCTGTGTGTCTCGCTTTCGGCGGGTCTCTCGCTCCTCTCCGCCGCTGCAGATCAATAAACCTTCGCCGCCGTCGCCGCGGCTGTCGCAAGGAGGAGGGGCGGGGGTGTCGGGCGCGCTGACTCGTCCCCCACCCGACGCTGCTAGGGAAAGCCCGGGGCCTGGACCCGGGATGGCAAGACCTGAACAGGCGCGGCGCCAAGGCCGAGGGCGCCTGAGGGGCGCCGGGGTGTCAGCGTGC
>VBSM01000729.1:4878791-4900537 GCA_008086735.1 Cheirogaleus medius | reverse complement strand
AAAAAAAAAAAAAAATTCTTCCCTCCATTCTGAAACCTCAAGCTACCAGCCTCTCCTGGCTAACATCCACTTGTTCACTTGCCCAGCTTCCATCCCCCCAGTTATTCTTGGAGAGCTCCCTTTCTCCTCAGTCTCGGACTACATAACCTCTCCCAAAGCAGTCCCTGTGGCTGGGGGCTGCTGTGCTGGGATTGGCCAGGCTCAGGACACTGGCTCACTACTGGCCCTGGGCAATGGGCTGATCCCACTGAAATGATAAACAGAGCCAGGGAAATCAGGAGCAGACCTATGTTTGGGGAGAATGAGGAGAAGTTCTATCTCAGTTTCTATTCAATTTAAAGTGCTTGGGAAGCCGGGCGCGGTGGCTCATGTCTGTAATCCTAGCACTCTGGGAGGCCGAGGCGGGCGGATCGCTCAAGGTCAGGAGTTCGAAACCAGCCTGAGCAAGAGTGAGACCCCGTCTCTACTATAAATAGAAAATAAATTAATTGGCCAACTAAAATATATATAGAAAAAATTAGCCGGGCATGGTGGCACATGCTTGTAGTCCCAGCTACCTGGGAGGCTGAGGCAGGAGGATCGCTTGAGCCCAGGAGTTTGAGGTTGCTGTGAGCTAGGCTGACGCCATGGCACTCTAGCCCGGGCAACCAAGTGAGACTCTGTCTCAAAAAAATAAAATAAAATAAAGTGCTTGCGAACTCCAGAAGAATGGATTGAAAAGAAATTGCAAATTAGGGCCTAGGCCTGTGAACAGAGCTTTGAGAGGAGTGGAGATAGAGCACAGGATTAGGATTTGAGACCCTAGAATTGCCTTGCCTGAGAGTGGAGAGCTGGAGAGAAAACACAAGACCTGCAGGAGCCAGGCAGGTATCATAAAAGAGCGAGGGGAGCCAGGCATATTTGTCAGGGAGGCAAAATACAGGCTTCCAGCTGGCATCCCATCACCTTAGTCACCCCAGAAAAAAGAGGACACTTCTACTGGCTCAGCAAGAGCCCAAGGAGGACTCTAATTGTAGAAAATTGGGCTTCTGCCCTGAGAAGGGGCAATGGAAGCTGGGCAGGTAAACCAGCAGATGTTAACTAGGAGAGGCTGGTAGCATTCGGAGCCCTGGGTGGAAGCATCTGATTGGCTGAGCTCTAGCAGAAAAGACCTGGAGACCAAGTATTTTATCTTCAGGCTTTCATAACCCTGCCTCTCACCAGGGCTCCTGATGCTGAACAGACAACTCCATCCTCTCCCCACATCCAAACGGCTGCAGCATCCAATAGAGATCTTTTCCAGAACAGTCTTGCGTCTCTCTGTGTCCCCACTGGCCTGCACCCCAGGCTACCACTCTTTGTCCCTCTCTAGGAGCAGCTGGATAGTATGGCACAGCGGTTAAAATAGCACCCTCAAGCCATACTGCCTTGTTTCCAATTCTGCCTTCATCATTACTAGCTGTGTGACCTCAGGGACATTATTAGCTTCTCTGTGCTTCAGTTTGCTCATCTGTAAAATGAGGATAATAATACTACCTATCTCTTATGGTGATTGTGAAGATTAAGTGCATTAATGTATGCAAAGTACTTCAAATGAGCCCGGAATGGAGAACATGTTCTATAAATGTGAGCTGATGCTGTTACTATTCCCCGGGCAACTTGCCTATTCTCCACTCTTGGGTCTCCAAACCTTTCCCCTCTCTCTGCCTTCCTGGGCCTAGGGTTCCCCAATTAAATACAACCCCCTCAGCTTGTTTCTGAGGCCAAGCTGGGTTGGCCCTCGGGCCCTTCTCCAGCCCAATCTGGAATGCCCACAGCCCATTTAAAACCAATCTGCAAAATAAATAAAATAAAATAAATTTTAAAAAATAATAAAACCAATCTGCTTATAAGCCCAGTCTCCAAGGGACCTACCCCCGGAAGTCCACCACCTCCCCAGACATGGGGATTCCTTCCATGAGAGAAGCTCTTTTTCTGAGCCCTAAGTGCAGTGTGCCTCCCCCAGGTATTTTCCAGGCTCCGCCTGGCATTCCAGCCATTTGTACACTCCTGACCCACTGCTCTGGGTGGTTCCTGGCCCCTGCTCTGTTCTCCCATCCCCAAGCTGTGGCTCCCTTCCATGCTTTTTGTACCCTTCCCTCACCATTACCTAGTTAATGCTGACTCCTGTGTAAGACCCAGCTCAGGATCCCCAGGACTCAACAGCGCCTGGCACACGGTTGGTGGACTCGACGATGCCAAGGCCATGATGCCAAGGCCATGAGAAAGAACGAGAGCAGGAGAGAGTGAAGGGGATGACAGTGCAGCCAGGGGAGGAAGAAGGAGCAAGGAGGAGGGACAAATGGGCTCTACTGGACAGGTCCTCCCCGTCTCTTTCCCCTCGCCCCTGCAGGTGCAGGGCAGTGTGGCCTGTAGGGTTCCCTTGGACGTGCCATGCCCTTGCCCACTGTCCCCACCCGGAAGCCTTAAAAGCCATTTCCTCCACCCATCTCTCTGCCCTCACTGGATCTCGGCACCCTTGGCTGCCTTGCCCCTTGGGTATTTATCACACACTGCCTGGCACAGCAAACTTCTGTGCTCCTGGGGCTCTTCCTCCCACCTCCCCCTCTCACTTCCAGTATCACATTTACCTCCGGGTGGCCCAAGAGAGCCCAGACGGTGTGTAGAGAACCTTTACACACAGTGCTTATAGACAATCTACTTCCCGGACGTAACACAGCCTCTCACATCCGTTATTTCATTTGCTCCCTATAATAATTCCACAAAGGAGGTAGTCTTGACCCCATTTTGCAGATGAAAAAACCGAGGCTTGGAGAGGTTAAGTAACTTTCCCAAGTTTCCACAGCTGGGACTCAAACCTAGATCTCTTCGGGCTGTCTCCCTGTTCATAGGGTGCCTTATCTGGCATCCCGGTAGCACCTAGCCCAGCAGAGCACTGCTATACAAACAAACAAATGAGCCAGTATCTGAACATCTACCACCTGCAGGGACAGGCCCGGGTACTTAAGCCCTGGGGAACTGCATCTCAGAGCCTGTCCTGCTAACCCCTCAGGTTCCCTCTAGGACCTCCCACACCCTCTCCTCCTTCCCCCACCCACTGGCCTCTGGTTCTAGAAGGACTTGCCCCCTCTCCAGTCCCTTCTTCCCCCTTCTCTACTCACACTCCCTTCATTGCTCACAGCAAATACAGTACTGAGTGCCAGGGCCCTTCCTTTCCTTCCAGGACAGCTGGGCATCGGGGGTGGAAGGAATAACATAGTGTAGACCCAAGCCCCACCAAGGGTGCCCATCTGAGTTCTGAATACCATCACCTTTCTGAGCCTCAGTTTTGCCACCTGGTCACTAGGGACAGACATAACTCCTGCCTTTGCCTACCTCACAGAGTGTAGGAGTCTATAAAGACGAAATGGTATGTGATAAAATGTACAACTGAAAACACTGCATGGTCATAAAATGTTACACAAATGTAAGGGATTCCAAGCTGGCTGTAACATGGGCATTAAACTGTAACCTCTCAAAGATATTTACCATAAAAAATTACAGAGCCATGGGAAAAGAATCAAGAAGTGTGTTTGCTCCTGAGACTTAACCTCCATGGGTGATTTTTTTCTTCATTTGTGTTTCTCTAAAGTTTTCTGCACTGATCATGTATTCCTTCTGTAATTAGAAAAAAAGTTATATAAAAGTAATGCTTCTGAAACATAAATATCTAAGTCCTGCTCTTATACCGTGTTGTGGTGAAAGACCATAGCAGGGGTGGAAAAAAGGTTTATCAGCTGCACTGACAGTGGAAGTCCTCCTGCCCAGCCCTCACCAGCCCTTCCACCCTGGAGGCTGAAGCAGGGGAGCCAGAAAGGAGGGATTTCTCTCCAGCCAAAATTATAGGCAAGGGATTCCTGGCCCTGTGTCCACTTTGCTCTTCCTCCCAAACTGAGGATTGTTCGGAGCTTCTCACCTTCCTGAGCTCCAGACCCCCCAATTCCCACTGCCCTTGGACACCTCCACCTAGAAGTTTCACTGGTCTCTCAAATGCGGCACTGTTCACTGTTTACCCAAAAGCCACGCACCCCTGCTTCTAAGCTAATAGAACTCCAATGCCTTTGGGGAGCAGAGCAGATCTGTGTTTTTTGGAGGGGAGGGATGTAGGCCCCTGTCCCAGCCCCAGCCCCAGTCAGAGCACTCCCTTCTCCTGTGCAGATATGAGTGTAGCAGTGGACACATGGACATTGAAAGGGTTCTGTTTTTTGAGGGTAAGTGGTCTGGGAAGCTGCTAGAAAATATTTTCTTGCCAGATAAAAAGGGAGCCTTGGGAGGAGAGGACCTTTTGCTCCCACCCCTCCTTCCTGTGGCTCCAGTGTCTTGACTGTAGCTCTGTGGCTGAGGCAGCCTTCTTTAACCAGGGTCCTGAGGACAGCAGAGCAGAGAGGTGGGGAGCATTGGACCTTTGGTGACACCGTTGAGCTCCTGTCCCACTTCCAGACTGCTTGTTATGGGGGAAAAATAAGCCCTTTATTTAAACCATTAATAGCTGGGTAATCTGTTATTTGCAGCCCAAATCACTCCTAACTGATACAATGTCTGAAACCAAACTCTTCATTCATCCTTCCCAGGTCTGCTCCTCTCCCCTCTCCTATCTGTAAGCAGCACTCCTGGCCCCCCAAGCCAGCCCACACCCCTCCCCGCCTCACGTCCACTGCGCAGCCCTCATCCATCTCTGTCCTCTGCTTCCCCCTTCTTCAATTGCCACTCTTCAATTTCAGGCCCTAGTCACTCCCACTAGAACTCTGAAACCCATTTCAAATATCCCCTCCTCTGCAAAGCTCTCCTCACCCCAAATAAACATTCCTTCCTCTGTGAGCCCATAGCTTGTTATACCACTTATACCTCTATTATAATTCTTATCTTATATTCTAATTATACATTCACCAGTAGATTAGAGTCCTTTAGGGCAAGAATGTATTCCAGTGCCTCACAGTATAGTGTTTGACTCCAGTGATTAGTAAATTTTTGGTGGGAAAGGCAGCAAGATAAAGCATCTTTTGGTGCTTTCTGTGCAGAAACCTCAGTAGTCCCATCCTCCTTAACTTCTCCCCTCCCATCTCCCTCCCACTCCCCATCCTGCCCAACTTCCTCTTCCCTGCAGTGGACTCCCAGGGGGAGAATTCCACCTTCTTCCACAGAGTCTGGCCCCTTCCTGAGTGGGATGTGGGGAGGGACAGATCCATCAGACCCTGGTCACCTTGATGCTCAGGAAGAGAACTCAACTAGTAACCAAAAGATCTGGCTTTCATATAGCAGCATCAGAAGCTTTTTTGCATATCTGTGAAATGTTCCAAAATCCAGAAAAGTATTATGCCCAGTGTACACTCCATGAGTATAGGGCCCTGGCCTATTGTCCTCCACTAAGTCCCCAGGCCAGTCCAGAGCCAGTCCAGAGTAGGTGCTCCATAAACACTTGTTAAATGAAAGTCGATCGCAGGGTTATTTCTAAGTTCTAAGAATCAATCAACCCAACTGCTCAGCAACTGAAGGATGCTTGAGTACGTGTGCAGATGTGTTTATTTATTTATGCCCTGCTTCATTACAATGGCAAAATCTGAAACACTCACTCAATGAAACATTACACTGCCATTAAAAGTACTGTTTATGAAGAGTTTATTACATGGAAAATATCTTCTGTGTAAAGGGGAGAAAATAAGTACACAATTGAGATGAGTCACATCACACTGTCTAAAAGCAAACAAACATTCTCACTAGCAAAAGGCTGTCAAGGAAGGGACACAAACATTAACAGTTGCTGGTGGTTCTTTTCTCCCCTTTATCCTCCTGTTCTCTATTTTCTAATCTTTGAAAAATGTACACACATTACCAATAAAGTGGAAAACATACACTTTGTTTTTCAAAATGACCTTGACAGAGTGGGGCAGCGCTGCTCCAGGCTCAGGTTCTGCCCCTCCCCCTGCTGCCTCACCCCATAGCCCAGAGATGCCCTCTGGGGCTGAGCCAGGTAAGACTCTGCGGCTCTGGCCGTCCCCACCCCAAACCACAGGGCACCCAGCAAGGGAGTAGCAATCAAGTAGCCCTGCCTGTTTTAGACTGGAAATGTTGCCTCCAGGCAACAGTGCACCCCCAGGTGGGCAGGGCCTGCCCCAGGGCACTCAGAGGGTTAACCCTGCCTCTCAGGAATTCCCAGAAAGGACTCACCCGGGAAATTTCCCAGACAGGCAGACAGACAGACAGAGACCTCAGACAGCTCTCGACACTAAGCACAGATGTTCGCCTGGGGTGGTGGTGCTGAGAGCCAGCACAGGCACACAACTTTGGGGTGAGAAGCAGCCGGAAGCAAGAATCGAGACCAGACCCGCCTGGACAGGCTGGGGGCTGAGATGGGGAGGAGAAGGAGAGGGGGACCCAGACTTGGTCTGCAGATCCAGTCTCCCACCTTGGAAGTCCCTTCTGTTGTCTCTGTCTGGATTGCACAGTACCTGCAACTCTCCCCTCGGTCCACCAGGCGTCGCAGCGGCTCCAGGAGGGGTGAGGGCAGTGCGAACGTGAGTGGTCGAGCTGCAGTCTGAGCTATCTATAGCACTTAGCAAGTTTGCTGTCCTGATAGCTTGTCTATTTCCCCTCGTGGTCTGGGGGCTCCCCAAGGGTAGGGATTTTATCTTAGACGCACAAATATATGGATAGAGGAGTGATGGAATCAAGGCCCCAAGTGAGAATGTTAAAGAAAACTAGCTCCAAACCAGGGTAAGAGGGCTCCGCGTCCCGTTTGCGCCCAGAATTTCCCCCACCCTTGTTCACTCGGCTTGCTTCAGCCCCAGACGCAGGCAGGGCGCGAGCGGACGTGGCTCCGCCAGGCTGGGCTCAGCGAGCCCGAACCTGCCCGCCCGAGCAGCGCAGCGTGGGACCCCACACGTTCCCGTTTAGTCCTGGCGGTCAGAGAAACGAGGGAATCGGGCCCAAAGCTGTCTCCTCCAGGGAGCAATCCTGGGCCACCCTCTACAGAGCTAACACCACCCCTCCCCTAACCCCTCTGCTGGTTTCTTTTCTGAGCAGTATGTCCAGCAGAAGTGAAGTACCTTCACTGAACGGTGAGTAAGTTCACTCACTCAACAAAGATTTATTGACCATCTACTATATGGGCTAGGTGCTGTGCCAAGCGCTGGCAATAGGACAGTGAACAAGACAAAAAGTCCTGCCTTCATGGAGCTTGAGCTCTATGGAACTCTGGAGCTGGAATGGCGTACTCTCGCCAGGGGCACGTGGGGGGCAGACACCCAGGTGTCCTCCTAGGTGAGCGAAACGCGCGTGAGGTGCCGCCCTGGGGCAGATCTGCGTGTAGACTTCGGCCCCGGCGGGAGGGGCGGGCCGCACCTGGGATAAACGTGTAGCCAGGCACGTCGCCTGGGGCAGGTGCGCGGGGTGGGGGAGGGCGGTGGATGGACTGGGGTGATCACGCGCAAAGCCGGGCCTTGACCTGGCCTCTGGGTTATGGGTCCTAGCACTTAGTTGGCTCTTAGTAAATATCTATCGTAAGCCTCCTGCGACCTCAGCTCCCAGGGGTTAGGGGGAAGCTGGCAGGGCCCTCACTGGCTCCAGGCTCCTCCCCTGGCGGGGTCAGCGCCGGACTTGCCACGGCGTCATGGCCCCGCGTAATTACAGGGGCTGTCGCCAGGCCTGGCAGTAAAAGAGAAGGATGAGACAGCCTGGGAACTGGGGAATCTGAGCCTGAGCCATCCATGGGCCCGGGGTTGGTGGCTTCTCGCGACTCGCAGAAGCAAGGAAGGGCCAGCCTGGGGTGCACACACACTCATGCCACCTACCCAGGGCGTGCACACAATCACACAAACCACCAAACACACGCAGACACACAGCATTCCGCTCTCCCGCTCCAGGCACACTCTCGAGCCTAATCAAACACCTGCCGGCCCTCTCCACCCCAGGAACTGACACCCGCCCGCCAACCCCGCTCCAGACGGCCGCAGATCCTGGCGAGGAGAAGAGCCCCGAGAGGCGAATTCCAGCGAGTTTGTTTACTTGGCGCGGGGGAGGGGGCCCCCAGCTTGGTACTGGGGCCCGACTGACTGGGAGACCCGAGCCGCGCGGGGGAGGGGGGGACGCCGCACGACCACCCCTGCACCCCCATCCCACCCCACCCCCACTGCACGCCTGTACATGTTTCCCCTCCTCTTCACACGCTGTTCACAAACATTAGCATACGTATGTCAAAGAGTTTCACACGCTTCCACACAGGCGGCTGGGATATTACAAATGCTTTTACACTTGCGCGCCATCACACGTATTTACACACGCCAGATATACATGTGTTGTTACAGTTTGTCACCCTTCATGCCCAGATTCTCACAGTCCATATTCAAGAGCCCGTTCGCACGGTACACATGTGTGTTCTTACACACACACAGGTCATTAGTGCCCTTTGGCGCATCTAGAAACAAAAACGGATCCCTAATGGGCCCAAAGGCCCTGCTGTCTCCCCTGCGCGCAGACACTGATGGGCAGAGGCGCCCTTAGCCCCAGCCGCACACGTTACACACTCGATCACACACAGCGTCGCACTTTATTCCCGGCATCTAGGCGATGACACAATCTCCTGAACAAAGACAACATTGACAAACCCAACAAAAACAACAGCCGCGCGTGTGTGTGTGGTGTGTGGGGAGGGGCAGTGGAGCGCAGAGTCCGGGAAGGGGGTGGGGGAGGTGGAGAGTGTGGGAACGCGGGCTGCAGAGCATGGGTGTGCGGGGCTCGGGAGAGGTGCGGGACAGAACAACCGAGCGCCCTGCGAGATCCGCGCGCGGCGCAGCAAAGCCGGGTCCCGCGCCCGCGCGTTCGCAGACTCGCATGTGCGAGATGGTTCCCTTCTCCCGCACGCGACTGCGCTCAGGGACACAAACCCACCACCCAGACAGGCCCACAGAGCTTCACGCAGACCCGCAAGTGAGCGAACTCACAGCGTTGAGCAGATTTGTGCGGGCAGAAGAGCGCGCTACACTCTCTCTCACCCCGGGCCTCCTAGCCTCCCCGGCCCGCCCCTCCTCCACCGCCCCAGCCCCCAAGCCCCGGGGCAGCCGCGCGCCGGGTGGGGCGGGGACGGGGCGGGGTGTCGGGAGGCGCCGGCCCAAAAGGCGGAGTCGCTGGGCGAAGGGGCCAGAGCTGTGAGCGCAGTGCTGACTGAGCCGTGGAGAAAGCCAGCGGGAACCCAGACCCCCAGGAGCCCCTGAACCCCGCCCGGCCTGGCCAGGCCCCACGCTATGGAGTTCCTCTGGGCCCCTCTCTTGGGTCTGTGCTGCAGTCTGGCCGCTGCTGATCGCCACACCGTCTTCTGGAACAGTTCAAATCCCAAGTAAGCCCCAAGTCTCCCGCTGGCAGCCTGGGCGCCCGGCTGGCACTGTGCTCCCCCGCAGGATAACTGTCCCCACCAGCCTCTGACCTGAGCCGAGGGGAGGTGACCAGAGTTGGGAGGAAGTCTGCAGATTTTCCTCCCCTCACTTCTGCCTCATCTGTGGGGGCACCCCACTCTAGGGCAGGAACCTGCTCGCGTCTACTTGCGCCGGTACTATTTCTGCTTTTCCCTTCCTTCTCCCTGGCACCCCTATTACTCTGAAGTGAGGGACCCAGTTCCTGCCCCAAGCGTAGACCATCCTCCCTGGCCCCCAGGGTTCTTGTTTTAGTACTATGAAAGTTTCTGTGTCCTTCCTCGTGTATCCCTTGGGCACCTGCTCATACTGACAGATACTTGATGTGACATCAAGAGTGAGCAGAATGCTCAAGGTAACCCTGGAAGGACCCCTCGGGAGGGACTTGGGGTGGGCGCGTTAAACATTCATTCTGTACTTAAGGCGACCCTGGAAAACCCTCCACAAGGGGTCTTTTGGGGTGACATGAGTGAGGCACATGCTGTGTGCATGGGTAGGTTGAGGGAAACACCTGTTTTATGGGGTTCAGGGGTAAAACTGAAGAGATTGATGGAGGGAGGTAATGGGAAAGCTTCGGAAGGAATGGAAGGGGTTAAAAGGTTACAGAAGGCTCTGGGCAGGAAGGAGTTAACTTTTCCTGGGCAGGTTTAGGGCTGTGAGGCAAATGGTCCTGGGAGGAAGACTCTGTCGGACCCTTTGTTCTTGCCCTTGAGTTTTCTGAAGTTATGGGAACAATATTTGTGGGGAAAACAGGGAGAGGGTTAGGGTGGAGCAGGGAGGGGAGGGCTGGGTCACAAAAAACATTTCTCAAAGCTTAGCCACCCTCAGCCCCAAGGAACCTGCCCCCCACTCCCCTTGAGAAATATTGTACCAGCTTCCTCTGACCCTGTGGCATTGCCTAGTGGGGGGGTCTGCTGTCTGTGGCACATTGGGGTGGGGCAGGGGATAGTTAGCTGCCAACCCCAGAGAGCAATGCCCTCCTGCCCATGGGGCTCCAGGGCTGCCCAGCCAGCCCTCCCCTGCCCCACTCCTTGCTGCCTAGTCTTTGCCTCCTTGACCCAATCAATCTTGTCCCAGTAGTGGGAGAGAGCAAAGTCCCTGTTTATGCCCATGCCAGGTGTTGACTACGGAGGAGGAGGGGACAGGAAGCCATGTGTAGGGAGGGGGGGACCCTGGCCTTTTCCGTTCCCAAGCTCCCAGGTTTCCTCTCTTTCAGGAAGGAGCCTCTTCCTTGCCCCCCACCCCGCCTTCCCTGACGCCGCTGCCCGCCTTTCCCAGTTGGAGAGCAAGAGTCAATTAAGGGCTAAGTGGAGCAGATTGTACCCCCAGGAGAGGGGGGTGATGGGTGCTCCCACTAAGCACAGCTTCTGCCCTGTCCTTCTGGCCACACACACCCTACCATACCCAGGACTAAAGAGAAGCCAGTTAGAGTGGAATCCATAAGCAGCCAAGTCGGGCCCAGCTTCAGGGCAAACATGAGGTGGCACTGAGCTGGGCGGGTGTGAGTCTGGCGTAGGTGACTCAGGACAGTGGGCATTGACCCTGGGATCTCCAGGCCCCAGGCGGGGGCAGCATGGTGAGAAGGGCGGTGCCACTGTTGGGCACTGGCCTCCTTGTGCTGTAGGCTGTCATTGTCCTGTCCATTCAGACCTGCTAGCTCCCCTTGCCTAGAGGACAGTGCTGGGGCAAGTGGGCATTGTGCCATCCTGGGGTCCGGGGGGGCAGTCCACACTTGACAAGGTAAATTTTCACAGGTTCTCATGAGTGCCGGGGCGGGTAGCAGAGGTGGATGAGGAATGAGTCAGTGCCCGTCACGGGAATGGGGGAAAGACGCCAGGCCCAGAGCTGAAATACCTGTTCTGAAATGGCTTCTATGTTTATCTCTCCAGAGAGGAATTTTAAAAGCCTCTCTCTGCTCCTCTCTCTCTTTCCCCGGGGGTGGGGGAGGGGCCGAGAGCCTGGCTTGAGCGCTGGGCTGTCGTGCTGCTGCAAAGCCGGCCGCTGAGGGGTCATGCTGACTGGGCAGTGGTGCCCACCTCAGAGTCCTCTTGGCCTAACTCCTCCCCCTGCCCCTGCCCCCACCCATGCCCAGGGCTTTGGTTTGAGGCAAGTTGGCAGCTCACTCTGCTGAGTCTCTAGCTGGCAGTGCTTGGGGGAATTCAGAGAAGCTGACCAGCTGGAGGTGGGGGGAGGCACTTTTCCCCCTACTGGGACCCCACCCAGACTGGAGCCAGGTGTCTGGGGCTGGTGGGGAGGGGCTGGTGGGCAGTCAGGCTGGAGCCTGTGGGGCCTGGGGAAAATGGACTGGGGGAGGGGAGCTGGCTGCACCTTGGGAGGAGGGGAGGGGAGAGGCAGCCTCAATCTGAGAACTCCACATTTCATCTGGGGGGAGGTACAAGTGTAGCTAAAGGGACAGGGAGGTTTTGGGGTGCACTGAGAGAAGGGGACAAGGAGATCAGGGCTTAAATTTGAGTAGCCAGAAAAGAAGATTTGAGGAGACTGAATGAAATGCTGAGAATGATTTAACTTAAAGGACCAGGGCCATTATCTGTGGGCCTGGGTATACAGGGCTTTGGGAAAAGCGAAGCTGGGAAATGTGAGGTATACTCAGTGGGTCAGGGGAAAAATGAGAGGAGTGAGAGAAGACATAGATGTGTTGGGGGCTCAGGGATCTGATTACAGAATGGCCCAGCAGGTTCTCAGATTGAGGTCTAATCACATTTAAAAGGAGCAATGGGTAGAATAGATTTGGGGAAATATTTATGGATAGAAGAGAATGATAAGTGAGCTAGAGATACAGGCAGGAGCCCATCCTTGAGTAAATATCAGGGGGGTTGGAAAGTGCTCATGCACTGGAATAACTGAAAGATACTCAGTAGATGCTATTTGAAATACTAATAGGAGACAGTGGGGGGAGTGTTTAGAGATGGTGGAGAGATGTGTAAGAGATCAGATCAGTACATATTGGGAGTTGAGATTTTGGAAAAATCTTCAGGGAGTCCAGTGTGAAATGTGAGGGGTCATGTGAACATGTGGAAGCTCGAGGCTCTGGCCTCACTTCTGAATGGACACCTGCTTCCTCCTCGTCCTTGGGCGCCCAGGTTCTGGAAAGAGGACTACACGGTACATGTGAGGCTGAATGACTACCTGGACATCATCTGTCCGCATTATGAGGATGACTCTGTGGCAGACGCTGCCATGGAACGGTACACACTGTACCTGGTGGAGCGTGAGGAGTACCAGCTGTGCCAGCCCCAATCCAAGGACCAGGTCCGCTGGCAGTGCAACCAGCCCAATGCCAAACATGGCCCGGAGAAGCTGTCTGAGAAGTTCCAGCGCTTTACACCTTTCACCCTGGGCAAGGAGTTCAAAGAAGGCCACAGCTACTACTACATCTGTGAGTACCTGGGAGGCATGCACACAGGTGCACACACTGGGGGGTGCAGCGGCATGATGCTTATGCTTGGGTACATGCTTAATGGGAAGTCGAGCAGCAAGAGCCCCTTGCAATCCTGAGTTCTGTTTCCATTCATTCATATCACAAATGTGCAGTGAGCTTCTACTGTGTGCCAGGCACTCTGCTTGGGTACAGAGATAAATAAAACACTATAGAGCCGCTGTCTTCAAGGAAGCTGGGAAGAAATACGCACAGGTTAACAAACCATTAGAACAGTGTGATATGGCAGACAGGATCACAGGGGCCTTGGGAAAATGACCTGCGTACCTGCCAGGCCAGGGAACTCAGAGAAGGCTTGGTGGGGAATATGACCCCAGAGCTTAGGACAAGCAGAGGAGTTGGCCAGGCGTGAAAGTACATGTACAAAGGGAGCACGGCATCCTCAGGGAACTTCCTGTGTTTCAGCCTGGCTGGAGTGAAAGGGACAATGAAAGTGTGGGGCAAGGTGAGCTTGGAGAGGTGGACTGCACAGATCATGGGGACCTAAAAAGTACTAAGGAGGCCGGGCGTGGTGGCTCACGCCTGTAATCCTAGCACTCTGGGAGGCCGAGGTGGGCGGATCGCTCAAGGTCAGGAGTTAGAAACCAGCCTGAGCCAAGAGTGAGACCTCGTCTACTAAAAAAATAGAAACAAATTAATTGGCCAACTAAAAATATATAGAAAAAATTAGCCGGGCATGGTGGCGCATGCCTGTAGTCCCAGCTACTTGGGAGGCTGAAGCAGGAGGATCGCCTGAGCCCAGGAGTTTGAGGTTGCTGTGAGCTAGGCAGATGCCACAGTACTCTAGCCCCAGCGAAAGAGTGAGATTCTGTCTCAAAAAAAAACACAACAAAGTACTAAGGAGTTTGAACTTTACCCTAAGGGCAGTGGTGAGCCACTGATGGATTTTAAAAGTTATAAGATCAGGCCAGGGGTGAGGGTCTGGGGTAAAAAAAAGAAAAAAATATATCAGGCTAGGTACAGTGGCTCACACCTGTAATCTCAACACTTTGGAAGGCTGAGGCAAGAGGATTGCTTAGCTCAGGAGTTCAAGACCAGCATAGGTGACATAGCGAGTCCCCATCTCTACAAAAAAAATAATAAATAAACAAAAAAAGATCAACTTTGTGTAGAATGGATCTAGGACACACTCTGTCATTGGAGCCTAGGCAGGAGTAGTATAAAATGGCCCAGGTAAAGGGAACATATTGTGAAGACTTCACCCAACTTCAGGCTTGGAGGAGTGAAGAATGGAATGTGGGGAGGGGACAGTGTCTATGTTCTTTTTACCACCACTGCCAAAGCTGAGGGTTATTCCAAAGAATGGGAGGTTGGGTTGAACATTGGGCAGGAAGTCGGCAAAAACTAAGGAGAGTAAGAATCAAGATTAGAGGGAAGAGAGGAATTAAAATTAGTAGGGAGCCAAGAAAGCAGGGCCAGAGGCACTTGGGCTTATATTTTCTTCCAACAAAGGTTCTTTCCTTAACCCCCTGTGGGCTTATCTTGCAGCCAAACCCATCCACCACCAAGAAGACCAGTGTTTGAGGTTGAAGGTGACTGTCAATGGCAAAATCAGTGAGTGTCAGGGCCCTGTGGGCCTCCCTCCTGCATCTCTATGCTGGGCCTGGTCTAGTGATCTGGGATGGTGTGGAAATCCCACAGCCCAGCCCACTCAGCACTTGTACCCCTCTGCCTCCCTGGTATAATGCCTGACCTACTGCTACTCTTATCTTTCAGCTCACAGTCCTCAGCCCCATGCCAATTCACAGGAGAAGAGACTTGCAGCAGGTGGGTAGCTGGAGCAAATTGGGTCTGGGGCACAAGAAGGGGTCTGCTTGGAGGTTATGTACAGGAGGTGGCTCTTTTTCCAGGCAGGGGCTGGGGAAACCCTGTTGTGCTGAGGGCCAGTGCAAATAGTGGGGCCACTCACGATGGGGGCCTTTGCCCTCTCACCTTGCAGATGACCCGGAGGTGCAGGTTCTACATAGCATCGGTCACAGTGCTGCCCCCCGACTCTTCCCATTTGCCTGGGCTGTGCTGCTCCTGCCACTTCTGTTGCTACAAACCCCATGAAGGTGTACGCCACACCTGGCCTTAAAGACTGGAACTGGGCTGAGGGGACAGGAGCAGGCACCGCACACTTGTCCTGGGGCCACTCCCAAAGCCCCAGCCCTGGGAACCACTCCCACCACATGCACAAGCTGTCACTCAGCAGCCTCAAAACGGGTCAGTATTAAGGGTTTCAACCCAAAGGAGGTCAACCAGCCTGGCAGTGCCATCTCCACCTCCATCTCAAAGGGATGGAGAAAGAAGTGGGGACAGTCTTTTCCCCACCATTCCTGCCTTTAAGACAAAGAAACAAGCTGTGCAGACATGGTCCCTTAAAAAAGGCACAGTGGGGGCCAAGCTGGAAGAGGCCTGGGGCCACATGGATGGACAGAGCTTGGCAAAGATGCCCCTCCGAGTGTGAGCCAGGATGTTCAGATGAAGTGAGAGAAGAACAGTTTCCTGCTTGGAGCCAGGTACAGGAGAGGTAGCATGCTTGGGCTGACCCAGCATCTCCTGGCAAGACTTCCATCAGTGGAGCTGCTATAGAGAGGTTTGTAGCCAGGCACTGCATTCTCCCCCATCCTGGGGCAGAGCTCCCTAGAGCTATGCCAGCAGGGGGGCTGTGCCAACCTGTTCTTAGAGTATAGCTGCAAGGGCAGTGCCCATGTGTACAGTTTGCCTAGAGTGTAGCCTAAAGGGCAGGGCCCATATGTACAGTATCTGTATATAAACTTGTGTGTCTGTGCTGATTTCTACAACTGGAGTGTTTTTATACAATGTTCTTTGTCTCAAAATAAAGTGTTTGTTTTTTTGGATGTGCTTTTCTGCCACTCCATATTAATTTATGACCATTGAGTCCCTACTATGTGCTAGGCTCTGTGCTACCCCCATAGCAACTGGATTTGAATTTCTTTCTCTCTCCAAAGAATACATGCCCCTCACCCCGCCCAAGGGATGGGGTGTTTCTTCCTCTGAGTACAGTCCGGGACAGGAGGGGTCCCACAGCAGTCTAAGCTGCACTCCACTCTAAGAGATCTTCCTGTCCAATCTCTACCCACTCTCGCACCTCCTCAGAGCTGCACTTTGGCATACTATCCAGGTACTTAGGCTGCTAGGGTGAGTCAGGGAAGCTGGGAACGCCAGCTGAGGCACGCGGCCCCGCCCCACAGCCCCATCAGCAGAGACGTGTGGGAGGCTAGGAGGGAAACTTCCCAGCAGCAAGTGGGTTGGACTAAGAGGTCAATGATAGAGGCTTTAGTGGGTTGGCCAAGTCGTGTAAAGTTGGCCCTGTGGCTCAAGAGGGACGGCATCTGAGAAAGACTTGGTGATTTCTGGCAATCCCTGTTATTTAGGGAAGAGGTTTCAGCAAACTCCGGAAAAAGCCTCCCAAACCCTGTGCGACTGAGGTTCTTATATGGCGCTCTGGATGGAAGGCGTGTTGAAGTCCGGTTGAGTCTAGCAAGCTTTTGTTTTGAGGTTTACAGCGTAGGCGCACCGGCCTGTAAGAACACAAGCATTGAGACCGGGGCTAGATGATCCAAGGGTAGACCGAGTGTGAGGAGCGGCGGGGGCCGGGACAATATCAGCCGAGTCCTAGGACGGGGACCGACCAGGATCTGAAGTGCAAGGTCTTAACTAGTACCGCTGGGAGGCAGCGGTGCGATGGCCCGAGCCGGGACAGCCCCGCGAGGGCGCCCGGGGCGGGGCCCGAGTTCCGGTTCGGCGTTCGCGGGGAGGGCCGGGTTTCGCTTCAGTTTCCGGAGGGACGGCCCGAGCGCGCGGGGGCGGAGCCGAGTGCGCGCGGGGCGGAGCTCCGGCGTCCAGGGTCCAGGCCAGACTGCTGGCGCGGGACGCTGGGCGCGGGATCCGACTCTGGGCGTGATGGAGACGGGCGGTGTGTTCGACTCGCTCCTATCCGGAGTTTGCGTGGTCTTCACCCTCGGCATGTTCTCCACCGGCCTGTGAGAGCGCGGCCGGGCTGGGCTGGGGAAACCGGGAAGTCAGGAAAAGAGAAAGGGGGTTTAGAGACGTGGCCATAGCGCCGGACTGCGTCCGGAACCTGGGGTCAAAGTGGAATCGCGTCGAGGGGACCGGGGTACAAGGTCGAGGCTGGTCATTCAGCCTGAGGCAGAAGGCAGGGGAGCTGGGGGAGGGTCTGTGGTTGCCCGGGGAGGATGACAGGCATCGGGAATCTCCCCCAGCACCCTGGTTCTTCCTTGCCCACCTTCATCCCTCTCGGGGTCCCATTACAGCACGGACCTCAGGCATATGCGAATGACACGGAGTGTGGACAGCGTCCAGTTCCTGCCCTTTCTCACCACGGAAGTCAAGTGAGAGGGGCGAAGGCTGTGGTGGGAAAGGCTGTCTGAGGGATGTGGGGGGAGGGGGAGGAGAAGTGTGAAAGAGACCCCTTGGGTCCCCCTCCCACACTGAACCCCGCGGGCCATGTCCCTCTCCTCCACCCTGCAGCAACCTGGGCTGGCTGAGTTATGGGGCCTTGAAGGGAGATGGGACCCTCATCGTCGTCAACGCAGTGGGTGCTGTGCTTCAGACCCTGTATATCTCTGCGTATCTGCACTACTGCCCTCGAAAGGTAGAGGCCCTCCCTTGGACTCACTTCTCTGCTGCATGTCCTGCCTTGGGCAAACACTACTTCTTGGAAGGCTATAACAGGCTGGCACTGCCACCCTTTCCTGGAAGGCCTCTTCAGCCTTGCAGTTCTTCCTCCATGAAGCCAGCCTTCTGAGACACAAACTGTCGCCCTTCAGGCAAGGCTGGTAGCTCTACCTAACCTGACATGCCCATGCTGCCCTGAACTTCTGCCCAACAAGCTGAGGAGAAAGGGCTTTGTCTGGTATTTCTTTCAGAGCCAGGGCCAGTGGGTAAGAATGAGATGATTAGCTCTGCCTCCCCACTCAATCACACAAGCACTTATTATGCTCCTACTGTTTGTGCCAAGCTCACAGAAAAAAAAGATACCTTTCCTTCCCCTGGAGGCCTCCAGTGTTCTGGGTGTATAAAACTTCCCATCACTGGTTGGAAAGGGGCTGTGACAAGTGCAATGCTGGAGGCTTAGACAAAGGTTAGCTTCCCCATTTGGAGCATGGGAGAGGGCAGGATGAATTAATTCTAGCAGGGAAGTCAGAGTGCTCCTGGCACATCTGGAAGTAAGGCTCCTCTCTCCCCTGCAGCGGGCTGTGCTGCTACAGACTGCAACCCTGCTAGGGGTCCTTCTCCTGGGTTATGGCTACTTTGGGCTCCTGGTGCCCGACCCTGAGGCCCGGCTTCAGCAGCTGGGCCTCTTCTGCAGTGTCTTCACCATCAGCATGTACCTCTCACCACTGGCTGACCTGGTGAGTGGGGGTGTCCAGGGAGGTAGGGGAGATAAGAAGGGCCAAGCTGTCATAGCCAAAAACAAGCTTATATTCTAGAGGAAGGGGAGACCCAAATCCTGGAAGGAGATAAGGCAGCAGAAGTGGGTGAGCGGGAGGCATGAAAGAAGGGAGGGTGTTTGACCTTTTTCCTCAGGAAGTTTTTAGGCAAGTGAGAGCTTTACTATGTGACTGGGCCAGGAGTGTCTGTCATTCTTTCCCACAGGCCAAGGTCATTCAGACTAAATCAACACAATGTTTCTCCTTCTCACTCACCATTGCTACCCTTCTTACCTCTGTCTCCTGGTGTCTCTATGGGTTTCGACTCAGAGATCCTTACATCATGGTAAGCAGAATAGGGATGGGGTCACAGGTATGCAAGGTGGAAAATTGGCTTCTCTCCTCATAGCAGTCCTTGTGATTTCAGGTGCCCAACTTTCCAGGAATCCTCACCAGCTTTATCCGCCTCTGGTTTTTCTGGAAGTACCCCCAGGAACAAGACAGAAACTACCGGCTCCTGCAAACCTGAGGCAGCTCACCTGACCACTGAACACCTTAATACCAATTTGATACCAAAGAGAGCTCCTTGTTTCAGCTGGTCCTGCTGACCAACTCCCCAGGTGCAGTGGGTTGTGGGAATAAGAGACGACTTTGAGAACAGAGGGACCAAAGAAAGCAGCTTTACTTAGATGATCGGTAGGACCTGGGAGATTAAATCACTTTTATTTTTCAGAGAGATTATTTTTTTTTAATTTTGGAAGCTGGGGTGATATTTTTAGAATATGCCTTGAAATAAAGTGTTCCCCACCCCTGCCTATAGTGGTTCACTCTCTATTCATGATTCTCAACCTGCCTGGTTTGGTCAACGGCAGATCCGGTTATTCTCAAGTTGGTAGGGTTGGCTCAGAAAAGGCGTGAGAAAGAACCAAGAGGTGGGAAAGACCCAGGAAGGTCTTAAAAAGAACAGAGCTTGGATGTTATGAAGAATGGAAGTCAGGCTTCAAGTGCTTCTTACAGAGTTAAAAGGACCAGGAAAGTGAAATGGCATTTCCATCCAGAGAGATCTTGAGAGGGGGTCTTTGCCTCCTTTGGAGGAAAACATGGGGAAGACCAGTAAGATGCAAAAATAAAGGCAGAGATAGCCTCAGGAAGATAGTTCTTCCACCTCTCTTCTCTACCGCTGGTACACAGAATCCCCAATTCCCACTCTCCATACTCAAACTAAACAAAGTTAGAAAATAAACTTGCTCTTTAATGGGGAATAGGAAGGAGGGCTGTCCGGGCAGGAATGGGGTTGGGGTGTCAGAAGCGAAGTCCCTTGCGTGTTAAGTCGGCTCGGGCCTCCTGGATCTGGTTCTGCAGCTCGCGTGCGGCATCCTCGCAGTCGTGAAAAGTGGCCACGCGATAGCCTACAGTGCCCAGGGCATAGCAGCCGGCGGACACCAGCAAGTAGGCGGGCAGTGGCCACAGGACCTCCTGGCAGGACGAGGGCAGCTCCAGGCCCAGGGCTCCCATGGTCAGTGCCGCCCAAGTGGAGCCCAGGATCGCCAGTCCCCAAAGCCACTGCGCTAATTTCGTCATGGCCACTACAGGAAAAGAAAGCAGCGCTCAGGGTCCCTTCCATCTCGCTACCCCCTCTACATTTGAGACCCTTCCCCCGTTGCCCTAGTCCTCCTCGCCCACTCCCTACAGCCCTCAACATACACCTACCTCTTCGCCCCGCGACTCCCCTTCCCGGCGCGGCCCCGACGTCACCGTACGGAAGTCTGCCTGGCTCACGCTCCGCCTCCGCGCGGCCTTCTGGAAGTTGTAGTTCACAGGGCCGCCGCTGTCCTGGTCTGGGTGGGGTTCAGCCCGCTGGGCTCCGAAACTGTCGGCTGGGTCTGGAGGGCCACCGCGCTGCTTCCCCACCTCGGGCCCCAGCTCCAAGCTGGCGTGGGGCTTGTAGAAAGCCTGAGGAGACACCCTTAAACGTTGCAACAAGGTGGAAAATTCATATCGTTCCCCTTCAACTCTGTTCTCCAGCGCAGAAATCCTATTCATTCATTCCGTCAGTCACTCATTCACTCTTTTGAACCAACCTTCCTTCCTTCCTTCCTTTTCTTTTTATTTTTTTAAATAAATATATTATTTAATATAAATATTTATTCTTGTAATTTTTTTCTTTTTTCCAGATGGGTTCACCTACACTTCCTTCCTTCCTTCCTTCCTTCCTTCCTTTCTTTTCTTTCTTTCTTTCGTCTTTTTCTTGATGGGGTCTTGCTATATTATTGCCCAGACTGGACTGAACATGTTTTGATCACCTTGATAGACTGGAGATACAGAGATGCCAAGAGACCCGACACCTTTTGGGGCGAGGGGGACAAGAAGAAGTTAAGAAGCAGTTTCGTTGACAGCTTAACCATGAATCCTTGAGATTAATGTTAGAACAGAGGTAATCATATTTTTCAAAAGAAACGCAGAGGTGCAAACAATACACCTTGGAGCTACAGGAAGAAGGGCTCCAGGATGATGTCCTTTTAAAAATGTGCCAGATCAGAGGAATTACCTGATGCGTTTAAAGTATTAAAAGAAGGTATATAATTCTTTCAAAGAGTTTTGGGGATGAATTCATGATTAATATATATAATAGAAAACCAAGTGAAAGAAAAGATTAGGCAATTATCAATTTAAAACAGTTATAAAAGAAAGGAAAGAAAATTAATAAAAGCCTGTCTGATAAAGAGCACATCTGTAGTTACAGTTAGCTTTATTAATTTTCTGGGGGAAAGAGCACACACTAGAGGAACTATGGAGCAACTCATAACAGAGGAAGAAACAGGGTCATTACAGAATATGGGAAAAGGGTAACTTTAGGTAAAATATATTTTTTTTAAATTTATTTATTTGTTTTTATTTTGAGATGAGGTCTTGCTATGTTGCCCAGGCTGGATTCAAACTCCTGGGCTCAAGCTCTCTTCCTGACTCAGCCTCCCAGATAGCTGGGGCAAAGTAGACACTCCTGGCTAGGTAAAATTTAAATGAAGCAGTGTTCGGGTAAACATGACTGTAAAGAAGAGGTCAACGAGAAGTCTGGGCTGAGAAGTGGACTGAGGGCCCACTTGCAAACTACAGAGTTAAGACAAATGTAAGATGTTCAGGCTGGACTGAACATTTTTTGATTGCCACAATAGACTTCGGAGATATAGAGACACTAAGAGACTCAACCCCTCTTGGGGTGGAGGGGGAAAGCAGGAATCAGGGAAGCAATTGTGTTGTCAACTTAACCATTGTCTGAAACTTTGCACCTGGCTTGGAAATTAGAGCTACTTCTCTGTGTTAAAGTAATCCACATGACTCAGATCTGCAGGCAAGGTGAGATGTTCCATTCTCACTGTCTGATTTCAAATAGCAAAGTTTGTGACTGTCTGTGATTTTAGAAAACTAAGTTTCTCAGCCCTATGTCTTTTTTTTTTTTTTTTTTTTTTTTTT
>VBSM01000729.1:4857256-4870331 GCA_008086735.1 Cheirogaleus medius | reverse complement strand
GCCCTTCAAGAACCACGTGGGGAGAACTATTTCCCACCCCCTACCCCGACGGGCGCTGTTCGAGGCTGGTCCCTGGAGCATGCGCAGTGACTCCTCACCCCCACCCCTCCTCACACCCCCACTGGGCTCCTGCATTAAGCCCGGGGTTCGCAGCCGCAGCCAGGATCGAGCACCCGGGGGCGGGCGGGCACGGTAGGGCCATGGCTGAGGGTGAGGATATGCAGACCTTCACTTCCATCATGGATGCACTAGTCCGCATCAGTGTGAGTTAAGGTGGGGTCGAGGTGAAGGGGAGGGGGTGTATAGGGGTCTGGGGCAAGCTGGCACCTTGAACAGGTGGGGATCCAGGAGGATGCTGGGATGTAGACAGGGGACTAGTGATGGCAGAAACGACTGGGAGGGTCCGGATGCAGGTATGAGAGGGGTAATCCCAGGTGCAGCCCGGAGGTGAGTGTCCTGAAGGCGTCGATCTCCTGGGGTGTGAGGAGCTAGGAGCAGCCCAGACGCAGCGGGTGGGCCGGGGTAGCCGCCAGCAGTGCACCAGGGCTGGGGCTTCAGGGGAAAGGCGCTATGTTTCGTATGAGAAGGGGGATGTGTGAGCTTGGATATTTTCCAAGAAAACTGAGGACAGGTGGAGGGTGATGAAGGAGACTTCCCAGGGTGCAGGTCCCAATTTGGACCCCTCCCCGAGACCCCACCCCACCGCACCCCCACTCAAGGCTGCCTCTGAGCCTGCGGTTGTCATGGCAACCCGTGCCCGGCTCTCCCAGAGGCGGTGCCAACCCTGCTCCCCCCCACCCCTTCCTTCCCCCTCCCTCCCTGTCCCTCCCTCCTTTGTGTCAGCTGCGCCCCTGACCGGGATGGCTGCGAAGAGAGGGACCAAGGTGAGGTGTGGGGGTGGGGCATAGCCTAAGGCCCCCCGCCACCAAAAGGGGGAGGGGTACTTCCGGTGGGGAGGGGGCGAGGAGGCGGGGCGCTTGTTTCCCCCCTAGCTTGGGGAGGGGGTTGCCGCTGGCCGGGTTGCGTTGGGGGAGAGGGTGGGAGGTCTGGGTGGTGGGGGGCGAAGGGACATGGTTTGGTATCGAGGGACTGGAGGAGATGGATGGGGAAGTGAAGGATGGGGAATGGAGGCTGGGGCGGCCGCAGGCCGGAGCCGCGGTAGGAAGACGGATGGGGCTAGCAGGAGGATGGAGAGCCAGCAGCGCCTGGCTATCGGGAGGCGTCAGACGCGGGGTGGGGGAGTGCTAGCGAAGGGGGCTGGGGTCCGCACAGAGCTGCAGAATGGGCGGTGTCCTTGAGAAAAATGCGAGGGGCAGAAGGCCCAGAGATGGGGGGATGGAGGCAGGTGAGGGGAGCTGCCAGGTGGGGCTGCTGCTGTCGGAGTGGTGGGGGTGGGGCTTGAGGATGGGGGATGCACCAGCTCCAAGCATCCCTCCTCTGGGCCTTTAGCTCTGCAGGAGGGAAACAGAGGCTAGGGTCTGAGGGCTGGGAAGGTCTGTGAACCAGATCAGGGCAGGTGCTGACAAAAGCCCTAGGTAGCTTGTCTTACCCCTTCCTAAGACCCACTAAGGGCAACCAAGGGGCCTGCTTACATATACTTAGGTGTCCAAGCTCTTACCTAGCCTCCTGGTCTCTCCACAGACGAGCATGAAGAACATGGAGAAGGAACTGCTGTGCCCAGTGTGTCAAGAGATGTACAAGCAGCCGTTGGTGCTGCCCTGTACCCACAACGTGTGCCAGGCCTGTGCCCGGGAGGTGTTGGGCCAGCAGGGCTACATAGGCCATGGTGGGGACCCTAGCTCTGAGCCCACCTCTCCTGCGTCTACCCCTTCCACCCGCAGCCCCCGCCTCTCCCGAAGAACTATCCCCAAGCCAGACCGTTTGGACCGACTCCTTAAATCAGGTGGGGCTGGGGCCTGTGGGGTAGGGGTGGGAATGCTGGGCTGTTCATCAGGAAGATGGAAGGGGTCCTTCACTGGTCAGGGGCATCTGTCTGCCTTTCTGGGGGTGGAGATACTGCTCATCCAGACTCTAGTGACAGCTGAGCTCTGGCACAATAAAAATCTAATTTTAATTGAACAGACCTCCTCCACCCCCAGCCAGCTATAACTCTCACCTCATCTACCTCCCTGGTTCATCCACAGGCTTTGGGACATACCCCGGGCGGAAGAGAGGTGCTTTGCACCCCCAGGTGATCATGTTCCCCTGCCCAGCCTGCCAGGGTGATGTAGAGCTGGGGGAACGGGGCCTGGCAGGACTTTTCCGGAACCTGACCCTGGAGCGTGTGGTGGAACGGTACCGCCAGAGTGTGAGTGTGGGAGGCGCCATCCTGTGCCAGTTGTGCAAGCCCCCACCACTAGAGGCCACCAAGGGCTGCACAGAGTGCCGAGCCACCTTCTGCAATGAGTGCTTCAAGCTCTTCCACCCCTGGGGCACCCAGAAGGCCCAGCATGAGCCCACCCTGCCCACCCTCTCTTTCCGCCCCAAGGTGAGCTGGTCCTTACAGAGGGAGGGACATGGTGGTACTGGTCGAGTGGGGGTGCCTGGCATTATGGGCTTCCAAAGGGAGGTGGGCAGGAGATTGCCACTGCCAAGCACCTTTCTCTGTAACAAAGTCACCACAAATCATTCATCTTTGGGCCTTCATCTCATCTACTGCATGGGGATGGTAGTGGCTGCCCTGCAGTATATATATACTGGCAGGGTCATTGAGAGAATCACATGAAATAATGTTTGTTCACTAAAAAGTATTATCTGTACACTACAAACGTCTATATGCATTCATTCATTGAACAAATATTTATCAAGTACCTACGTGCATGGTGCCATACTAGGTGTTAGGGATACAGCAGTGAACAACACGGACAAAGTGAATTATTAACCACAAGCCTAAGATTAATCACCATTATTATTATTATTACCACACATCCTGGTGAGGTAGATGAAGGGAAGAGCAACCTGGTGAAATGGACATTGCCAGAGACTGCAGGAAAGTCTCTCCTTGGTGCCAGTGTGTACCACCAGGTGGCACTATGGAGCACCACCGGGTGATCTCTCCTCCACTCCCATCTGGCCAGTGCAGGGAGGGCACCACGCTGCTCTCCGGTAGATAGCACCCTTACACATACCATCGGCTGACCACTTCATTGCTCTTTGTGTCCCTAGGGCCTTATGTGCCCAGACCACAAGGAAGAAGTGACCCACTACTGCAAGACATGCCAACGGCTGGTATGCCAACTCTGCCGGGTGCGGCGCACCCACAGCGGGCACAAGATCACACCAGTGCTCAGCGCCTACCAGGCCCTCAAGGTAAGGACCCCTCCTCATTCAACTCCAGTGCTAACTCACACTCTCATCCTCTTGCACCTCCTCCTAACTGCTGGCTTCTGCAGAGCCAGGCGTGATGCCCACCTCTTTCTTCCCCCTCAGGACAAGCTGACAAAGAGCCTGACATACATCCTGGGAAACCAGGACACGGTACAGACCCAGATCTGTGAGCTGGAGGAGACTGTGAGGCACACCGAGGTGAGGGAGGGCATGGAGGTGGGCCCTGGGCCCTGCCTCGGGGTGGAGGCAGTAAGGGTGTGTGGGTGGGCATGGCCCAATCACTTCAGTGCAACCTCAGGAAGCCCACAAGGTGAGGTGTGTCCAGGTTCTGTTTAAACCAGGTTGGCAAGAACCCCAGTCCCCCAGGCCAGGCTGTACTTGGGGCTGCAGGAGGGGCGGATGGCTATAGCTTAGGACAGAGAACTCAAAAGCCCACAGATGTCACTCAGATGCTCTCAGGCTCAGTTGCCTACTGAGGATGGCACACATTCCTGGAGCTAGCATGAGGTGATGGCTCTGATAGCTTCTGCCAGATTGCTTGAGTCGGCTGACATGGGGATGGACAAATAAGGATGGCATAGATGCCAGGAGACATTAGTGCAGTCCAAGTGGACATTAATGCAGCCGTGGCTTTTGTTTGGGTGAGTCCTTATGATGTGGGCATCCAGGAAGGTTAGAAAAATGGTCACTAGTAGAGCCTATCTTGGGGCATAGGTGCCTTTGCAGCCATGAGCCTGGCCCTATTGGAATAGGCGAGCAGGATTTCCCCAGAGTCCTTGTGATCCTGGCCATGCTGTGGTGTCCTAGGAGGCTGGCACAAGTGCTGCCTCCAAAAGGAAGACAGTAAGTCACATATTCTTTGGGTGTTGCTCCCTGGGCAGGTGAGTGGTCAGCAGGCCAAGGAGGAGGTGTCACAGCTGGTGCGGGGGCTGGGGGCTGTGCTGGAAGAGAAGCGGGCATCACTGCTTCAGGCCATTGAAGAATGCCAGCAG
Organism: Cheirogaleus medius; assembly: GCA_008086735.1. Lineage (NCBI taxonomy): Eukaryota > Metazoa > Chordata > Mammalia > Primates > Cheirogaleidae > Cheirogaleus > Cheirogaleus medius. The sequence continues at coordinate 4,866,012 of VBSM01000729.1, read as the reverse complement.
GAGCGGCTGGCCCGTCTCAGCGCCCAGATCCAGGAGCACCGGAGCCTGCTGGATGGCTCAGGCCTGGTGGGCTATGCCCAGGAAGTACTTAAGGAAACAGACCAGCCTTGCTTTGTGCAAGCAGCCAAGCAGCTGCACAACAGGTACTCAGGGGCATGGCACAGGGGCACGGGCTCCTGGGGGGCAGGGACATCATGGGTGTAGCCAACATCTAAGACGATGTCTAGAGCACTGCCAGGTGGAGAGCTGAGCCCCTGAGGATTTTCATGAGTCCAGACTGATGTCAGCTTGTCCCAAGGGGCAAGGAAGAGACCCAAAGCAGTTGCTAAGGCTTTATGGGCAGGCAAAGCAGACTCAAGGAGAAGGGTGGCTGCCCAGATGGCAGTGCCTGACCCTTTTCTCGCCCCCATCCCAGAATTGCCCGAGCTACTGAGGCCCTCCAGACGTTCCGGCCAGCTGCCAGTTCTTCCTTCCGCCATTGCCAGCTAGACGTGGGGCGTGAGATGAAGCTGCTGACGGAGCTTAACTTCCTGCGAGGTAAGGAGATGGCCAGGCCCCATGTCCAACCACACCCTTCTTCCCTTCCTCCCCAGCAGCGGGCCCGGGGGGCAGTGCCCACCAGGGACCTCCCCGGCCTCCTACCTGGCCTGGCCAGCCACTCCTCCCACCCAGCCCACCCTGCCACACCGTCCTACCGCGCTCAGCGCTGCTTCTCCCTCTCTTTGTTTGTAGGCTGTGGCCACCGCGGACTCTGCTCCGGAGCACCCCAGGCAAGTCAGCGGCCCTGCCCCGGGGGCCCTGCCCCCCGCCGGGCCCCCCTCCCCACCCCACTGCTCCCACACAGCTCAGCCACCCACTCATTTCTTCCTTCTCTTTCCTGCCTTCATCCGACCTTATGGTCCTCCTACTTGACCAATGCCCTCTGTCTCTCTTCTGCCTTCTTTAGGCCCTTGCCTAACTCTGGCCCTCTGACCTTTTGTCCTTGTGACCCTTGACTTCTGGACTTGCATTCTCTTCCCCTTGACCTCCGCCCCCGTCCTCAAGCTTTGCTTTCCCTCTGTTGTCTGCCCATTTTCTCCCTTGCTGAAGCTGCATCTTCCTCCCGATCCTGTTTGCCCTCCTTCTCTGTGCCCTCTTGCCTGGGTTCCAGTGGCCTTTGCCTGCCTCTCCCCGGGGCTTCTCTTAACTCATAGAATGTCTAAGCTGGAAGAGCCCCCAAAACTTATCTGGTCTTATACCCTCATTTGACAGAGGAGGAAACTGAGGCCCAGAAAGGGGAAGTGACTTATCTCAGGCCCGAGTGAGGTAGTGGCAGACCAGGACTAGAACACAGGCCTCCTGACTCCTTGCACAGAACTCTCCTGCCTCTTTCTCCCCTGGGCCCTGCCCCTCCTGTGCCCAGTGCCCAAATAAGTCTTTTCCCCAGCTCCCTCTCACCCACACTCACCCCCCCGGCTCCCGCTGCTTCCCTTTTCCTGCCTGCCCCTGCCCTCCATGCCAGGCCAGTGGCCAGGCCCTGACTGACCCCTGCTGTCTCTTCCAACAGTGCCTGAGGCTCCTGTCATTGACACCCAGCGTACCTTTGCCTACGATCAGATCTTCCTGTGCTGGCGGCTGCCCCCCCACTCACCACCTGCCTGGCACTATACCGTTGAGTTCCGACGCACGGATGTGCCTGCCCAGCCAGGTCCTACCCGCTGGCAGCGGCGGGAGGAGGTGAGGGGCACCAGTGCCCTGCTCGAGAACCCTGACACAGGCTCCGTGTATGTGCTGCGTGTCCGTGGCTGCAACAAGGCCGGCTACGGCGAGTACAGCGAGGATGTGCACCTGCACACGCCTCCCGCCCCCGGTGAGTGAGCAGGCGGGCGGGAACGGTGTGGCAGGCACAGGTGGTCGCGCCAAGGGCACAGGGTATATCCGGGCCCAGGCACTACAAGCTGGTTCCATGTGGGCGCTGGAGAGGCCGTTTAACATAGTGGGTCACCTGCACTAGCTCTGGAGCTAGACTGCTTGGGTTCAAATCCCAGCTCTGCCTCCTGCCAACTGAGTGGGTGGCTTTGGGCAAGTTTTTCACCCTCTCTGAACTTCAGAGTCCTTTTCTGTAGGGATAATATTACTTACCTCATAGGGTTGTTGTGAAAATTAAACTGTTGTGAGATGACACATGTAAAGTCTTAGCACGGTTTCTGGCTCAGAGTTAGGGCTCAATAAATATTAGTAAAGTGACTCTTTAGAAAATAGTTTGGTCACTGGGGTGTGGACATGATAGGGAAGCCTTGCCCCCTAAGTAGGGGTCATAATATGTAGGGCTTGGGTAACCAGATGGAACAGAACAGCAGTGGGGACTGTCCACAGGGCTGGCCACAGGAAAGGGGTTAGAGGAAGCATTGTGAGTCAACTGGGTCTGGAACCCTGGTTTCTTTGTCCCCTGGTCATCACTGGAACTCTTCCTGGGGCTCCATGCCCATTTGGGAGGCCCTTTCCTTTTCTTCTATTCCCCCCATTCCAGTTCCCCAAGAGCCCCCTGCCTGTTCCTGGTGACTGAACCCCTTGGCAACTTGTTCCCTGTTCTGAAATCTCCTAGTGTCTTATACTAACACCTCACAGCCCCCAGTGCCAGCATTTGTCCCTGAAGTCCTTCCTTCTCTTTCAACCTTCCCCCTTCTTCCAGTCCTGCACTTCTTCCTCGATGGCCGCTGGGGTGCCAGCCGAGAGCGGCTGGCCATCAGCAAGGACCAGCGAGCAGTACGAAGTGTTCCAGGGCTACCCCTGCTGCTGGCTGCTGACCGGCTGCTGACCGGCTGCCACCTGAGCGTGGACGTGGTCCTGGGTGATGTGGCTGTGACCCAGGGTCGCAGCTACTGGGCCTGCGCTGTGGACCCAGCCTCCTACTTGGTCAAGGTTGGCGTCGGGCTGGAGAGCAAGCTTCAGGAAAGCTTCCAGGGTGCCCCTGATGTGATCAGCCCCAGGTCAGGCCCCTCTGGACTGGATGGGGTGTGTGGGCGCTGGGTGGGAGCTGGGGACAGGGTAGGGGTGGCAAGGGTAGGGGTGGCATTCACAGACTTGCTGGAGTGGGGCTGGCTGGGGAGAGGATTAGGAGAAAGTAGTAGGAGCATGGAAGCCAGGCTGGGAGGCCTGTGGCCAGCAGAGATGTGGGCTTGGTAAAAGGGTTTTTGGAGTGTGTGGTCAGGGAAAGGGATGATAGAACAGGGAGCCATCTCCACCTCCTTCCATCCATCTGTCACTCAGGACCAACACACCATCCCTTCAAGCCTCTGTGTCCTTTCTCACTAATACCCCATCCACATCCTTTCTCCACAAAGCCTTTCTCTCCAAGACCTCCTTCAGCCATCTCTGTGCTCAACATCCTAAAATTCTCCCCTTCCACATCCCATCTCCACAACCCTCCTCTCTGCAACGTCCTGTTTAACACCCTCCCATACAGGCTTTTCTCCCTGACCCCTCTCCCCAGCACTCTGTCCCCCAACATTCCTCAACACCAGTCCCCTCCTAAACCCCATCACCCTCAACCCTGCATCCTCTAATATCCTTCATCTCCGACACCAATTGACCCTCATCTCTCCCGACACCCACCTTCCCAACATCCTTTCTCTGTTCCTCCCTTCTCCCTGGTATCTTAGTCACTAACCCCTGATTCTGCCAACATCCCCTAACCCTCAAAACCTTCACCCAGCATAATTCCCTCAACACCATTTTCCTCGACACCTCCCTATCTCGGTAAGCGCTGCATTCCTTCAGTGTGCTTCATCAATGCCTCATCTTTCCTTGTCCCCCCAACGCTTCTCCTGCCAGTGTGCTTTCCTTTCAGTACCCGTTTCCCACCCCAACTCTGTCCTCTAACCCATGTCTCTTCAACATGTTTTCTCCTCGATACCCCAAAACGATCCCATCAACCTCTTGCTCCACATTCCATCCTTCCAGCATCTCCCTCCGGCACCCGATCCCTCACTTCCTTACTCCTCCTACCCAACGCCCACTCCTGCAGGTACGATCCGGACAGTGGGCATGACAGTGGTGCGGAGGATGCCACAGTGGAGGCGTCGCCACCCTTCGCTTTCCTAACCATCGGCATGGGCAAGATCCTGTTGGGGTCCGGGGCGAGCGCAGGTGCAGGGCTGACAGGGAGGGACGGCCCAGCAGCCAGCTGCACGGTGCCCCTGCCACCCCGCCTGGGCATCTGCCTGGACTACGAGCGAGGCCGGGTGTCCTTCCTGGATGCTGTGTCCTTCCGTGGGCTCTTAGAATGCCCACTGGACTGCTCAGGGCCTGTGTGCCCTGCCTTTTGCTTCATTGGGGGTGGTGCAGTACAGCTTCAGGAGCCAGTGGGCACTAAGCCTGAGAGGAAGGTCACCATTGGGGGCTTCGCCAAGCTGGACTGACTCCTCTAGGCCCTCTTCCAGAGCTGGGGTCCTCCTGAGCCCTGGCCCTCCTGGCGCCAGGTTGTTACCCCCTAACTCTTCCTACCATGTGGTCCTGCCCCTTACCCTATGTCTGTGTCTTTCCAGGGCTTTCTCTTGACCAAGGGGCTCTCCTCTGCTCACCACTCTAGCTGTCTCCCATTCTCTCCACTGCCTGCTAACCCAGGCCCCCACCCCACTAGTCTCTGTACCATGCCCTGCCTTTGGCCTCTTACCCAAGTCATGGAGAGAGCTCCTTCTCCATCTCTGTGCTGTACCCCCCAGGCTGACTGTGAGGGAGGGCACTGGAACACTGGGCATGATCCCAGCTCTGCCCTTGGCCCTGCTGAGCTCCCTGCCCCATTAATGCTGAACTACAGCCTCGGGGCAGGCAGGCTCTTTGGCTGGACACTGTCCAGGCACTTCCTGGTGAGGGAAAGGGGATCCTATCATTCTGCTTTATTTATTTGGGTCCTCACATCCCCCAGCCGCATGCCCCTTATGTCCCTCTTCTCCCTCTTGCATGCTTTACCTGTCCCGCACCCATGCCAACGTGCCAAGTCTCCCCTGGAGACCCAGCTGAGACTGAGTACCCCCACTGGGTTGGGCCAGGCAAGGCCTCTGGTGCCCCTGCTGCCTCTCTGCGATGGGCACTGCTAGGCCTGTGCCTAGCAATGGCTGTTATTTTATGGTTTATAAACAATAAACTGTGATGCCAGGCACATCTCTGCCTTGCTTGAGCGTGACCATTCCTCTTAGTTTCTGTGCTGGGTGTGGCGGGCTGGAGGGCTCCAGGGTGCTCCGTTGTTGCTCAGAGCCAGGGTGCCCGGTGGGTCTGGTCGCCAAGCCAGGCTCTGCCGAGCCGACCAGGGCCAACAGGGGGCGCAGCTCTCCAGCTGCTGGCGTCAGGCCCCAGACGGGGCGTCCCGGCGGCCGCGCCCTGGCCCTAGGGGAATGCGGTTGAGGGGGGGCGGGCACTGTGCTGGGGCCCAAAGGGGTCAGGGAACCAGAACCATTTCCCCATTCCCAGGGTGCTGAGAAACCCACCCCAGAGGCAGCGGACGGGTGGGGCGGCCGGGGGCCGGGGAGGAGCGGGCAGGGCGCCAGAGCCCGGATCCGACCCAGCCCTCGCTTATCGCGGCCCTGTTGATTCTGCGGCTGTTATCGCTGCCCAAGGATTTACTTCACACTCGGGCAGCTAAGAATAGAGCCGCCTGGGGGCACCGTGCCAGGGCGAGAAGAGGGCGCGGGCCGCCAGTGAAACCCAGCGGAGAGAGGGGAGAGCCACTGGGCAGGCGGGGCCCAGTCACGCTAGCCCTTCAAGTCTGCCTAGGTTTTGTTTCCTCCTTCCTCTTGTGCCCCAGGGATGGGGGAGAGGTGACTGAGTTCTTCCGCAGGCCACCCCTGCGCCCTTATGTCACTTCTTACACACATCTTCTTAAATTAACCCCACTCCTTCTTGCCTCCTTTCCTTTGCCCCTTCCCCAAATCCCCCTTATAGGGCCCCTGGCGGACACATTCTGACCGCCTCTTGCATCCATGGGTCACAGATGAAGGATCAGAAGTTGGCCCAGCCGGAGGCCACGTTTTATTCAGCCTTGTTCAGGTTCCCACCCCCATCTCTGGGCTTTGTGGGCCAGTCTTCCCGGAGCCACCACTGCACCCCTCCCCAGGCATATCCCCCAGGGGCAAGGATGGGCTTCACCAGGCCCAGAGGGGTGAGGGAACTTGGTGGGGCCTCTGAGGGAGGCTGTGAGCAGCCCACCCAGCTCACCGGCCCGGAACAGAGTGGAAGGGCTCTGGAGGTGGAGAACCTGAGGGGGCTGGACTGGCACGGGCTAGCTGCTCAGCTTAGCTGGTGACATGCCCCTACAAGTTGGCAGAAGTGGCTGCCACTGCTGGGTTCGTGTAAGAGAGGCTGCTGCCACCGTTGCCCGAAGAAACCTGAGTGGAGGGAAAATAGATCCAGGGTGAGGGGCAGAAGCTACCTCCTAGGGTCCCTGGATGGTGCCCCAGGCAGGGGTAATAGGTCCAGGGGCCTGGCCAGCTCTCAAAGGGTTAGTTCAGAGAGAGCACCTGCTGGCCTCACCAGCAGCCAGGTGACTGTAAACAGGGCTGCTCCCCCTCCTTCTGCTCCCCTTCACCCCCTCCCTTGGCTCTAGTCACCCACCTTGCCCTCCCCTGCTGCGTCTTTCCCCCTCCATTCTCTACTCCTCCAGCCCAAGGAGATGTGTTAAAACTTAAGAGGGAGGTCTTCATGAGGAGGAAAATGGGGGCAAGAAAAAGAAACTCCTCTCTCCTCCCCCACCCTGAGAGGCTTTCCAGCCCCAGGTGGCGGCAGTAATTATTTACTAGGTCCTGTAGAGAAAGGCCAAGAGAGGAAAAAGGGAGGGGGGGCGGAGTCCCTGCTTCCTTGAGTCTCCCAAGAACCCCACTGGCACCCAGGCTCACCTGGCCTGGTGACACTTCTTCCTCTACATGGGAGACACCCCCCTCCAAGTCTTTCTCAGTCTACTTTCCATTGTTAGGAGATGAGTGGGGACATAGGTGCTTATTCCTTGTGACTCCTGCAGGAAGGGCTCCCCTGGGCACAGTGCCGCACCCATTTTGGTTGCCGCTGGGAATCCTAGCGAGCACCGCAGTGGCACAGTTCAGCCAGAGCCAGCCAGCAGTGGAGGTGGACATGCAAAGCTCTTTTGGGAATTCTAGTACTGGGGGCACTCCCTCTTGAGGGCCCCTTTCTTCTGGAGTCTCCTCCCCAGTCTTGTCTGCCAGAACTCCTCTGACCTCCTCTGACCTCCTCCTTGTCCCCCATCCTTGCCAGGCCCTCCACTCCTTACCTCGTGCAGCCTCTCCCCTTTCTCCTCTCCCAAGCTCTTTAGATTTTCCAAGTACCCCTCAGAACCCCTGCCCATCCCAAACCTCTGCCTCCCCCAGCTTGTGGATCCCATCCTCACCTCCTCATAGGGGCTACGACTGGTACTGCCAGGGGGCACATAGCGTCCGTGGGTATGGTAGGTGGGGTACTCGCTCATAGGATGGTAGGCATCCCGGGATGGAAAGATGTCCAGATGCCCATAGTTCTTTCGACGACACTGACACACAGCCTGGGAAGATAGGAGGTTATGGTGGGTCAGGGGTTCCTTCCACCAGGGGGACTCTGGTCAGGGCCAGAGACTGAGCACTCACCAGGGCAATGAGATAGATGATGGCCAGCGCAACCAGGATACAGACCAGCACCAGCAGGGCGATGCCCCAGCCTGGTACACCAGACTGGGCAGAGGAAGGATTCGGCACACTTTGCACTACAAGGAAAAACACCGGTCAGGGCAGTCTCCCAAAGGAGGCATCCTCCCCCGGCTAGCACCAAGCAGAAGTGCAGGAACCCAGACACTGAGGGAGAGGTGCCCTGGAGTGGCATGGGGGCTGCAGCTGGAGAAGTAGTCTCACCGCTGACTCTTGAGATATTCAGGTTATATCTGGCTGCTTCCTCCTTTTCATGCTGAACAAGCAGCATTTTCACATCCTGGGCACTGATGGAATCCTCTTGGAAGGCCAGAGTTGATTCTACCACCACAGATCCTGGTCTGGTTACAGGGAAATAGGCATTTCAGCCATGGGTCCATATTCTCAGCACTATTCCCCAACCATGAGTGCACCAGTCCTTCCCCACAGTCATGACAGCATCCATCCCCACACACACAGAGTCCACACCCAGAACTGTACCTGAACTTGATATAAAAGATGCCCAGAAAATCCTGTTGTTTGTAAATCTGCAAAAACTGAGGTGGGAGGGAAAGGACTCAGGCTTGATGCAGAGGGTTTGAGCAGTTTCAGAGACTGCTTTAGGGGAGCATGGTGAAGGAAGGCAGATACTCACCAATTTCGAAATGTTTCCCCGAAGCTCTGTGAAGTAGTTGGTACTGGGATCTTCCAGGGAAGAGTTAAACTGGAGGTTCAAAATGTGAAAAGACAGGAAGAAGAAAGAGGCCCTAGTAAACAACTGGGAGGAAGTGCTATGATTGGAGGAGGTGGCAGAAGGTACTGTGCTATGGTGAGTGCTAATGGCAGTAGTTCTGGTGCTGTGGCTGGCAAGGGTGGTGGGAGTATCATAGTGGCTGGGAATTGAAGATGGAGTACCCTTGCCAACTAGGGTTGTGGTAGCCTTGGCAGAGGTGCCATTGTGCACCAGAGTGGAAGCTGAGCCTGATGTAGAGCTCTTGGTTGAGCCCAAGGTGACATCTCGGGCTGCAGTGGTGGTGGAGCCTGAGGCTGGTGTGGTGGCTGGGGCCGTGGTGACATTGGAGACTGGAGTGGTGGTGGAGCCTGAGGCTGGTG